>OZ004591.1:2400000-3600000 GCA_963924555.1 Crambe crambe | reverse complement strand
TGTGGATGGTCGATATAGCATATGCGCACGTAAGCAAGCTCGCACATGCACCAATGAGCATGCGCATTCCGCCAATATTAAATCTGCCAAATGAAAGCAATCATCCAAGTTTAATTTTTGCCAATATTTCTGGCCATATGGTATGTCCTTCATTTAGTTTCTTAAGTGCTAGATTTTTTTCAGGCTTGACTCGTTCTTTCAAAGGTTGCTTCTATATCACCCACTGTTGCTTTACACCTGTTACCTTACATTGATGCTATTCTACATATGTTTAATTGTATGGTCAAATTGCTTTTGTTTTGCAGATCAAATAAATTATTCCATTGATGTGTACGAGGATGGAAATGTCTTGTGCATAGTAACTACCGGTGGTAAGTGATCTAAGTATTATTATTTGACATGACAAAAGTCTATGACATGAGTACTGTGTAGCATTCTCCATTGATCCAATAAGGCCACTTGAAATTCTATTTATATACTTTTATAGGAGCACATGGGACACACGTGGCCTCCATAGCTGCTGCTTATTTTCCAGATAATCCAGAACACAATGGCGTGGCACCAGGTGCTCAGATAGTGTCAGTGAAGATTGGAGACACTCGCCTGTCCACAATGGAGACCTCTGCATCTCTCATTAGAGCTGTAAGTATAAATTACTGATAATTGTGATGGTTATAATTTCTCCATTTATTGACCACTCCCTGAAATGGCTTGTATTTCCATATAAGTTGATATCAGCCATAGAAAGTGTGTGATTTTGGCTCCCAAGAGCTCAAATAATCATTTCGGCAGTTTGGTTTGGATATAGAATTTTAAAGTACAATAGTTGGTAAGGATTATCACAACATGAATATTATTTAGAAGTACAGTTGAACCTGGTTATCCAGACACCTTGTCCAAACTTTTTTCTGGGCTGCCCAATAACTTAAGTGAATTAGTCCAGATAAGTGAAGTGCATTAAAATAATAGTGTTGTGGTTATGCTGTGTTGTATAGTTTAATTTTATGGGCTAGTACTAACAGCCTAGAACAGTGTAGCTAGATACTACTGATTATTGTTGTGCAGTTGCTATTAATTTTATGTGCCTGTGCAAAGTACTCTCAAAAAACAACAACAATCTGAATGCTTGTGGTACATGTATTTCCAAATCCAATAAATGAAGTTCTGGATAAACAAATTTGAGTGCTTTCTTTCCTCACACTCTTATAGATGCTTCAGAGAGAGAGAGACTGGTATTGCAAGCCAATCAGCATAAAAAGAACATGACCTCATAATTATGATGTGTAGGCACTGCACTCTGTTGTGTCATATCATAGTTAGCTAGGTCAAACTCTAAATGATAGTGTAGTGTGTCACAAAAATGATAGAATTGTGTTTGTGTATTTCTGCTGTCACCTTAGAATTGTGTACGTGTTTGGTTGTGCAGGCTATAGTGGCTGCAAAGCTTAAAGTGGATGTGATCAACTTCAGTTATGGGGAATGCTCACACTGGACAAATAGTGGGTAAGTACAGTCCTGCAAGATCACCACAGGGTTAAATGTACAAACCCTCTATCCCAATATTTGCTGGTCCAAATACACACAGGCTTACTTGTTTCGTGCCAATTACTGTCTACTGAGTTAATTTCTCAACTCTCAACACAACTGGCATATTATACACTCTGTAGTAACTTCAGTATGTCTTGGTTTTAGGTGTTAAATCCAGCTGAATCATTCTACTAGTGTGCATGTGACTATCATGTGCAGTTTATTATGCTGATCATGTAATTCACTCATGGTCATACATGCATCTTGAAATTGTATAGTGCTGTATTGGAGCAGTTTGCAGAATTGTGTGACAAGCATGGGATCATCTTTGTATCAAGTGCTGGTAACAATGGTCCTGCACTGTCCACGGTGGGTTGTCCTGGAGGAAACACTTCTTCACTCATTGGTGAGTGATTACACCTAATGACACAATTTCTGCTTTGCACATCGTACCATGTTTTAGCACAGCTTCTGATGAGAAAGAAGTCGTGTGATGTCCTGGCATTTTCTCAGTTTGACAACATTTGACAGGACATTTAACATTTTGACCAGTCATTAATTTTTGTCTTGATAATTTTGACTTGAAATACCTTGGTGTCATGTTATTCTCAGAAATTTCATACTGTTAATGTTTTCTTACAGGGATAGGAGCATTTGTGTCCCCTGACATGATGTCTGGGGAGTATTCTTTGACTCATAAGACTCAAGGATTGCCCTACACCTGGACATCCAGAGGACCAGCGTAAGTTAAAGGGAGTAATCCATTACTTGAACATGTGACGATCCACCCTATGATACTATTAAGCATGTCACTTGGAGTTTAAGTACATTATATCTTTATCTCTGTGCAAGTTTTACATATAATTCACCATAGTAACATGCTTGGTGAGACAGAATTAAGAAGTACTTTCACTGCAGGACTGATGGAGCCCTTGGAGTGACTGTCACAGCTCCAGGAGGTGCTGTCACTTCTGTGCCCAATTGGACTCTCCGTAAGAAGCAGCTAATGAATGGCACATCCATGTCGTCTCCAAATGCTTGTGGCTGCATAGGTACAGAGACCCTCGATGAGTTCCTAAAAGTTGAAATGTTCCCTTCCTTTCCAGCATTGATGATTTCAGGCCTTAAGAGTCAAAGTGTGGTGTATTCTCCTGCCTCAATAAAACGGGTTTTAGAGAACACTGCCATTCCCTTAGGATCACATGACTCTTTCTCAGTAGGCCAAGGAGTCATTCAGGTCAGACTATAGGATTTCAGGGTATAGGGGATGACATGTACATATTATTGCCTTTCTCTTTGGGTGTACTTTCATTTCTAATAACATCCAATGCCTGGTTATATAACATACTAAGTCAACACACTCTTAGGGATCCTTGTTAATGATTCCAAGGACCATATCTCAGGCTGCAATTATTTGTTTGGAGGGAGAGCTGGCTACTAAAGTCTACATTGCTTCCACCCTTCTTGCCAAGGAAACTCTGGGCAAACCTCTTAGACCAATGGAACATGCAAGCTAGCAAAATGATGCTCATTACACTTGTTTATGTAGTATGCCCCTAGTAGTAGTAGCATGCGTATGGAGTTTTATGGACTTGTGTATGTAGTATGCCCCTAGTAGTAGTAGCATGCGTATGGAGTTTTATGGACCATAAGCTGCTAGGAATACAGCAGCTAGTATAACAACAACTATGTTAGTCATAGCACATATCAACATTCCTCCAATGGTCAATGTCTTAGCTAGTTTTGCCTTTCTCTTCTTTTCATCTTTGTCTAGCTCTCGCTGTGCCTGCAATAATGACAGTTAATTTGTTTTTCAGTGAAGGAATGGTAAGGGGTCACCCTTTTATAGAATTGGCCTCAGATCATAATTATAATTCAAGGACTTTCCTGTCCATGAATTTATAATAATTATACACTTAGGTTGTTGTTGTTTGTTTTGTTTTTTGTTGTTGTTTCTTTGCGGCTTCTTACAGTATGGATATCCTTACTGATTTTCTTACTGATTTTGCATAGTATATAGCTGGAATAGTGCAGAGAAGTCCAAGGCATCCAAATCCGATGCACATGTAGAGGGAGCAACGGAGAGACAGACAGAAGTAGTGATCACTCTTTCCTTCCTCTAGTGATTTCTCGATGTTAAAGTTGAAGAGATCATTTTTCTTTTTCTTGTCCCTTCTCTGTGAGAGATGAGATCAGATCACTCTTCTAGTACACTATATATATGTACCAAGAATTATACAGTTCAAACTCACCTCTTCTCTCTTTCGATTGTCTCTACTCATCATGAAGGCCACGGCAATGTTTGTTGCACTCTGATATCTGTTTATCATGATGACTAGAGATTATCTATTTTATAAATTGGGATGACATAAGTTGACTAAGTAAAGTGTGATGGTGTATGTTATGGTGTTATTCATAGATTAGGGGATGAGATCCTAAAATTAATTATGATCCAGCATGATCTGTACAGAGTAATACTTACCAATATACATATTTTGCATGAATGTTCCCCACTTGTATAAGAAGTATGATACAGGACTCTTACTGTAGGTATGCTAGGCACACTCCACTTATATAAGCATATGTTCCTTAAGTGATAGTTCAGCCTCTCGTGTCTCTTGCATAAGCTCCATGCAGGTCTATATTTCTGCATGAAGCAGAATGATGTGTGCACTTACAACAAAAATTTGGGCATTACATAGCATGCAGCAGACATGATTTCAGCTTATAAGCAGAAAGAAGTATCCATAGCCACTTAGCATACATGCGTAAGTTGTTTCCATCATGCCTGCATCCCTGCTTCAGCCTCTAAGTGTTCCTGTAAATGTTCAAGTCCTGAATGTGGCTCTTGTTTGTCATTTTTAAAGATTGTGTACAACTTGTATCTGGTATCACATGCTTTTCTTTATCTTTCTGTTCAGATTGATAAAGCTTATGAACAGTACATGGAAAATGCATCGTCTTTAATCAACAGTGTTCGGTTTGTGGTATGTTTGTGTGTGTCTGTACACGCATGTTAGTGTATGTCTGTACATGTGTGTTAGCATATGTCTGTACATGTGTGTTAGCGTAATGTCTATATATGTGTTAGCATGTGTCTGTACATGCATGTTAGCATATATCTGTACATGCGTGTTAGTGTATGTCTGTACACGCATATTAGCGTTATGTCTGTACGTGCATGTTAGCGTATGTCTGTACATGTGTGTTAACAATGTGTGTCTGTATGTGTGTTAGCATAATATGTCTGTGTGTGTGCTAGTGTACGTATGTCTATGTGTGTTAGTGTGTTTGTAGCTGTGTGTCAACTTACATCATGTTTGCTCAGGTCAATTCAACTCGTTTTAAGGGAGAGCGGGGGATATATTTGCGTGAACCACATCAGCTGCTTCAAAGGACACGAACCTCTCTCAACATTGAAGCCGTTTTCCATGAGGATGCATGTATGTATGTATGTATGTATGTTGTGTGTCAATTGAATGACACCTTCGTCAGTATCTGATATTTTCTCGCCAAAAAGGAGCTTTACCTGGCTTACTAACTACAGAAAAATGGCAACTAACAACAACAACATGCAAATTCATAAATTACGTGGGCATCTTTAGTAGAGCATTGAATAACAACTGTTGAATATTCCACACCTACTTATACTCAGTATAGAATAAGGTGAATTATTTCACTCATAGGCTGACTTGCCTTCAGCTTGAGAAAACATGGCCACCTTATTTGTGAAATATTCATATTGAAAAGTGATAGAGTGTTATCATTGAATGTATCTGTATTTCACTCTTATGTAGCTCCAAATGAGAAGCTGAATTTTGAACTAGATATGGCTCTTATTAGTAGCCAGCCATGGATAACTGCTCCTAAACACCTATGCATGTGGAGTGGAGGTATATACAGTAAAGAAAAGATGTATAGTATTAACATCTCAAATTCAGCTCGCCAGGTTGTGGTTGAAGTTGATCCCAAAGGGCTTGACAGTGGAGCTCACTATGGAGAGGTAGTAATAATTATAATGATCATAATTATAAGTATTAATGTATTTTTATAGGTATGTGCATATGATGTGTCTAGAAAATTCAAGGGGGTGATATTCAGAGTGCCTGTGACGGTAATAGTACCTCAGAAGTGAGACTCTCTTTTTTTTTGCCATAATTATAACAAGTGAGTGCTTCCTTCAACAAAAGATTCACAGATGAAACATCAAGTGCATTCAAAGCTTCTGAAGTTGTCCTGAAAAGAAGCAGAATTCATAGATTATTTTTTCATGTCCCACACCATGCAACATGGGCCTGTAAGTCAAATGGTTTAGGATCCTTTTATAAGTTTATTATAATCTACTTGAATAGCTATTGAAGTCACTAATATTTCAAGTGAAGTTCGTAGCCGTGTGACAGTGCACACAGTTCAGTTACTTCAGGAGCAAGGATTCAGAGAGAATGAGTCCTACAGCACCTTATCACTGAATCCTGGGCAGAGTGAAGAAGTGCTTATTCCAGTCACAGTGAGTGAGTTAGTCATGACGCTAGCTAATGCTGCTAATAATTACGACACATGTAACTGAGGCAAAAATCAAGTGGTGATATTCCCTCCTTCTGACAGGATATGCTGTTTATGTATGTGTGTATGTCTTTATGTACATACTATAAGCTTTATAAGGCAGCTTTTTTTTTTAGGCACTGGAGTGCCGAGGCACGGTGCCAAAGGCAACTACAGCAACTATGGGCATGGTATTTGTTAATAGCATGTGCAACGATGTACAATGATGCATATCTTAGCTCTAGCTAGCCAACACAAGCTCTATAAGGACAAACAGACAGGCTTAGCTCATAACTCTACACTGTGAAGAAAGTGCTGATGCTTCTTGCCTGGCCGTCTTTGCCAAAAAATTAAGCCCATTATGACATGCAGAGAACTGACTAAAAGAATGAAAACAATAGAAATTTCAGTATACACGAACTAGTGATTGTTTGAAGTGCCAAAGAGAGAGCCATGGTGAAGGAGAATCTCAGAACTAAGACTTTGAGGGTTCCAAACAATGAGAGAATCCAGTATTCATACTTCAATCAATATATATATATGAGAATAACCATTCAAAATGGCAGTTCAAAAGTACTCGAGGGTAACCGCGTACCAAGAAAAAAAGTGAGGCATTTTTATCTTCTACTGAATAAGCAATATGAATAACTTATTCTGGTCATGCCTGTGTATGGGGCAGAGTTTCAAACTAGAGTCGGAGAGAAGCTGCTCTCCCTAAGTGTCAACTAAAGCCTAGAGAAGAGCAACAAGGTACCAAAGGTAGCAACATAGGTAGTTTCAAGCGTATAGGCTGGAAAATCTACCTGAATTCCCACATGGTTCTCTGCTGCTGGATTCTTCATGCATGAAGCTTTCATGGCTGACTGGCTAGCTAGCTTTAGCACTATGCCTTTCTACTTTAGTATAAGCTCTACACTTTGTCAGCATAGGATCTAGGATTATAAATTTGAATTACGCTAGTACAATAGTATATTAATTTTTCTGTAAACTATGTGAGATTTTACATCATGCTGTCTTTTATTTAGGGACATTTCACATTGGAGGTGTGTCTGACTCCCTATTGGTCAGATGTCAGAGATGCTATCATATCGCTCTCCATTTCTTTTCACAGTCTCTACCCAAGCACCACTGAGCTCAACTTTGTTAGTTCTTTACACCATAAAACAAGTTATACTTAAAAATCAATTGGCAATAATCTTGTACAAGAAAGTTGTTGTGGCATTGATACTTTATTTTATTTTAGCATGCTGGTATGCTGTGGACAAAGTTTGATGTGTTGTCAGGCATTGGGTACGAGGATATTTCTCCAGAGTTCAAGCTAACTCATCATGTGGTGCCAAAAAGGTAAGAGAGTAAGATAGCTGTGTAAGTTGAGGTAATGTTATATTGTCAATAGACCCTCGGAATACAGCATCAAACCACTTGGAGAACGAGATGTCCTTCCTGATGATAAGCAAATCTATGAACTTGTGCTCACTTACAATTTTCATGTGGTAATTAAAGGCAAAGTAGAGTACAAATACAAGCAAGACTAGCTCATACATAATTATGTATGTAGGTGATAGAACTGATATAGTTTTCAATAAATATCTTAATTAGAGTCGATTGACAGAACTTCGGCCTAATGCTCATCTTCTCAGTGATATGTTATATGAGAATTCTTTTGGTGGCCAGTTGTGGATGCTTTTTGATAGCAAAAAACAGCTTTTGTCCGTTGGGGATGCATACCCCAAGCAATATTCTATCAAGCTGGAGAAAGGAGATTATGTTATCAGGCTCCAGGTTCATCATTATAATATATATGTAGCCACACATTTCAATATTTGAATAATGTAGGTGAGGCACCAAAGCAAGACTCAGCTAGAGCACTTAAAGGCAATGACAATTTTATTAGAATTCAAACTGTCGTCCTCGATTACTCTAGACTGTGGTTCATGTCGTCTTGATACATTAGCAAGTGGATGCAAGTTTTCTTCCAAAACCCTATCAGCAGGAAAAATAACATCAGTATATGTTACAGCATTGTCAGATGAAAAGTAAGTCAGAGATCAGTAGTAATGAAGTTTTACATAGCACTACATGGTGTTTAGGCTATCTAAGGTGCAGAGTGTCAGTAATGGTGAGATGCTGGTTGGTAGATTCACCCTGAGTAAGGATGACTCTTTGAAGAAGAAAGTATGTAATTCCTGATTAAGTATCTTTTGGTAATTCAAGTCTGGTATACATTGTAGGTTGGTTATCCACTGAAGTATGTAGTTGGTCCTAAAGTTGTTCAGAAGTCATCAGATTCCAAAAGGCAGCAACCAAAAGATGAAGATGGTGAAAAGGCAGAGGCCTACATGAAAGCAGAAAAGGATTTCAAGCTTCAATGGCTCAAGTATATTGCTTGTAACACTCTAAAGGACACTGTTGAGCATTATGCACAGTGGTTGTCATACAAGATATCTTTTTTGTCCATAATTCAGGTGTGGCATATTGCAAGCAGAAGATTTAGAGACTCTGTTTGGAGAAGATGTGGACTTTCTCTTTGCTAAACTAAAGTTGCTTGGGGACAAGAAAGACGTGAGTGACTACAGCTAGTGTGATCTTTTTATCTAGTTGTATTGCTACTCTGCAGTGTACTCCTGAGTCCATCCACTCCCTAGTATCCAAAATTGTGTCAAAGGTAAATGTGCAAAAAGTGAAATTCATCATCTTCAATGTTTGTTATAATACAGCTAAATATTGATAGAATTCTTTCACATTATGGAACCAAACTTGATCTGAATGAAAATTCATCTTCTGTATCGAGGTAAATGAATGGTCACACCATGGAATGTGTATGTACTCTATTTACTCGTTAGTGAAGTTGAAAAGTCAAAGAATATTGTTGTTGAATCTCTGCTCCTTGAGGTTAGTTGTGGTTGTTAATAACTGACTGGATATTAATAATCTTAAATTCAGGCTGCAGTTTTGTGCCGTGATGGTTCCCCTCATCCTCGTATTAGAGAAATCTACATTGAATTATGTAAACTGCTGGATCAGAAAGATGCTAAGGTGTCTACTCCCATGATGCTCTGTAAAATGCTCCCACCCAATAATTATGTTTTGTGTGGATGCTAATCCTGTGCATGTATGTTTTAGCTGCGAGGCTTTTGTAGGAGATATGCTGAAATCAGAGGACACACAGCAACAGCAGCTAAACTACTAATGGATGAAGCTGCTGACAAAGATCCATTGAAGGACTTGGACTTGGAATTAGTCAAAGTAAGAATTTTTCCTCTTTCCCCTCGACTTGCATATTATGTATATCCTATTTTATCAGTACTTCAAAACTCTTGGGTGGGAACATTGTGCAAAGAACAGACAGGATTGGCTACTGAGAAAATACCCAGAACATTATCAGTCATTCTAAACATGGCTAGAATATATTAATTTTATATATTTTATTCCTATGAAAGGAAATTAGTCTGGTGTATATAGTAAAAACGGAATACACACATGCACAACATAATTGAATTCCACAAGAACTCCAGCATGCTGGAATCACCAGACCCTTTGGTCTTATTGCATGAGGGGTGGCTATGCCAGACTAAGGAAATATACATTGATATTTTTTTTTTGAAGTTTTATAGTAAGGTGAAAAACATGTTCTGCCTTCCCCACATGTCAAGTGGTGGTTATCACCATGCTACTGTTAGGGTACATTTCATGTATAAACCATTTGTGCTAGTATTTCGATCGTTTGGATTTGCTTTTGTGTGGACTTTTGCTTCTGCTTCGACTCCTTTTCTTATTTTTTTTAGAACTCTTACTGCTTGGAGATCTTGAACGGGATCTGTGTCTAGGAAAGAAAAAGATACCCCTATAATTATTGTACAGTTATACTTGTTTTGTATGACACCAGGCCTATGACCTAAATTGTATCTTTCATGGATAATTCTTTACCGGCTGTTATACATGTATAGTTTCTTATGCATGGTTGTCATTGCCACATCAGTTACCATCTAATAAATATTACACCCTGCTGTAGCAAAAAAAAGAGAGTAGTTATGTACCGTGATTTGGGTGTTTTTGATCTGCGCCTGTTGTGCCTAGGACTTCTGGACCTCCGCCTAGATGAGCTCTTTCCTGGTGACCTAGAGTGGGATCTCTTCCTTATAGGAGATCGTGACCGTCTTCTTTTTGGTGACTTGGATTGCGACCTAGACCTTTTAATTGGAGATCGTGATCGTCTCTTTGGTGACTTGGATCGTGATTTTGATCTTCTCTTTTTTGGTGACCTGGATCGTGATCTTGACCATTTACTTCGGGAACTTGAATCCTTGCGAGCCACTGGAGATTTCGAACGAGATTTTCTTCTTTCTGTTAAATGGATTTTAGTGTTTGGTGATGCTGACTGTGAATGTCTCCTACCTGCTACAGGAGATTTCGATCTCTTGCGTTCATGGCTCCGAGAACGAGAGCGTCTGGAGTACAAAGAATCACTTGAACTGAGAATCTATATTTATTTAACTAACCTGGGAGATATGCTTTTCCTTTTCTTCTTCTTGGAGGATACTTCAGGAGAATCATCCAAACGATACTTTTCTGTATAAAGTGAAGTCATAATTTTATACATACTACCACTTTAAATAACCTATTTCAGATCAAGGCTAGTTTTACCTAGAGTTGAAGGAGATGGTGAACGAGATCTTGTTCTTGATGAATCCTTGACTGAAAATGATCTACCCTTGGGTTCCACTGCTTCCTAGAGACAGCAATCACTCTTGATCTCATACTTCAAAAAATTATTACCTTCATTAACTTCTCCCTGTACTTATCCACCCTGTCAGTGATTTCTTCCCGTTTGTAGCTACCACTGGATTCCAAAGCATCATAAAGTTCCATTGCCTTCACCTTAAAAAGAGAAAAAATTCTTACTGCTACATTTTTCACTCCCGTTATTGTCAAGTGTGTCAATGACTACTTGCTCCCGACATTTTGTGCTCAACTACAATGCATGGTCATGTATACAATAGACCAGCACCTCAACTTCTCTTAATATCTTCCTCTTTCTCTCATCAATTTCAGCCAAAAGCTGTTGCCTCTGCTGTTTGGCCAAATCCTCTGCTGTGCCTGATGTACCAGCTTTCTCTCCATTCTCACTAGAAGGAGTAGCATACACACAAATTTTATTACCTAGCTCTTGTCTAGTTGCTGCAAATCAATCTTTTTGGCTTCAGAGTACTATAGAGAGAGAGAGAAGCATAGTATACCTTTCATCTGAGTCTTCTCCATAATCAACCAGTTCCCACTTGGATTTCACTTCTACTACTGGAGCAAAAGCTGCAGGGCGTGATACTGGATCTTCAACTTCACTAACCACTGCAGTTCATTTACACAATTATAATTATGGCAATATTAACCACACTAGCAGTAACTCACTGGGAACCCCATCAATATCATCATTTCCACTCTTTCCAATGGGCTCCCCATCTATACTGGGGTCAGGGAATGACTCTCCATCTATGTTCTCCTACGTACGTATAGATGTACAATTCAAGTAAGAAGTTATTCCCTACAGAGAATGACAGACCATGGGCTCTCCATCCAGTTCATTTCCACCACTAAAGTCAATGGGACGATTGTCAACAAGAGGAACACCATCCAAGTTCTCATCCACAGCGTCACCTTCCCCAACACCTCCTCCTTCATTCACACCAATCAACGCTGCAACTGTCTCCTACACACAACTATACAGTAACAAAGCTCTCGATGGCCAGGATCAGCACTTACAAATGCTTTCTGCTTCTCTATCTCTTCAGTAGTCTTGCCAATGAAAGTTAGTCTCAGCTTATCTACTACATTGTAATGGTATACTGACATTTGATCCCAAGCTCGAAGGCATGAGAGAACACGGCGCTAATAGAAAATGAGTGAAACCATCACAAAACATACTGATGCACAAAGTATTAACTTAGCTATATACTTTGAATTGCTCTGTTCTTATGCGAGAAGTAATGCTGTTCATGACAGAATGGAAGTGCTCAATAATGGACATCAGTTTTCCTTCAAATCTAAAAATTATACATTAACTTGTCAAGATCCTTTGCCCACAATGGTCCTCTCTCTCTCTCTCTCTCTCTCTCTCTCTCTCTCCGTCTGTCTGTCTTTGTGTGTATCAATTACTTGCACTAGTTACTGTGATTGGTAAGACAGTCACCATAAACATGCAAACCTGCTCTCTTGGTAATCACAATAATTATCTCACCCTCTCCTAAAATTGGAAGAATTTGGGACTGCAGAGCTGCAGTTCAGGAGTATATCACTGACCAAGTACAATCTGGAAATTTTAGTAGGTAAGGGTGTCTCAGTAATGCACAGTGACTCATAAATACACTCCAGGATCTGCAAACAACATATAAAGAATCAAAAATAGACAGGAAAATAACATGTAGCCATCATGAATCACCATTGCCAGTTCATACCACAATCATGCTATTTTTCCTGCAGTTTAACTTTTTTTCTGTAGGAGAGTATATTAAAACACTATAATTTAGACACTGGTGCCTGCACGATTGTTTTCACTTGGAACTAATGGCTCTCTTAAAATCTTGTGACATACTTGATAATGACAGAAACAAAGATGGTTAAAAGAAGGGGACCAATGAGTAAATAGCAGACAAAGTATGTAGCTTTTATTCTTTGTACATGTAATCATTGCCAAGAATCATGTCTAATCAGCTCAACTTTTATTGCAGATAAAACTTTACCACCACAATGACATATGGTATTGTCACCTCTGGTCCCCTATTAACTATTACGGTCTTACTTCTTCGGCAGACTCTGAGTGGTCAAGACACCACACCATGCTCTTTTTAATCTTTTCTCTCTCCATTGAAAGATGTCTAAGCTGATCTTCCAACTCATCTCGCTGCCTAAAGACATTATGTATACAAATAATTGTGCTGCTTAACACGAGCACTGAGCCTAATTCATACCTTGTTGAGAGCTGACCTCTTCGTACAATGTCTTCTTCAATAGGTGGTGCTATTTTGGATTTAAAATACTTCAAAGGTGGAGGTTTCCAGAGGGAACCTCCCTCAAACATACGAAACTCCTCCACCCGCCATGTCTCAGGAGAGTCCCCCTACAGCAGTACATACAATATCATGCTCAACCTCCTTTAAAGCATTCCTGGATGCTTCATATACGTACACAGCACATGTACATGGATACTGAGCTAATAGGCCTATCCTAAATGAGAGGAGCTGCCTTTCTTAAGGCAAATAACCTGTAGTATGGAGAAGAGCTTCCACCTGTAATAGATATGAGCAGGACTTCGGTTATCAAATAGGAACCTATATTATAGTACACAGCACCATATATAAACACATGACTATCACAAATGTTTTGAGGTATTCTCCCCAGAAATTGGAGCACAAATTTGTCTATACTTTCAACAATGTGATACGATTATTCTCAAGTGCACAGAAAGGGAAGAGTCACCCAGCTAAATCCACTGAGGGAGCAACACTAGATTCCCCTAAAAGGAGAACATACTGGAATTTGGAGTTGTTCATTTCTTTATTCATGATCATAGCCTCAAACATAGGTCCTTCACGTATGACGAACTCAATCATACGATGAATGACTCTCAGCAACTCTAAATCAGTAGGTATGATCACCTTCACTATAGCATTGTACAGCACCTGCAATGTAAAATATTACTGATCAATACTCCATCTATATCTAGGCCCTGCAGGTATGAAATTGAGGTATTTAGAAACCCAGCAGCATCTATGCCCTGAAAACAGGGGCTACTAAGCTTAGTGCCCTGCATCAGATTCAGTACAGCTATCGAACCATCAGTATTCAAACATACATTATCAAAATTTTTTGAGCCTTTCTGGTCTTCATTTTCTCCCTTATCCAGTGAGGATGCTTCCTTCTCCAAATTGTTTTCAGGAGGAGGAACACTCATATAACCACCATCATCACCACCACTACCTAACAGTTTATTTTAAGCAAAAGGTCCTTAACTGTATTAAAAATACAATGTACTAACTTAGTTTATATGACATTACACAGGGAGGCAATTATATCACCACCATGTATAAGTGGAAGAGAAAAAATCTATAACCATTCAGTTAGTCTCAGTAATGTTAACATCAATTGAGTTGGATACAATGAAAAGTGTGTGAAGTAGATTTGTAGCTACATAATTATTATAGCTAGAGCAAAGTTACAACTAGCTAGCTACTGCCATGCTTAGCAAAGTTTGCTTATAATGTACCTATTGGTAACTCAATTCAAGTCTCTAAGCATATACAGAAACATACATAGCCCATGTAGCTTAATTCTAATTCTCTTTATGCTGTTGTGCTATAATATAGTCGTGTTATAAGCAATTGCATCACACCATTTCTAACAGTAATAGATACTCACTAGAACTGGATTTAGGGAGAGACTTGTGGGGCTGTGCATTGAAAGGAAGTCCAGATGGAGGATCCAAAATCTTGGCATTCTCTTCTTCTTGTTTATCTGGCGCTACATACACAGGCTGAGGTGGTACCCGCACTGCTTTCCCCCAGCCAATCTGAATTTCATAATCCATAATTGTAGTGCCTAAAGAACATTATTTGAAATAATCATTTGCATCAGTGAATAGTGGTACACTTTCAGGTATGCAGACCTTTGAAGTGATCAAGTGCCTTTTCAGCATCTTCCCTCTTCATGTATGCAACGAATCCACAGTTCTTATTCCTGGCCTTTTCCTCTTCTGTACGGGGCCACATCACCTTCACACTTGCCAGAGGACCAAACTTGCCAAACAGCTGGCACAAGTTTTCTTCATTCATCTGCAATAGACATGCAAATCAATACAAGATATCATTCCCAGCTGGAAGGAAACTAAGGACCCAGAATTTGATCGAAATCCTGGAGACTACATGTACATGGGAAACTCTTATATCTATAGTTAATCCACTAGCTTAAAATCAGTACTTGCTCTTTGAGCATAAAAATATCTTTACCTTAGGGTTAATGTTTCCAACATATAGATTAGTGGTAAGAGGGTCACCAGTATCAAAAGACCCTTTTCCACTCATTTCCTTATACTCATCTACATTGAAAAACTCTTCCTGCTGTACTGGAGGAGGTTCTTCTTGAGCAACCTTCCCAATCTCACGGATGGCTCTTCTTTCCTTGCGTTGGTCTTGATTTCTATTAAACAATTAAAATGAAGAATAAAACATACTACGAAGCCAGTTAAATTATAACCTCTTTAACTCCTCTCTGAACAACTCAAGAATACTCTTCTTCTTGTCAGAAGCTTTCTTTTTCTGAAAAGTAGTTTATTCAACATGTAAGCCTAAATTTCCCAAGAAGATTAGTGCACTTACAGATGGTTTTTCAGGCTTCTTAGTGGTGGATACAGGTGCAGAGAATAATTTCTCTTCTTTCTTCTCCTCCAGCTTTTGTGAGAATTTACTTTTAGGTTTATATACTGAACCACTACTTGGATTTGGTATAGACTCATCTCCTAGTATCAATGCCATAAAAGTATTATCTCACAGCTTACAACTAGAGAATCATACTTTTTTTTAAAAGAGCCTCATATGCAAGCTGTATTAATCATTTCAGTAATTGCCTGCTGATGATCACAAATGATCATAATTATGCACAGCAATAACTCGTCAACTGATTATTAGCCGAGAGAATAGTAATCACTGGCTTGCTTATATGCACACTAAGAGTGAAATAGAAGACTAACCAGTAGCTGCAGGTTTAATAGACATGGACCCTCGTACAAAGGTCTTTCCAGTTGTCCCAGTCTCTTCAAAAGCAGCAACAAATTCTTCAAAAGCATCAGCTGTTTCTTTAGCCTCCAACTGATTATCATTATATAAACTTTCATCATAATAAATTACTACCTATAGAAGAACGCTCAGTTGCAAATACTACTAATCTACTCCCTCAACTAGTTATGCATGCATACTTTCTCCATAGTATGTTATTTTCACACCATGTGACCACAAATGTGAGGGATCGTAGCATTACTTACTGAAGTTACTCAGAGCTCCCCCACCCCTTCCAACACAACCATGGAGAAAAAGTCAATCTGAATATGTAAGAGCATGCATCATGCACAGCTCCATGTAAATGTAGTATCACTATTCCATCAGAAGCAAAACATGATCAATAGGATCTCTCCATAATCAGATTCTCCACATGAAAGCTCAACACCCACAATTAACACACTTTTTTCTTCTCTTCTTTCTCTTCCTTTTTCTTCAAGAAGTTACTTGGTTTTTTGAGAGGATTCATACGTCCGACATTAAATGCCTTGATTTTGGACTGTGAAATGCCCTACATTAACAATATTTTGGTAGCTGCAGATCAAACAATTGCTTTCATTCCATTCACCTTTACAGAATTAGGCTGGAGGGTTTCTTTGTCCATGCCCCATGGAAGCACAGCAGTCTTCTTACTCTGCTTTTCCGCCATCCTCGTTAGGTGCGCTTTATAAAGAAAGGGGAGCTTTAATTAGAACTAGTTGTCGGTAAAAGGTCGGCCCGCGAGAAGCATATCGCGCATAATAATATATATTTTTTTGCAATTAACACCACGCGCATGCTCGTTGGTTACATACTGTACAGTGATATCGACAGCTATCTTACCTTACTTGAACTTGGCCTGGAGTAGGAAATACTTAAAGAGTTACACCGGCACTGTACTCATCATAATAAGCACTGTCGAGGACATTTTTTCGCTTCGCTTAGCGATTTTGCGCATGGACAGTATTATGCTAGCATAGTTTTGGGCATAATGGGTTGAACCTTAAAATATAATAGGGGATTTTTACTTCCAGGGGTTGGCAGATATGGAGGTATTGATGTCGACTCTTGAGTTCCTTTGTATAAACTGCTGAATTAGAGTAGCCACCTACGTAATTGGTGGTGGTAACAAAAAAAAAACAACTATTATTCAGAGCCCATTTATAGTGGTACAGCCATAGCTACCATCTGGAGGGTCTGGGGAATTCCCTCCAGCAAGTTCAACATTATTCAATCAGGTATGATCCAGGCAATGCTATGTACTAACTTATAAGTCATTATTATTATTATATGCATATGTACACACACATACACACTCTGAATGGTGGTACGGCCATGGCCATACCAGACCTCTGGCCATGTTATTACAACTGTCTTCTTCTGCTGTTTTCTTTACTAAATGTTCCAGCTAACTAGCTATGATGGACGACTAAGAGGCTGCAATTATGCTACAATAAACCATCATTTACTAATTTACTTACCAATTTTTAAAGCATAATAGACATGTTTGTTGAGCATAATAGGGAAGGGGTTGGAGCATAGCATAATAGGGAAGAAAAAAAAGCATAATTTGCCTGTCTCTACTTGTAATTGTATCGCCACTATCCAATTTCTGAGCTTACCCATGCACACTATTTAGTAAGAAGAGTGCTAATTAGTAATATCTTTCATAAGTATATAACCATAGAATGTACATGTCAATATAATGCCGTGCAATCAAATTACAAGCATAGACTACTCTTTAAATAATTCATGGACTGTCTCTTATGCTGTGGATTCTATACCTAAAACGTTAAAAATAAAAATAATAGTGATCATGGTAGGCGCTAGGCATCCCAAGAAAATATTGTATTTCAAGCAACTTTGACTAGCTAAATTTAGTAATCTTAAACTGTATATACATTTTATATATTGAGCATGCAGGCTCACCCCACACCCACAACGCTCATTTCTGGTCATTTTTTACACTTTTGGATTAGCCACTTGATTCAATAGGGATGTGCCCACACTAATTGGCAGTGGTCAGCACCAACCAACCCACCACAACGGGGTCCCTGGATTGTCTGGATACAAGACATGCACATCCAGAGAATTCTATAAGTTGCTTGAATGTATCCACTTAGTCATTTCTGGCATCTACCCCATGTTTAGGTTGGTGTGGGAGTGCAGCTTATTTTAACGAGACCATGATGTAGTGATGGATGATCCTGATATTGAAACTGAAGTGATGTTCCACTTACTATTTAAATGTATATTATGATAGCATCATGTGGGTTAATTATAAAGGACTATGACCTGTTGCAAATAAATATGCATCATCCTAATGCAAACATTCAAGTGTACATAGGATTTCAGTTTACAAACTCCTGGCCAGAATTTAGATCAGCCAACAAAATTAGAGAGGTCAACATGATAAATAAGGTCTATTTCAAACCTCTAGAGGAACTGTATGTGTAAGCAAGTACAGCAGGAAATGTATATAATACAGTAACAAGGCTTCTCATTGACAAAGGGAAAAGAGAGAAAGAGACTGCTGTCTACCTGTGGACTAGTGGATACTTGGCTGTGTGGATCCTGTAGTGTAGTGTACATTACCCAATCAGCTCTAGGTGGTCTCCCTACACCACATAACCATGATGTCCAGCACCCAATCAGCTCCAGATGGTCTCCCTACACCACATACTTGTGATATCCAGCATAGTCTACCTACGTTTCATAATAATATTGGGATCTTGCAATGTTATACAAGTGATAGACCACAGCATAAAGGTCCTGGTAGGATCAAAGTACTTATTTCATTTTCAAGAACATGAACAAGTGTTGTGCCAGCAAAGTGAGGATGTGTGTTTTCAACATCTGGATTTTTTCTGTAATTACTAACATCAGACTCCAGTGTGGAGAGACATCTGGATTGCTATTAGAGACATGCAAATTATGCTTTTTTTCCTTCCCTATTATGCTATGCTCCAATGCCAGAATCCCTGCCCTATTATGCTCAACAAACATGCCTATTATGCTTCAAAAATTGGTAAGAAAATTAATAAGTGATGGTTTATTGTAGCATATCTCTTTTAGTCATCCATCATAATTTTATCAGCAGCAAGTTAGCTTGCTGGAACATTTAGTAAAGAAAACAGCAGCAAAAGACAGTTGTAATAACACGGCCAGAGGCACTGCTACGGCTGGTACACCCATGGCCATACCACCATTCAGAGTGTGTGTGTATGTGTCTGTATGCAATTATAATAATATTGACTTATAAGTTAGTACATGGCATTGCCTGGATCATACCAGATTGAAATTGATATTGAACTTACTGGAGGGGATTCCCCAGACCCTCCAGATGGTAGCTATGGCTGTACCACTATAAATGAGGTGGCTCTGGCTCGTTTTTGTTTTTTGTTTTTTTGTTACCACCACCAATTACGTAGGTGGCTACTCTAATTCAGCAGTTTATACAAAGGAACTCAAGAGTCAACATCAATACCTCCATATCTGCTAACCCCTGGAAGTAAAAATCCCCTATTATGCCAGCATTGTGCTGGCATTAAGGTTCAACCCATTATGCCCAAAACTATGCCAGCATAATTTGCATGTCCCTACTAACAATTGCATTAGCTTCCACTTCCTTTATCAAACATCACCCCAGCTAAACTTAATTTTTCAACACAGCATTTAAGGGCTTGTAGCTGGAACATTTGGAAAGCACCATGAATGATCCAAGAGCCCAATAATGATTATGTATGCTAGCCAACTAGCATAAGTAAACACTATAAAAGATAAAGACATACAACACATTGAAGAGTTCAACTCAACAATCGTGAGGTATCATACTTGCAAAGAAAGGTAGTTAGTCCTGGGTACAAGGCAATTGAATTCATAAGGCGAGCAGAGGGGCATGGGTGAGGTGAAGACTGAGCAGGAAATCGGAGATAACTGGTCAAAATTCTGCAGCAGACACAGATCTGTGATAAGCCCATCTAGTAGCAAGTGGTCTCCATTCAAGATCAGAGTACAGAGACTCTGTGTCGGTTCACTGGGTGGTTTCTTCAGATGTCAACCTGTGAAATAGCCAAATAATCTAGACTCACTTCTACATCGGACTCCAAGTCTGACTGCACGTGTATTGCATGAACCTGTCACGTGAAAAATGGTCCTCCGTGAAAAATGGTCCGGCGGACCATTTCTCGCAATAAAAGCAGTCCGCCCGGACAAAAACTTGCGATGAAATTGGTCCCCCCATGCGAAATTTGGTCCGGCCCACGTTAGAAGTCTATGTAGTGTACTGTACGTGTATCTATATACTGGAAGTGGTGTACTGGTGGCTAGCCCTTCCCCTAGCCCTAGCCCTAGCCAAGCCCTTTGACCATACAACACTAGCCTTGGAGTTACGAAATGCACACCAGTAACTCCATACACCTAGGTGTGGTCACAATACCGTGTGAAAACAACCTCCGTACCCCTAGCTGTGGTCACATGACAACTCTAGCCCTAGCCCTAGCCCTAGCCCTAGCCCTAGCCAAGCCCTTTGGCCGTACAACCCTAGCCTTGGAGTTACAAAATCCACACCACCAGTAGCTACCATTGACGGACCACTTTTATCAGTGAAGGACCATTTTTATCGATAAAAATAGTCCGACCGGACTGAAAATAATAGTCCGGGTGGACCAATTTTGGCCGGACCAAATTTTTTGTGACAAACCCAGAGAGGCCATTAATGATCCAAATAGGTTTGTCAGTGAACGTTGAGTCTCTGCTGTTCTGCTGACTCAGCTACGGCAGGCTGCCTTAGCTGGAGCCCTGCAGCTTTTGATGATCTTGGATTTCCCATCCCATCCGCCAGATTACCATTAACAATAGTGTGCTTTATCAAGAGTTGCGGTGGGCTTGAATTAGAGTGCTGTCATCCTCGCATACCATAGACTATACTAAGAAATACTGGTAAGGATAACACTTAATTAATGCTATTGTACTTATTTGTTTTTATCTAGGTATTAACATGGATCCTCCACCAGCAAAGAAGGCTAAAATGCCTAAAGTAGCACGAGTCAAGAATAAAATGCCAGCTGAAATCCAAATCACAGCAGAGCAATTACTTCAGGAGGCAGCTGCCACTAAAATGGAAAAAGTTGCACCCCCTCCAAGACAGAAAATCACTGACCCAGGTGAATTGGCTGACCTTCAACTGAGAAAGAGAAAAGAGTTTGAAGATAACATACGTAAGAATCGCACACTTATGACCAATTGGATCAAATATGCACGATGGGAGGAAAGTCAGCAGGAATTTGACCGTGCCCGATCAGTGTATGAGCGAGCCATAGATGTAGATCACAGGAACATTCCAATCTGGTTGAAGTATGCTGAAATGGAGATGAAACATAAGCAGATCAATCATGCTCGTAATATATGGGACCGTGCAGTGACCATCCTACCTCGTGCTAACCAATTTTGGTATAAATATACATACATGGAGGAAATGCTTGGTAATGTCCCTCGAGCAAGACAGGTAACAAAAAAATGTATTCTTGTGTTAGCATATACTGTAAGTTATTCTTTATATTCAGGTATTTGAAAGATGGATGGAATGGGAGCCTGAGGAGCAGGCGTGGTTATCATATATTAAGATGGAGCTTCGATATACAGAGGTGAATCTTGCCCGTCATATCTATGAGCGATTTGTCCAGGTTCATCCTGAAGTGAGGAACTGGATTCGCTATGCTAAATTTGAAGAGCAAAATGGCTATCTTGCTAATGCTAGGAATGTATATGAGAGGGCCACTGAATTCTTTGGTGAAGAGCATATGGACGAGAAGTTGTATATCGCATTTGCAAAATTCGAGGAAGGATGTCGTGAGTATGAAAGGGCCAGAACTATTTTCAAGTATGCACTTGAACACATTTCAAAGCAGCAGGCACAAGAGTTATTCAAAGCATATACACAGTTTGAGAAGAAATACGGTGATCGTGCTGGTATTGAGGATGTGATTATAAATAAAAGGAAATTTCAATATGAGGAAGAAATTAAAGCCAACCCTCTGAATTATGATGCATGGTTTGATTACATCAGGTTAATGGAAGCTGAAGGATCACAGGAAATGATTCGGGAAGTCTATGAGCGTGCAATAGCAAATGTACCACCTTCTACTGAAAAGAGATTCTGGCGAAGGTATATATATCTGTGGATATACTATGCTCTTTATGAAGAATTGGTTGCTAAAGATATGGATCGTACAAGGCAGGTATATAACGCATGCCTCGATATTATACCACATAATGAATTCACTTTTGCCAAGGTTTGGATCATGTATGCCCATTTTGAAGTCAGGCAGAAGGATCTTTCTACTGCTCGAAAAGCCCTAGGAACAGCTATTGGTAAGTGTCCGAAGCCAAAGCTTTTCAAAGGATACATTGAACTTGAGCTGCAAATAAGAGAATTTGATCGCTGCCGCAAGCTATACGAGAAGTTTTTGGAATTCAATACATCTAATTGCAACACATGGATCAAGTATGCAGAGCTGGAAGCAATTTTAGGTGACTTTGATAGAGCTCGTGCAATTTTTGAGCTTGCAATTAATCAACCTGTGATAGATATGCCTGAACTTTTGTGGAAAGCTTACATCGACTTTGAAATTGAGCAAGAAGAGCATGATAATGTCCGTGGATTGTATGAGCGATTGCTAGAAAGGACCCAGCATGTAAAGGTGTGGTTCAGTTTTGCTAAGTTTGAAGCTTCTTTGAAAACTGAAGATGGAATTGTCAATGCTCGTGATATCTATGAAAGAGGTAGTCAGTGTCTTGCAAATGCTGAAAGTAATGAAGAGAGGGCTATGTTTTTGGAAGCATGGCGAGATTTTGAGAAGGAGAATGGTGATGAAAGTTCTCTTGGAAAGGTCCAGAAGAAGATGCCACGAAGAGTAAAGAAGAAAAGAAAGGTTTTTCGTGAAGATGGCTCTGATGCAGGATGGGAAGAGTACTGGGATTATATATTCCCAGATGACACAACTGCTGCTCCCAATCTCAAGTTGCTGCAAATGGCTCGCATGTGGAAACAAACACAAGCACTCGATGTTGATAGTGATGATGAAAGTTCCACAGGGAGTGAAGAGGACTGAATAACAGAATATTATCCATAAATAGCTAATTACATGTATATGTAACCTCCCCTCCCGGTCCCCCACCGGATCGCGGACGCGCGATCGCGAACGGCTACGCCCCCGGAACGTGAGGGGAAGACCCTCTCGCGCCCGCGAGATACACTCGAAATCTGAGAGGTCTTTACAAGCTGAGTAGACCGCTGAGTTTGTGTGTGGTGTTGATATCTCTTGCCCGTTACGTCAAGGTTCCATTACACAAGGCACGGTAATTAACCTAGTCGAGCTAGCTGTAGTACATAGCTCGCTAGCTTATATTTGATAGCTACTAGCAGTAGAGTTTAGCTGTTACCTATAATTGATAGCATACACGAGAGGATTTAAAGATTCCTGTAGTGATATTCTGCAGCTCGTAGCCAGCTACTATTACAACTTAGCCTTTTCCATATTTGCTGCATAATTTTTTTTCAATAGTAATCAGCCTCTTGCCTCATGTTTGAAGGAGAGAATAATAATAATTATGAAATGCTGCATTTTGGGAATTGCAATATCAGTTTACCTTGACAATGAACCTGATAACCAGCATAACACATGTGAGCAGTTACCACTATAAGAATAGTAATGTAATATTTACTTAACACATTGTAGAAAAACTGTGCACTCAAAAAGCATATTATAATGCCCTTGGCTCACTGCCACATAGATTTGTATACTGTAGTGATTATAATGTGGAATTCAGTACTATTACCATATTGGGATTTCATAGTTACCCACCTCCTTCCCTTTTCATACTTGTTGTCTAATAGAGAAACCATTAAATGCTGTTCCTGATAAGGTTTGAAGGTTTCCTTTATTAGCTATTATATTGATTGATGTTGACAAATCTAGTAGTATTCTATTGGTCCAGTTTTAATGATACTCACTCATTAATCATGACACTGTATACTCTGTTGGCATGTCAACTATAAAATTGTTTTTATAGTTGACAAGGTTTAATACTATTGTCCAACAAGTATAATAATCATCATCAACAGAACTATAGTCAGTGAAGTCATGGATGTTTTGTTGATAAGTATTCAATACCTGTCAACAAAACATCCATGATTTTATGTATTACTTAAACATTTTCTAACCCAAGAAAGTGAAAGCACTGTATAATAAGGACATGTACATGAGAGTTGTCTGACTAATAATAGTGTAAAAAGAATTAAGCTGGTACGTCAAAAATGTAACAGCTTTCATGCTCTATCCTCGTAAGGATTCTATTTGAATTTTTTTACCCTCTGTCATCTACATTTTAAAGCAGCTATTGTGATATGTTCATATATCAGTACCTGGAAAATCAAGTTTATGTTCATGACTGCATAATTTTTGTAAACTATTTTGATTTGGTAATTTATATACTTTATAGACCATAAAGGTAGATAAAAGGATATGACAAGCTAGTAGATAAGTCCCTGCTCTATTCTTGCTGATCCTGATTTCTGTGATTATAATTTAGGGTATGTGGAGTCGTGTTGACAAGCTTTTACTGTCAGGGGTCATTACCTAAAACCAGTCCATATTAAATATTGATGAGTATTATAACCAAGTTAAAACGTATGATAATGCTTCTTTGAGCACCCATCAGCATGTGCTCTTCTTGCCTGACTTCCCTTTAACAATGGATTCTGGCATTGAAGTATGATAGAGGTAGCTGCAATCTCTTCTGGTGGAATCAGTAGATGGTTTGCTATTGGGTGCATGGTGTAATCTATGTAAAACTTCTCTAGATACTAGTTTTAAAAAATCTTATCACATCTGACGTTTCAGCCTGGTGCTCAGTCCTTCCTCAAGGGATGCAATTTACATAGCATATCCAGCTAGCTGAGAGTAGTAACAGCAATGGTGTAATCTATATGATATTTAATTATATAGGATTTGGATATCATCCATGTCTTCAAAAAAAAATTCACCTGGTACAAATAAAAAGGATGGCCATTTACAGACATATGATGAGTCTAGTCCTGACCAAGGTTCTGTAACTCATACTGAAAATGACACTCACAACAGTGCTTATAGACAACAAAAAGGTGGCATCATGGCTACAAAGAGTCTTGGACGAAGTGTTGGAGCACAATTACACCATTACAGCAGTGAAGAAGAAAGTGATGATGAAAGAGATCGAATGAGAGGGAAAATAAGAAGCTTGGGACGTAAGGAAATGCATGGCATAATTTGTACTGACAAGCTTATTCCAGTTTCAGAACGATCAGCTGCTTATAAGGAAATGGTATCTTCATCTATAACTCCATGGAAAAACAACAGTCCAAAATCTTCTCCGAGACATTCCACTATGAATGATGGCAGTCTTCGTAAGAGTAAAATTGAATCGAATCCTTTCTTTCAACTTGATAAAAAATCTAAAACAGATTTGAACACATCAGAGCTAAGCCATAAAAATTCTCCACCACAAAAGAATGCTAACCAAAAATTAGAGTCTTCTTCAATCCATACAGGTGCTTCTCCAGTTTTGCCAGGAATGAGTGTCCAAATGAGAATAAAAATTTGGACTGAACTGACTGAAAAAGAATCCAAAGCGCAACACCGCAAGTCCCTCCCACAAACTGCACTAATGCAAGCTAGTAAAACTGATGATGAAGAAATCTCTAATAATGAAGGGGAATATTATGGTATACAAAGTGATGATGAAACAATAAAGAATAAAATGGACCCAAGTAAACTTAGTTTAGAAAGTCCAACTCATCAGAGTTCAAGACCTGTACGTGAAAATGTGTATGAAGAGATAGATGACAAAGCCAAACGATACAGAATTGAAGAAGCATCAAGTTCTTCTTCTGCAGAAACTAGTCCCTTTGCTAGCCCTTCCAAGACACTAGAAAGTAAGTTAAATGAAAAGGAAGGGGGAAAATCACCAAAATCTACAAAAAAGAAAGGCAAACATAATGGTAGTTCAGATGCAAAACAGAGTAGGTCTATTTGGAAGCTACGTTCACCACTAGGTAAGCGAAAAGGCAAGAATAAAGATTCACCATCAAAGCAAGGTGTAGAAAAGGGAAGTAATGATAAAATAAAGACCACAAGTTTCAGTCGAAAGCCTATTAACAAAAAGAAAGGGTCACTGGATGTCCCCAAAGAAGAAGACTACATCTCTGATGAAGTCTTTAGTCCAAACAGTCCAGTAGCTAATCAAAGCATGATCCCTCAGGCTCAGCAAAATGTTGGGGATGAGAAGAAGGCCAGTGTAACAACTAATCAGCTGTCTGATAACGAAGAACTTCCCACATTGTTCGATAAGACTAATGGTACTAAATCTGCTGATAAAGAGGGTGGATCTGTGTCACACGATATTCTCAATATCATTCACTCACTTGGCACTATTGAAGAGAACTGTGTTCCTAATTCTAAGGACAGTGGTCCAACAATCAGAATTGAAGGTGATGAGAGTGATGAGAGTGATCCCGATTCAGACAGTGGTAAGTGTGTTATTGGAGTGAGTAAGTTAACATAGCTATGACTAAAAAGTACATTGGGTATGACCTGTTCCTTAAGTGCACAGTGTTGTATTGTAGCTAATTTTGAGCGTCCATATCAAGTGCATATTAATGGCACCCAGTGTTATCAATGGTTTACAACACTGATAAATTCCTATATTCATTTCTTTAAGCAGAAGACAACAGTGCAGATATTCAGTCTAGTCTTGATGCCAATGTTTGTCGACAAGATTTGAAACGAAGAGCTAGTGGTGGACCCAAGAGCCCAAAACTTCAAGACCTGGGAAGAAAGGGGAGTCTCCCCCCCTATGTGGAGGTCAGTATGACATGTCATTGTTTACAAAACAGTATGGTAAAGGGTGAAGTAGTAATTATTAAGGTATGATGCAAAGTTTAATTAAGTCTGAATTACTGTGTTTTCTTGCTGTTGAGGATGGCAGACACTCTCAATCAGGACCATGATGTTGTAAGTGACCATACTATGGGCATTCTATATAGTGAGACTCAGAGTCCAGTGATCTTCCAGTCTAGTATTATACTTACAAGTTGATAGGTTCCTGTGACTCAGAGGTGTACACTAGCTACATGCATTTTTTGAGTTGTTAGCATCCAATCACATCTACATTCAAGCATATACTTATTCCAAACAAAGAATCGAATATTTATGATGCAAAATTCATGATATTCAACCACAAATATTGCATCCAATCACATCCACATTCAGGACACATTCCAAGGTCCAGTTGTGATTCTAACAGTGCTGATGACCATTTCCACATCAAACATCAGTATGACATTATGCTGATCCATGATATAGGTAGCTATTATGCCCTGGTTGTTAATTCACACACACACACACACACACACATCCAGCAGGGTGTCATGATGTCACTCATGATTGCTGATGTTTAATGGTGATGAAGACTCGTTTACTCGATACTTACTGAACTGGAACTGCAAGTGGACAAACTATAGGCTAACTATGCATGCATATGATCCCCTATCTCACGCGCGCAATCGACACAAAGGTCAATGGTCATGTATCGCCCAAATAGAGCATAAAAATAACAACAATAATTACACGTAAATGCAATTAAACTTGCTCAAAAATTTCCTGCCTTCAAATTGTTCACAATTGTGCTCGCCTGTCTGCTATCTTCCAACTTCAGCTCGTCCCTGTGACTTTCTAGCAGGTGATCCATCAACGAGCCCACCATGGACACGGCTTACTCCCCCTTCCATGAGAACTTAACGCCCTGCTGAGGTTTTTTAGCCCCTTGAATTGCCAGGATCCTAGATCCATCACTCTATCCCACCTTTGCCACCTCTGCAATAAGTGCCGATTTCTCCCCACACCTCTCCAGCATCTTCTCCCTATCCATTGTCCGCAGGGTGTCATGCACCTCCCTCATGCTCACTTGCTCTGCATCCTCCAATATCTCATTTTCGAAACACGTGCCATAGCTCTCCTCCAGCTCTCTGCACTCTTTGACCAAGCATAGTGACTCTACCTCATCTACCATCACACACATCATCTCAGCCCCAATTCCCTCATTGCATACCATTCTCCTCCTTAGGAAGCCAAGCTTCGCTGACAACAGCCTACACCAAACCGATTTCAAACCCAAAGCGACATGTACTGCTGTGTTGGAGTGGTACTTTGGCCACCTGAGAGCATAAAAAGCGATGGAGCTTGTCATCGTGGCTACTCAAGATCCAGTTTTCACAGCCATAAAGGAGAACCAGCATTACACATGTATCAATAATGGACCTGCTTGATGCCGGGTTAAACTCCCCATCGAATGTGCCAATACTACCAAACTGGAAAAACGCTTTCCTTCCCTTGCTGATGCCCTCGTCAACTGCACGGGTCGCAAAAAGGTCCCCTTTCCACCAGTAGCCCAAACACTTTGCCTCTGATCTCCATGGAACCACCTCTCCCTCAATTTCAATACCCCCCTCCCCTCCCCCCCCCCCCCCCCCCCCCCCCCGCCGATCAAACACTATCACTTCACACTTGCTTCGGCTAGCAAGGACTCCTTGCTAGCCGATATTGTCCTGATGTCATCAGCATGTGCAAAGCCACCCACATAGAGGCCATTGATGGATAAGCAACTGTTGTAGCAAAGGATTCATGATCAGCAGGAATAATGTTGGAGACAGCACTGAGCCTTGCTTAACCCCTCTGTCAATCAAGAAGCTTTGTGACAGGGATCCTTCCACTCTCACACACCCTTCTGCACCCTGGTACCAGCTCTTTAGAACCCTCCACGTCTTCCCATTTATCCCCACCTCCTGAACAGTACAGGGTATTCCACCAAATCAAAGGCTTTCTGCAGGTCATACAGACACATATACACCTTACTACCACCACCAACATACCTTGCAATTGCCTCTTGAGTAGCAAAAATTGCATCTGAGCAAGAGACTCCCTTCCTGTATGCAGATTGGTTTACATGTGGAATTCCAGCCTCACTTAACAAAACACTCATTCTACTCAGCACCAACATCTCCAACAGCTTCGCAATTACTGACGTCCAGAATGCACTTCCTCTTGATGCTGCTTCCAGCTTATCCAGCTCCTTGCTATACTCACTCCTCCCTTTGTCCTCTGACAGACGTGACCTCGCCAGACCCTCAAAATGCTCCACCCAAAGCTCCAACATCCTACCCCTGTCATTAACTACATGTCCATCACTTACCAACTTTGAACATTTCCTCTTCTTTTCAGGTATCCTGAACCTTCCTGGTGCCCCGCTCCTAAAGAGCTTTTCTCTACGCTGGATTCTCTTCCTTTCCTCCCTTGCTGCACATTCTCGAACCCTCCTTCTCACTGCTCTCTTTGCTGACACACGCCTTTCAAAAAGAGCCCCCTCCCTCGGACACCCTGCCTCCCGCCATCCTTTACAAGCCTCTCTACTTTGAGCACAAAGTGACCTTAGAATATCATCACTGAACCACTTTTTTCTATGGCTCTCACTACCCAACTGTGGGAGGGTCTTTTTTGCAGCACCCACCAGTAGCTCTGCTACAGCTTTGATCTGTGACCTGTCGTCATCTCCGTGCTGGAAAGCTCCCATTCTCTCCCTCACCTCCTTCTCATAATCTGCTAGCGCTCCCCTTGCCCTGGCATTCTGCCAATCCACTCCATCAAATTGTGCTTTCTGCTCTATACTGCAACTAGGGTCGCAGCCAAGGGTTACGGACAATGGAAGATGATCAGACAAATTCAATTCAACCTTAGAGAGGGTTTCACATGACTCCATCATTGAAGCCGCGGCCAGGTCCATCAACACGTAGTCTACAGTGGTTGTATGTGTAGCACTACATTTGATTCTCCCTCCCCCTTTGGCCCTCCCAACACCCCTAAGTGAGCATTGAAATCCCCAACAACTATCACAGGGCCATGCCTCTCTGACTCTGAAATCACCTCCTCCAATACCAACAGGTGATGTGTACAGGTGCTCCCTGTACACATCAGTACAGCACAGAGGTTTTCAGGTTGGTTGACACCAAATTTGCTGACAGTGCAGAATTAAATTCGTGCTCGCTAAAATTAAGACATTTGTATGACGGTCCGCGGTATATCTTATTTATCTTGTACAGAGGTTTGCACGGTTCTTGCACCTTTATTGATGGAAAGCGCCACGTAAAATGTACAGTGTCGACACGTCGTATGTGCGCACACGCAACCTAACTAATCTAGCTGTACTGAAGCTTACTGCAAGGCAACATCTATTTATTCACTGTAAGTGGCTATAATTATATCGTTAGCAATAAATGAAAATATGTAGCTCTCTAGTTGCAACTATAAATCTAACCTGCTAGCTAGATCTTTAGAACATAGACTTGTGGTAGCTACTGTATGTAAGAGTGTAATTCAGGAGTCGTACAGAAGTGCAGAACCATCTATAGGAATTTATCCTTGACTTGTAGCTTTAGCACCTTGCCAGTGGTAAGATTTATATTCAGGCCTTTTAGCAACTGTGACAGTCGAGGGTAGAAATCAAACTTTATTCACGTTTTTTTCAAAGTTTACTTTTGTCATGACTGATGCTTTAAATTTCTGCCTTTCGAACTTTTTTTTTTCAAAAGTAGAAGTGTGAATAAAGTTTGATTTCTACCCTCGACTGTCACATTACTGCATTGTTAATTTTTTGAAACTCAATGTCTCTTCTGTGCCATCCTTATTATGATAGTGTAACTCATCTGAAGATTGTGCAAAAATAAATTAATAGCACATACAGCATCATAGTGTAAACAAAACAACAAATAGCACTCAGTTCCTTGTGCTACAAATGATCCGACACTTTGGGGGGTAGACGGGATGGAAAAGTAATTGGATCAGTTGGGGTGGTCCGATTTTACAGATAATATGAACTTAAAGGTTTGTAACAAGATCTGTGATGTCCTATACTTGTTCAGTGGGGTCAGTCCATTGTGTGGGATTAACTATATCATATTTCTTTTAACTGCAATTGTTTTAGTACATACTGCTAAAGGTTTTCACTTGATTGTACACCTTGAGTCGTGCTTTCCAACAATTCCAGCTGACCCTATCCCATTATCACCTAGTTTTACAGCTACATTCAAATCATGTGTGTACACTGAAATTAACACTGTTTTATAACAATATACACTTAATCCTGCAAGATCATTTTATTATGGTTCTGAGGTACAATTAAAGAGGTAACTTGGCTAGACGCTTTATCAGGTCCTGGTGTTGTTTTGGGTGTGAGAATGTTGTGTGTGTGTGTGTGTGTGTGTGTGTGTGTGTGTGTGTGTGCTCATTACTGACTTTCACTGACCTGCAGAATGCTGAAGGTGTGGTTGCTACTCCTCTGATGTATGCTGATGCAGTGTGGGACCGAACAGTTGTGGATAGTGATGAACTGAGCTTCAGAGTGGGAGATGTGATTGAAATATTGGATATGACGGATGATGTGTGGTGGCATGGTAATGTAGGGAACTCGTCTGGTTGGTTTCCTGCTTCTTTTGTTCGGGTAAAATCTGTAATTACTCCATGGTATGTTGTACTTCACAACTCAATACATACAGTTGCGAGTTGGTCAAAACTCTGAGGGTGAAGAGGGAGATTCACTAACTAAAACAGCAGAGTCTAGCAGTCCATCTTCTGGCTCTCCATGCTCAAATAGAGTGCTTTCTGATCCGAGCCTAGATTCCTCTTCTGTCCCTGCCCCTTGTACAGAAAAATTTGACACTGTTCCTGCTACTTTACCCAGAACTTTTCCTCTTACACAGGTATAACTAGTTAAGCACAATCTTTCTTCATAATTATTATTGTACGTATATCATAGGGTAACAGTACGCGTCGTAGAATGACAATAAGACGGAGAGATCCTTCAAATGCATCAGTTTCACGTAAGCTCTCTCCGGAAGAAGTGAGGGCAAAGATTATTGAAGAAATCATTAATACTGAAAGAGATTATGTCAAACATCTTGAAGATATAATCGAGGTACCTTACATAATAACATAATAACCAAGTGGAGGATAGCAAAAGGGAGTGTAATTAATAGCCCAGTCCAAAAGCAAAGCCCAAAGTTGGTATGAAACTCTGGGAGTTGGTAAACCTGATAATTAGCATTCCAAAATTCTATGGTCACTATGAAAGTTGCAATATCTTGCCATGCAGGGATTTCTAAAACGATGCCGAGAATTTGATAAACTATTTGATGATGAAAGAATAGAAGTCATCTTCTCAAATATTGAAGAAGTATTCAAATTTCAGCGAGATTTTTATCATGAACTTCAAGCTAAGATTAACATGGACCACAAGGAGCAGTCTGAGATAGGTTCCATCTTCGTCCTCAATGTAAGTCAGTAGACTTTGGATGGGCAACCTGTCAATTGAATCTTTATAATAGCAACATGAATTCAAAGTATACTCACAGTATTGTAATAACCACCCTCATGCCGTCAATGAGATGAATTTGCTCCAGGAGAATGAACAGTATGCACTCTTCTTTGAGGTATTTGTGTATAGTCTCAACCAACGTCATGGTACCTTTTTTTTTTTAGAGTTGCAGGTTACTGAGAAACTTGCAAGACATCTCGCTGGAAGGGTTCCTGTTAACTCCAGTCCAAAAAATATGCAAGTACCCCCTACAACTATCTGTAAGTAATGAAAGACATAGTTAGAAAGTTGGAATTGCTGCACTGTGACACTCATATGAATACTGTGACATTTCATAGTGGTCTGATCAGCTCGTTTTATAAACACATATGACAATGTCGATATTACCTTGGTTCTGATACTATGAGATGTGTATGTACTCATCAGCTTGTTCTTCAGGGCTTTGTGTTGTACACTGGACCAATTACAATTCATGATTTGGACAGTTTAGTATGCCTATGGCTGTTATTGTGGTAAAGTCTCAACCTACTGGGCTTTCTGTGTAGATAGCATAGAGGTACTTGGTGTGCGTAAATAGCATGTTTGCTTAACTTCTTGGTAAGAGGTGAAGAATGACATCCTTAACCTAGCTAGATGTTCTTTCATGCACCACCCCCTTCATGCAAAAATAAGCACAAGGGTCTGGTGATTGCACATGCTTCCCTTCCCCATGTATATACATGGGGACCATGAAATTATTTACATGGTGGGAACTGTGATAGGGAGACCAGTTACTGTGACTCAAGCATGGTCCAACTAGCTAGCTTTTCTTCTGTGAAGGGTTCCCATACTCTTCCAGCACCCATATGCCTTGTGCTCAGCACATGTATGGTCTAAGAACAATTATGTATGCTTACAATTGTAATTTCAAGGGGCCCTTGCTATTTCAGGAATTGCTCAAATACACCAGTGAAGATCACCCAGACTACCCTCATGTAGTGGAAGCACAGCAAGCAATGAAAGAAGTAGCAATGCTAATCAATGAGCAAAAAAGGAGGATAGAGAATATGGGGAAGATAGGCTGTTGGCAGAAAACCATTGATGGATGGAAGGTGAGTAGTGTTTAGCTGTGTGTTAGGATCTACAGTGTGAGGGCCTTGGAATTAATAAGGAACTATTGACCATTAGTTTTCATGAACTGTAGTCATGTACTGCAATTATGCGTTCTTGGTCATATACTTTGAGAGCATTATCAAATTGAGCGTATCTAACTGGGTTCTTACTCATGCCGTGCTGCTATCTATCTTATTCAGGGCCCAGATATATTGGAAACTAGCACTGAACAGATTCACAGTGGAGAATTGCATAAAATATCAAAAGGTCATTCTCAAGAGAGACATTTCTTCCTTTTTGATCATCAACTGATATACTGTAAAAAGGTGGGCAGGTGCCGGTCCAAGTGTTAACAAAAGTAATGTGTTGTGTGTGTGTCAGGATGCAATTGGAGGTAGACTTGGCTTCAAAGGACGGTTAAACCTAGATGACTGTCAAATAGCTGATCTTCCAGATGGTTCAGGTAAACCACTTTAATTCAATAAACTCATACTTGACTGCTATATGCTAATAATTATTGTAGCAATGCATGGTAATACTCCTGTAAAGAATGGTTGGAGAATGAACAATATAGTAAAAGATAAGTGGTACATCATTTATGCGAAGTCTGTACAAGAAAAGGAGGAATGGATGGCGGCCTTTCAGAGAGAAAGAGAAAGGGTCAAAGAAGATGAAGATAAAAGTATGTTTCTATTCTCACCTGAAGTTGAGATGATTAGCTATATCAACAGGATTCCATGTTTCCTTGAAAATGAAGAGAGCTGCTGTTTCTTTGTGTGCAAGTACATCAGAGGAGAAGAAGAGAGTGAAGACTTTTCATAAAAAACATGGTTGGTTACTCACAGTGAATGCAGTACTGATACCATGATTCCCCTCCACTAATGTTACATTCATATGTATGCTATAGTGAATGCTGCTTTTGGAGAATCAAGTGAGATAGGGGGAACCAGGAAACAAGCTGTTAGTGTGAGTGGCACCTCAGGTTCTTCATACCCAATAAAAAAGGGTAAATCAGGCAAGAAAAAACTAAATTCTGTGTCCGGAACCCTAAGTACTTCCACAAAAGTGATTCAATAGCTATAATTTTATTATTATTATTTTTAACTTCATAGTATCATTAACATTTCAATTTCCTTTCATTCATCTTGTTTATTATTGGTGGTGTTCATATTCTTTTTGCAGTACAGGTTCATTGTTCTTATTGTGTCTTATTGTGCAATTAATTTTTATTGTTCCAGAAAAAAAAAATCATTTTTAAAGTTCCACTGGTCCCATCATGTATGCTGTTCTTCCATGTCACTTTCAGATGAAGACCTACTGTCATCTTTTTTGTCATTCTCAGATGATCCACTGCCCTTACTCTCCTCATCACTCCAGTCCTGATCAGATGATTCATTCTTATCCTTTTCACTGTTCCAGCCCTGGTTATGGTTCTCAGACGATCCATCATACTGATTGTCCTCAGATGATTTGTCACCTTGTGTAGTATCTATAATTACTTCTGACATTTCTCCATCTCTTTGTAGGCTAGTCTCAATAGATCTTTGTAACTCACAAGTTACACTACTATCAAGATCTTGCACTGTGCAAGAGGCAGGTGACAATGGATTCAATGATGGCACATGGACTATTATTGATTCTGTATTTGATTCTTCCCGATGGATATTAAATATATCTTTGCTGACATTAGCTGAACTTGTTTTGCATGGTTTTTCTGAACTGCATGCCACACACTGTGTCTCATGTATGTTATTCATTACCATGCAACTTTCACACTCCCAGGTCTCTGAAACAGGTTTGACTGAAGGTGGGGGTAAGGGTGATGGATCTGTGTCACTTATGTCTTCATTTTTCGCTTGCTGGATACATTTATCAAACACGACTTTGAATTTGGAGGCTGCTGCAGTAGATTTAAATCTCACAGCTAACTTTTCTTCTTTGGGTTCTTCATCAGATAAATCACAGTGCGTGAACCAGATCCACGACTTGTCATTGACACCTGGCATTAGTTTCATGTCTTCAGTTATGTAATGATTACAGCATATCTTTAGGATCTGATCTCGCCGCATGATCACTCTCACTTTAGCAGTCTTCCTGTGCCTCATGATCTTGATGTCTCCCACTCCACGTTCCTTCCACTGTGCAGCTCCAGCATCGAAGCGAAATAACTTGGAACGATGCTGAAATAAAACCTCGGCATCATCATCCCATGATGTCATACTGTAACTCTCAGGCAAAGTCACAATGGGTTTGAAATGGATATTTGTCTCTTCTTCTGGATCATCACTACCTTGGGTATCTTGTGCTGATGAAAATAACTGGTTGCCAGTACCGTGAAATTGAAACCCTTTCTCCCTATTACTAAAGATAGAGGTAGACTGGGAAACAAGATCAGAAAAAGAAATCATCCCTGCAGAAGAAAATCGGCTCTCCTTCTCCTGACTTTGGTCAGATAATTCAGCCAATGGTGGAGATTTAGCTTGTAAATCTTTGGATTTAGCATCATCAGTGACAGGATGCTCCCCATAATCAGCATCAACAAGTTTATCATTACATCCCCTACACCCAGGGCATGGAGGTTTTTTCTCGTACAAATAAAAACACCGAGGAAGCATAAAGGTTTCAGCTTTGGCAACAAGTTCTGGCTCAGGCAGTTCTTCAGACAAGAAAATGACATCCTCACCACTTCCATCACCATCTGATGATGGATCACTATCACCTGAGTAACTTAATTGATTTTCAGATGGAAGGGTGTCTTCAATATCTTCATTAATATGGTCCGTTGAAGTCCCCAGTGGACAGGTGTTCTTGCTGAATGAGCCACCCCCTTTAGTATCAAGAGGGAACTGAAATGGGACGGTATAACTGTGTTGACTGCTACTTAGTGGAAATTGGAATGGTTGATTTTTCACAGAATCAACAGTAAGTGGAAAAGAGAGTGCTTGGCTGGTCATTTCTTCATTATCAAAACCAAAAGGAGAACAAATTGTGAGTTTTTCCAATACTTCTGTTGGACTTGTGGTACAAGTGATGCTTCCCATTGAGGCAGAGTCATGAGTTGCCAAGGAAGTGGTTGCAGTGGCAATTGATTTCTCAAAAGCAGTGGTGGTTACACAAAAGATTGCAGTAGCTGAAGAAACTATATCACTTGTAGCATATTTTTCTGATTGATCATCTGCAATAGAAGAACAGGTTTTACTTGAGCATTGGTCATCACTATTTCTATCGTAGCTTTCATCTTCAGATAGTACTGGTTCCATTGACTCAGATTTCACAATGCCTTCATCTTCCTCTTTCAATGATTCTAAAGTCCTTTGATGAGGATGGTCAGCAGTTGATGACGCTGGTTTCATTGACTCCAGCAAACCAGATTTTACAGCAAATCCTTGTGATTTGTCAACTAGCAAACCAGATTTGTCAGCAGTTGATGACGCTGGTTTCATTGACTCCAATAAACCAGATTTTACAGCAAATCCTTGTGATTTGTCAGCAGTTGACAAGGCTGACTCTAGCAAACCAGATTTGTCAGCAGTTGATGACGCTGGTTTCATTGACTCCAATAAACCAGATTTTACAGCAAATCCTTGTGATTTGTCAGCAGTTGACGAGGCTGACTCTAGCAAACCAGATTTGTCAGCAGTTGATGACGCTGGTTTCATTGACTCCAATAAACCAGATTTTACAGCAAATCCTTGTGATTTGTCAGCAGTTGATGAGGCTGACTCTAGCAAAGTTGATGACGCTGGTTTCATTGACTCCAATAAACCAGATTTTACAGCAAATCCTTGTGATTTGTCAGCAGTTGACGAGGCTGACTCCAGCAAACCGAATCTGTCAGCAGTTGATGACGCTGGTTTCATTGACTCCAATAAACCAGGTTTTACAGCAAATCCTTGTGATTTGTCAGCAGTTGACGAGGCTGACTCTAGCAAACCAGATTTGTCAGCAGTTGATGACGCTGGTTTCATTGACTCCAATAAACCAGATTTTACAGCAAATCCTTGTGATTTGTCAGCAGTTGACGAGGCTGACTCCAGCAAACCGGATCTGTCAGCAGTTGATGACGCTGGTTTCATTGACTCCAGCAAATCAGATTTCACAGCAAATCCTTGTGATTTGTCAGCAGTTGACGAGGCTGACTCCAGCAAACCAGATCTGTCGGCAGTTGATGACACTGGTTTCATGGACTCCAGCAAACCAGATCTGTCGGCAGTTGATGACGCTGGTTTCATTGACTCCAGCAAACCAGATTTCACAGCAAATCCTTGTGATTTGTCAGCAGTTGACGCTGGTTTCATTGACTCCAGCAAACCAAATTTCACAGCAAATCCTTGTGATTTGTCAGCAGTTGACGAGGCTGACTCCAGCAAACCAGATTTGTCAGCAGTTGATGATGCTGGTTTCATTGACTCCAGCAAACCAGATTTCACAGCAAATCCTTGTGATTTGTCAGCAGTTGTTGATGACGCTGGTTTCATTGACTCCAGCAAACCAGATTTCACAGCAAATCCTTGTGATTTGTTAGCAGTTGACGAGGCTGACTCCAGCCAACCAGATTTGTCAGCAGTTGATGACACTGGTTTCATTAACTCCAGCAAACCAGATTTCATAGTGAATCCTTGAGGTTTTTCAGCAGTCAATGAGGCTGGTTTCACCGATTCTGATTTCACTGCCAATCCTGGTTTCACTGACTCAAGGAGATTTGGTTGGAAAGTGAACTGTTCTTTTGCAGATTCAGATTGCTTTGAATCGGGTTTAGTTGGACCTGAAATGCCATGTCTTGGCGTTGTGCATGCAACACAAGATGATCTTTCCATGCCATTAAAGACCATGCAAATTTGGCACTCCCAAGATTCAGTTTTGACTGGAGGCAAAGATGGAGTTGAGAGAGATGAATCTGTGTTGACCACATCTTTTGGATGCTGTAATTCAAGTATACACTTATCAAATGTTTGCTTGAATTCTGTGGCAAATACAGTTTCCTTGAATCTCACAGCTAACTTTTCTTCTTTGGGTTCTTCATCAGATAAATCACACTGCGTGAACCAGATCCACGACTTGTCATTGACACCTGGCATTAGTTTCATGTCTTCAGTTATGTAATGATTACAGCATATCTTTAGGATCTGATCTCGCCGCATGATCACTCTCATTTTAGCAGTCTTCCTGTGCTTCATGATCTTGATGTCTCCCACTCCACGTTCCTTCCACTGTGCAGCTCCAGCATCAAAGCGAAACAACTTAGAGCGACGCTGAAATAAAACCTCGGCATCATCATCCCATGATGTCATACTGTAACTCTCAGGCAAAGTCACAATGGGTTTGAAATGAAGATTTGTCTCTTCTTCTGGATCATCACTACTTCTGGTATCTTCTTGTGCTGAAATATCAGTCTTGACTTCTGGTTTTTTACTTACTCGGATATTAAAGGTCACTGGCTTTGGTGTTCCACACGCAACACACTGTGTATCATGTATGTTATTCATTACCATGCAACTTTCACACTCCCAGGTCTCTGAAACAGGTTTGACTGAAGGTGGGGGTAAGGGTGATGGATCTGTGTCACTTATGTCTTCATTTTTCGCTTGCTGGATACATTTATCAAACACGACTTTGAATTTGGAGGCTGCTGCAGTAGATTTAAATCTCACAGCTAACTTTTCTTCTTTGGGTTCTTCATCAGATAAATCACAGTGCGTGAACCAGATCCACGACTTGTCATTGACACCTGGCATTAGTTTCATGTCTTCAGTTATGTAATGATTACAGCATATCTTTAGGATCTGATCTCGCCGCATGATCACTCTCACTTTAGCAGTCTTCCTGTGCCTCATGATCTTGATGTCTCCCACTCCACGTTCCTTCCACTGTGCAGCTCCAGCATCGAAGCGAAACAACTTAGAACGATGCTGAAATAAAACCTCGGCATCATCATCCCATGATGTCATACTGTAACTCTCAGGCAAAGTCACAATGGGTTTGAAATGGATATTTGTCTCTTCTTCTGGATCATCACTACCTTGGGTATCTTGTGCTGATGAAAATAACTGGTTGCCAGTGCCATCAAACTGAAATCCCTTCCCCCTACTAAACGCCATTGGGTCTTTATTAGACTGAGAGACAAGATCCAAAAAAGTGAGCATACCCACAGAGGAGAATTTATTCTTATTGCTTGGATCATTAGATGCAAGTGATGAAGTTTTTTTCTCAGAATCTTCAACAGTTACAGGAGGCTCAGTGGTGTTAGCATAAGAAGAGTTAACATCTTCATTGCAACCCCTGCACCCAGAACACAAATGCTTTTTCTCATACAAGTAATAGGATTGAGGAAGCATGAACTTTTCAGCTTTAGCAATCTGCTCTGGTTCAGGAACTTCCTCATAGAGAAATATGACACTGTCTCTATCTCCATCATCTTCTGATGAGAGACTTTCTTGTTCTGATATGTGAGTGCCTTTCTCATCACTAACAGAATGTTTTTCTTGCTCTGATACGACACCAGGTAAGGGCAACACTATATTCTCTTCTTGAGATACTGATGGTTTACTCACAGTTTGGGGCAAGAGAGAAGGTAACAGAGGTTTTTCTTTGCTAGGTGCAAAAGAAATTTCTGTATTTGGTGCTCTACCTGATGATACAGAAAGGGGGGCACTAAGTAGTGAAGACAAACTTGGATATTTCAGAGGGGTAGGCGATGGAGTAGGTTGTGAAGATGATGTGCCAATAACTTCAAGTGGTTTTGTAGCCCCAAGAGTTGATGACAATAAACTTCCAAATGGAGCAGCTGATGAAGATTCAAAAGGTGTAGCAATTTTTCCACCTGGTGAAGCAGTAAATAGAGATGAACCTTGACTTACTGTGGTCTGTAATGCCTCCAGTGGCCTCTTCATAGCCATATCAACTGTTCTAACAACAGCTTCAGCATTGTGTGCACTAGGACCACCGAATGAGAACACTGCAGCTTTAGGTTGAAATAGTCCAGCAGATCTATTAGCTGACGTAGCTTCAGCTGTACTCATTATGGTAGGTGGGAAAAGACTGGTGGTAGGTGGTGCACAGAAATCAAATGAAGCTACTGGAAAGATGCTAGTTACACTGGCAGCACTAGTAGCAGCAGCACTCACTGAAGAGTGACTTGTGGAAGTGAATGATGACACTCCACCTGATGAAGAAGGATTGGTAGAGGCAAATAGTGACATTCCAGCAGTCATAAGTCCAGTCGTACTTGGAAGGAATGCACTATGGACCGAAGAAATTCCAGTACTGCTGGCAGCAATAGTTTGTGTCCTGAAAGCACCACTCATTGTACCAAATTGGAAAACAGGTGTTGCAGATGATACATCGTGGCCAGCTAATAACCCTGAACTTCTACTATGTTCAGGCACAGAAACTGATCCCGTAGACATACCTCCAATGCCAAAATTGAAATTGGTAAGACTTGGTCCATAATGCACAGGAGGGTCCTTGCCAGTAGAAATAGAAGCAGGAGGTATAGTACTGGCTCCAAACAAGCTGGTAGTAGTCGGTGGACTGAACAAATTGAAGGAAGTAGGAATAGACAAAGTAGGAAGAGGAACCACAGAAGTGGCAGTGGTGCCAATGCTGCTATTCAAAGAAGGGAGCCCAGACAGATATGAAGGTAATGGCTGTGGTGTGTATAAGGACTTGGTAGTGATACTAGCTGATGATGTAGCTGAAGTTATTACTTCAGCATTTCCCTGGAGGGATGCCTCACGAGTTAATGAAGACCTAAGTACCACATCACCTTCATAAGGTGTATTACTCATATCAACATGATCTGTAGTTTCAAGTGGTGATTTAGTAAGCAAGACACCACTTTCAGGCAGCATGTCACTTTCATCAGCATGCTCACTTTTCAATGACTCCGACAATGGTGATTTAGTGATGGGCTCAGAAGGTCCATGAACCAAGGAATAATTCTTCTTAAGTTCTTTCATTTCAGCCTGATATACAACCATAAAATAACTTAATACCCAATCAACCATACTACATAAATACTTAGGGTATGTTCTTTTGGCAGCATCTTAGCTGGTGGTTTCCAAGCATAGTGGAGTGATGGACTTATATACCCCAGCACCAAGCAATAAAAATGAAAAATTTCATACTGCAAATGTTCACTTCACATACATAATTTTCATGTATGGATACACCCATCATTTTTCACATGCACTCTAACTTGCTCACCAAATTTCCAAGCACCCATGCAATTGAGCTCTAGATGTTACTAATACAAACCTGCATCTGCTGTAATTGGTCTGACATATCAGCTAACTGCTTATCTTTGTCCTTCAAAGCCTCCTCCAAGCTCTCACTAAAAGATACTTCAGCACCATGGCTCTATAAAACACAACATGACACTCCTATAATAATATCTGGCATCTTTCACCTTCAATCTAGACTTGCAATACCCAGAATAATATTAACTATGGAATAATCTTAAAGCTGGGACCCATACCAGTTACAAGACATTTCAGGAAAGGACAAATCTCTCTATAAAATTATCCCCTTATTATAGATCTTAGCTAAAGTAAAAAAGGCAAACCTACCAGCAGCTTTTGTTTAGGTGAACGGTGATACTTAACCCGAGCTGGAGTGGAGTTAAGTTGAGGTAGGGGGAAACTTTCTTTATAATCACAGTCCATATGCAAGGCTACAATGCAAAATAATGTCACATATAGGGAGAAACTCAATTCACTTCATACCTATTGGTGACTCATTCAATAGCTCCTTTATTTTCTCTTGCTTACTAAGTAGCTTATCCTGCAATTCCTACATGATCATTTTAACATAATTCTGTATTTAATCACAAACACACATGGCCTTCAGGAAGGGGGAAGGCAGAGGAGGATCAATTTGAGGGCATGCACAGCCAATTGAATATTATAATCACTGCATTTGCATGTATGTCCATATTGGTTTTGTACAGTCAAATCCTGTTCATGGAGTGGGAGAAACCCGGGACTCCTCCAGGAGCAATCACACAGAAAGTGGAAAAACATAGAGGCCTAAATTATTCCTGATCCTAATTTTGAGTATTGAATGTAAAGTATTATGGTCAAGAAGATGATTATGTTCATGCATGCGAAATCTAAAATCACCACTATCATGACAGGTCTGGGTCTATGTTTCTTAAGCATGGTCATAAATATGTACCTATATCTGTTAGCTGTCCTACAGAACACGTTCTGTAATTCGGTCGTCCCTCTCCCTGCAACTCTGCATGGGACAGGGAGGGGCATATCCCCCTCCTGTGCATACCCCCTTCCCCATGGCCTGGCCTAACGATCACACAGTACATACCCCCAAAATACATGAAAGCCTACCGGATCATCAGATGAATTCAATTTTCTAATGGCAGCAGTGAGACAATCCAAAGCTTTTTGCAAGTAAGACCTGTGAATTTGAGGATCAATATCTTCTTGCTCTGCCATTAATATGTAGATCTGTATGGATGAAGTAATAATATGTTTATCTCTCAGAATCATTGCAAAAGCAATAGCTAACACATTGTTAGACTAATGCAGTATGTAGCTAGTTAGTTGGAGCTATTAGTTAGTTAGCTTGCTAGCTCTCTGTGTGATTTATTCAGCTGTAGTGGTTGCAAGATTATCAGCCTGCATCCAAAGTACACTCCTTAGTTAACTCTCTAATGATGATGTATAATCTGTGTCTAAATGGTTTATGAAATGCGAATATAATAATTTTGGCACTGATTCACTCCAATAACATACGTAGTAGCTACATAGCCATGAATATAATGTACACACCTGAGACTGATTCCATGCAGCTTGGGGAGTGTTCACTTGTGAAAAGTATTTCAAAGCTTGGCTGGTGTCATGCTTGTAGAGTGCAGCATTGGCCAGTGCCAATTGAGCTTCAGCCAGCAAAGAATCACAGTCCAATGTAGATGACAGAGGTGTGCGACTGAAGTACAAACTCTTCCTTTGACCATCATACTTGATCTTACTGTTAACTACATCATGAACTATTCTCCAATAGTGACTACTCCATTCGAACATCTCCTACAAACCAAGAACATCCAAACTATTAGAGCAATCTCATACTCTGCACAAAATATTTACTTTACCTTGCCTTATATTATATAGAGCATTAATACATAACAAGAAGAGAAGAGTGCATCTTATAGGCCTTGGCTCAGAGGAGGTTGGAAGCAGAAATATTTCTTTGTACAAATCTCTCAGTTGATGGTATATCTATTCACATAACCATTTCCAACCTCCTCTGCCTAGATGGCTTCGTCAGAGATTATCAAGGTTGCCTTAGTTAAGAAATTTTCTGGATAAAACCTACACAAACAATATCACGACCAATGACTTTATCCTTTCTGTCGTGGATGCAGGGTAGCCTCAGCCCCAGGCCCTCCTTTTTAATTGATGTTTGTGGAGGGCCTGGTAAGCCAAAATATCGCAAGAACCATAGAAACCCATGTGTCCAAGGAAACGCTTTACCGTTGCATATGTCATTCAACCTGGCCTGAGAAAAAGAAGGGGTGTTGTGCTGTCATTGTTGCTATGCTTAGCTAGCCTAGGAACTGCTTATTAGAAGTAGCTTGGATCATAGATAGATCAGCCTGCAGAATTTTTAAAGAGTGTTAGTAAGTCCTTGATTGTATGGTTGTAGCGAAATTGTAGTAGCGAAACAGAGCAGAAGTTCTTCTGAACATCTGGCACCTTAGGTCGATCTAGTAGACTTCAGTCCAAGTAGCCCAAATGCATGGGCAGGGTCTAAAAGCTCTCATGCACTGCCCATGCCCAATTAAGTCAGTTCTACCCCAGTTCTACCCCCACGTGACTTCTTCGCGTACCAGGCCCTCCAAAAGTCTAATTAAAAGGAGGGCCTGGTGTCGAGGCTAGATGCAGGGTAGTTACATAGTGTGAATGAACTACGTACATATACTTATACAACACCAGCTAGCACATTAGGCACAAATGTGATACACATGACTGTATACTGGCATACTTGATCATTGAAATGTCTGGCTAAAAGTGATAGTTGATCCATATCCAATTTCAAGGGTGAACAAGCTCTGATGTAGCTCACTAAATCCTGGATAATCTTTCTGTCTGGTACACTATAAAATAAAAAAAGAAAGAAGAAAAAAGTGAGGTTGTATGGGATCAATAATAATATATATCACTATTAGGGTATGCATAATGGGTTGGCAATAATCTCTAGGCTCTGAGTAACAGAGATTGACAGACCATTCTTTTCATTATGAAGGAAACAATAAATAATAAATCAAAGATATTTCTGTGCCAATGACCTCTGCATCCTCTGGAAAAAAAAAAGATGGCTAAATACACAGCTACACCAACAAACATATTTTGTAAAACAAGAAGATCAATGGCATCATATGTCTGATCAGGTCTTCAAGACTTACTGTATTTATCAAAAATGTGTGGGACGGATTGTACATAAATACTTCTGCATGACTGCTAAGCAGTCATGTATACCTGGTCAAGCCAAGATGCCTGTGCAATAAACAGGCACTCTCTTGGAACCTGGGCTAGGAACTCACAGGCTACCTCTTCTCAGCAAGCAGTATGGGCACCCAATGTCCCACTTTGACCACATTGGAGAGAGGGAGCCAGTTTGATTTGCACCCTGGAAATTCCAGGTACCCATTTTCAGCTGGGTGGATTGGTGGCATGGTATTAGATGGATATTCATTCACTAGCAAATTAATGGATAAACACCATATGTATGTCACTGGTGGGACTCAATCTCACAGTCTCCCACTTACAAGCCAAACCACTCACTGCCAGTGATTCCACATTATCTGCACACACACACACATACAAAATGCAAATGCAAATCATATCAGTTGTGGTCCAGGTTTGAGTGTCCATCCACAGGCTGAGAAGTCCTCCTGTGAGTTCCTAGCTCAGACTCCAGGAGTTTGCCAGCACTGGCTCATAGTGCCTGCTTAGTGCACTGGCATCCTGGTTTGACCAGGTGCATATGACTGCTCAGCGGCAGCTATATTGGAGAGATAGCTAGTTTGATTTGCACCCTGGAAATCAAGGTACCCATTTTCAGCTGGGTGGACTGGTGCCATGGCATTAGATGGATATCCACAGCAAATTAATGGATGGATAAACACCTCATGTCACTGGTGAGACTCAACCTTACAGTCAGAGTGCAAACCACTCACTGCCTGTGACTCCACACACACTGGTGGTCACTGGCAGTGAATGGTCTGCACTGTGGGCTTGGAAGCCCAGAGTGCAGAATGACTCCACACACACAACACACACCTTAAATTGCCTTTGAGATATTTTGCTACTTCTTTCCACCATACAATGTCAACTTCTTCCATGTGTATGCAGTGGGGTGAGAGAACTGCCAAAATTGAATTCAAATTCTGTTTTGAAGTTCCTGAGAATAACTGCTGTTCATACTTGCGACACTGGAGAACTAAATATGCCTATAATGAAAGGAGAACATTGATATGCACTGGGATTAAGACATAAAAAGGCAATACTTTGCCAAAATGGCCAAATAACTACATACTGAAGGCAAGACGATACCACAGTTTATACATATGCTTCCTCAAGCCTTCTTCCCTTGTTGTCAATGAATGCATGTTGTATCAACTTGTTCAACCCTTGGTGGTGTAGCTGTAGTCAAATTACTATGCTTAAATATATTATGCACTTAGTGCAATCAATCAAATGCATGTCATAGTTTCAAACTAAAGAGCCGGATTCACAGGATCTGCATGCATATAGTAGTGATAAGTATGTAATTGTACCTGTTCAATTAATAAACAACAACATTGTATAGTACTGGGAAAGATATCTATATAATCCCCGAGTTTTGTTATCAGAGAGAGTGGTAGCTCTCTCTTAAGTACATAGGGATGGCAGGTAATAAAACTATTGAGCTATTACTTAATATTTTGAAATTAGCTATCAGTTAAAGCGCTCTTTTCAACGAAATTTCTACACAAAAAGTACAATATATTTTGGTAGGTAAAGAATTGTTAATTTTATTATTGCCTGCAAATCTTAAAGTGACTGAAAGTCTTGTACAGGGGATTGTAACCAACATTTGGACAGCACACACACTTCAGCAGTGACTGTACAAAATAAAGCTTCATCAAAATTCCTTAGTGCTAAGAGCACAGTGTGGTTTCCAAATATTGGTGCAAGAGATCAATGATAGACAGTACATCTTACCTCTAAGTCACACCTGCACAATGAGTTAGGATTGCTCCCTGTTAAGTTTGAGGTAGTTAATTGACATCCAGGAAACATTGCTACCAACCAATCAGAAACTATGAAAATGGGGGGAGAGAGAGAGAGAGAGAGAGAGAGAGACCACTAAGCATATGAATGATAGCATATGAATGATTATGTACACACAACATAACCTTATACGCACTACATCTCTCTCCCATGACTTACTTGGTGGTGTTCTTTTAATAGCTTTATGTACTAAACACAACCATAGCAGTCTGCCAGCATCATATTTACTATCAATCACATAATCTAAAGATACATACATTAAAAAGGACACTAATTTCATAAAGTATATAAAAATTCTCACCTTTATCACAGATGGTCAAGTCATCGGTATGTGGTAAGTTAGGTTGCAACAGGAGGAAAGAGTCATCGGCAGCCAAGAAAGACTACAATAGTATTATTATTCCAATAATAATTTGTCACATATGAAACAAAGGCATACCTGCTCTAAATAGTAGTATATGCTACGTTTGTACATACCTGCTGCAAGCTGTACTGTATATAATTAGATCCATATGGTACTTTTCGATCCTACGCACATAAAAAAAATTTCATTCAATCACAACAATATACCAGACATTTACCATACACTCTTCAAATAAAAACTTGATTAGAATGAACTTGTCCTTCTGGAAATAAAGTAGCTCAATAGATGAATGCTTCAAAAGAGATACACATACCTTTTCTTTAACTAGTTCCCTGGTTCTTTCAAAGTAATCATTTCCTCTGCATGAAGCCACTACTAGCAACTGCCAGCCTAATAATACATTATCAACAATAATATAATAAGTGGACTAAGAAGAGTAGAGATCGAGTCATACATACACATATGAGATGAACACTGAAATTTCTTACCAGCTACACTTAGTCTTGTACAAGACTTTTTATGCCATTCTTTAATGCTTGGATCCAGACCAACAGGCTGGGACCAAGGAGATTCCAAATCTGGTGGAGTCGCTCTGAGGGAAGCCAACAAACAAAGGTCGCCAAGCTGAATCTACAATAATTCACAATTGCAGAATATATATTTAAAAACTAACCCCAAACTAATATTTCTTTAAACTAACCCCAAATTTTTTCTTGAGGTAGAGATACTGAGCAGCCATGAGGTAGAGTTGGCCACAGCATTCTCTCACAGCAATGTGGTAAAACGTTGGTTTTGAGGAAATCAACTTCAGAACTTGATGAGCAGTGAATAAAACATGATCAAATCTGGAAAAATAAATTCAATTTGGCAATTTGTCCAGGGGGGGGGGGAGGGTAGCTAACGTGAATTGCATGAAGCTGCCTGCATTTATCATGCATTACCCTGTGTCTATTATAACTACACAGTACCGTCAATAGCGACCACCTCTGGGCCACAAAAAGGTGGTCTCTTAATGGAGGTAATTGATGGGACATAACTGGTCTTTAAAGAGAGGTGGTCTCTGAATAGGGTGGTCTCTTTATAATTTTATATCAATAATCACAATGAGCAATACATTTCAGTCAAAAAAAATTTTGTTGCTCTTGGGAAAAAAAAGTCATCTGCTAACATCAAGGTATCTTTTTACATAACTGGGAACTCTTTTAACTACATATGTCAGGAATTCCTGTTTGCACTAGAAACAATCTCTGCTTGGACCCACCACTACTTAATGAAGAGTGGTATATAAATTATTCATAGCCTGTTCATCGAAATATCAATACAGGAAGAAGTTCTATTCATTTATCATTTCACTGCCTAAAATATACCAAAGATGTAGAAACAAGAGGAGTGTACGGAATGTATTGACAAGAATTGACAGCTGACTTACCTACGTATCAGATATAATGAAAAGCACTGAAGTGCTAACCCTCAGCGCACACTGAGTATTTAGTGTAGTTGTTGTGTGTGTTTGCAGATATTGAGCAATCATATCACTGATGAGCAGAAGGTATTATATTAGAGCTAGCTAGCAGTGTCTGTACTACAGAGTCCACATTCTCATTTTGAATTATTATCTACATGTAAAAATAATGCTTGGAGAACTGCACAGATAAGATCAAGCATGCAGGTAAGACAGTTGCATAAACTCATCATGAGCAACACCATCGTAGACTTATCACTAAAAGCCCTCAAGTTAGCTATGAATTTTCATGCTGTTGCTCTACACCAGTTCACAGATGAAGAGCTCACTTCGTAATCTCACACAAACTAAAGCCTTTCATATAGAGTAGGTAATGGTTGGCAGCCCAGTGTGTATTATATGAAGTATAGGCTACAGTATGGAGCTGGAAATTCTTTCCGGAATAAAGCCTTTTCCAATTTGAATACTGGATATCGTCTTGAAATATTCTAATTGCTATGATGGATATAACAGATACACACACAAACTGAGTACTATAACCCTTGCGGATGCACTGAGGGTTAATTAAAAAGCAGAAGGAGATACAAACTGCAAACAAATATTGACTTACTTCATTAGAAGATCAACAGAGTTCTTTGAAGTTACTGATTTAAGCTGTAATCTGAATTTATAACCAGTGGACTTCAAAATTGCTATTAAAGTGCTTAATATCGAATACGTATCTCCATTACCTAAAGATATAAATATCATGGCAAAGTTAAATAACAGAGGTAATACTGGCAATGCAAATCTCAATACACAGGTGGCTTTGCACTATCTACATGGAATATTTTTTCAGTAATTAGCTGCATGTATTGCACGATGCAAATAAAATTTTATGTTATACTCCACTTACCAGGCTGTTTAAGAAGTTCATAATATTTCTGCAGGAAAAATATTAAAGTGTAACATGTAGCTATCCAATGCTTTTAAGTACATGATACCTCAGCAATCTCTAGTGAACAATCCTGCCAGAGTAGACACTCTTCAAACTCCTCCTTCTGGTTAAACAGTTGGCAATATTTAAATGCTTGCTCTAAGTTTCCTGAGTTATGAATGCAGTACAGCAGAAATACAATATCCAAGCAAATTTGTTAACAGACGAATATAATGTATACCTGATTTCACACAATGATTCACAAGACGTATATGAGCAGCAGAATCATGAGGATTTCCACGCTACAATGTACAAAAGATGGTAGGGTAAGGATTTATTTGATTTTGTATGGGCATTACATATTGTGTACCTATAATTATATACTGTCCATGACTCTATACTTATCCAGTCATGGATTCAACAAAGATATGTTATAATGTTCATTACACAGAACTACGCAGTAATCTCACCAACTTGCCATACCATAATGGTATACTGAACTGAAAACTTACAATTTGTTGCTTGAGAAGCTCCTCAACAGCAGAAGTGTCTGAAGAATCACCACCGCGAAGCTGCAACTGTTCCTTTTTCAGAATAAAAGATTTAAAATAAAGAAGCAGAATAGAGTCGTATCAACTCACTGTCAGGGAAAATATTAGTGGATGATTATCACTAAATTTCTTTAGAGCATCAAGTGCATTCTAAACCCAGAATATGTTTATGAAGACAATATAAATGATCAGAAAACACTTTTACCATAATAGATTCAGTAGGAGCCCCATCAATCTTAACATATAATTCAGCAACTGCAGTGGATGTCGTCAACATACGTAGATTAATCAATATGATACAAATGTAGATGAATCACCTTTCAAAATGACATCCTTCTGCTCCTTTTTCAATTCCAGAGATCTGTCAAACAGATATTATGTACTTGGCCTGAATAATACGTAATGGCACTACAGTAAATTATAACATACCTTTCATAATGAAATACTGCTTTCATATTATCATTTACTGCTTCATAGAGGCGACCCATCCATTTTTGAGCCCTGCATCATAACAGTTACACTTAATTACCTATATACGTACATCATATTTCTAACCTGTAGTCTCTTTCCTTTACAGTGAGATAATCACTCAAGTACCTATAATTATATTCTTATCTGACACTGGATGATAAAGGTACTAGGTAGTTACCATAAATTGGATTTTCATGTTAATTTATTTTCTTTCTTTGCTACTTGTAATTAGCTTTTACACTATTTTGTACAGGATAATTTTATTTTCCATTTTTGAACAGAAAATAAATCTTCCAATCTACCTATGTATATCTAAAGTGGAATCTGCAAAGTTACTACATGTTCAATTATTACTACAATAATGAGTACATACTTGATAGCATTTTCATAGTCCTTTATCTGAAAATAGAGACGGGAAAACTCGAATCCATGGAGTTTTCGCTACATGTAGATAAAAAAAAAGATCTAGCAGCAAGAATAATCTAAAAGTACATAGCCACTATTATAAGTCTCATAGGTAAGAAGAATTACTTCCAATGGAGGTTAACTCCTGTCCACTGCATAAGGGACTAAGAGTTGCTCACTCAATTAGTTATTGTAGACTTACACAACAAAGAAGCTGGGTTAACTGCTACCCTGCCTACTTTATTCTAACAACAGACTTCTAATTACCTCCTTCTCATTTGCAAGTTTCGCTTCGATACTTGATACATGATCTTTTACTTGCTCTTTTGAAAGACCCATACTCATGGATGATCTTGGCTTAGTAAAGAGAGGTGAGCTTGAGGAAACAGCTTAGGAGAATGACAGATTCAGGTGTCTCATATAGCTCAAAATTTAGTTATCTGCAATGCTACAGTATTCCCATAATCAATACCCTGCACCTTAACCTTCATTATATTACTGATATGACTTGGAATGGATACCAATAATTCTGAGCCAAAAGGATCAAGTATCTGGCATTCACTATCCACCTTTTGAATCCATGGGACTTTGTACTGTTTCAACTAGTTCCTTTTCATACATGGAGCCATCCCCTACTGTATTTCCCAGGGTGGATAAATTAAGGTCAGAATATTGATGGATACTACCATTTTCAAATGAAGTCCGTGCATTTTATTAGAACTTTCACAAATAATAATTACTATAGCTATAATTAATACAAGCACAAAAATAGCTTTCAGTGATACTGAACCAGTGAGTTATCAATATCATTGGTGTACAATAGCTAGCTAAGTATTTGAGCCACCGTAACTCACATAAGAGTTGCTTAAAGAAGCCATCAATATCTAACCCTAGGCCCTGGGTAAGCCTATAACAAAGTTTCTAGCTTTTATCACTCTCTTGCTACGACTTCCCAGGTCATTACCTTGCTTTCTTGTGTGTCTAGTCTCGCTGAATAAGTAATGATCGCCAAACCAAAATGCTCTGTATGCAGCGCAGCTATCTAGCTAGCTAGCTAGCTCGGGAGACCTTTTACCTGTTTCCAGCTGACAAGAGCGAGCGAGGTAGGTACCGGTAATTTATGATGTTAGCTTTACAGTCGGCATTTAGGTTACAATTGCATGTACTGGTTCCATTTTCATTGGGGCAAAAGGGAAGGCATTATTATGAGATTAGTTCGCAACTATTATATCTGACCATGTCGATCGATCACAGCTAGCTAGGTAGCTAGTACAGTTCAGGTAATTACAGAATGATATCGACGACCCTTACCAACTCTTTGCCATTTTATTCTATCTTGGCTTGGTATGTTGGTAACTGCACTAGTTATTGAATAAGTGGTTCATGGTTAAATGATGTACAAATCTCCAAATGTTGCCAAAAATTTTTTTGGAAGTTTTTTTTTTTTACCATTACCTGCTAAGTAGGCCTACAGTTGAAAAGCTACTATGAACCAGATGGTAACTTGAAAATCCACCATTGCTTGCAGCAGAGCAGAAAGTATCTACAATTTACGAACCCATTGGAATTGCCCACTCTACCTTACAACTAGTGGATGAAAATGGGCTTGAGAGATTTGACTTTCCTGAAAGCTTCACAGGGAAATACTAGAAGCTAACCTAGCAATATCAAGAAATGTACTAGTGCAAATAGAGTTGTAGTTGTAATAAACAATCCAGAAAGAGGTTTTTATACTCTCTCTCTTTATTCTGCCATGCTGAGTATATGGGGGATATCTTTTCTTCAAAAGGTACAGATCTCTAGAAATTCTTCAAGGAGATCATTTTGGCTATCCATATCCTCAACAGTTAGGTTTATAATCTTGTATACATGTCTGTGGTCTGTAATATTTTCAATTATACAGGAAGATGGCTTCTGGATTGAGATTTTTTTCTAATTGTGCTCCATTGATTACAAGGATGATTCACTCTCAATATTCTAAAACCTCATGGTCAATAGTCAAGCAGAGACTTGCTATTCCAATCTCTAACTTCATCAGAACATATAAAGTTAAATCCGCATTGAAGTTGATGTGTCCAGGTTGTAGATTTGTGAGACGAAAGGGTCGCTTAAGAGTAGTTTGTTCCAAAAAACCAAGACACAAGCAGAAAGAAGGCTGAACTTATCACTCAGTAGTGACATCACCATAATCAATATTAACTACCATGGCTGTCCAACACATCATTTGTCATGATTCTCACATGGGTTATGTAGCTACAGTGTACAAGGTTCTTCTAAGCTCTGGATCAGGCCCAATTAAAATGGGCCTGGGTACGAGGCTAATAAAAACTAGACCCATAGGGAGAAAAAAATAGCGACATGTACACTACACACACTTAATTCTATAATATGCCCCGCCCCTTGCTACTGTGCTTTCATTATCTATGCTAATGCATAATGAGGAGGCGGGTCTCTGCGACGAATGGCTTCGTGTTGAATGTGTACAGTTAAGTCTATTTGCGTTCGGTTTCAACAGACTAAAATTTTATGTAAGTTAATATAAGCCAAGGTGTCTTCTGTATACATGTACTGGCATTCATACAAACAGGCCGGCTATGGCCGGCTTTAGAAACATGGTTGCTATGGTAACGATGCCAATTCTAAACGAGGCGCACTAGCAGCAGGGCTAGCTGTCAACTATTGATTGTTGCAGTTAACATTTTAGTTCTCATTGTTAACTACATAGCTAGACACAGCCTTTGACTTTATTTTTTGCACTGCTGCTGCACTGATACACAACCTGATTAATCGGTCCATCTTAGAAGAGTTGTGGCTAATTGCACTAGTTACTAGGTATGCTAGTTCTACTTTGTTTTGGAGTGTGCATCAGTACCAATTTAAACCAACCAAATCACACATGTAATGATCACAGTATGCTTTTAGTTACCTTATAAACATAGTGAGGGTGTGGTGCTAAATACAATAATTAGAACTTATAATAGTGTATGTATACAGCTACTGGAGTCAATCAGATCTCACTTGTCGTAAAATTAGTAACGACATGCCAGCATACAGAGTCTTAGTCCTGCTTTTCTGTAAAAGAATCTTGACACTATCAATTATTTGATATCCACAAAGCTCTGTCCATACTGAGATTTCCAGCTAGCTTCTACTAGCTGGCTTGAATTGGATCATGGTGTGAAGGTATTACAATCTCTGAACCAATGTCTAGAGTGGTTCAGGTTAGCATAACACAATACGCTAAACATGCAGGAACGAGTGAGTTTGACCATAGACTATAGAGGTATATGTAGGAACCTATATAGTCTATGGTTTGACTCACTCTTTTTCTACTTGATTTGCAGTTCCTGAAACTTACTTATCAATCTCTATACAGCATCATCATGAGTGGTGTAACTGCAACTCCACTTCCCTCCACTCCATTTCACTTACCTCATGACCACAGTACATATATACAAGGTAAGATACAGTTAAAATAGTCTTGTGGGTCAGACTCTTGGAGGAAATAGGCCTGGCTGCAAATTTTGAGAATTAGTCTGGTTTCTTATGGCTATTATCGTGACACGCTGGACCAAAGCATGAAATGCTACGAATACACTATATTGAACAAGGTGCCACAAGTTGTCTAGGATTAGCATGTTCTATAAGAGCAGCCTAAATATTTTAGGAAAGGGGAAAAAATCTGCTTGGGATGTGTACTTTGAGGTGACATATTTCAACTCCCTTCACAACTGTTTCTCACGGACTCTCCAACATTCAAATCAGCTATTCTCTCTGCTTTATCTCTCAGGAGTTGTGGAGACCAATCCAGGACCAGAACAGTACACCATAATTTGCTTTACACTTGTTCCTGTACCAAAATTCTGTACAAGGAAATATTGCTTATTACAAGCTAGCTGTATTGTATGAAATTAACTTATGAAATAATTAGCAAATTATGGTATGTTCCTACTGCTAGGTACCGTAATTGTAGACTCCATGCTCCAACGGTCCACATATCAATGGAGATATCAGTCACACTACAAACAGATATATTGTTGCAGCTGCTTCAGATTCATAGTCAAGGGAATCAATCAATCATGCCTTCATTGCATACAAGCAACAATTTTATGATCTTGATAGGAACAGAAATGATTCATGTTTTAATCTCACTTCTATGTCAACTTCAGATGATTTAGTGAAGCTCAGATAGCTTAAAAATAACTCTCTCTCTCTCTCTCTCTCAATATTATGAGCAGAGCTCAGCAAATACATGTGCTTTAATAATTTTCTTTCTGCTGCAAAGAGCAGCATCTGCTTTTTTAGTCGTTGCACAGTTCTGTACTTGTGGCCATTTCCCTTAAGGCCTTAGATCAGAGCAAAGCAAAAGATACAACTTGCAACCAAAAGATAGTCAGAGCAAAAGATACAACTTGCCTGACTTGTCTGGTAAGGAGTGGCTGACTTTCTAGACTATTTTGATTCGGCCTCTTCTACTTGCGATTCCATTTGCCTCTTTCCTAACCTTACTCGGAAGGATTGACCCACTTAGCTTCATTTTCCATGTGCTCTTCAGTGAATTTCACAGTGATTGGAGATCTTGAAATTCCTTCACTGTCTCTAGAAAGCTGCTATACGTTCTTAGCTGGGCACTTCAGATTATTTCCAACACCACAAATCACACAGTAACACCAATCTAGCCTTAGAAAAGGGAAGTATTTTCGTGGAATTAAGATTTTCTTAGGTATGAAATAAACTATTTTGCAAATATTGCAAAAGAATGATTCATAGCTCATTCCTTTCATGCTATGCCTTTTTGTTGGTGGCACCCTTCCGAAATTGTTTAATTAAGGGAAGATCAATACAGATCACCCCATAAAAAGTAGAATTTTTAAAATGTCCATATCTTCATTATACTACCCCCTATAAGCTTGATTTAGGTCTCAAAAGAGAGCTCTCTTTGAGAGCTTTCCAATAGTGTACTTAGTTACAACTACCCCCATATATAGAAGACCTGACATGACCTCAGTAATTTTAAAAAAAACTTTTAAAATTACTACATACTTAGGAAGCCATATCATAGCTTCTATGGGCCTAGCTGCTTCAAGGGGGTTTGGTTTCAAAAATATGAAGGTAAATGTAAAAAAATGACACTTTTACACTTTTTAAAAATATATTTTCAAAACCATACCCCCCTTGAAATCCCTCAGTTCATTCAAAGCAACCAGGCCCATAGAAGCTATGAAAGGCCTCCTAAGTATGTGGTAATTTTTAAAAATTACTGAGGTCATGTCAGGTCTTCCATATATGGGGTGTGTAAAGTTGTAACTAAGTACACTATTGGAAAGCTCTCTTTTGAGACCTAATTCGGGTTGTATATGGACATTTTAAAATTCTGTATTGATCTACCCTTAATGATGATCATGCATGCTTTGATCCATTATATCACAATCTAAAATGGGTGGGTCAAAATTCAGGCAGTGAAATATTTTATGTAAATTAATTAGTACACTTACCCGGAAGGGTTCTGCTACTAGATTAAACCTTGGTATGAATTTATTGGACAAGTGAAGTGAGCCCACATCCTAATCATGTCTGTGAGGGGGATATACTGCCATGTCACATGGTTGTTGTTGTTGATGCACTTAAACCACACCCTGCAATTGGCTCAGAATTGATCAAATTTTGATGGGGGAGCATGCTCCCAGACCCCACTACTGTTCTGCATATCAAAAATCACTGAATGATTGAATCTTGACCTTTGTATCTGAACAATAGAAAATTTAACTGCATATGCTCATATTGGTCTCTCTCTGGAGATGGGGGCTAGAGCCCTCCTGCTTCTTACACCAGTGCCGAGAATGAGTAAATAGATGATTACAATTACATACAGATATAGTACGGGTTGCAAATCCTGCCTTCTTTCAGGAATGAATGAAGAGATGAAGAGTATCTATCGTTAAGGCTGAAATTGAAACGTTCTAATCGCTACTGGCTGTTAACAGATACACAGTGTCACACATAAACCAACTGAGTACTCTATAAAACCCTAAAACAGTAAAAACCCCTATCAATAAACCAATAAACACAGTATATTTTCCACCTAGTACATTTAGTCCACCTAGTACATTTAGTCCCATAGTACTTTAACTGGCATAAAGTCCTCCCCCAGGGGATAGGACTAGCAATAAAGTCCTCCCCTTGGCTAAATCCAATGAAATCATGAGGATATTACAATAATAAGTTTCTTCGCTTGTGATACATAATTATATAATAGTACTCATTGCGTAAAAGTCCACAAAGAAGACTGTGCAAAGTTGCTCAGATACTGTTCACCATTATATCTTCTGGTCTCAATAATAATTTAGAAGAGTACTTGTCCATCAGTGCACTGCAAAATATCATCTACTTGGTCCTCCAGAGGAAAGCTGCTATTTCTACAATCTTTCCATAAACTAAAATTTTTTAGTTCCACTATATAGAGTGTACCAAACCATCTCCAAGTTTAGAAAGTTCTTCACTGGCAAAGTTGAAGCGAGGGAGGATATTGTAGCTTCCTCTTGAGGGCATAGACAGGTTGTTGTCGGGGTCAAAAAAACTAGTCATCCTGTGTGAAGCCATGCTATCGCTAGCACATAGACAGCTGCAGAGAATTGTTCATCAAACAAGCTTGAAAGTCAGCCATTTAGCTGGTGATTCATGTAAACTAGGCCTAAAGACGGTAGTCAGTCAAGTCAGTTAATCTGATGGAACATATAATAGTTATAATTTGGTTGCCTTTGACTGTGAACGGCCTTATCTCAGGCACAATTTCCTCAGCACTGTACTATAACTATTACTTGCACGCTAGGTAACAGGATAACACTAGCTGCAGGGTCTTGTCCTATTATCTTGCAGCAATTAAGCTAACTTGCTGCCTCATGATTAAAAAAACAAGCCAAATTACAGTATGCACTGTATGTTGATAATACGTAGGAAGTGCCACATTCGCTTTCAGGAAGAGATGGGGTCAAATTGACTGGAGAAAGTTAGGTGAGTGATAGGATAAGCAGAATTATTGGGTGCAAAGTGAGCCCACACACTTGTAGAGAAAGAGTTCAGTCATAATTATGTACATACAAGAAGAGATATGAGCAAGCACTTCAGGCTGAACCCTTCCAGGAACCAGTAGCTAGATAATGTGTAGAGGATTGTTTCGATTAAGAGAACACTAGGGCTATATCAAGCTATGATCAGTATTATACTAGAAGATCTTTGGCTTGATGCATAAAGAAAAATATTACTGTTCCTGTGAACCTGGGCCAATAATACATTTTTAGTAGGCCATAAGCTATACACCAAATATTTCTTATCCTGATGCATTCATGGCCATAACATGTGTTATTTTATATTTAGCATCAGTCGATGTAGACCGTATTGCAAAAGAAATGGATTTCCAAGCTCTTCAGCAAAATATAGTGAATGTAACTTTCTGTAATATCCAGGCAGAGGTGAGTAGTACTACTAGGCTATTATGGTTTTGGTTATATTGTATCGTCTTTTCATTAGGAATTCCAAAATCTTGATTCTAACTTTATCAAGCTGTTCAGATTGTCGCAGCTAATCGTTGAGTACTTATTGGTAATAGAAAGATAATAATAATACTAACTAGTCTAATCTACAACTTACTGTTTTTTGAGAAAATCCAACTCATTTTGTGTTAGTCATATGGAGGGTCATAGGTCATCCCTACATAGAGAGCGCTAGCGCGCTCTCTGATAATAACTAGTCTACAGCAGAAGATCTGCAACTATCTTATTTTGCACTTAAAATTGCAGCTGGTTTCTTCTAGCTAAGCCTATGCTTCGCTCTTATTCCTTCAGTGAGGCTTTCCCTGTGTAGTTTCTGGCACCTTGCTTGCTGCAGCATTTGGCTTCTTGCGTTCTTTGCTGGCCTAGGCTTACTGCTGTCTCCGGCCACTTGCTTATTTCTATTCGCCAGCCTGGCTAATTTTGCAGCTAGTCTCACGTAGCCAAACCCAGCTTGCAGTGCTGCAGTCACAGTAGCAATTGACCTTTGAACCGTACTTCTCTCTTTCTCCCTCCTTCTCTCACCTCTCTTAGTATCAAAATTCATTGTTGAGTCGAATCCATAGCTAGAAACTCAAGTTCTTGGGCCAGACAATTTCAACCACCATAGAGTGGTCATCCTCAGTGCATAATTCAAATACACAATGCATATCTATGGTAACTGCTATAACAAGTTTTGCCCTTTGAATTCAAACTAAAATGACCAGTAGCTAGAGCAATGAATTATTATGGCAAGACCTATTAATTAAAATGAGTGCGGTTAATCTTTTTTTTTCTTTTTTCTTTTTTTGCACCATTGCAGCTTTGCAGTCCGTCCAAAAAATTTTATTCTCTGTCTTCCCCTGAGTAGCTAGGTAGATTTTTATTGGGGAGATCACACACTAAGGAGTCAGCTAAAAAAAAAATAATTAATTCTCATAAAAATTAGCTTTATGAAACAAACCACCTGATATTTCAACCAGAATACTCTAGCCTACGTTTTAAACATTGCAGCTTCTTTTTATGACAACCTTGAATAAATTAAGCATGCGTGCTTGCCCCATTTCCCTATTATAGCAATCACATAAGTTTTGAGTGCAATTTGGGTCTATGAGCAAAAGGCTAGGTAATTGCACTAGAAAGTTTATTGTTGCTCACACATAATTGATCTTGACATAAACACTAAAACGGCAGAAATGGATTTCTGAAGTCCAAAAATATGAAAAGAAAATTTATTATTATTATTATTATTATTAGTATTAGTATTATTATTATTATTATTATTATTATTATTATTATTATATTATTATTTATTTATTTATTTATTATCATAATTATTCCAAGTATTTTATGGTGGTGATTCTTTAAACTAGCATTCTCAGCAGTATTTATCAAGTCAAACCACAGCACTTGAGCTTCAATTGCAGCAAGCAAATCAGGTATGTTGAATTTTTCCACATGTCAGGACATGACCAAAATGATATGTTCATCATAGCTGAATTATACTCTCAGATCCCTTGAAGCCATTATCTATACCATACTTGTGGACTAAACTACCGTATGATGTTTTTGTTTTAGACCTTATCAAACTCATGGTGATAGAATCACCAACAAAACTTATTGACAATGTATGGAATGGAAGAAAGACTAGTTGTGTGATCAATCATGCATATTATTTCCAAGGGGGGTAAATGCCCCCCCCCCCCCTTCCTGAAAGAAACCCTACATTTATGTATGTTTCCAGGATTTGGGAATATAATACTTGTAGGTTTTGGATAAAACCTTGGCTGACATAAAATCGAGTAGAGATGAACTGAAAGCTGTTAAAAAGGAGAATCATAAGAGGAGGAAGGTGATAGAAGCATACCAGGACATGATAAATGCAGGAGCCACAGGACTACATAGTGTATGTTTATTTATTTGTTAATTAATAATGATTGATCGAATATTTCAGTGTCCTGTGTGTAATCGAGAATTTGTTAGCAAGGAGTACCTGCAGTCTCATATTCACCGACGCCATCCCAATCAATCTGAGCTCAGAAATGGAAAACAGCAGTAGGTTTCAATTTGGTTAAACCAATAAGACCAAACCTTGTAGTGGGTAAGGGAAATCGTATGGTGTAGTGAAAATCGGTTGTTATGGTCCCAGGTTATATAAATAGAGAAATCATACTCTCCCTATAATCATGTTAATGGAAATTTGAGACTGAGGAGTCTACAATATTAAGGCCCAAGTGCAGCAAGGCCACTACTAAGGCCCAGAGAATTTCTAAATACTCTAAATCCCATTGGTCAAAGTGTATAGCAACTAATGTAGTGAAGGGCCTTCCAGGAACCACCAGGGAACATTAATTTTAGCTGTTAGTTTATGCTGTAAGTAATCTGTAGCCATATTTTTTTGACTGCACAAGCTAATGTTATGTATTGTAGCTAGCCATAGCTACAATCAACTTAGTTCTGAGCTACAGATATTTTTAGAAACGCCCATTGGCTAGCTAAGATGTGTAAGCATTTTAGAAGTTCTGGTCCGACTTTCTTCTTCTTCTGGGAGCATTACAAAGATATCATAGGATAGGAATATGATTGATTAAGAAATTTGAAACGTGTTGTGTTCCAGTCATCTATTTATGGTTTGATTTTTTATTGCTAAGACCTTGGTATAATGTAATTCATTCTTCTTACTTGTGCTCTTATTTTAGACCCACTCAAGAGAATTTAGAGACCAGAGTAATGGAGCAGTTGACAGAACAACTTCTTATTTCAGAAAAGCAGTTAAGAGAAGAGATGAAGCAAAAGGTATGGGATGTGTTATTAGGCAACCAACCAAGTAGTCTGGCACAGCACCGCCCACCGACTTTAGTAGGTGGTCTGGTGACATACAATACAACGAGTTGTGCCGGTGGATTCTATTGCGCATGCGCGTTACTAACAGGAAGTGTCGTAGGAAGCGGTATTATAATCAGCCAGTGACATCACAGTTGTCATAGTTATTCTTAATTTAATTGGCGAGCATGGCAGGTACAATTTTAGCGTGCGAACTTACAGGAAAAGGCCCCAAGTGTTTGCGTAATTTTACGTCATTGAACGTCATTTAATGATATTCATTGATTTAGCAGTTTTCCTGCTAAACGGCACAACTCGTTGTATTATATGTCACCAGACCACTACTCAAGTTGGTGGGCGGTGCTATGCCAGACTACCAACCAAGCCCATTTATAGAAATTTATGTCATGGTCAAAGTTCAAAGAGCATGTTCAGAAAACTGGGGTCACTTTTAAAATTTGTGTTCTAGCTAAATATTCTTGACTGCTCCACCTACACAGTGACCATGTCAGAGTGGAGACTCAGAGCCTGGGCATGAGGTAGTATATGTAACTCACTCATCTTTTTGCATGCTATACATTACCTCAAAAGCAGAAATAATTCACCAGATCTCGATATTACAACTTCTGATATCACCCTCATAAAATGTCAGCAATGCCACATTATATTGCACATATAAACCGCTCCCACGCACTGTGACAGTCCCTGGATTTCTGTACATTAATAAAATGCCCTCTGGGTTTTTTAGGAACAGGAGGCAATGAACTCCCAGATAAAGGAGTTTGAAGATTGGAAAGAGAAGGAGAAGAAAAGAATGACAGTAAATTATATTTAATATGTATGTAGTATGTATGAAGTGGATTTTTTAAAAACATCTGTTGAAGATTGAAATGGAAGAATTCAAAAGACCATTGTATGCTGAATTGAATGATTTGAGGCAGGAAAAAACCAAATTAGAAAAGGTATACTCCATGTTCCATAATTACAATTATTATTTCTTACATTTCAGATCATTCAGGAGAAAGAAGGTGAACTGATACAGGTTCAAACATCTATTATTATACATTTGATTTCTATTTAGCTGAATTATTGGAAACACAGACTAAACGTCTATCACATCTTGGGCAGTTGGAAGTTAGTATTCAATATCATGGTAATTATAATAGTCATAATCAACAATCTTTCATTCAAGGGTGCTAGAGAACTTGCCCTTGATGATTCTAATCAACAAAGTGAATATAAAGCTGAGATAAAACATTTGAAGGAAACTTTTGAAGTTCAGGTATTTGCTCAAGATACATTTTGGAGCAGCATATAGGGGGCAGCTAAAACTATTGCATTGACTTAGAGAATCAGGATCTACTGAGGCTGTAAAGGTGTCACTAAGTCATATTTTTCCCTCTAACCAATATTTTTGCAAAATTGATCTTTCATCCTCCCAGATTATTTTAGTATTACAGAAGTCACTCTATGGTACAAATTGCCTGATTGCTTTTCTAAAACTAATTCACTGATTTTTCCTAATGCCATAGTAGTGTTCCATCTAAAAACATGCAGATAGTCCTAGAAGGAAGAGTTGTCATGGTTACATTCTAATACCACACAAAACCACTATTATTATGATCAGATCCAGAATATGCAGGCTGCTCTTCAAAAACAGGACATGTCTTGGAAGAAGAGAATGCAAAAACTATCAGCATCATACCAGGACCAGCTGAAAGAGGTTAGATTGTAATACATGCAGAAGTTCTTGTACCATATAATTTCATCAGGCTTGGCAGCTTGATAATTATAACTGCCCCCCCCCCCCCAAACAAAAAAAAAAGCCTCCCTCCCTCCCTCCAAAGCACATCTTCAACACACAAGGAATCATGTAGCTGGTGACTACATGGCAGGAACTATAAGCCAGACTTAAATACTAATACTGTATTTGTGCCATGTTCGATGACTTGATAATACACACTATAGGTGATTACTCAATTTATTTTTGCAGTCTGTTGCCAAGCTGGAGTCTGTAGAACACAGTGTTCTAGAAGGATCACAAAGTGATGCAGCTAGTAAAAAAGTTTCAGTGAAAATTAAATCTTTACAACAGGTACATATTATCATCATTATTATTATTATCATCATCATCATCATCATCATCATCATCATCATCAATCTTATCATCAATTATTGTTATAGAGAATGAAGCAGCAAGAAGAGTTATTGCAATCACAACAGGAACAGCTGACAACTCTGCAAAGTAGAGAGCCTTCACCAGTGAGTATGACTTAATGGGGCACTTTTATGACAACCTATATAATGTTTCAGTGGCAGATCTAGAATTTTAGAAAGGGGGTTTCAAGTTAGGATTTAAAATATCTGCACACTTACACATGTTTGCCTGGCCACCCCCACTTGCTTAACCACTAGTTAGTCTCATGCTACACTGAGACTGTCGCTGACTTTATAGCTAGACTACGAGATTTAAATAGCTGAGGCTAAAACTGTAAGTTGAATAGCTACACTAAACCTTCACCTTCACTAGTGAGTATGGCTATTATGATTCTTAAAGGAGGACAACTTATATAATGTATAAAAGCAAGAGCTGCAACCTTCAGAAGTATTAATTGCTATACCTTTAAAGGAGCACTATAATGACAATCTCTCCAAGTGAATCAGGTCATTATTCACTAACTACATTATTCGCTAACTACATTTCCATTATTGGAAATGTAGTTAGAACAGCATAGACTCTATCATAGCTGTTCAAGCCTAACGAGTAAATATTCAACAAAAAGAGGTGAAGTGGAAAGTATTTGACAGAAAATGGATCTTTTGTTCCTGTTCAATGAATAATGACTTTCTCATGCTGAAAACTCAACATCAGACTATTAGCCATCTAAGAAACTAAGCATGAATTGATAGCAGAAGCTTTGAAGTTGAGTGAGGAGTACATACAGAAGGTTGCTATAGCATGATATTCTTCAGGAAGGATCTAGGTAGCTAGTTAATATTCGAATGTTAGAACGATGAAATTCTGTAATCAGAATTTCATCATCTATTTGATGAAATTAGCAGAACAAAATTTACATAGCTTCCTTTGAAGTAGCCCAACAATTAAGTCCTTTGAGAGGAGGCTATGTAAATCTTGGTTTTTCGGTCATGTTGCAAGATTACTGCAATCCACTGTAACATGCTGAATAGCATGGTATTTTAATTGATAAACCATATCATATAATTATTTTTCTCTTAGGTACATAATTTTCAGGATGGACAGAGTCATTTAGGTACATTGTCATATTCTGAAGTAGGATTATTTCATGAATGATGTAAAATCTGCAGAAAGTGGTGATGGTGATAGTCAGGATGATAATTCTGATGATAATGATGGCGATATGGTCCTTTCTGAAAATTTTTTCATTCCATTTCCACACCAACCAAACATCAAAAGTATTATTATGTACAGCTCAAGTATTTATAAAAGGTGAAATTATATTTTTTCTTTCAGCTAAGTATAACCATAATCAAGAAGATATGGAGAAAATCAGACAACAAACCAGAGCCATATTTTCAGATACACTTGTTCAGAAGGGATTGATAAAGGTAGACTGAGGATCTCCTTTAAAGTCGATTGAGTAGAAAATTTCAAATTCATAGGATGCAGCTGGACTAAGTAACAGTGAATTTGAAAAGAAGATAAACATGTTGCATCAGGAACGAGAGAGAAAAATAAGGGTAATAATATTGAGGATGTGCTAGAAGTGGACAAATTCCTGTTTGTTACAGGCTCATTACCACTTTGATGAGCACAGGAAAGGGGTAGTACAGGATATAGGAAAACTTACTGCAGCTGATTACAAGCCAGTGTCTGTCCAGGAACTGATGCAACAAATATCTTCCTCTAGACCTAAACATAAATCAGGTTACTAATAATCTTATTGATTGATCAACTGCTTGAGGTTTTGTTTCAGCAGCTATCGAAAGTAAAGGTAGACCACCTAAGCCAACAACCAAGATAATTATATCACAGACTGGTATAGTATAATTATATTGAGCATGGAAATATTAAAGATCTCTATTTCTTGCAATGGTTAGATGAATGTGCAACTGGTACAGCCAGGGAATTCAGCACAAACATGGATAGTGTAAAACCAAATCAAAATCACTGTATATCTGGTCCATATAGCAAAGTGTAAGGTAGCATGAGATAGATAGCACTAATTTCATTTTCTTCTTTTGTGTGCAGTAATGCATCATCAGACAGCTTGACAAGTTCAGGAGACTTGAGCAGTTCAGTAATAATATCACATAATTTTGTACAAGCAGTTGCTGGTGATGAGTCACTTGTTGCTGGTACTGAATCAAAAGAAAAGCCTATTGCTGTCAAGCAATCAGGAGAAAAGAATAACTCATGGGACAGGTACCTTCATTCTCATCAGTGTTGTATCTGAATCATTGAATTTTCAATTAGTGAAGATGATAGTTTTGGAAGCATTTCACCTGATGGCAGAACATCTTCCACTCCCATTAAGGTATTTGTACATCATTATAGGTCCAGCTAAGATACTCTGTAATACATGATAGGTTTTTAGTGATAATAAACCAGTAGCAGCAAATCCTACAAAGACACCCAAATTAGCAAAACAAGATGTAAGTATGACTGCACGATAAGCTAGTTAAAACATAATAACTTGGTCTTCACACAGGATCTTTACATGGACAGTTTTGACAGTAGTGATCTGAGTGCACCACTAACTACAAAGAAGTACATATAAATGACTAATACTATTTTACTATCATCAGATATTTTTTCTTACTCACAGAAATTCTCAGTCTATTAAGGTGCTAAGTTTCAAACCTCACTCGAAGAATGGTAGGTGATGCACTTACACCAGTATGTACAAGATCACACAGCTAGTCCTTATTGTGATCTGTGGAAGCATCTTTTAGTCATTGGAGAGCACTGTAGGGTTATATTTTCTTCTTCTACAGGAACATCTCAATCAGCTCTAACATCTGTTAGCATGGATGACTTTGATTCTGACATATCTGATTTAGATCTGACATGATTATTATTAATTCATTAATACCGTACTAGGGCAGTGTGCAACATTTGAGTCACAGCGAGCAAGCAAGTAAGCTAGTCCAGCGAGTCTGTAGCTGCTTCCAAAAGTTTCCGAAAAGTGGGTCACATTACCTTATGTACAAGTAAGATGATACAGTTTCTATTATCTATGTTTAGATAGAGTCATAGTATATCTGTGATCGAGTGCAAGGGGCAGGGTTTCGAATATAATATTTCCAAGCGAAAGCCAACCAGACTCTCTGCTGTTGGATTCTTCGTGCACGAAGCTTTCATGGCTGACTAGCTAGTTTTAGTGCTATATTTGAAGTTCTCTAAACTTAGTCTTGCATAGCCGAACCAAATTCTCTTTCTTTTTATAAAAAGAAAGAACTGAGTCTGGCGGGACAGGTAAAGCATCATCAATATGCTACAGTTATATAGATACAGCAGTGAAGAAGAGTTGGAGGCTTTAAGCATGGACAAAGGTCTTTTAGAGATTGGCAATGGGAGCAAAGTGGAGAGTACTCAGGAAGATATGCGTTTTACATTACATTACTGCTACTTTTTTTTTTCACTTGGCAAAACTTTAATAATAATAATAATAATAATAATAATAATCATAATAACGACAACAATAATAATAATAATAATAATAATAATAATAAAACCAGTTACTAAAACATTAGTAACTTCAAACAGTAATAATAATGAAGCCAGTTACTAAGACTTCAGTTTTCCAGTTAATCTGCAACCTTTGTTAAGTGATATGACATGGTCCACAATAATCTATTAGAAGTATGTATCTTCACTTGCTTCTCACTGATCAAATTATTAGTGCTAACAAGGTCCCCAAATTTCATCATGTGCTTATCTGGATAAATCACTACGATGATGTTCAAATTTTAACTTATTGTACACATACGTACTAAGATTCCACTTCAAGCCTGATGTTGTACACGAAGAACAGACTTCTCCAAAAGGAACTAACCCACAGTGACCTTCCTCAAACTTTGAGTCTGTATGAATCACATGACTACCCTGAATAAGTGCAGTGACATTAAATTTTACAAGTACATACCACTTTAAGTGGGTAGGAAGATGATTTTAGGTGGGGTGGGGGGGATAATGCAAACTAGGATGGGGGAATCCCCAACAAATATTGTTCTCAAGTGAAAAAAATTTTTTCTGTGGTTTCTACAATTTAAAAAGTGGGGGGGGGGGGGGGGGGGGGGGGGGAGGGGACACCAGCCCCAGCCTGCTTCCTACCCCTGTTAATTTACTGTCTTACTGGCTCTAATATAAAAAGCAAAGAATCTTCAGACATGAGATACAGGGATATGTCATTGGTATCGACAACCGAGTAGAGTGTGTTGATGTTTGCTAGTGTTTGATCAAATCGTCCCCCTATTCCATTCAATATATACACTGAAGAAAACTATGAACAAGAAACACTTGAAAACTTCATTGTCAGTAGCATGTACACAATGCACCTGGAATTTTCCATTATTTCTTAATCCAATCAAATGATGAAGAGTTTTAGTACAGTCTGTACTGTCTTGACTTGGATATTTCACAATAGAGCATCCCTGACAATTAAGGGTCATGGAACCAACCATAATGCATTATAATAGGCAGATAAAGCCCCAAGGTTTACATTTGATTGAAAATATTCCACAACTTCCTTCCTAGCAGAATCCAAATCACCACAAACAAAATCAGGAATGTACCTATAAAAAAGGTAAAAATTTAGTGTTTGAAGCAATGTCAACAGAGATTATAGACTATACAATTACAAGTAGCTATAGACACACATGTATGGCAACATAAGTACCTGTCTGTTTCCTTGTCAATACTGTCGTAAAGTATGTTGGAACCTCCATCAGCACAAGCAATGACAATAACTAAAGCCAAAAATAGTTTTCTGAGATGGATAATACAATATTAAAAGATATTATGTAGTCAGAGAGGTATTATGGTGAAATTACTTGGTATGCTCAAAAATAAATAAATTTAAAAAATTGCTTCAATGAATCATAAGACTCCTCACAGTTTTTCCAGTATTTCTTGATAACCCCATCTAGTCCATGTAATTTATTGTTTAAGATAATCAACGCAGCTTCATTATCACATGTCCTAAAACTGATAATCAAATTATTTTAATGGGTCTAGCCCTCTGCAGAAACAAACCTGAACACAATAGACCCATTGCAGTGCATTATAGAACTTGTCTGCAGTTTACTACATGGTAACTTTAGTCTCGCAAGCTAAACCTATTCTATCGGGTGGGGGGTTTGGTCAAATTCCTATACACAAGTGGTTCTGATCTCCAAGTATGTCACATGATGGGTGGGGACACAATGTTACCCTTCTGCTATGCAAGCCAATGTAATTGCAGTGTGGACATTTTTTGCAACCTTCCCATGTGTCAAATATTTCTGCTGACCACACAAAACCACTTGTGCATAGAAATTTTCCAGACGCTTTCTTTCAATATCACAGAATAGTCTCGTGGGCCGACCCTTTACTAATCACAGAATGGGTCTGTGAGACTAGTAACCTTCATAGCCAGCCATACTAAAACTGTTCATATAGCAGAAGTTAAAGCAAGCTGATTTGTGTTTGAAAAGAAAACTAGCTATGTAAGTATGGAAAGCTTGTCCAAGCGTTGTCCAATTTATATAGAAGTTTATTTAACAAAAAAGTGCCGTAGTTCCATCTTAGATAATAGTTTTCTTCTTTTTTGGAAGAAAAATGGTCTGGTGGCTCTACTTGTGTCGCTTGCGCGCGCAGCTATAGCTGCGTGCCAAAAATCAGATTGCTCTATTCAGTCACGTGAAGAAGTATTAATGTTGGCGAGACACACCCACGATTTATGTAGAGCTATGAAGAAGTAACCAAGAGTTGTGTTTAAAGAGATAGGAATACCTGGCCTGAAGCCTGAACGGCTAGAAGTTGTATCAGCGATTTTCAAGGGCGATGTGTACGCAACTCTACCGACTGGCTTCGGAAAATTATTCAACACGCATGATTTAAATTATTTTTGAGAGAGCGCGCGGGCGTCACAAGTATGCTCTTTTCTTCATTATCTAAGTAGTCTGGCGTCGCCAGCCCAGCTTTTCTTCTTTTGGGGGGGAGGGGTAATTAGACTACGCAATCATAGTCACCATCACCATCATCAATTGATTTGATCAACTCTGAGTCAGGACTTGTCTCTGAGTAGTAACCATTTCATCTACCACAACAGACCTTCTCATCACACTGACATTCACTTATTAGGCCCTTTGGGGCCACTTCAAAATTAATAATGAATTTATTTATCTCAAAAAAAAAATTATCTAAGGTTCGGAGGGATCTCCGCGTAGCTAGCTAAGTTATTGCCTACCTTTCAGAAAAAACTTTTAGAGGGGAATGGTACTTCTCCATAATTAACTATAGGGCATCTCGCGATTAGTCTCGCGGGCCAGACCCTTTACCAACCGCGAGGGAAGGAAAGAGTCTGGTCAAATCCAATACACGATCTTGTTGTGCACAGTCAGCAATCTTCGGAAGGAGGGGCACGACTATGACGTTATTATACATCACGAATTTAGAAAAAATCTGCGCTCTGGATTTCTTAGCGCTACATGGCTGAGCAGGAATATGATTACAGACTGGAGGCGGCTATTCAAGAGAGTGGGAGGAGGCTTGGAAACAGCTTTCTGGTCAGAAAGTGTCGGAAATTTTTCCAGTGCAACTCCTGCAAGTACCTGGAGCAGTTCTTTGGCTGATGCACACCCTGGACCATGCAGCCTTTTCTTTTTCCTATGATCACCAATGAAATCTCTGCATACAAGCAAGCAGCTCATTAACATGACAATAGATATATCTATGACATGACTAAACTCTAGGACTACTCTGTAAGTGCACGCGCGAAAAAATCTGTTTGAGAGCCGTGACGTATCGTGACGTTTTGCGCATGCCCGCCACCAAATCTTTGGGCAATTGAAACAAGATCATGTATTGGATTTGACCAGACTCTTTCCTTCCCTCGCGGTTGGTAAAGGGTCGGGCCCGCGAGACTATCTAGCTAGCTCGCGATCGCGATATAATTAAATCATAGATACTATACTCCGCCCCGGGATTGGAAACGAAGTCTGCGCACCCAAAATTTTCCATTACAACAATACAAAACATGCGCGGACACTCCGTGTTGTATAGTAACGGTCGTCAACAAGCCGTAGCAACGGAGGTTTTTTCGTTATTATAAGGTGAGCAATAGAATCTATACGGTAAAAAGATGGTCAAACTTTAGTATCCATAGGTAACTTACTAATGCTATAAATTCAGTAGAGCAAAAGCAGTTTGGGATAGAGATATTCTCACTCCAAGAAATAAATATATGTACAGAACTTGTTGGGGTAAGAATGTCCATATAAGGAGCATTTGAGCATTATTTTTTCATGAATCTGCTGCAACTAGGATTGGGATATCGCTTGAGCTTGTTTATAACAAGTGTGCTACAATGATAGTCTAGTTTTACTCAGTTAGAGGTATGATAGGGTCTTAACTAGTCGGGGGAAGAACATCAGTACTATAATATTAAAAGAAAAGCTCCATCATGCAAATACTAAAGCTAGGACTAGATTATCGCTTGAGCAATATAAGATTTGGTGTACTCTTATAATGATGCACTTTTGCTAATTATGACATTGATCAGCTATCTGTAAAGTAACACCACATTCATATATAGCTAGCTAACTACAACCATGACTATAGCTGTGCATTGTGCATGGGATAATAAGCTATATAAGGCTAGCTATGTATTTATTTCTATCAGCCATGGGTGGAAGGAAGTTTCGCTTGAGTGCTCGAAGATCGTGCAGAAAGAAGCAGCAGCAGAGAGCGATCAATGGGCTTAGAGCATATCATTTCCCAACAACAAGCTGAATCCTGTGAATTGTATTGTGGAATTTACCTATACTGTGGTATCAAGTGTTCCAGCTATTGAAACCAAAAATTGATTCCAGCAAAGTATGTACTGGAAATGCAGATACCAACCTCATCAAAATGACATCATCAGTAAAAGAAAATTCAAGACCCCTTCCTAAAAGACCAAGACCACGGAAAGTGTCTAAAAAGCCTCTTGGGTTATATTAGTATAGCATGTAGCTAGATGCTGACATTATTCCATAAGTACATTATTATAACATCAATATTTAAGATGATTGGGGTGACACTCACTGGAACTAGATTCAGAAATTAGTTGTTTTCTTATTCCTTTTGATTTTTGCGTGGTTTTCTTATGTGTGGCCTTAAAGTTTTCTATCCACGAGGAGGCATAGGAAAATCCAAAAACTGGCTGACCACCATATGCAGGAGGGCAACACTGCTCTCCTCTTGCCATTCCTCATTCAAGAGGGACCAAAAAAAGGCAACTTGATCGCTTTCTGCTATCTCCTTCATAACCGCATCTGTCAGCTCCATATCTTTTCCCAGTCTGTTTCTCACCTCGTATTCTATCGCAACAAAAACATCAAATGTTTTATTGTTTACTAGGGTAAGACCACCACGATCCACTAGGTCTACCCAGTCATGTGAGTCATCATCATCATCTTCTTCATCACCATCATCAGCCAGTAGATCACTGATGCACAAAATTATGTCCTTTTTCAATGGGTGAGTTGAAGTAGAAAGTTTCTTTTTCAACAGTCTTGGAATATAATATATCCAGCAACATATCGTAGAGCGTTTCTTTCATTGTAAGTTAATGATGGTGGTGGAGTGGAAGCTACAGTAGGTACAGGATGACAGATCTTTATCAGTTCCTTAAAAATGTGATGTCCAATAAAATTATACTGATAAAATATTGTACAGGATTTGTTATTTGGTACTTATCACACACTCATATTTTGTGGTAAGATGACCATGTTTGCTCTCTGTTTTTATTTTGTTTTGTTCTTCTCCATTCGATGCAGCTACCTAGCACCAGTGTTAGTCTGGCTTCAAATATTGAAACGACAGTTTCATTTTCGATGATATTAAAGCGAGATAGTTTTCAGCAATTTCATATGAACTTTTTGTAGCTTCAGTATCTAATTTGAAAGAATCATCTGCTAGTATAAAGCATTGACAGCCTTCAGCAACAGATTTATTAGTAAACTTATTGTGATGGTTTATACTTGTAAGTAGTGTATTCAAACATGTAAGTACTGTAGCTTATCTTATCCTTCTAGCTCATATAGTATGCTTGCTGTAGAACAAGAAGCCATTCTAAAGCCAGAGCTTTAGGTTATTGTCATAGCGACAAATTTTCGCGCGCAATTTCTCCTCCAACACGGAGTGTCCGCGGGAAATCTCCGGTTTCCAATCCCGGGGCGGAGTATAGTATCTATGATTAAATTATATAGAGCTAGAGAGCGGCGCGCGCGGTGACGATGTGCGCGCGCGCATGGGCGCCGGGCATGGGCTTGGCAGGACGCACGTGCACTATCGCGCTAATAATAATAATGCGAGCGATATGCGCATAGATATTATAATTATGCGCATATGCATGATCATTAAGTTTAATTGCATTTTTTGGTGTGGGTGTGGTCAAAGATATATATCACCTCGAGATGGATGAAAAACGAGGTGAGATTCTAGGTACTAGATTACTTTTATAGTCCTTTAGGGTAGACGTAGTTAGTTGCCCTTTTATTGGAAATGGAACCATCCCCGGCCACTTCCTCAGCACTGGATGCAATACATCCAATGCTGCGGAAGTGGCCGGGGATGATTCACCAGACTACTGCCTTAGCTAGTTAAATTAATTTTTACTCCATCATTGCTTCCCTGTGCTTTGGACTATAGTTTACACAATATTGTTCATGCATGAGTAAGGCATTTTCTGGTACGATTTTATTTAATCAAAGACCAAAAATATTATCAACTCTATAGAGACCTCATAATACCCACATCTACCCTAATAGATACCCCTCCTGAAAGTAAGCAAGAAGAGTCTGTGATTCAGCAACAACCTGCAGCTTCTAATCTTCCTGCCTCTGAACAACCACCACCATATCCTGCAAATCCTCAACCAATTTCAGTTGGTAATAATTATTAGCTTTGCTACTTGGGGTTTGATCTAAAAATTTTCACTTGAGAGTATGCTATTTTTGTTGACATCACAATTTTAGCTGCCCCTGGGGAACTGACCTGCTTTCTCCGAACCTGCTACTTGGACTAGCCAGACTGGCAGTAGCTAGCTAGCTAGCTAACACAATCCCAAGGTTGATCATAATACTGGACACAGGTGATGAACAACCCACTCCTATGACTAAAGAAGAACAATCAGCAACAACAATTCCTTATCCTCAGCCTGGAGTACCGTATCCTCAACCTGGAGTACCTGGACAAGGTCCCCCTCCACCCCCAGGTTATCATCCCCAAACTGGCCAGCCAGGCTACCCAGCACCTGGAAATCCTTACTTCAGTGCAGCTGCTGGGGGTGCATTAGCACAAAATTTGCCCCCTAGGGAGGTATGCTCCACATGTAATCCATTCCCTTCCTTCCTGTAGTTGCATACCATGTTGTATATATACATGTAAAAAATTAACAGAGCCTATAAAAAAAATGTGGGCAGTCACAACAAATAACATACCTACTTGATTAAGAACTCTAGAACTTGTATCTCATAAACTAGTTCTATGACTGTCTTTTCAGTGAACTTTAATTGTATGCCAACATTTTGCAATGCTGTGTGTCAACTCTATTTATTATCAAGGTTATTTGGATGCCTCCACCGTCTGATGCACCTCCTGGTTGTCCTCCAGGATTGGAGTACCTCACTCAAGTGGACCAAATTCTTGTGCACCAGCAAATAGAGATATTGGAATGTATGTATGTCTTAATAATGAGCACACTAAATTTAAAATCACATTCAATGCTTTCACGATTTTGTCCAAGATGTCATAACCAAAATTAGTGCTAGTCACAACTCATATTTTACTCCAGTGATCACCAATTTTGAGACTGAGAATAAGTACCGTATTCGAAATACTCTTGGACAGCAAATCTATTTTGCTTTAGAACGTGAGTAGCTGCTACATGGCAATAGCATCAGTGTGTGTTACTAATATTATAATGATATTATTAATGTCTCTGAATTCAGAATCATCAATATTTCAACGCCAGTGTTGTGGTCCTGGTCGTGCTTTTGCCATGTCTATAACTGACAATAGCCAAAAAGAGGTACATAGAGGCTTATATACTGTGGTTATATTATCAACTTTTTTAAAATAAAATCTTCACTAGGTGATTCACCTGGAACGTCCACTTCGTTACTATTGTAACTGTAGTGGGCTCACATGTTACTGTTGTCTGAGTTGTTGTTTGCCTCATATTATTGAAGTGCAAGCTCCTCCAGGCACTGTTGTTGGCTATGTTAAGCAGGAGCCTCTTGGAATAACCCACCCTTGGTTTTCAATTCAGAATGCAGATGGAGAGACAATTCTTCGAATCAAGGGACCTGTCCTTGGATGCAGCTGCTACGCTGATGCTCATTTTGATGTAAGTACACTAGGCAATAATGAATGACATGATGTGGTGATAGTATATTTATGTTGGCCCTCCTAATACCAATCATCTGTATAGAAAAGGTGGCCTAGAAGTGAAATGTAAGATAACAGCTATGCAGCAATCCATAGATGTCAAAGTGTACAAATAAATTCAGCTGCCGGTGTGATCAGAGAAACAAATTGAGCACCATGTCACTGTTTTTTTCCTTAGCCCTATCTAATCTCTCTTTCTCTCACTTGCTACATAACTAACAGGTGCTTTCATCTGACAGTACTCAAGAGGTGGGGAAAATCACTAAGCAGTGGTCAGGACTAGCTAAAGAGTACTTCACTGATGCCGATAATTTTGGAATCAAATGTAAGGCTGGGTACTGGTAGTGTGAAGTGTGATTAATACCCCCATACATACCAAATAATGTATGCTGTAGTGCAAAGATATTGATCAGCCTAACAAGTATATATTATAGTAAGATAGTAAGGATTTCTTCATTGTGAAACACACATGTATGGGGTGATGTACAGTTCAAACTGCTCTATACATGTAGTTCCTATGGATCTCGATGTGAAAATGAAAGCTGTTATGCTTGGAGCCTGCTTTCTCATTGTGAGTTTTATGCTAGTGAGAGTGACTGTTTATAATTTCCTTTCTTTATAGGATTTCATGTTTTTTGAAGCCCCTGGAGGAAATCAGAATCAGCGACGACATCGTTGATTGTTTTTACCTCACCTGGTTTTTATCTTTTCATTCTATAATTATTTCTCATGTGTATAAGTATAACACTACCGTATGAACATAATTATTCAAGTACATTGATACATCATTATTAAAATTGTATGCATATTATATTTAAGCCTGAAATATAGTTTTAGTGCATAATAATGTACTTTATGTTTCCTTGTTCACCCTTTTTACAACATGAATTTTTTGATTCCAAACACTAGCCACCAGAGTATGATGCTGAAATGAGACTACAACAAAGGCTTAAACCAGTAACAATTAATTCAAGTGTGATGATCTTACTTGATAATCGATGAAAGCCTCCTCGTCTATCACTGCTGAGTGCAGTCATGAGTTTTCCACTGTTCTGAACCATCTGTAGAATAATAATTGCCGTATCCTCATCATTTTGAAGATCACCAGAGGACTATAATAAAGTTAATAGCAGCAAATCATTGGATATCCTTTACACACAAGTCGGCCATTATAGAAATTCTATCCAATTATGAGAATTTATATGACAACCAATGAGATATCTAAATTTGAACACTAAGTAGTACTACACACCAAAAAGATAAGGGAAAAGGAAGATACAGCTGTTACAACACAAATCTTGCAGTATTCCAATTTTGGAATGCTTTGCACCAGTCCTTAGCCATGCCACAGGTGACCCTTTACATATGAATTCATAAAGTTATTTGCAGTGGCTTTATTTTATAGAGTAAGACTTATTCTATTTTTTGATGTAAGAGTAGCTGCTACTGTCTTACCTGCTGCTTAATCGTATACACTATTGATACTAAGCACTCCTAGTGTGCTAGCACTTTGGTGCCTCATTGATATATTCCAAAATGCCCCACTACAGTGCTTTGCTTGATATCAGTCATCAAGCGATGCTTTAAACTTGTGACTATTTGTCCTTCACGATCATAAGGTAAAGGATTCCTGCACAATTGTATAGGAATTTTGTCCTTTGTCGAAGGATCTACATAAGGCGTACGTCACGGCTGTTAACGTCACAATCCCTTAATGGAAACTTGGGCACACCCCCGAAATATTTTCTGATGCATAACAACGCTATAGCAACAGCACTTCCGGTCTATAGTACTATGTGTTTTAGGGCATTGGGAGTGGCCTAAGGCATGTGCTGTTTACATAACAGAATGGAGGAAAGATCGAGCTGGCTCCTCCAAAAAGAGCGGTGGCTCTAGTCCAATCGAAGCCTTAGTTATGCGCTGTTTACTTTAAGGCACTGCTAAAACTTGTGAGGCTTAGAACTGACTCCCAGAAGTTCTGCAGGCTACTTCTCTAACATCTTCAGAATGGTCTATCTTTATGAAGCATGGTGATACTTTACACTAAGTGGGAACATTTTTTTGCTTGACAGCCTGGTAAGCAGTGTATACAGTACAGTATGAATGATAGCATGGATACTACCAAACAAAGTCTTTATAACTATATGGCAGTGTTTCTAGCATGTAATAGTTATGTAGAAGCCTTTTGGCTTTTTGGGATACCATCAACACCATTCTTTTTCACTGATCTCCTTGTTGACACTGCAATATCAATGCATCATGCCGATAATTATGTTGAGTAGTGTTAATATCAATTAGAACCAGTTATTCCAGTTCTAAGTACTGTTTCCTTAAGTGTGTGTATTTATATAATTATTTTCATGATGTGCTGGTCAGAGATGGTCTTTGCTGATCGTGATGCATGAGACGTAATTATCATATTGGATCACCCTGTATGTGGAAGTGGCAATATGTAAAGTTACACAGTTTGCTTGTAGACTTTCTGTGTTCTGATTCGACTTGCAGTGGTCTATGTGGAGTGATCACCTGCTAACGTAAGTGAACTTTATTTTGACCCTGACATCATATGATTTTATGTCTACTTCTGTTTCAGGTGTGCTTACACATCTGGGATTGAGCCTGACTTTCAACATAGAGAGAATTAGCCCCCACTGTGTTGTTTGGATCTCATCATTCTGTCATTTCTATCAGAAATTATACATTTTTATGATGCGCACAGCCATTAATTTAAGCAGCAGTATTTTCGTGTAAAAAAATGTTCACAGTTAGAAATTAGTTTCAGGAGATTATTTCAGGTGTCTACTTCACTACTGCATGTTCTACATTAATGGCACTATTTCTGGAACAATGCTGTAGGCTTTGAAAGTGACCATCTTAAATTATTGAACGTCAACTTCATGTGTATACATGAATGCCAGTAGTTAAGGAAACCAATAATATATGCGCAATAACTTTTATGGCTCTCCAAAGGTGTGGTTCTCCCAGAATAAAGGCCTCTTATAGTTTATTTAAGCACAGAAGAGGAAGGGGAGCCATAGCAACCACCACAAAGTGTTACAATGCAAGATTGAGTAATACCGTAATTATTCCACGTGTATCTAATTATTGGTAAATTTCCTTGAAAAACAGCCGTGACGTATGTCCCGAATTAGTAGCGCCCTGCGCGTGCATAATGCGCATGTTCCATCCAATGGGCCCTGCATAATAAAATTTCCAAATAACGCACACTGTGTTTCTAAATGACGCACACTAGCGCGAATTTACCGGCAACCGTTTCTGGGGTAATGAGTCTAGTGACCGCAGAGCTTGTAAATTGTCAATTTTGAACCACAATAAACAGCTGCTGCGTGTGAGCTATGCGCTAAATAACCACAGCTACAGACAGAGCCTAGCAACCGCAAGATAAGACCTTGTACAAGTGCATGCTACAGCTAGCTATTGCAGGTAAACTAACATAGTGCATGTGCTGTAAAATGCAGCTTTTAGCGAGCTAACCTTTTTAGAGGTGGCTGTAGCTGGGGGCACTATACTTGAGGCCAGCTGAAGTTCCAAATGAATTTGCAGCCTACCTTCAAACCCCCACAAATGGAACATCTAGTGTTGTAGCTGGTCAGCCCCACTCACAGTGGACTAGCTAGATAGATTTCTTCCTTTGTGGATGTAGTCTTTGGCAGTATTGTAATTAGCAACAGCTTATTATTCTCTTCAATACAGTCAAAATGCACTATTGTGTAGTGAAGCCACACCTCCCAATTTCAGCCAGGGCCAAAGAGCCTCCATGCCATGCTGCATTAAAGCCTCGAAACCTAACAGCCACCTCTAAAAAGGTTAGCTCGCTAGGCATTTTGCAGCTCATGCACTATGTTAGTTTACCTGCAATAGCTGTAACACTTGTACAAGGTCTTGTCTTGCGGTTGCTAGGCTCTGTCTGTGGTTATTTAGCTCACAAGCAGTTGTTGTGGTTCAAATTGACGAGCTCTGCGGTTGTCAGGTCTTCCCGGTAAATTCGCGCTAGTGTGCGTCATTTAGAAAAACGGTGCGTTATTTGGAAATTTTATTATGCATAGGGCCCATTGTAATCGAGCTAGATTGTTTTCTACAGCCTTTTGTCAGTTTTGTCATAGAGAAGGTAGGCTTATCTAAGTGGATTGTAGGCGCTTGGCTTATCTAAGTGCTTGTGGTAAGCACTTACAGCTTCCTATGTAAGTAGCTTCCAGATTGGAACATGACTTGTCTCTGAAGCACTGGAGCCTATAGCTACTTCGATTGCTCAGTCCAATGCTGCACATTGCTATAGTAGTAGTTGTAGAGGCTCTAGGCTTATCTAAGCACTTTGTTACATATAAACAAATCTTTTTAAAGAGTTGAAGCACTAAATAATGCTTGCTTGCTGTCAAATGCTGCACATTGCTATAGTAGTAATTGTACAGGCTCTAGGCTTATCTAAGTACTTTGTTACATATAAGAGTTGAAGCACTAAACAATGCTTGCTTGCTCACTGTCAAAATTAATGTTGCACATTGCCCTAGTAATTAATACTGTGATTTTCAAAAGTCAATAACTGTAGACTAGACTTAGTTGATGTATAGATTAAGGTGCTAGATATTCGTATCTACAAATTGTAGGTACTTCACATAGTACACCATATATATTGACAAATAACTGTTCAAGTTATAAGCTAATAGCTGCATAAACCTAGTCATGAGCAACAATGTTGTAGACTTGTCACTAAAAACAGTCCAGCTAGCTATGAGTATGCTGTCATAGGCATAGGAAGTGGGGTGGCAGGGACAACCCTGGCCACCCCACTTTTTTCACCGAGCATTCTGCACAATAGTTGGTAATGGTTCTCACTTCAATAAACTTGTTTCCTTAGTGTATACCTTTTATACATGCTAAAGAGATGAAGCATTCCCTCTCTATGCAATGACTATCCCACTTTGAAAGAGCTTCCTATGCCTATGGCTGTTGCTCTACACCAGTCCACAGATCCAGAGCTCACCTTGTACACGCAGCATAAAGCCTTTCAGATAGAGTAGGTAATAGTTAGCAGCACAGAGTGTGCATCATATGGAGTATAGGCTATAGTAGTATGGGGTTGAAGATCTTGTCCTTTCTGCCTTTTCCAAAAAAAATTCTCAATTTAAACACTTATTAAGGCTGAAATTGAAGTGTTCTAATGCACTACACACATGCGCTGAGGGTTTATGAAAGCAGTCAGTTGAGAGACCAGAGTAAACAGACTGCCAGTGCATTGAACAGTGCAGTAAGAATAATTATACAAAGTAGCCTGGCACCAAAGTGCTACAAAGTTCAGACCTGCATGCATTCAAGTGTGCATATAGTAGGTTATTAGAAAGAGCTGGGATTTGAAAGCATGCACTGGAGACATAAGTTTTCTTATGGCTGCCCTAGTAGTGTATTTTATCTACACATGTACATGCACATGTATAGGAAAGAGTTATATTTTTAGCTATTAGCCATGGAACTGGAGTAATAATATCTGAACCCAACTAGGGTTTGATATTACAGAATAGAGAAAGCTAAACTTGTTGTCCACAGCTCTTTACTAGCCCTCTGATCATCTCAAACTAGCTTGCTACTCTACTTACTTGTTGTATAGCACCATCAGCAGTCATAACTAGGTAGCCTCGTTGACCCGGCACACTATCTAAAGACTTTAGGAAAATATAAACAATAATAGCTACTGCTTTATAAAGTACCTACCATTTCTTTCCCTGGGTATAAACAACAGCAGGGAGGCGGGGTCGATTCTAACTCGTGACTAGATAGATTCGAATATTCGGAATCGAATTCCAGCAGAATAGGAACGTCTTAATTTTAGGGTGTGACTTTATCTAGAGCAGAGCTAGGTTTGCGCTGTTATTCTCAGATTGCAAGATGCCGGTTAGAAAACAAGGTAAGGTTTTCTTTAACTAGATCCTGTAGCGTTACTATGATCCTCTAGCCTTGACTATTCTGACTTGCTCCGAAGTTGTGTACTTGGAATAGCTAGCTCACGATTGTAGTTTTATAGTTAAGCTTTAGTGACTGACTAATTTGAATGCAAGTCAGTATACCAATAGCTGCTACTGGATCACTAATCATCAGCTAACTTACATATTTAATTGCATGATTTGCTTTGTGAATTCCACTTCTACAGATGCTCATAAGGCTCTCGAGTTATTAGAGGACTACAGGAAGCAGTTACCTCCAGAAAGTGTGGAATTGAGGGAGGCACTTGCTAGAGCAATAATAGCCATACGATCAAGGCTGTTTCAGGCACTCTTGGGTAAGGATTTTGTTGACTCACACCAAACAAACTATGTTGACCAAAGGAATGTAATATGAAGCCATTGAGCATGTATTTCCTCAAATATACTTCCTGGGAAGGAAAGATGCAGCCCACACTTCTTGTGGGGGATATTTGATCCCTTAGGGGTATGAATTTTATTATATGAAGTGTTCACTTGCAGCAATTTTTCTCACTATTCGAATAGTTAGTAGTAACATACTCTCGTACAGATATCAATGAATTCTATGCCTACACACTTGACTCTCAAAAGTCAGTTGAAGTGAAGACTGAAGAGACATCTCGTCTAGCTGAAAAATGGGAAAGTGTCTCACCACCTGTTCCTGCTACCACTGTTGATTCTGCCAAGAAAACATTAGATAACCAGGTGAACCATACTTTACTTTTACACTGATGTGTTACTTTTACTATTCTGTAACTATATTCAGGCTGTGGACAGCACTGATTTTGGAGGAAAGGTGATGGATGGATACTAATAATGTTCATACTCACAAACAGTGCTCAATGGCAAACTGTATCATCTTAAAGAGCCTTTTATACTAGTAGCATTCAGATTTTAATCAAGTGTCATTTCATGCAGGCTAATAATGTAAGACACACCCGAGTAGACATTGGAATTTGATCCATTAGCAATGTTATGGAGTGTGAACATGATAGTTAATTAAGATGTTATGTCTAAAGATTCCAAACTATGAATACTGTTTGTGATGATCATGTGATATGCCAATTTTCTCTTGCAGGGTGGTAAACGGGAGAATGCTTACATATATGTAAGTAGAAACATGACAATGTTACATTTAAAGCACTATACTAAACAAAAAAAGGTGTTTTTTTCAGACCTGTATACTTGTACTCTATAGGAAGGTGACTGGCATACAGAAATGATTGATCTGCAACGAGTGGGTTCTTACTAATTTTATTACTGTAATTATAATAGTCATTCTATTTTTTAGTCTGAGAAAGGTGGACTTGGTGTTAGCATTGCTGGTGGAAATGACAATCCTCATGCCAATGATGGAAATCCAGGAATTTTTATTACCAAGCTGATTCAAGGAACTCCAGCTGAGATGGACGGCAGACTCCAGTAAATACTGGCCTACATAAATACTGCTGGAAACTTACTGCCATTTGTGTAATTTTATAGACTTGGAGATCAGATAGCATCAGTCAATGGAATTTCTGTTCTGAACGTGTCGCATGCTGAAGCTGTACAGATTCTGAAGGACTCTGGCAGTAGTGTAGAATTGGTAATGACAATGCATACTATAAGCTCAACTGCATCAACAAGCCAGGAACTCTACTTCACCTTTCCTATAACCACTAGGGATGTTCCTGGAAAGTAGACACAGCCATTCACAGTAATTGGCTGATTTCTGGGTGGCTGTGTGTGTACTAACGTTAGTATGCTTTACCCCCTATGGTTAAAGATGACTAAGGATTTCATGTCAGATATGTGACTACATTTGAATAATGTATTTTGGCAAGCCTGCGTGAAATTTAAGATCTCCTATTATGCTAAATTTTAAACCTTTTTATCCCAGGTTGTAAGGCGTAAACACGGTAGGGAGTGGACACCAGCTTCTGACCATGGTACCATTGATCGGAAGTACAGAAGTATGAACTTGGACTGTTGTCAATGAACTGCTCAATATTATGTATATTCTTACTGTAGTAAATGTTGAGCAAGATGGTGGATCCCCTTTATCAAAAGAACCGTCATCTCCACAAAGACAACTTGACATTGTTCTGAGAAAAAACCAGAAAGGTATTGTATCATTAGATCACAGTGAATTATCTTATATCATGTGGTATATATACATAGGTCTTGGTTTCAGTATAGCTGGGGGTGTTGGCAACCTCCATGTAAAAGACGATGATGGTATTTTTGTAACCAAAATCATACCTGGTGGTGCTGCTGAAGAGGAAGGCACATTATCTGTTGGTGATAGAATTTTACAGGTGTGTACCTCCAATAGGTTTTTATATAATCTAGTACTTTTCTTTATGTGTGACTTTGTTGGATGGATGGGCTAAGAGCAAGAACAGAAGAATATGCCATGTGCAAAGTGCCAAAGCATATATCTTAAAAGTCAGACTAGGCTGCATTGTAGCTGAAAATGTAGTCTATTTATTGCAAAAGAAGTTGATGCAACTTATTTTATAATCTCAAGCTGGTAACCAAGATGACCAGACTGCCACAGCAGCAAGAAGATTGATTTGTAACTGGAAAAAAATACAAATGGCAGTTCATTGCTTCCTTAACAGATTTCCCTGCCCTATTTTGAAAACTTGTATATCCTATCTTCTGTTCTGCTAAGCGCAGATGTCATAGGATATGCAGCAGAGCTATAACAATTCCCCATACTTTTGTACAATTCTTGTCATACAAGAAATATTGCATGCATGGGAATGTATGCATGTACTATCAGAAACTCAAGCCATTGCTTAATTTATTTCAGGTTAATGGCCAAGCAATGATAGGAATTACTCATGAGCATGCTGTTTCTGTTCTGAAGTCCATCCAAGACACTGCACATCTGAAGGTGGAAAAAAATGCCATTGGGGCTTCTGGTCATTTAACTTCTACTGATGAAGAAGAAGATATGGTAAGTTTAAGTTTATACCTGGTGTGTGGTGCAGGATGTTCCAAGTAAATTCTACATGTAGTTGAGACCTCATTACTGCACTTAATTAACAACTTTATGAAAACAAAGGTTATTAGCTTATAAAATTGGATGCCCAATTGGGATGAGAGGGATATCATAGTGTTCTAATTCTTTGTTGTTACTTCCACTATTCATGATGGCATAAGTATCAAAAGTATCAGGGTGGTTGAGACATGCTGCACTATGCCAGGCCAAAACCATCCCAGTTCTCTTACGACCAGGAAGTAAATAAGAAATGTATGGCATGTGCAGAATACCATAAAGGTTGAGGCATCTTACTATAGCCATATGCATAAGCGGAGGAACTGGCCATCATGCAAGTGTTGATCTTTTTCTTCCTCTAGGCTTCTGATGTACAGCAGCGTACTGTGGTTTTAACTCGACCAGAAGATACTGGTTTAGGGTTTAATATCATTGGTGGTGAGGGAGAGATTGGGATCTTCATTTCTTACATCTCACCAGATTCAGTAGCTGATAGGTCTGGTAAACTCAAGTGTGGAGATCAAATCATGAGGGTAAGTTACATGTTTCTGTGAAGGGACATGCATTGCTTGTGGCTGTTGAATAACTTATCAATTAGACAAAGGAGGCAAATTTTAAAAAACGATACTTTTACTGAGTTTATAGTTATTGTAGTACCTTCATCTTGAGAAGAGACTTAAACTCAGTTTCTCACCCAGTAATAATGTCGAGTAGTTATAATGGTGTGTCTTTCAGGTTAATCAGCAAAGTATGCATGAGTGTTCTCATGAAGAAGCTGCTGTAGCTTTGAAGAGTGCTGGTTCAACAGTTTCCTTAGTGGTGGAGTATCGACCAAGTGAGTTCTCTGAATTTCAGCAAAGGCTACAACAATTACAGGAGGCTCAGGCTACATCTGTTGAACCAGCCACTTCCCCTGGAATAAAACCACCTCCTGTTAAACAGTTATATGTCAGGTACTTATATGTCAGGTACTTATAGTTAAGTATTATTTCCTAATTAACTGTCAGTACAACGTCTCTGTAACAAAAATCAGACTAAATTTTTATCCATTATTATAGAGCTTTATTTGACTATGACTCTTCTGGTGATGATGACTGCCCTTCTCATGGACTCTCTTTTAAGCATGGGGATATTCTCCACATCTTGAATGGCAGTGATGGGGAGTGGTGGCAGGCAGCTTTAGTGGGCAACCATGCTGATGATGGACCACAGGGAATCATTCCTAGCAAGAAAAGGTTTGAGATATGACTGTCGGTTTATTTCAAGGGGGCCCCCCTGAACAATGGCTTGCCCCCCCCCCCCCCCCCTAGGAATTAGCTAGCTTTCATAATTAGAATTCCACATATATGTACTGGTTTGTAGTTGCCCCTCCTTATTATTTTTTTTTTTCACTAGGTATTTGACCCTCCTTAAGAGTTACCCTAGTTTTGGTGGTATTATATTTATCAATAGAGTTGAGCGTAGGACCAAAACCAATCAAAAGAGTGTTAAATTCACCAGAGGAGAAAATTCATTTACAGAAAAGGATAGAGTAAGCAAGTAGAGAGTCTGTTAAGTATGTATCAATTATTAATTATTTATTTATTCTTAGAAACTTTCAGTTAATGAAAAGCGTGGTGCAAGGGCAAGTTTTAAGCTTTCTCGGAAGTTACCCTTTATAAAGAAAGTTGGTTCTTCTCCATCTAATGAAATAGATGATTCCAAAGGTATGTATTCCAGTTCCCTAAATAATGCTTGTTTGAAATATACGTAGCTCGCTGCAGAATACTTTTCCTTGCATTAAACTGTCCATTAACTTTTATAGTGGAAGAGGATCATGTTCCTACCTATGAACCTGTTGCTCTGGAACCAAGTATGTTCAATTTTTAGCACCAAGTTTTATGATTATCCATATTGGTTGTACTTCTATGACTATGGTATGCATTTTTAAATAGGAGGTTATGCAAGACCAGTAATCATACTGGGTCCATTGAAGGAAGACATGAATGACATGTTAGTACAAGAGTTTCCTGACAAGTATGCTGGATGTGTTCCTCGTAAGGCTTACATATGTTTCAGATGCACATTTCTATCACTACTGTTTTTGTGTATAATGTAGATACAACCCGTTCACCTCGTGAAGGAGAAGTGGATGGCCGTGACTATCATTTCATTTCCAGTGTTGAGCAAATGGAGAGAGATATACAGGCTCATCTGTTCATTGAAGCTGGACGTTACAAAGAGAATTTGTATGGAACTAGTATTAAAGCAGTGCAGGAAGTAGCTAACCAGGTATATATTATTATTCTTTATCTTACTCTTGATTTATTTGAATTTCAACATTAGGGGAAGCACTGTATTTTGGGAGTGAGTGGATATGCTATTCGAAGGCTCCAGATGGCAGATTTGCATCCAATTGCTATCTGCATCCGACCAACTTCAGTTGATGTGATTCAGTAAGTTCAATTAGTTAAAAAGTCACTATATTTAGTGTTTGGTAAGTTACATAGCTAGGGTATGTTCATGTAACATATTCAATTGGCGAGAGAATCAATTGGCAAGCAAAGCAGTTGGTGAAAGATATTGCTGTCAGGATGAACATCTACATGGCAGGAGGCTTACCACCAGCACCTCTATGACAAAATGCTATAGAAAGCAATAAGCTCTAGCTCTTTGTTGCTAAGTATTGTGGGCATGTTTCATTTGTTGGGTCAAAGGTATGTATCGAAATCTTAATTTGCATGAATAGAGGGTATACTCACTTCACTTGCCAATTATTTGCAAGTAGCAGAACCTGGGCCTTTTAGAAGAATGCAAAAAACACATGCAGTTCTAGGTCCTCACTCTAGTTATGGAGAGTTGTGCTCTACTATACTGAAGGAAGCATAGGTTTAGCTAGTAGTCTCACGTGTCCATTCCTCCAATTTTATTTTTGAAGAAGAAACCAGCCCAATAGCATGCAATTTCAAGTGCAAAAATGGCCCAGGTAAAGTTCATGATTGATCCCAGATGCTATTTATAATATTTCTTGAAACACAGTAGGCTTTCCTAGTGCACTTTGCTTGCAGTCTAGGCTTACTCAGTGTTTGGCTCCTTGCTTGTTACATTCTTCACTGGCCTAGGCCGCCCCCTTGCTTGTTTCTACCTTGCCAGCCTGGCTAGGCTTGCAGCAGTCTGTTGCTCTCAATGTACCAATTGATCTTTGAACCGTCTCTCTCTTTCTTTTTCTCCCTCTCTCCTCTTTATTGAATTCTCATCGTTGAGTAGAGCCCATAGCTAGAAACACGAATGCTTGGGCATATTGCAATGAGTGATATGCATGTGCGTTACCAATTGACCTTTGAACTGTGATGGATGTACGTAGAAGCGTATCAATATAATTATTATAATTATAATAATAATAATATCATCTAGAATTAGTCGTTTACTATAGCTATGATTACTCGTATTATTGTAGCTATGATGTATTATGCTTTTCAATTATCCAGAACTGCTCAACCTAAAAATTCCGAAGATGCAAACAGGCAGATATTTGAAAAAGGTAGAAGGATCGAACAAGAATTTGCAGAATTCTTTACTGGTGAGAAATATGTTTTATTTTAGGAAGGAAGAAAAAATCCACAAATTCAGTGTAATCTTGACATGATTCACTCATGTGATGATGAACTCAGCATGCATATACAATTTGAGCAAAAGGTACTTGCACTGGTTCATATATATTATGGAAGAAATGAAGAAAAAAACTGTATGAACTTGTATAAGGCTATCCTCCAGATAGAAAAAGAAAATGCACTTTACATTATTTTATCATCCTTTCAGCTATTGTGGAGGGTGATTCTCAAAGTGATATTTACAGTAAGGTGAAGAATGTTATCCATGAGCAGTCAGGAAACTATATTTGGGTACCTTCAAATGAAACCTTATAAACAAACTATCCTTGTCTAATCTATTGTATTACCTCTAAACTCTGTTATTTTTGTGCACACAGTACATGATGCTGCCTTTGTCATGGTAGATTTTTAATTCTATTTTAATGCATAAACCCAATTTTATTACTCTTTGCTGGTATTATAGTTGCATAAGTTATGCTTTGTGTTGTTTTTTGTGTGTTCCGTTTTTTAGGTATGTAATGATTGCTCCTAGGCATAGATTGTATAAACTACGTAACTGGGATTGGAAACGCAATATAAACTGCCCGGCCACTCCTTATTGTGCATGCCCACATTAATTAATACAATATAAAAAAAAAGACGATAATTATCAAATTTGGGTATTAAGTGTGCAGCCATTGATCCCTTCAGGTTCTTCTTCACCTCTACACCTTTTCCCTCTCAGTCAATCATCCCTGAGAAATATAATTTTAACTAATCATTGAGTTTTTTCTTGGCAAGGGAATGCATACTTTTGGAAAGCATAGGTGCAGGGCATGAAGGAAGAAATAACTACTTGTTATGAATATAAATTGGGGTCACTAGTAGGCTTAGGTAGATTATGCCAGCATAATTTTGGGAATAATTGGGACTTCCTGGAATCAAGCATAATGCCAGCATATTTTGAGCATAATGAATAATTGGAGCTGCTGCAAGCCTGAAAACAAAGGCTTCACTCTCTACTGCCTGAGGTGCTACACTGTGACAGTGCCTAGATACCTAGCTACCTGAGACCTGAATAATAAGTGATTTTCTCACATGATATGGACAGCTACATGCAGCTATCACTATGGCAATGGCTAAGCAACTTTTAGCTCTGCTACTGCTACTGGTGGACTGGGCAAGCATAATCAGAATAATAGTGGGAATAATTGGTGGATTTGAGGGAATCATTTTGGAGCATTATGGAATAGAATAACTGGAGAAATCTTGAGCATAATCTACCTAAGCCTAGTCAACTTTTTCAAAAAAGGTATGCAAAGCCACACCCAGCTAATGTGGCTGAAACTCTTGAATATACATGCAAAGTTCACTACATTTTAGGTATGAAGGCATAAAGTAGAGTGTATACTAAACTCTGAAACTGTAAGCTGCAAATTTATTCTTTCATGTAAGGGGATACAGGTACACAAAGCCAAAACAGGCTAAAACAGGCTGGTATGGGTGTCCTAGCAGCAAAAAATTTGCTTTTTGCACGAGTAAGTTGGTGAAGTTACTAGCTATGCTATGGACTTGTGAACTTAAAGAGGTCGATTCCTCCACGTTAGGCCTTAGGCTCTTCCACGCACCGCAATACAGATTGTACTGTTGATTTCACTTCCCTTTCCGTGAATATATCCGTGGGGCGTGGCTCGTGATAGGCGCTATCTCCACGCTCTTTGCACAAGAGCTAGTTCAGTATAGGAGTTTCAAGTTGCTGCTAAGAGCGTAGAGATAGCTTCACTCTAGCACCTGCCACGCCCCACGAAAAAACCACGGAAGTTCCAAGTGAAGTGAAATCAACAGTATGTACAGTCGATTGCAGTTCGAAGCGTATGGTTTGTGGAGGCCATATAAATTTAGGCCTATCAACACTTCTATTTATGGCACGCACAAACCATATGCTTCATACGGAATGTTCGAACGAGTGGCCGGGCAGTTTATATTGCGTTTCCAACAATTGACTGTACAACCGCGCAGATATCCGGTTACGTAGTCTATATACAAACTGTGGTAAGCTAAAATGGGGAGCAGTGTAAGGAGAAGGAAGTCTAGAAAGAGAGCAACAATTAACAGCACCAAGTATAGTAAGAAGCTGAAGAAGAAGCTGATAAAAAAGAAAATTCCACAATTGAAGTACGTATAGCCAATACAGTGCAGCTAGCTATATAGAAAGGTTGGGAATCGGTCTCGAACGAGATAGAGACTAGTTTTGAGCGGCAGCTAGCTGTATAATAAAAGCCGATGTAGGCCTATTATAGTAAATCCCGAGTTACCACGTGTTCTCGCAACCCACACGTACGTATTCTTTCCTCAACCTGGTTGGCTTACGTTCAATCATAGACTATAGAGGTTCCACAATGGACTGGAAATGATTAATTACATCCGCCTTGCGGTGTTCCGTATATTTATGGTAATACTTACCGGATATTGTATTCTGGGCCGGCTGTTTCCATCAATTAATTAACTGTCTAGTGAATTTCTACAATCAAATATGTACCCCAAATGGATAAAAACAATACCATGCAACACTGCAAACTTTATATGAACTGCTTATATTACAGTATGAGCTGGATAGGTTAAACTTGGTCCTAGAAAATTACGCAAAGCAGGTATACTATTTGACAAAGAAAGGTGTAGTAGTTAGTAACAATGTAGTAGAAAGTTGATATGTATCTTTTAAAACAATTTACTAACATGTACTTCAAGTCCTCAACCACATTAACTATGGATGATAGAACTACTTCAGGAGATAAAATTACACAAAGTATTTATATGCAATTTTAACTGCTAGAGCACACTTTTAACTCGAGTTTTGCTCTGACAATAATCCCAGGGTCTTGGCATCTTGTAGTATAGTCTCCCTGGCAGAGTTCAGCCTCTTCATAGCCACTTACAAGCTTGTACGGTTAACCACTAAAGTGATCTTTCCTGTTCATGGAGATACAGCTGCAGCGCAATAGGCGCAACATGGATATCACACGACCGGAAGTGTTTCCAGTCCATGTAGGAACCTATATAGTCTATGGTTCAATGAAGCTTTCAGAACTTATGAAAGGTGATATCTGCAAGAATGTGTGGTACAGATATCTGACTCCAAATACATCAATAAGACTGAAACATTGCCCCCCCCCCCCCCCCCCCCCCCAAGACTCCAGACATTATACCCGGGTACCACATCCCAAACATATTAGCAAGTTAGTCTTTTAAAAGACTAGGAATGCCTCAGCACTTAAGTGCAACCTTTATTTTAAACGCTTTACAGTGAATATGACAGAAGGTGATAGAGATACACTGAGGGATCACCGGGAGTCCTACAAGGATAATTATTTTTAAATGTTTGAAGATACTTGCTGCATGGGCATAAATAATGAAAAGTGCAGGGGTTTGTGGGGTCAAATGTTTCAGCTTCTTTTTAATTCTGGCTGTGGAGAGTTCCAAATAATGTGCACTGAGCAACATGGCTTATTGTAGTAAGATTAGTATTTACACAGCTAGTATTCTTGCTGTTTAACGCTTTCAAACTGCCGTTTTGAATAGTTATTCTTGATTGAAGTATGTGTACTGGATTCTCTCATTGTTTGGAAGCCTTAAAGTCTTAGTTCTGAGATTCTCCTTCACCATGGCTCTTTCTTTGGCACTTCAAACGATCACTAGTTTGTGTACACTGCAATCTCTGTTGTTTTTGTTCACTGTTGTCTTTTAGTGCATGTCATAATGGGCTTGATTTGTTGGCCAAGAGCATCAGCACACGGTGTAGACCTGAGCCTGCACGTGCTCTATATGCATCATCTTGCATCATTGCACGTGCGCGTGTAACGTACCACCGCCATATAGTCGCCTCCAGCATGCACTGCGCCTTGGCACTTCAGTACAGAGGCAAAAAATGGGATAGCATTACCCAAAAAGAATGGAACCTCTGAAATAGTTAGGGCCCTAACCTTTCTACAAAGGCCAAAAGGCTTGCCCTGAGCCTTGCTATTCAGAGATTTCACTTCACTTAGTGTAAATTTTACTGCTGTGCAGTTCCAGCCATGAACACGGACACCAGTCCACCAACAATAAACTTTTTAAGCTCTTTTTTAACCATTATCTGTCACTCTCTCTAGTTGCATGTCCAAAAATCATTCTACCACATCTATGGCTATAGTGAACAAAAACAGATTTAGGATCACTTTTTTTCCTGTTTATTAGTGACAGGTATGTGGCTTTCTACAACCTGCCCCCATGCTTCTTTTGGGTGGAACAAAGGATGTAATATCTTGATATTTTCATAGAACAATATGCCAGAGTTGGAAAGCAGACTGCACACTAAAACAGAATATGGATGCCCTAGGAATAACCTTTGATTGCAATGAAGCAGTGCTGCCAAGTAAGAAGGTGAGACTACAGTGTTAAATCTGCACACATTTCTTAGCCCCTCCCCCATGCCTACAAGAACATGAGTAGATATTAATATTAATAAAGGTTAAAATTAATTATATATTTTCATTGAATTCAGGTTTCAGGTGGAAATCACAACATTTTAGAAGGTACAACACCTATTAACATTAAAATTATGCTTAATGAAGGCAGGAGTGCTCATAGCATTGGAGCATGAAGCAATATCTTCTGGAAAAGCAAGAAGATTCAAGTTATCCAAGAGTGAAGCCAGGTTTATCATCCAACTAATCAATAAATATGGTACCAACTACAGGGCAAGTACTAATAATCTAGCAATTATCCTTTTAGCTAGATGACTTCTTTCTCACTTCCAGAAAATGGTTGATGATAAAATCAATGTCAATCAACTGACAGAGTACCAACTGAGGAGGAAATGTGTGCTAGCACAGAATAATTAAACAAACTAAAAGTATAAATGTTTCGATTTAACATCAATTTCCCTAATTTTGATATTATGATGAAATAGTCCAGTGGGAGGTCAGTTTTTTATAGACATGAAGCTGCAAAAAAAAAAGAGAATAACCCTCAGCAGCGTACATTTGTAGGTAATGGTCGACAAACGTGCGAGTGACGGAAGGTCTAGCTAGCTAATTAGCTTAGCAGGCACAGGGAGCACGTCCCCCTTCTGCACCCTGTGGCGGTTGTAGAGTAGTCTGGCGTAGCCAGCCACACCCCAAACGCGAAGCGTTTGGGCTTGGGGGTGTGGCTACGCCAGACTAGTTGTAGAGTAGGCTAGACATTATCAAAACTGCACCCCTTCCTTTCAAAGCAAAATTTACAGTTCAAATTTCCATAATAGGTGTTTGTACTATTCTGTATGGGATCCAGAAAAGGAATTGGAATACTTAGCTCAAAGGGATGCTCAAGTCTTCCAGTGATGATGAGGTTCAGTCCAAGAATCAGTTTGATGTGGACCAATTTGGTCACCCAAGAGTTCCTTACCGTGGCCATTATGATGCACAGCATTGCAATGATAGGAGAGCTTGGGCTGAGAGATTTGGCTCTTGTTCATTAGAACACTGTGGACAGTGGTGGTTGAATGAGGGAGCCAATGAGTCTTGTTCGTGTATTAGTCTAAAAGGAAACATTGAAAATCCTATTGGACTTACAAAAGTGCCCCTAGGAGTATGTGGTCCACTTCTCATCAAAGGTCAGCATGCTAAGGGGTATATTTTGTGCCCTTTTGCTACAACTGAAGGAGCTTTGGTTGCATCTATCACTCGTGGAGCAACAGCATTAACTCGATCTGGTGGTGTCCATGCCAAAGTAATTGGACAGATGCAGATTAGATCACCATATTTTCAACTACGCAGTATGGCTGAAGTAGATATATTTCTTCAATGGATTGTCAGTAATTCAGATACTCTAAAGGAGAAGGTGAAGTTTCTTTTGTTAAATGTAGTACCTTTTACAAGATACGAGTCCACTCATGTCTTTCCATTATTAATTCAGGTTCATTCATTTAGCCGGCATGCTGAGCTGAAGAAATTGGATTTTTCCCGCTTTGGTCGTATGATCATTATTCATTTCAATTATACCACTGGAGATGCTGCTGGCCAGAACATGGTTACAAGTTGTACATCTCATTTATGCAAGTGGATTAGATCCAAGATCGATAGAGATATTCCACATATAAAGATAACCTTTTTCTACATTGAATCAACTTCCAGTGGAGATAAAAGTATGGCTTACATAAATTTATTAAGAACAAGAGGATTTCATGTCCAGGCTGAAGCCTGGATACCTGAGAGTGTCCTTAAGAAAGTTTTAAAGGTGCTTAATCTGTGCATGAGCATTTGCTAGTTGATGCAATTCTATGTATGTTGTACACAGGTGGATCCAGCGACACTTTTATCATGTTATGAAGTGTTAAAAGATTTTAATATAGCATCTGGTGGAATTGGATTTAACATTAATCTTTCGAATCTAATGACAGGAGTGTTCATAGCTACTGGTCAGGATGTAGCTTCGATTGAGAGTTCTCATGCACAGGTTTTCCTATCTCCTTTATCGTCTGCTGAATTGGAAATACAAGGTATTGCATAATATTTTATTTGCTCTGTATGATAGGCAGTATAACTTTCAGAGTTATCAGCTGTATATACTGAGAGTCTGTACACACCAAGGATCCAATTGGTCAAACACTCTAATCCACCAATAACTAGCCAAAAGGACTACTACTCTTCAATTTAGATCCCTTTACATTGCAACTGGGTCTATAATCGCTGAAATTATTTGTATTTCATGCAAGGATGTAAGGACTGTGATTTGAGTACCAGCAATGCTTGTGCTGGAGTGTATGCAAGCATTACTATACCAAGTTTGAATGTGGGGACAGTTGGTGGAGGAACAGGCCTTGCTACTCAGAAAGAATGTTTGGATCTAATTGGATGCTCTGGCAAGGTTTGTATAAAGCTGACTGGCTATTATTATTATTATTGTTATTATTATTATTATTATTATTTACTTTTTAAAAAAAGTAGAGATGGGTGTGTGGAGTTCAAAAAAATTCAGAGTGAACTTCAGTCAATATTTTTACTTGTTTATCACCTTCTTTTTTTTTCCTTTTTTTTTTTTTTTTTTTTTTTGATGTAATGCTCTATTGTTTTATTACAGATAACTGGATGCTGCTATCTAAGTTAAAGTTCATGTATTTAGTTCAATGGAGGTTTCATCATAATATTGTATGAGCTGAAATGAATCTGATCTGGAAGGACTACTATCTATAAGATTGCCATTGACCTAATTTTGTACTGATACGTACCTGATTAGTATTACATCAAGGTTTGATTCATAACCAGACTAGTGCCTAGGTTTTATGCTCTAAGCATCGAGAGACCAACATCAAGAGAGAAAGCTAATGACTAGTCAGTTGTGAAGTCAAGGTTCAAGAGTCACATGTACAGGGGCGATGTCTGCCACGTAGGTTGAAAGGTAGTAACTTGGAAAATGACTATTTTGGACATGTCGAATTAAAGGTATAGTGCAGTCAATTTTGAGTAGTGTGGTATGAGCATTTGAATGAAAAAGGCAATTTTAGAAGTTGCTATAAAATGATACTGCATTATCTTCTGCTCTTCATACTTGAGTCCTAGCACATTGAAGGTGTTCTGTCTCCAAGTTCAGGAGTTGCTGACTGTAGGAGGGAAGTATTCTGGAGTTATGAAAAAAGAAAATACTAAGTATTAGTCAAATGGGGCGATCCGTGCCATCCCTACTTATTAATAATATCATTAATTTTTTTTTTTTTCACCAGGATAATGCTGCTCGTTTTTGTGAAATCATTGCTGGTTACTCTCTTAGTCTTGAATTATCTACCATGTCTGCTATAGCTTCTGGCCAGTTTGCTTCAGCACATGAGAAACTTGGCCGCAATCATCCTGTTGGTGGTTTTAAAGTAGATCATTTAAATAAGGAGTTTTTCTCTGCTGTAGTAGGTTCAAGAAATAAATTCCTTGATGCAGTACCTTTTAAGGTAAGTCAATATGTACTAACTCTGGTGTCTGTGTGAGCACTTTTATCCACTAGAGATAACACTATTCAGTGAATGGTATAGTTATAGCATTTATGAAAACCAATGGAAAAGGTTCTGCTTGATTTTATATGCACGTTAATGATAGTAATCAGCTGCTAACTATCCACTGGTGACATGTGCTTCATTTTATCAGTGTGATCTTTCAAGGTTATTTTGCTTTGAACTTCCATACCGATGTCCAAAGTTCTTTCATTACTGATCTTTTTCTAGGTAAATACTGGAAATAGCATCCTTTCTGAAATCACTAAAACAGAAGTAAGCAAAAAAGTTGGTCATTTCGGATTCCTGGTAACATATTATTCTGAAAGAGGTAATGAAAATAATAATTGGGAAGGATTTATATTTCTTATGATGCATGCAGGCTCCAATGAAAGAATCAAAGTAGTGATCAAATCTAAAACGACAACACTGGAAACATGTAATATGCTGAGCAAGATGGCTCAAGCTTGTGGACTCAATTTAGCTATTCAGTATGAGAAGTATAAATTGAAAACAGGTTTTAAGTAAGTATCACAGTAGGCACTCCATTGTATGACATAAAGTCTGGGCAGCCTTTATCTTTTGGATCCCTGCTGAAACAAATAAAGGTGTGGAATATAATTGGATGTGGCTATAGTCTTACCAGTGTACATGTGTCAGAGCCTTCTGCTTTTTTTGTGTGAAGTGTCTAGTATGTGATACAAATTCAGAAAACAAATGCAGCAAGCTGGCTGACTCCCAAAATCCATTATGTACAGGGTGCTTAATGCGCATGTTTTGTTATGAGCTTTGTAGTAAACATTGCAGCTTCGCATGGCCACATAGCCAAGATAAGGATTTGAAGAAGCACAAATTGAAGCCTAAAAGCTATAGGAAATGATGCTCGTTTACTTGCTAAATCCTTAACTTTGTTAGCTAATCATCAGATTTTGCATTAGAGAATTGAAGTACATTCTCTCTTCCCCTAATAATGAGCAAAAAAATCTCATCTGGCTCACTAGACTACTTACCAGCCTCAGTCCCATTTTTAGTGATTATCACTGTTGCGTAGCAGAACTGCAAGTTCACCTTTAAAAAGACTTAACAGTATCATGAGTATGTTCGATTCACGACAGGGAGATAAAAGATGTACATTATAGACATCACGATATCATTCTACATCAATGGAAGTTTTGCAAGCTGATTTTTGCAAATTTTGAGTGGGAAAATATTCGAAGTTCTGTGGAAAGTGAGAAAGCTGCAAGGTAGGATAGGCTAATTGCCAGTTAGTGCACTGCTTACACGAGGTTAAAATTACATACAACCAGAGTCAACTTCCAGCTTGATAGCCATAATACAAATGATTTCTAGCTCAAATAGATCAGTGTGTAGTGCGTTTCTCCAGAACAGTAAATGTCTTAGTTCACCATGTGCAATGTGCAATGAATTTGGGGACCTCTAGAGTTCGATTTACCTTTCTCTTTCTCTTCTATAGCACATAACTGATTGCATCCTTATTATTATATAACATCTATTTAGTCACTGTGACATTCGTGAAGTTAAAATATACCAAACAGATGATATGATATTGAGAAAGTTTTTCCCCAAAGTATATCGTACAGTACTGCAGCCTAATAAGGTGAATAATAATTTGACACTAATTAATTAATGACTACATTAGTGTGATTTCTTAGGATACTTTTGTCATTGTGATGGATTACTTGACAAGTGAAAAATATACCCATCTTGATGCTGTGAATGATGTTGGAGAGTGGAGCATGGATGATATAAAGGTTAGGAGGTTATATTATAATAATTATAATAATTGCATTGTTAATTTTAACTATGGTGTAGGTTGTATTGCATGATTTAGCATACTTCCACTCTCTATATCTCGGGAGAACTAGTAAATTTGAGTCATGTGAATGGCTTGAAAAACGCATGAAAAATGATGAATCTGAAATGGCCCCACTTTGGTCGGAACTTTTAAGACATGCTCATTATGAATTCCCTTCTATGTGGACGAAGGAAAGGTAAATTGGTTCGGTATGTTTTCATGTGGAATTATGCTGGTACATGATGTAGGGTAAAAATTATGGAAAAGGCTATAAAGCATATGGATCAAATCAATACTGCCCTTGCTTCTGCTCCGTTAACATTGATACATAATGACTGCAATCCTCGTAATATGTGCTTGCGTAAAAAATCGAATGATCTGAAGTCTACTTCTGAATCATTGGAACCTCAGCTGTGTTTGTATGACTGGGAGCTAGCTAAAGTGGATGTTCCCCAGCGTGACCTTGCAGAATTTCTAACATTTACACTGTCTCCCTCGACTCCAAATGTGACCAGAATCGAATTAATAGACTACTACAGATGTAATCTACAGCAGCTTTCAGGAAAGGATTATCCAATGAACAGGTTAATTATACTTAAGCTTTGTGACTGTATTGATTTAAGTCTATTTTACTGCAGATTCATCAAAATTTTCAATATCACTTTATATGACTTTGCAATTAGACGTTTGTTGATGTACACTATGGCACATACGTTCAAGGACTATGTGTACTTGCCTCGTGTAGTCCACTCCCTTTTTGTGTATATAGAAGCTGTAGATGATGAGTGCATTCTTATACCTTCGAAATTATAATTTGATTCTGCTGTGGTTTTGGGAATGGGGGTCTGCATATCAACCATGGTTTTAGGAACAGAGAGTCCCCACAATAGAGGATCCCTTAAACTTTATGACAGTCTTCTTACACAGTAGTTGAAGCTAAAACATTCCAAACTAGCTATTTTGTATTTTGTAACCAGCTAGCAGTAGGTACCATATGGGGGTCTCAGTGTTAAAAAACAAAAACAAAAACACACACATACAAAAAAGAAGGCTACTCGATACAGAATCTGGGGCCAAAATGGTGGAAAAAACAAATGAAGATATGATTAACTACTGTTCAAACAAAACAAAAAAAAAAAAAAAAATACAAGGATGAAGTTGAATGTTGAGTCTCATAGATTGTGTTGAAGTTTTGAGGACCCTGTAGATTTAGAGACCTCCCCCATGTAGCTCTTTAGGATCGAGATGTGTGTAAAGTCTGTGTGGCTGACTTGGGGTCTCATAGGTTGTTGTGCCAAAGACCCCCTTAGATTTAAGGACTTCCATCCCTGAATCCAGGTTGGGATGCATGGAGATACTGATGCAATATCGAATATGGTGATCATAACAGTATCGATGACCACCCTCTACATCTAGAGCTGTGACACAGCTTTCATCTATGTCATCATTCCAAGCAGTTTCTCAGCATTCAACAAGTCCTGCAAGACTTATTGATAACTGTTATAGACAGCTTGGTGATTTTAAAAAAATTAGACGATGGATATGCTATCAAGAGGCTATAATGTCTGTCCTTAAGTCTTTCAACCAGTGATATTATAGCTAGATTGGTTTAAAAATTTGGTGATCACTGTACATTGATTACAGATACAATTACAGATACACACTGTGTGAAACGTGACCACGAGACTCCAACTGCAAAAGCCATTGTCAATATTGCTCATGGTGCTGCAGTAGCTTGAAATAACTTGTCATTCAATTTCCTTTTGACTTGGCTAAAAATATTCCTTCCACTGGATTTAAATCTGGTGAATATAGAGGAAGGCAGCATGCCTTTGGTCAAGCCTGTGTTTCTTAGATCATACTCTTTCAACATGGTGAATTGAAGCATTGTCCATAACAGAGTGTGGATTCCTGAAATTGAGTGGGATAAGGATGGGTAGAAGACATTCACGAAATTCCTTCTGTGAAGTATATGCTATGAAGGCCATCCCTAACTGACATCACAAACAGGAAACCTTAATTCGCATAACCCAATTCCTAATAGTGTTCTGCCACTTTCATCAAGCCAGATTAGCATGCTTGGATTATCAGGAGCATCATGCTACCACTACCAGCTACGACAAGTCTCCTCCCCACTGCATAAAATTGGCCCGTAATTCTCCAGAACGTTGGAGTGCGACATGCTGCATGACTTGTCTAGCTAGCAGCACTCGCGAGACCATCTAGCTAGTATAACTTTTAGATTGTAGATATAGCTACAACATTCATACCAAAATCATCATCGTTAATCTCTTGTTCGATTTCATCTATTAAAATAGATTCCTGGATTTTCTAGAACAAGTCTGAACAGGAAAATTCTCCTATAGGAGTAACTTTGGACCATGTCTTCTTTTTGTGCACAATACTAAAGCTACATGTCGCTGGACAGTATACGCTCGGATACGTTGAAAGTAATACCTATCTGGCGAGAAGATAAGTTACTTTAATGGCTGTGTCTTATTTTGTCGCTGGGAGATTCTGTCGCGGCGACAAAATATCCTAGGAAATTCTGTCGCGAGCGACCTAATCTCCTGCAGCCAGGATATATTATTGTCGCTGCATATAAAGTAGCTATCGGAGAGGCGGTGTCACGGTGATTTAGTACCCCTGGAATTTTCATACCGGGGTGCCAAATCACCAAAAAGGGTTCACGGTGATTTAGTACCTCGCTAAGAGAAATAAACGGTCTCACAACTGTCAGCTCAGATATAGGAGTCTATAATTATGTAGGTACAGGTACCATCATAATTATTGTCATGATTTACCCCAATCCTCCCCAGATGTTTTAGCACTGTTAATGTTATATTCAATTAGCTATTATCAATCACTATTAGAGTTTGTATTCAAGCCAAAATTATCAATAATGTAAAAGTTATGCAGTTTATATTGCTCTGCTTCTTTTAACACATTGTGTGGTGGCATGTTGGCCTTGTATAAGTGGAAAAGGTGACAACTCCAGATTCAAAACATCCAACAAGGTGCTGGCGCATTTTTGCAGTGGTATAGCTATATCTGATTATATAAACACAATCGGTCACCGACAAATTGCTCTCCTAGTAATAAAACATCTCCTAGGTCGTTTCTGTCTTGGCGTTAAATCTCTTCTATAATGGTGTCTCCTAGGATATTTTTCACTAGTTATTAACTATATTTCTATAGCTAATGATAATGCTGTTTATAGGTGCATCAAAATCTCAAGCTTGTTAGCTGTTCACCTCTATAGTTGGGTGTATATGTTCCGCACGGATGCTGAACTTCTGCCCCGTTACGGAACGGGATTGCCCCGGACCTCTCCTATACTTGCCCGGTTGTAAAGCGCATGCTCTCAACTCGCGCTCCTATATGTTGCACATCACTCCTGCAGCTAGCTGCATCATCATGTAGGGCCTGCATGCACTCTGAAAACGCAAGAAGTGCTTTGGTTATAATAAGAAATATTATGAAAGGATAGTAGCTAAAGCGTGACGGTGAAAAATCATCGAGATTTGTTGCAATATACTTGTTTTGGGGGATCAAGATGAAGAGTAAAGCTGCCCCAGTGTATCCTTTCCTGCTCCTGATACAAGAAGATATCCAATCTCCTCACATAAGAACAACATAGTGAAATGGCTTCTTACACCATCAATGGCAAATGACATGCCATCTCCAGACAAAATTAAAACTACTTGAGTACATATGTCAACTAGTATCTTTCATTTTATACCAAAAATAAGGCAGCTAGACTTCTATTTTAGTAGTAGGAGTGCCACAAAACTTTTCAGTCACCTGTTTCCACGTTTTTCTTCCATAGCAACAGTAAATTGACTAAACTGACATGATAAACTACTACAGCTATAGGTCATTGACCGTTTCACTCATAATCATAGTTATTGCTGCGCTAAATACCTTGCATTTCACCCTCTTTCTAAGATTTCTTTGTTCGCCAGGTACCTACACGGATGGTCTATAAATTATACGCGCGCATGCCCTGTTTCCAATCCTTGTGTACGTAGTCTAGTATATCTATGATTCAGCCATTATTTCTTAATAGCTAGTTATGTATCTCTATGAGAGGAATTGACAGTCTTTATGCTGATCTGCAAGAAGACGTATGCAAGGGTAATAGCGCTGGTCTGAAAGAAGACGTATGCAAGGGTATGTCACGAAATATTCGGTCCGGGGCAATATTCGGTCCGGGGCGGACAAAAAATTTGCAATTTTCAGTCCCGTTGTGCCATATAGATTACCCGACCCGTCGTAAGTATAGGTACGTATGATACATAGCGGTAAGAGGGCGACCAGCAGCCCTTGATGTGACTGTTATCTCTACCATGCAGCAGCTCACTTGGCAGGGAGCCTCCAATACTCTGCACTGTAAAAATTAAAGTGTGAATAGTACACCAAATTGTCGCATAGCACACCCAAATTGTCGCAATGTTCACACCAAAATGCATTTTGTGTGAACATTGCGACAATTTGGGTGTCCTATGCACACTTTAGTTTTTACAGTGTGGGATATGCTTTGGAGATTGGTGAGGGATGGAAGATGGCAGCCCATGCTGAAGAATGTGGATCACCTTGGTCATGGAGACACTGGGAGGATGGTGCGTGGGTGCAGTTCACACTATTCGTGACATCGGCAAACTGCAGGGCCTTAGGCTGGGAATCTCCCCTGCTGAATACACACTTTTCCAGCGATTTGCCATTTCACTGTGGAAGGACATTGCCTACCTGTGGCTGACTCATTCCCTGAGGTAGTTGATGGGAAGGTCTAACTGTTACACAACAAATAAATCAACAACACTCGCAGTTGAGATGTATTGTAGCTATGTGCAGGCAGATTGAGTGTTTGGCCTGCTATGAATGGTTTCGTGATCAGTGTATTTAAATTCCCAAGAATTTGAAGAACTCTAGGTGGTATTGTCAAAACTGTAAATAACTTCAGCTAGCTGCTACAATTCTTTTTCATGATTTTTTGATTGAGTGAGTGATGATTAATACTTATTGCACACTCCTGCGTTGAATATCATGATTTATTACTACCCGAGGTGGGAATATTTCATGAGGCCGTAGGCCGAGTGAAATATGCCCAACAGAGGGTAGTAATAAATCTGATATTCAACACAGGAGTGTGTAATAAGCATATATAGCTAAGTGGATTCTACAGTTGGTTCCACCCAGGCGGCTACATATGCCGTGTAGGAAGTTGTAATATGAACCTCTAATACGTACCACGAAGCACTTAGATAAGCCTATCTGCCCACCAGACCTACAAGCAACTAAGATAAGCCAATGCACTTTGATAAACCGCTGTAGAATTCAATTAAGCTTGCTTATCATCTTCAGAAATGTCGGCCAAAAACATTGCTAGGCTAGTCTAGACAAGGTGTTGAATAATGCCATTGAATACCGTGAATTATTCAACGGTAACGGACCAATCAGATTGCTTGAATCCACGTATATATATAATAATGATAGATACATTTTGTCCTAACAAAGTATTGATGATTAGTTGGAGTAACTACATATGATGGATGAATGGATGAATATACTTTGGATAAACATACTTGGGCTGGACAAGCAACCACATTTGGTCCGCATAGCTAATAGCCACTAACTATATAATGTCAGTGGTAGCTAGCTAGCTATTCGTTTAAAATTTTCCTGCTGCAAAACTAGTTTTTGGCAGTGGCATAATACAATGCAATTGCCATAAGAAATTTAAGTGGGACCAAATACAGCGGTGGAACAAAATATTGCTCTATGGGACCAAATATAGGAGCTATATATGTCGTCCGGCAGGACCTAACATGGCAGCCATATTTTGTCCGGACAAAATATGGCTGCCATATTAGGTCCTGCCGGACAGATTAAGGCAGGACCAAATATGGTTTGACAGGTATAGCGCTGGTCTGCATGGGTAATGGCGCTGATCTGCAAGTAGCCATATGCAAGGGTAATAATGCTGGTCTGCAAGAAGATGTAAGCAAGGGTAAAAGCTAGCTATTACTGAAGCAAATATAAAAGTACAAGCTATAAGTATGTAGCTATGGCTAATTTAATTAAAGGAAGCTAGCTAGGTAAGGTGGGGCATTCATGAGGGTAGGGCATTCATGAGGGTAGGGCAATTCCGACACCATAAAAGTGATATTCCAGTCGGCCTAGTACGTATTCTGTAGGTGATAAAAAAATATTAATAAAGTTCACAAGATGGCTAAAGAAGTTAACGAGTGTAGATTGATTAGCTATGCCATGGACATATTGATGCCTGAGGTAAATTAAATATCTTTCAAGGCCTAGCTATAGTTAATCCCTTCTTTAATATTGTAGGTCATGGTTCGGGTAATGGCAAGAATTGAGTATCGAATTAGCAGTAGAAAAATAGCTATTATTAATTTTATCACTTTAGTGATCATGTTGCAAGTTTTTTTTTGCCAATTATAGCTATAGCTAGTTACTAGTACATTATCTCTGTTCGACTGAAGACCTGAGGATAGCTGACTAGCAATAGTGTACTAATTAACAGGACAATTTATACAACAGTGCAACTGACCCGTTGCACAAGAGGGCAGCTGACCAGTTGCACTACAGGCGTTGGACAACAGGGCAGCTGAAGCCACGTTACTAGATGTGATTGAGGTGACAGGCAGCCGACCCATATAGGCCGGGGTAGCCATAGTCTCGCAAGCCAGACCCATTCTGACTCGCGAGACTACAGGGTAGCGAACAGCAACTGACCCGTTGTGCAACAGGCCAGCTAACCCGTTGTGCTACAAGATAGTTCAGCAACAGGGCATCAAGTTACGTGGCATAATAACTGCGTTCAGCAACGGGGGGGGGGGGGGACATCCCGTTACGTAACGGGACAAATTCAGCATGAGGGTGGAAAAATTTTTTTTCCTAGTATCTTGCTAGCTATGCAGCTAGAAAGTTAATATTTTTCACAAGTGTACAAAGTAGCTTGCATGCATGCAAGCCACATTCTTGTAGCTAGCTAATTTTTAGGGGGTCTGGGGCCCTCTGGGCCCATTCTTAGATCCGCAACTGGTGGCACACGTTGGTCATATCTCCAAAACTACTTGCACCATAGACTTTAAACTGTACATGGCTATAAAGCAACTTAATAATACAACACATACAGAAAAAGAATAAGCAAGGTCAAATAGTACAGGTGCTATGAACAGTTTTCAAATACAAACTATTTCTCACCAGCCACCAAACTTAACTGGCTGATTTTTGGTTTGTAGCTTTCTGAGCCGGATTGATTCCAGCAAATTTGTGTTGGTAATTCTGATGACTGCATCTTGGCATTGAAGTTCATTGATACTTTTGAAGGTATATTATCAGCAATTCTTTTGATCACTTATACATAGCTACCAATCTATCTGAGCTGGAGTATTTTTATACTCGTTACTATAGTATAATTATTGTGTAGTTGCCTCCTCAGCTGATGAATAAGGAGAGGAAGAAGAATCCATCACATCACTAGTAGCATGCAATCACTGTATGTATTGCACATTATCACTGTACTGTAATATTATATTTTAAGCGCGTTAATTTCATAACACGGTGAATTGGTTCCGTTTCCAATCCAGGGGTGGTAATACCGTATAGCGGGTATATTTCGAGGGGCGAAAGTTTCGCGATTAGATCATTTTGTCTTATTTCGCGGGGGAATCATTCGCGGATTTTGCGATTTCTCTTTCGTCAGCGAATATTTAGCCACGCGAATCGCTTTGGCAAATCCAGACTCTCAGACTGAGTTGCGTCTAGTTCATGCGTGACTCTATAATGGATAAACTCACCTCGCTGAAGAAAAATAGAGCCAAAATGATTCAGATGATCTGATGACTTCGAGGCGGCAGAAAGTATATCATCGCTATGCATGCCACGGTATAGATATACTAGACTACGTACACAGGATTGGAAACAGGGCATGCGCGCGTAGAATTTATAGACCATCCGTGTAGGTACCTGGCGAACAGAGAAATCTTACACAAAATAAGAAAGAGGATGAAAGGCAAGGTATTTAGCGCAGCAATAATTATGATTATAAGTGAAAAGGCTCAATGACCTATAGCTGTAGTAGTTTATCATGTCAGTTTAGTCTATTTACTGTTGCTATGGAAGAAAAACGTGGAAACAGGTGACTGAAAAGTTTTGTGGCACTCCTACTACTAAAATAGAAGTCTAGCTGCCTTACTTTTGGTATAAAATGAAAGATACAAGTTGACCATATGTACTCAAGTAGTTTTAATTTTGTGCAGAGCTGGAGATGGCATGCCATTTGCCATTGATGGTTTAAGAAGCCATTTCACTATGTTGTTGTTCTTATATGAGGAGATGAGATACCTTCTTGTATCAGGGGCAGGAAAGGATACACTGGGGCAGCTTTACTCTTCATCTTGACCCCTCAAAACAAGTATATCACAAGAAATCTCTCGATGAATTGGATGTTCAGCAGTGCACTATCAGTACTTATTATCATTTTTTTATTATAATATGAAAGGAAATATGTTTAAAGTGACAGTATTAGTTGTTACATTATAGTATCCTTCTTTACTATAGCTTTTCTTGACAGCCAGCCATGGGTAATCTGAAGAAACATTAACATCGACATGATTTTTTTACAGGCACCTTTAAAAAGTACATATTTACATAAAATGATCACTACCAAACAGATTAGTGGGGAAAAAGAGGATATACTTTTAACATCCAAGCTCCAGAGGTCCACAAAGTCAAACTACCATTGTTACTCGCAGTTATACCCTATAACACTTGTGAAACCAGCCTTTTTAAGAACTATGCTTGTTTAGCACTATATTAGCCCACTCTTTGCATTCTTTGAACTCACCAATTGGCTATAGTTTAGCAGAAATTTGGCACACTACTTCTCTTCCCCTGTTTCTTTGGGGCAATTTAGCACGAACAGCTGCCTACACCATAGATACTATAACCTCCGGACACGGATTGGAAACGGGCTGACGTGCGCCTATGACAACCATTGAATTGCTTACGTGCACTCCGCGTTGTAATTTTTGTTGACCGCACATAAAAAGAGAATAAAGACATCGCTCTGAAACGGATGAATAGAGCGAGCCAGTAAGAAAACAGTTTTGTCTAATACTTTATACTACTCATTTCGATACTTAAAACAAAATTTTAAGGGGGCTCCGACATGACTACGCGCGCGCGCAAGTAAGGCTAAGCACTAATAACAAGATCATTATTGTGGAAAACAAGCTGAAAAATCACAAGAAGGTTAGGAATGTAACTTTGTACAGGTAGTACATGAACCATACAAGCAGGAAAAGTCATAATAGTAAATAATTCATCCAATTGCATGTAGCTATAATAGCTAGTATAGGTAGCACTCGTGAAGAAAAATAATGTAGGCAATCTATAATTATTTCCAGCGCCAGATTCAGAGCCTATTCCAGAGCCAGTGTCACCGGAAGAGTCTGGCCCGAGCGAAACTAACTCCAGAGCTAGTCTGGGCTAGCAGACCTCCGGTACAAAGAGGTGCTGAGATCCAGACGAGTCCGAAGTGCAGTATTGAAAGGAGAGAGCCAGATTCTCCCAAGTCTGGCCAGGATCAGGGCTGCCTCACCGTGGGATGAGCGATCACTCGACTAACAGTACCGCAGACTCGGCATCCTGCCGGATATAGTGGGTGGGCTGGGGTGGGGCTATGTATCGGTATACTTGCAGACGCCAGTAAATCCAAAAGAGTCCGTACTTGGCATGTTGTTTCCTCATGGTCTGGGGTAGACAGCTACGGATGGGATTAGGAAATCTTCAAAAACTGAAGTGATCAGCGCTTTCAGCAGTTCATTCTAAAGCTAGTAATTCGTGTATCTAGGAAGCTAGGTTATATATAGACTATTCGATCCGTAGTTGTCTTATAAGCATGCAAAGGAAGGATGTGAAACTATTTTCAACATTGTAAGTTTAGCACAAAAAAAGAAGTATTAATTTTAGTCCTTTTAGCTTCAAGCGATGCTAGCCTCTCGGTAACTGCCCCGTTTTTCCTAGTTCTTGGGAGATCAGCGACCGTAGATAAGTCCTCCACTGTGGTCTTTGTAGCTTATCTCTGCAAGTGTCGGTAGTCTCGATATCAGTCCCTAGCAACCTGCAAAACAAGCGCGTGGGCGGGATGTCGGAGCCCCCTTAAACCCTAGTTCATTGATATGGCTAGTTTTTGCCGTGGTTGGTCAATTCCTGGAGAAGAAAACTGTGAAAGGTTTTCTGTGTGGAATTAAGCTATTTTGCATTAAATTTTCCACCAAATGGTATACATAGAGATAAAGTTTGTTATAGAATGTTTTTTTTTCTAAGACTTGAATATTACTGGAAAAAAATCTGGGTTTTGTAAGTTCGGGAGGCCATTAATGTGTGTAATTGTGTGCTCAATTTACCAGTCTGGGAGAAGTTTACTATGAAAAATAACTAGTTGATGTTGTAGCAAAATAAAAGTAGTTTTGCATGTGCATAGTTAGAGTAGCTGACTTTTAGTGTAGGCCTTAAGTTACACATCATAATTATGCTATAACCATAAACTTTAAAAACCCAATTTGTTCAACTCTGAACTGAATGCATGGATACTCCTACCTGTGATGATTTTTATCATTACATTTATATATAGTGGCTAAAAGAAGAGTTTCTTGTCTATTTGGATGGAGCATAAAAGCAAGGAAAGGGTTTTCCAAAGTTGAGAAAAAGAAAATGCTCCTTAGCCCTGAGACCTTGCTGGGTTTGAAAATGACAGGTAGCTGGAGCTTCTTGTTAGCTTGCTAATATTCCTTGTTATAGTATTATCATTTATGGAATATTGTTTTCCATTGATGGAGTGAAAAAATAAATTGAGTGAGCACCTTCTGAAAATTTTTTTGGGTGCCAGCGACAAAGAGGTGGAACTCATGATAATCCCAGTGTTGAGGAATTTATCGACAACACTCAAGCACTATGGGTGATTAATACATTTTGCAGAGATCCAGTTAGAGGCAATTGCAGGGCTCACAGTTCCAAGCCTGATTTGGAAAAAGAAAATGCAAAGCAGAGAATGATTTCCAAACATGAATGAATCATTATAACAGAAAAAAAAACATGCATGAATTCTTGATTATTGGTGATAGGACTTTGCGCAGTCCTTTAGAACATTGGAGGGACTTTTTCGACCTCTGCTTAAAAGTTTCAACCACGCACTACCAAATAAGAATTCACTCATCTTGATCCACCCTTCAATGATCATTTTCAGCAACTTCTTCCCAATTTCGACATTCATATCCATATATACATATATAGACCAATTCATTCCTCTCATTACTTCTTCCATGATTTCATCTTTTTTCCACATGATATTTCTCTAGCCTTAATTGCTCGTACAATAGTATACATCAATAAAAATGTCAAATGCATCATCTATATAGATCTAATACAAAATACAAGCCACTTCTGTTCAGATTGAGGATCCAGTTGCTGAAGATTCGACTGCTGCTTCTTCTATAGCCAGCTCTTCATCCAAAAGTTCCTCTAAACTCAATAACCACTCCATACATATTTTTTCACCATGGACTCTGTCCTTCACAGTTCTATAAATGTATCAAAATGGACATGCTGCTGTAACAGTAGATCCCCCATCATGTTCACCTAAAAAACCTATCACTTGAAAGCTAACATTTATTCCTGCAGTCCAGGCACCATGCATATAACTCTCTTGCAGCTTGCAGAGATGCAGAAGCGTTTGATGAAGGAAGTTTAAAACCATTATCTTCTTTTACTGCCTGAATGAATCTCAGACTCATTGAGAGGGGCCTAAAAAATGAATTACATAGCTATAATAGCTGGATTTAAGGTTACAATCTTTGCTTACTTGTATTTCTCCTATAGCTTCAGCCATTATCGAAATACTTGCCTCAGCTACTGTTTGGCAACGTCTTTGCTGACTCAGCAAACAACGCGGATTGTATCGCGCCATAGATATACTAGACTACGTACACAGGATTGGAAACAGGGCATGCGCGCGTAGAATTTATAGATCATCCGTGTAGGTACCTGGCGAACAGAGAAATCTTACACAAAATAAGAAAGAGGGTGAAAGGCAAGGTATTTAGCGCAGCAATAATTATGATTATAAGTGAAAAGGCTCAATGACCTATAGCTGTAGTAGTTTATCATGTCAGTTTAGTCTATTTACTGTTGCTATGGAAGAAAAACGTGGAAAGAGGTGACTGAAAAGTTTTGTGGCACTCCTACTACTAAAATAGAAGTCTAGCTGCCGTACTTTTAGTATAAAATGAAAGATACTAGTTGACCATATGTACTCAAGTAGTTTTAATTTTGTGCAGGGCTGGAGATGGCATGCCATTTGCCATTGATGGTGTAAGAAGCCATTTCACTATGTTGTTGTTCTTATATGAGGAGATGAGATACCTTCTTGTATCAGGGGCAGGAAAGGATACACTGGGGCAGCTTTACTCTTCATCTTGATCCCCCAAAACAAGTATATCACAACAAATCTCTCAATGAATCTCTCGATGAATTGGATGTTCAGCAGTGCACTATCAGTACTTGTTATTATCATTTTCTTATTATAACATGAAAGGAAATATGTGTAAAGTGACAGTATTAGTTGCTACATTATAGTATCCTTCTTTACTATAGCTTTTCTTGACAGCCAGCCATGGGTAATCTAAAGAAACAGTAACATTGACATGATCTTTTTACAGGCACCTTTAAAAAGTACATATGTACATATGAATGATCACTACCTAACAGATTAGTGGAAAAAAAGAGACTATACTTTTAACATCCAAGCTCCAGAGGTCCACAAAGTCGAACTACCATTGTTACTCGCAATTATACCCTCTAACACTTGAGAAACCAGCCTTTTTAAGAACTATGCTTGTTTAGCACTATACTAGCCCACTCTTTGCATTCTTTAAACTTACCATTTGGCTATAGTTTAGCAGAAATTTGGCAAACTACTTCTCCTCCCCTGTTTGTTTGGGGCAATTTAGCACGAACAGCTGCCTACACGGATTGTCAGTATTGTCGTTATGGGCGCACGTGACCTGTTTCCAATCCTGTGTACGTAGTCTAGTATATCTATGATCGCGCGAACCACCCGTTTCCAATCCCGTGTCCGGAGGTTATAGTATCTATGCCTATACGGATTGTCAGTATTGTAGTTATGGGCGCACGTGACCTGTTTCCAATCCTGTGTACGTAGTCTAGTATATCTATGGCCACGGCAAAAGTATCGCTGCACAATTAGCGACGCTAACTACGGCATTTCAGGAATCTTTTTAAATTTAACATATCTAGTCTAGAGCGTAGTCTCAAACGAAAGATGTATGCCATTGTGTATGTGTACGTGCACGCGCGCAAATGGCCGCTGGCCAGGTTTTTTTTTCTAAACCGCGAAAGATTTCCTCGCGAAATAAGACAAAATGGTCTAATCGCGAAACTTTCGCCCCTCGAAATAGTACCCGCTATACGGTACTATCTATGCACAAAGGAGCGCACATTTTTTAACGTAATGTTGCGTAGCCACTGATGGTACATCTTTTATACAGGGGGGGGGGGACAACTTTCACACAGGGTATTCTCAAGTGAAAAATGTCCCGGGGGACAATATTCCCTAGTGAAAAAAGTGCGGGTGACTATATTCCCTAGAGGAAAATGTCCGGGGTACAATATTCCCTAGGGAATATAGTCCTGTGTGACAAAATGGAGGGGGGACAATATTCACTAGGACACTGTTGCACAACAGGGCAGCTGACCCATTGCACAACAGGGCAGAGACTACAGCGTAGCGACCCATTGCACAACAGGGCAGTTGACCCGTTGCACAATAGGGCAGCTGACCAGTTGCACAACAGGGCAGCTGAAGCCCGTTACCCAACAGGGCAAATGTAATTGGGGTGACAGTCAGCTAACTAAATAACGGGACAGCCATCCTGTAGGCCAGGATATAGTCTCGCGAGCCATGCTGAACTCGCGAGATTACAGGGTAGCGACCCATTGCATTATAGGGCAGCTGACCCGTTGCACAACAGGGCAGCTGAAGCCTGTTACACAACAGGGCAAATGTGACAGTCAGCTAACTAAATAACGAGACAGCCGCACTGTAGGTCAGAATATAGTCTTGCGAGCCAGACCTGTTCTGCATGCTCGCGAGACAACAGGTAGCGACCGATTGCATAACAGGGCAGCTTACCCGTTGCACAATAGGGCAGCTTATCAGCTGAAGCCTGTTACCCAACAGGCAAATGTGACAGTCAGCTAACTAAATAACGGGACAGCCGACCTGTAGGCCAGGATATAGTTTCGCGAGCATGGTTCGCGAGATTACAGGGTAAGGATCCATTGCATAACAGAGCAGCTGACCAACCTGTTGCATAACAGGGCAGAGTATCCGTTACACAACAGGGCAGCTGAAGCCCGTATGTGATTGGGGTGACAGGCAGCTAACTAAATAAAAGGACAGCCGACCTATATAAGCCAGGGTAGCTATAGTCTCGCAAGCCAGACCATTCTGGCTCGCGAGACTACAGGGTTGGACCCTTTGTGCAACAGGGCAACTGACCCGTTGTGCAAAAGGCCAGCTAGCCTGTTGTGCTACAGGATAAGATAGTTCAGCAACAGGGTATCCAGTTACGTGGCATAGTTACTGCGTTCAGTAACGCCAACGGGGCATCCGGTTATGTAACAGGCGTCCCGTTACGTAACGGGACAAATTCAGCATCAGGGCGGAACATATAACATAGCTCAAGTGAGCGACAATATGACGTTTAAGAAATGAGATAAGTTACAAGGCAGTGGTAAAGTGAAAGAGGATGTGGGGTACTTCTTCCATTCAAGAACATCAATACAAAGTGGAAAGACCATATTATAATTGAAGCCACTGGAGCAGACGCTTCTTTGACTCTCAAAAGTGGTGTTTAAGAAATTTCTCATTAAAAAATAAAAAGAACATAATGCTTTAAAGTATGCCATGCACAGACCATGGTACATTCCATTGCAGAGTGACAAAATCTTCCCACATATTAAAAAGGAGGACTTGATTCTAGACTTATTAGAAGACAGTGAAGCAGAAGCTAAGGACAGCTGTTCAGATATTTCTATAAATTCTGAGGAAAGAGGTACAGTCCTTCTACAAATGCTGACAGACTTGTATTTGCCAGCAGATGGATTGAGAAATACAAGATTGCCTGTCCAGAAGATGAAAGGGTCAAGAAAATTACTCAACAAAAAGGATCATAAAAAACGAACTGGATAATGTTGATTGAATGTCAAACTATACAATTATTTAGCTAGCTACTTAGAGTGTAACCGATGATCATAAAAAATTATTATGGATAATGTTGATTGAATGTCAAACTATAGCTAGTTATGACATCTAGCTATTTAATTCTGTTTGCCAGGCCTCACAGCAAGAGGGGTGATTTCATTTTCAGTTTCTTCATCATCTCAAGCTGCTCTTTTTCACTCTAGGCATCCCTTTAAAAGATAAAAACCTAGCTATATAGCAATAGCTATCTACAATGTTAATGTTTGGAGATTAAAAACTCTAAAAGTGTTCATCATATTAGCTATATGACCATGGTTTAGCTGTTAGTTTGCAGTTACAGCTTCTTATCAAAAACACTTGAAAGCCTAACAAAGTTTATGCCTCTAAATATTGATGGCTTATATTTTGCTATTGATGAAAATGATCCATGCCATATCATGTGTGTATTATAAACTTCATAGTTTCTGTAAGGCTTTATAGGCTCCTTCCGCATATGTCCGGATTCTGCGTTATAATTACCGAGTTGATCTACTAATTTCACGATAGAAGGCATCATATATAACTATAAAATAGTTCAAAACATTGCCATGCTTTTTTGCTTACCGAAACTCGCTCACAAAGACATCTACAGTGGATTCACGTTCCTTCGAATAAACATTGCGTATTGCGGTTGGCGTATGTTTTCCCGTAAATAATATCAACGATGGAAACTGTACCTAATGGTCAGTAGACATCCTCTCTTCTCACTGTAAGTGCAGCAGTGTGCTTGTGCGTTGCAGTGAATACCATTACGGAATATCTCTCACGGGTCACGGAAAAATTATTAGATTCGAACGGAACGTGAATCCACTGTACCTCTTCAGAATCCGAGTATTGTGTAGCAACCCGGATGTGCCGCGAGGATCCAATCCTGGTTACGTAGTCTATATATATATATATCCCACCTAATACATTTACTCCCATAGAGAAAAGTGCTCTTACTGTCATAAATTCCCTCCCTTAGGGTAAAGTGCATTATGACTCATAACGCACTGTTCCCCGACTCATAACGCACTGTTCCCCAGGCTATGAATAACAGTTTTTCTGAAGCTGACTGTTGGAAGAAGATGATAATGAAGATAATTTATAATGATAATGATAATGATATAAGATAATGAAGATAATCTATGCATGAGATAATGATCAGATAACATTGTCATTAATTAGCTATTACTAAAGAGTTTATTTCTGTCTCTGTATTATATTGGTAGTTTATAGCTGACTGTTGGAAGAAGAAGTTAACGATCAGTCTATAACATTGTCATTAATCTATTTCTGTCTCTGGGTAGTTTATAGCTGATTGTTGGAAAATGAAGAAGTCATCTGGTGCTGGGTCACAAGGAAACTTCATAGCTTTTTTTTTTTTTTTTTGCAATTTTCACACAAGAAGAAATTATTTCTAAGGCCCATTGGTATTTTTTGGCGTCATACCTTCCGCTAGCTTCGCCAAAACGTGGGTGGAGGAACTCGTTAATAGCTGGGTACCGGGTGTGGTGGGCATGGGAGGAGCCTCGTAGTTCGTAGTCTTGCTTGAGAGCACGAGGCTCTGTACTGTGAGTTCGAGTCTGAACAACGGCACATCCCAGGACAGGGACAAGCCATGGCAGGAGTTTTCGTTTTGTTTCGTAACTAAGGGGTAGCTACAGACCGACCAATGAAATCGTGCGCCCTGGGGATATATAACAGTTAGAACACGGTAGTCCTGGTGATTATGGCCAAATAAACAACCTTATCCTCGGGCTGCCCTCGGATTCGGTTGTTTATTGGCCATAATCACCAGACTACCGTGTTCTAACTATTACATATAGCCATAGATATACTACGTACACAGGATTGGAAACAGGTCACGTGCGCCCATAACGACTATACTGACAATCCGTGTAGGCAGCTGTTCGTGCTAAATTGCCCCAAACAAACAGGGGAGGAGAAGTAGTGTGCCAAATTTCTGCTAAACTATAGCCAATTGGTAAGTTCAAAGAATGCAAAGAGTGGGCTAGTATAGTGCTAAACAAGCATAGTTCTTAAAAAGGCTGGTTTCTCAAGTGTTAGAGGGTATAATTGCGAGTAACAATGGTAGTTCGACTTTGTGGACCTCTGGAGCTTGGATGTTAAAAGTATAGTCTCTTTTCCCCCACTAATCTGTTAGGTAGTGATCATTTATATGTACATATGTACTTTTTAAAGGTGCCTGTAAAAAAATCATGTCGATGTTACTGTTTCTTCAGATTACCCATGGCTGGCTGTCAAGAAAAGCTATAGTAAAGAAGGATACTATAATGTAACAACTAATACTGTCACTTTACACATTTCCTTTCATATTATAATAAAAAAATGATAATAACAAGTACTGATAGTGCCAATTATCGAGAGATTTGTTGTGATATACTTGTTTTGAGGGATCAAGATGAAGAGTAAAGCTGCCCCAGTGTATCCTTTCCTGCCCCTGATACAAGAAGGTATCTCATCTCCTCATATAAGAACAACAACATAGTGAAATGGCTTCTTAAACCATCAATGGCAAATGGCATGCCATCTCCAGCCCTGCACAAAATTAAAACTACTTGAGTACATATGGTCAACTAGTATCTTTCATTTTATACCAAAAGTAAGGCAGCTAGACTTCTATTTTAGTAGTAGGAGTGCCACAAAACTTTTCAGTCACCTGTTTCCACGTTTTTCTTCCATAGCAACAGTAAATAGACTAAACTGACATGATAAACTACTACAGCTATAGGTCATTGAGCCTTTTCACTTATAATCATAATTATTGCTGCGCTAAATACCTTGCCTTTCACCCTCTGTCTTATTTTGTGTAAGATTTCTCTGTTCGCCAGGTACCTACACGGATGGTCTATAAATTCTACGCGCGCATGCCCTGTTTCCAATCCTGTGTACGTAGTCTAGTATATCTATGATATAGCTTAGCACGTGGTAGGCTCCTTCCGCATATGTCCGGATACTGCAGTAGTAACATAACAATTAATTGCAGAAACCCAACCTCATGCTGCAGTCACCCATGGACTGATTGGGAAATGGAACTATCTCTCCTGCACCATCCCAAACATCAGGGCTCATTTGGCCCCTTTGGAATCTGTCATAAGAACAAAACTTATTCCTGCCATTACCGGAAGATCCCCTCTCAGTGATACAGAACGTGATCTCTTAGCCCTGCCCGTTAGACTTGGAGGATTGGGCATACCCGACCCATCAAAGCGCTCCCACGATGAACATTCTGCCTCACTCCTGGTCACAGGTCCCTTGAGAGCTCTTATCTCCGAGCAAAACCCAGTTTACTCATTCGAAGCTTGGGAGGAGCAATGCAAAGCTCGTGCGGGAATCCACAAGCTACGACGGGACCAACAATCTACATCAGCCACTGTACTAAAGCCTCTCCTACCCAGCACCCTACAGCGTTCTATGTTGCTTGCTCAGGAGAAAGGTGGCTCGAGCTGGTTGACCGCCCTTCCAATATCGGAGTTTGATTTTACCCTACACAAGGGTGTATTTCGAGATGCCTTGTGCTTGAGATATGGGTGGCAGCTCTCCCGCATTCCGACCAACTGTGATTGTGGTACCCCATTTTCAGTGGAACATGCACTCTCCTGCCCCAAAGGAGGATTTCCATCAATAAGGCACAATAAAATTCGAGATCTGACCGCCAACCTGATGTCTGAGGTGTGCAATGATGTTAGTGTAGAACCACATCTACAGCCCATTACCAGTGAACAGCTATCTGGGGTATCTGCAAACACCCAGGATGGAGCCCACCTGGACATCGCTGCCAATGGTCTCTGGGGCAGCCGATATGAGCGCACCTTCTTCGATGTGAGAGTCTTCAACCCACATGCCACCTCAAATCGTAACACCACCCCCTCGACTTGTTATCGCAAGCATGAGAAGTGCAAGAAGCGTTCCTATGAACAAAGAATTCTAGAAGTAGAACATTCTTCCTTCACTCCGCTTGTAATGTCTCTGACAGGGGGCCTTGGCCCAGCAGCAACGGCTATCTACCAGCACCTAGCCACACTCTTTGCTTGATAGTGGGATCAACCATACAGCCACACAATGGGCTTGCTAAGGTGTCGACTATCCTTTTCCCTGCTACGGTCCTCCATTCAAGCTATCGGAGGTGCTCGTTCTTCTGCAGGCAGAGCTTCAAAATCTACCCTCCCAATTGACCTTATGACTCAAGAATCACAGGTATCTGAGTGAACAGACAGACATTACTCTCCCTCTAGTCATCCTCTAACTGAATCCTCAATATATTGTAATATTTTCTTTTCACATGTCATACCAAGGGTGACCACACCTTTCTTTCAAAAAAAAAATTTATTAAAAAAAACAAAAAAAAACAACAAAAACATTCAGTCTAACCTCACACGTCACCTCAAGCGCTTAGATCTCGAGATTTAATTGCACGCACACATTAATTTCCTAAACGCATCAATTTTCTTCACAAGTTCGTATATATTTTGTTTTATGGTATTGATGTAATCCTATGCTACAAAAATAGAGCTGCTAGCTCTCCATATATTGACCTACCTTCATGCAAAGCCACATGCTTCAATTGGTATCAATGATCTGATTATGTACTTATCATAGCTGTATAAGTGAAGCCTTTGAACGTTTGGACATTTCTGTTTTGCAGGATGATTTTAGTAATAAGCTATCTCTAGATAGTTATTACATAAAATAAACCCATAAAAAATACTGCCCCAAGCACAGAAATCTCTAAATTTCATAATAATGTACTACAGTATTAATAAACATTGCAGAGCAATCTAGAATTTTCTTCCTTCATCTTTCAGTCTTTTACTGCTTTTCTTGTGGGATGCGCACTCTTTTTTTTTTTTCTTCTCTGCACATGCGCAGAATACAGTATTCTAATTATGTGTACGTGATCGTGACGACCCTACCGAATTTTAGGCTAGAGGGAGTGACTCTGACTGTACAGACCTGGCTTGAGCCTTCCAAGTGGAACTATGCCATATGTAGTAAGTTTATGATTTAGTCTTGCACGGGAAATTCGGAAGCTGGCTACGCTAGTCTCCAAAAAGTATCTGATTATTTCTAGAATCTCGAATGAGGAATTAACTTTCTTATTCCTTCCCCTGTAAAAATTTGCTCTGATGCTTTAGAAGTTCACTCTGGCAGAAAATGTTAAATACCCGTAAGAGATGCAGAACTTGAAAGCAAAAGGACTTGGCACAAAGAAGTTGCAAATTTTGGTTTATGCTGTATCTATCTGATGAAATTCCATTTCTCCAGAGTGTATTACGAAAAGGGAAATAGTCTGTATAGCGAGATAGATCTTCTGGGGCTTAAATTCTACTATCTAGGCAATGAGCAACCCTCCTATAGTCAATTTGAGATACTCAAAGAGATCTGGTAGTCCACGATCTGTAGCCAATGTCAATGAAGTACTTAACCATGTCGGTGGAGACTCAGATCCTAGATATAACTTGCAGGATTCTGCCCACACTGGTCGACAGTGGCTATTTTGGCCACCAGCTTTAGGCTTCCGCTCATATCAGTGATGTTTTGATCATCCAAAGGGACACCCCTAAATGAACATTTATACATGGTCATGGCAAAATAAATTTTGGCCACCACTCGAGAATCCTGGGTAAAACCTGTATAAGGTAATACATGCTATTGCTCACCATTTGAATGCCACATATGGAGGAGTCATGAGTATACTACTACATTGACCAGACTATTAGTGGATGGCTTTGATAGTACTAGAGCAATATGGGCACGAAGTGATTATCTAGTAAGGGTTCTAAATATTGGAAGTCACTTTTTTGTCATGTGGCATAATATCTAGTCGATAGTAATCCCAAAAGAAGAATTAAGCAAACTTAGCTAATGTCAAACTTGGAAAACCTGTTTGCCAACCCAACATCCTTATAATGTACATGTATGATTATAATTATAGGAGCCATTAATTGCAAGTGTGGAGCAGGGAGAGTTGAAGCAACTTATTCAACTGTTATCAAGAGATGCCAGTGGAGTGAATGCATGTGATGAGGTAGAAAATTGATTGTACTGTATTATTGCAAGTTTCCCAACCATTTCTGTAATACCAAAAGATCAATACTGGGTACATCACGCAGGGCCTAGTTCTGCCAGAAAAAAAATCAGTTCCTTCCTAAAAGTATTCTTCTAAGACTACATAACTTATTGGGTACTTATTTCTTTCTTTGAAGTAATTATGAGCATGAGCTTATTTGCCAAACAGCAACCAGTAAAAATTCAGTTAGCAAGTCTAGCGAGCGAGCGAGCGAGCTGACTCAGATTATGACTTATTGAAAATATACATATGTAAGCATGCAGGCTCCAATTGTAATTGCAGTAGACAACTTTTATTCAATTCTACATAATAAAAGTTGGATACTGAGACTGAGGAATCTAAGGTATTTAGAAACCCAAGAGCCCTGGACAGTAGCAATCCATGCATAGCAAGGGGGTTACTAAGGGCTCGAGGGTTTTATAGATCCTGTTGGTTGAGGTATCTAGTCTATAGCAATACTTTAGAACATAGCAACCAGAGTTGAGTTCAAACTCCGTTCACCATATTTCCCATTCAGCAATACTCAATGAGCATGCACAGTAGATCAGTTTATTGTGACATAAACCTCTCTGCTTCAGCAGAAATATCAGGACTGACTATAGATTAAAGCATCTTGTTATAGTGGAGTATCTGTCTAAATGGATTGTAGGTTCTAGGCTGATCTAAGTGCTTTGTGCAGCTTCATGACATAGCTAACTCACGCTCCAAAGATTTAAAAGCTCACAGCATGTAGCCATTTTGTATATCAGCTTTTTGTTTCGCCCTAAGAATGCTGTGGCTCTATTATAGATTGTGTGGATTTTAGAGGAAATCTTTCGGACTGGTTATAACTCTCTTCTTGTTATATTTGAATCAATAACTGCTGGTTCGTCTGTAGTTCATGAGAAATTGGGTAGTGGTTTTTAGCACCATGCAAGAAATAGCTGCACTAGCTGCATGAAGCATTAATTTTTACCTGCATTATATTTTCATAGACTGGACAAACTATATTGCACTTAGCATGTGCCTTGGGCCAGATTGATATTGTGCTGTACTTACTCAATCGTCATGATTGCAACTTCCATGTCCAAGAACAAGTAAGTGCTTTGACTATTTTAGTGTTTCTTCATCGTGTTATATAATATGTAGCTCTATGGATATACACCATTACATATGGCTTGCTTATATGAGCAACTGAGGATAGTGGAGGAATTGTTGAAAAAAATTGACTCCAATTCAGATTTCACCAATATGAAGGACAAAGTAAGAACTTGTGCCTGAAAAGAAACTGTATTTTGTTTTGTTGTTATTGTTTAGTTTTTCCCTAGTACTGAAAACACTCAAGTAGGAAAAAATTTTTTGCATTGGGGCAAATATGCTGTATGTATGGTATTAATACATGTATAGTGCACCTCGTGTAATTTTATTGCCTTTCTACCTACTGAAATTTCACAGTACACCACCACTTACATATATATATATATACATGTAGTACTATCAAGCATTCAAATGATTTAGCATAAAATTAGCTTTGTGAAACAAACCACCGACGTTTCAACCAGAATACTCTTAAGCCTTCATCAGAAGAGTTTGAACATTCAAATGATAAGCAGTTGTAAAGGTTTAAGTATAACGCATTCAGTAAGTGCTCATTGCAAGCTAATTCTGTTCTCCATGCTAAATGTACTGAGGCAAATGATAGTTTCACTGCCACTGACCATTCAGCTTGGTTTGAACAAGCTGACTGGTCAGAACTGAGCATGCACATGAACAGTTGACATGGAATCATCAACCATTGATGAATGAGGATGTTTCCTATCCTCTCTTCAAGTTTGATGAAACATTTGCACTGGAAGGTCAATTGCAAAAGTTAAAGGATAAGAGAAATCTAGGGCTCCCGAAAGTGGCAACAATTAAGACAAGTCATTGTCAACTGGCACCAAAAGATTTTGACACTGTTCTACTCTCCACATGTCTGTGCCAAGAAAGAAAGTGAAAATTGAAGATGTAGACTCTGAATAGCCAGTAACATACACAAGCAGACAATTTAGAGTGTTCTTCATGCAATATCTTACGCAGAATGGCAGATCCAGGCTCAAGATGATACATGTACCACTACGTATATATTGGATACTGAGGTCAAAGTTTAATCACTCTGTGGACCCTTTCTCCTCCACCTCCTACTTCTTCTTCTGCTTTTTCTTCTTTTTCTTTTTCTTCTTCTTCTTACCAATAACTCTTTCTGGAACCAACTGGCCAGCCTGCTAGAAGTGTGTGGACTCTTTGAAGAGTTCTTTCTTCTGAAGAAAATAGATACGTAGCAAGCTAGACTGACCATGTACGTATACAGTATTTGGTTTGGTTTCCAGTTGTATTTTTAAATTACTTTCAATCAAAATGGTTCAACCTCATGACCTATTTCTGTGAAGACCAAGAACTTGGGCTTTGTGCATCTTAGGTGCTGTCATGCCTACATTTGACTTTATATCCCCCTTTTTATACAGTCATCCCTTTATGCATCATGCTTTATTCATTACTTTACAGTAATAATTTTTCTATTGTTTGTAGTTTGGTTGGTCTGCTCTCCATCATGCTGCCCGTAATGGAAATCTTGAAATATCCAAGTTGCTTATTAGTAATGATGCCAATCCTTCCCTACAAAATGCGGTAGTGAATTTTTTTTGAATTTTAGGATATCATAATTATCAACTTTTATATGGAACAGCTTGGGAAAACTGCTTGTCACTATGCAGCACAGTATGGTCATCAGAGTGTTCTCACATATCTATATGATTATGTGACATCCATTATTACTCCACCAATTTTATCAAAAGTGAGTGATTTAGTATATTATATATAGTGTTCCCCCAGTATACTAAATGCAGGGCAGGCCACCCTGTTTGGATATAGAAATTCAAAGAAAGTGGGCTGGGTCTATATTCTCATGATTAAGCACCCTGTTTGAAAGTACAGCTAGGGCAGACTCTGTATATATATTATTTATATCCCATGCGTGGGCGAGATCAAAGGGCCGCGGTGTGGTTTATAAGTCATAATGTCCGTAGTCCATGGAAACGACATTTAATCTCCATGGAGACAAGAAAGCGCAGCCGCTAAAGTGTCAAGGTAAAGTTACTTTACTGTAGCTAGCCTAGTCTATACTCGCCTTAGCTAGCTATAGCAGGATATGAAATAGTTATAACATGGGGGCCATGGGTTTTATGGCCTCTTGCTCTCGGGCTGTGCCCTTGGGACTCGGGTTGTTTATAACCCATAAAACCCTGGCACCCATGTTATAACTATTACATGTATATATATATATATATATATATATATATATATGTATATATATTATATATTAGCTGTAACTTTGTATTATGCAGTGCATATTCGAATCTCCTACCATTCTTCACTGTGCTGCCGATAACGGGCAAGCTAGTATCATACAGTGGCTAAAGAAGAAATCATTCCCACCCACTGCTAAATGCAAAAGAGTCTTGGATTATCAAGACGATGTAAGTATTTTGGTTGAGTGAATGATGTTGCTACTGATATCATACTATTATTAATTTTTGTAGCACAGTTGCATTCAATATCCTGATGAGCTAGCGGATGCACGAGGTTATTTCAATTTAAAGTCTTGTCTCGTGACATATAGGCAGGTAAGAATACTTGACTTACATACATGCGTGCTGAAATGTGTTAATGAAACCTGGTTGCTGACTATGTAAGCATAATATCGTTGCTCACGGGGGCAAATCATTTTCAGGGAAGGTGGGAAAAAATCCCGCCTTGCCCCACCTTAAAAACTCTGGTGAAAAAATATTGCAGTGTTATATGATATGTGCATGTGACCAGATTTCTGCTTCTGATTGGGAATAATGAAGTGAACATGTAGTTATCATGTATGCTGTTACTTGGATACAGTATCAAATTTTCTTGGATCCATATATCTGGCACAGAATTATACTGTCCAGAGCAAATTTTTCTTTAAGGATAAATAAACAGAAACAAACAAATTAATAATAATCATTCTGAGCATTGTGTGTGCGCCTGTCATTATCACATGCATATGTGCATGCAAGGCCAGCAGCCACAGATATAAAGTATTAAGTAAAAATCGTATAAAATAAGTGAAGGGGGAAAAAATTAGGGTTAGTCTGTACTTTTACCTATAGCAGCTCTGGAATTTCATTTTTACTTCTCAAGATTCACTACTCTCATATAAGAGCTAAAAATGGTCCTCCGTTGCTCATGAGATTTTTTTCCTTTACATATGTATGGCTTACCTTAGCAATGACCTTTACCCAATGGATGTATGGAGTCCCAGCAATGGTAACAATCCTTACCAAAATATGCTAGGTTAGTGTTATTTCCTATTTGTATGGTTGGTCTTTGTACCATAATAGTAGAGAAATCATTGGCATTCCTGTTTTAATCATCCATGCATATGCTTCATCCCTTACACGATGTGGGTGAACTATAAGGGGGTGGCATGTCGGAGTGTTAACTAACTGGTCATTAAATTTTGTCCCAGTCCATTATTGTTTTATTTGTCATTATTATTAATAAACCAAAGGATGAAGGATGAAAAGCACAAAAGTGCTAACCCTCAGCACACATTAAGAGTGTTTAGTATAATTATGTGTGTGTTTGGAGATATTGAGCAGATTGCTGATGAGCACAAGTATCAAATTATTGAGCTAGCTAGTACTACAGAGTCCACATTCTCATTTTGAATTATCATCAGTGCCTGATACTGTTTGGAGTACTGGAGAGATATGATTAAGCATGCAGGTAAGAAAGAAGCTAGCTAATATCTGCATAAAGCTTGTCATGAGCTGTCAGACACGTACACTCCAAAATAAAGCAGCTCAATTTAGCTACTGGAGAGTATCTTCTATGTAGATACTATTAAGGCTGAAATTCTAATCACTCCTGGCATGTAACAGATAAACACATGCACACGTTCGCACGCACATGCACATGCACACACACACACACCTGAGTACTGTAGCCCTTGAATGAAGATGGGGGGGGGGGGGGGTGGCAAAATTTAAGTGGTGTGTACTACATATTATAAGATCAGACATCAAGGCTCCTCCCTTCAGGGGAGGGTCCTCCTTGGAAACCTGTGATATAATTTATATGGTGCAGTGTAGCATCAGAGTACAATAGTAAGTAGGGGTGGTACGGATGCCCCATTGGACTTAGTACTTAGTACTCTTTCCTACTATCAGCAAGTCCTAACTTGAAGACAGAACATAGAGCAGTATCATTTTATAGTGACTTCTAAAATCACTGATTTCATCTTGTTCATCACCATCATCATCATAATCATCAAACAACAAAAAAAAAGTCAATTGAAATTCACACTACTCAAAATTAACTTATAATCCTTTACCTTTAGCTCAACTGTTCAAAAATAATTTGTCATTTTCCAACCTGCTAGCTTTCAAAGGGAGACATTTTTTGTAGTGCATTATATAGAAATATGCTCTGCCCCCTTGATTCTTGGACCTTGAGCTCTATATGACTAGCAAAGCTCTCTACCGTATTTGCTGTTATCCAGGATGTTGCAACAATTGATTGGTCAAAGAGAAGAGTGAGCTTTCTCTCTTTGAGGTTGGTTTCTCAATGCTCAGAGTGTTACTAAAACACCCTATGCACTAATCTATTATGGATCAAGGCTTATGATGATTGCTGCAACATGAGCATCCAGTTGCCTATAATTAGTTAGAGTATCTCTGACTCTCTCATCAAAACAATTAAAGGAAAAAAGACAAGTAGGGATGGCTGTGTGTACGTAATTGAGAGCCTATACCTCTTAATTTCATGACTACACCAACTACTCTATCCCTACTTCAACTCCCCCAGTTTTTTTGAGTGCTCATGCATACATACTGTCTGATGATTGTTCCATATTTTTTCCAGATGTATCAGGGGTGGATAGGTGCCATTTCAAAGGATACCACTACTCTAGATCGCATAAAGCTCTGTATTTGTGGGTTTCCAAGAGTTGGTAAATCTGCCATGCGACAGTCTCTCAGCAGACCATACTTACAAGTAAGTCCCTCTATCTAACAGGGTAGTTTGTAGGAGCAGCTATATCCATTTGATCTATACTCATTCATGCATTAAAACAACAACAACAACAACAAAAAATAAACAAACAAAAAAACAACAAAACAAAAAAAAGTTATAGTAGTACATGGAGATACTTACTTTTTAAACATTACCAATGTCTCTAATTCATGTTTTACAGAGTCTGTTAGGGAGGAATGTGGAGGAGACAGCTGAAAATGATGTTATGAGGCATACGTTTGGAATTGAGATTACTTCTATGCAATTATCGGGCAAAGACCTCTTCAGTGTGTGGGATTTTGCTGGTCAAGTTGAGAATTTTATAACACACCAAATCTTCATATCTACTCAAAGCACTGTATTTACTGTATTGATCAATCTCACTGAGTCCATAGAAGAGCAGAGAATTCAACTAATGCGTTGGCTTGGATTCATCAAAATGAGAAATCTTGGACAGGTAAATCATATTTTTTCTAAAAGCAACTGGTTACCAAGTACATAGAAATAAAGTGTAGGCAGCAATCAATTCCAATAATCACTTGCTAGATTGTACATGTACTTCATTTGCTATTTCAAAAGATATTTTGGATGCAACTAGCCCTGCTCTCTGTCAAAATGTGTAATTCTAACATTATCTTTCAACTACCAAGTGATGGAACTTTGCCTCTGGTTTCCAGGATGCAACTGTGCAAGTATGCATACCACCTGACATATGTATCATGTGACATGGTGGTACTTTTTTCCACTAATTATAATATGATCAGTGTGTGGGTCCTTTGCTCGGCCTATTATTTGGCAGAGTCCCTTTTTATTTGCTAAAGCACTGTGAGAAAGTGTCTTTGATTGTATAGGATGCTGCTAATCAGGACATTTATGTAAGTACAGTTTGGAGTATCAATGAGTCACATGACCTGAGAGTTAGCGTAGCTTGCTGAATAACTAAGAAACTCAACTGTATTATAAACTTACAGCACTTCCATCTGATCTGACATGCAGTCAAAAACAAAGTAGAAGCTAAACTTACAAGCAAAGAAATCTTGATTGAGACATAAAGTCCCATACACTATAGAGGAGTTTTTTTTACATGCAACCTGAAGACTACAGCTTACCTGCTATAGCTTCTTGATTCATATACTAAAACAAGGAGTTTTTTTTTTTTGTTTATTTTTGTTCTTTGTAGCCTCTTATTCAATTTTCTTTCTTTTAAGATGATTTATTTTCCGGGACTGATGGATATTGAGAAAGATATTCTACCCATGCCAACCAACAAAAAGGAAAGCTATGATTGTGTGCTTCAGCCTGTCCCAGTGATTATTGTAGGAAGCCACTATGACCAGATTCCAGCCCATCGTCAACAAGAGGCTATTTCTAATGTTCAAGCTCTAGTTAATGAAGTAAAGGCTAGGTAACAATTTTGTGTATCTAATGTGATTTTTTTTGTTTGTTTGCCACTCAATACTCAATAGCTATTGTTAAGTATCTTATTTTTTATTGATAAATAGATTTGAAAAGTATCTTGATATATCTCCTTACCTCTATCCTCTTAACTGCTTAAAAGCAGTATCAGCTGAAATCAAGGCCCTGAAAGATCACCTCTGTGAAGTTCGATCAAAACTTTTGGAAGTAATCAGACTACATACATAATATCGTTTGTACCTTTTGTAATCTAAAATCTGATGTATCTAGGTACAACCTTTGTATCCAAAAGTAATTGAGTTAGTTGCTCGTAAAACTGAGTCTTTGCGAGTGGAACAACCAAAACTCAAAGTGATGACATGGGAAAACCTAAGGAAATTGGTACATGATGAGGTCAATATGCTTCTTTCAGAGAGACAGCTGAGTTATGTTCTCAAATGTTTGACAAATGCTGGTGTGGTGAGTTATTTACAATACTAAATAGTGTGTAATGCACATGCCCAACATCATTATTTTGCAGCTTGTATATTTTGACCAAGGAGCTCTAATCAATTATGTTTTCATCGATCCTGGGTGGCTCTGTCAGGACGTGTTAGGGAAAGCACTGGCTCCACAAAGCTTTCCTGTAGCTCGAATAGCATCGATAGGGTCTGCCCAAATATCTGAAGAAGTTTTGAAATCATTGTTCTCGGAGCATATTGACCAAAAAGATATTCCAGTTATCATTGATTTACTTCAACATTTTGATCTCTGCTATCGTCTTAAAGATAATCAAACCTTTGAATTCCCAGCCTTTATTGAAAATCCACTTGATCCTACTTTGTGGAAAGTAGAAGAAAAATTTGTTGGCTATTCTGGTAGACATCTGGTGTGTAAAGAGGAGACAGACAGCTTCCCACCAGGTTTCTTTTCGAGAGTGCAAGTGTTGATGTCCAGAGCTTTGATGCATGAAGAAATCTATCATTTTAAACGTAGCTTTATCATTGATGCTGGTTCTCACCAATGCCTGATACAGATTAATTTACCCAGCACTGCAATCAATTTGATTGGGCGAACGGAGAAAATGAATGCTCATGCATGCATTCAATTGCTTGACCAGATCCAAAGTCAAATCGCTTCCCTCATTAGGGATGTTTGTCCCACAATATTTATTGATTTAATGATCCCAAGCAGTACTGATTTGAAGTTGCATTATGTTGAGCCTCAGTACTATTCGATTCATGAAATAGTTGCAGGGGAAGCAGAAAACAAGTTGATAGTTAACACTGTAACTGATGCTAGAGAAACTGTTACAGACCTCTTGTATATGGGTGATGTGGAATACCAGGCATCTCATGGTGGAAAGCAGACAAAAGTTGCCTATATCCCCAGGGAAATAATATCACAAGTACAAGAACTATTGAAAGACGGTGAAACAGTGAGTTAATTATAGTAACTGTATTGTATCCTCTACTGTGTGTTAATCCTCTTTCAAAAGAGCTACTTTGCTCTAATGGCTGTACTTCATGTAGCTTGTACCTGTATTCTTATTAAATTGTGTTATTGTTACTGATCTGCAGGACTGGAGAGATCTGGCAAAAGCAATCAATTTAGAGAAGTATATACAGTTGTTAGAAAGTCGTGCTCCAGATTCCACTCGATTATTGCTGCTCAAGTGGGCTGAAAAACCCCGTTGGACTGTCCATTCTTTGCTTTATGCACTGAAGCAGATTAAAAGATATGATGTGTATAATTATATCAGAGCAAGATTTTGACAATAAATTTTTGTGTGCCATATAAGGTTTGTATAAAATTTATCTGTACAGTAAATGTTACAAAACACGAGCAAGGCATGGCAATTATTATGGGTGATCATTAATTGGAATGCAATCCGATAGGCGAATGAAATGCACTTAGTATGCAGAACAGACAGCGAGTATCTAGGAGGGAAAAGCGAAATAAAGTAAGCACACAGGTACATAGCTACTTTTCTACTAGCTTGGGTGGCTAGAGGTTTCCAATGGACCAACTGTCCAATTTTAATTGCAGGTCCATTGGGACTATAACTTCAGAACACCAATTTAGAAAAAAAAATTTTTTGCATGCATATTAAAATCTGTGGTCTGTACAGATGATATTAATTTAGTGGGGGAAAAAACCCTGAAAAATTGTATTGAACCTGTTTCACTTATACTGTCCTTACCTAATCTGGCCCACCAACTTGAGTATGTGGTCTGGTGACATACAATACAAGTTGTGCCGGTGGAATCTACTGCGCACATGCGTTACTAACAGGAAGTGTCATAGGTAGCAGTGTTATAATAAGCCAGTGACATCACAGTTATCATAGTTATTCTTGGCAGGTGCAATTTTAGCACGTGAACTTATAGGAAAAGGTACCAAGTGTTTGTGTAATTTTGTCATATTCATTGATTTGCACAACTCACTGTATTGTATGTCACTCAAGTCAGTGGGCGGTGCTAATCCTTACCCTACTTCTTTGAGATAAGAACGTTCATTCTTGCATAGTTGTTTTACAAGGGCTACTCCATGATCCTTTTTTAAAATAATGTCCTCCAGAATTATAGGTGATTGCTCCATATATGGTAGAGTGCAAAAAGATATCTCATGAGCAGCTCATAACCCTTTGTGAGCAAGCCACTGTATGAATATTTTAGCTCATGACCCTTCATGAGTCACATATGGGCATCTTTGCTTTATAAGTGTGGTTACGAGCCTTCGTGAGTGTATTTAAGGCTTTTGTGAGAGTTTCACGAGTATGTTTATGACACTTCATGTGTGATTTTGCAAGTGTATTATATGGACTTCTGTGAGTGTGGTTAATGGGCCTTCACAAGTGTGACCTTCGTGTGTATGTATGGGCCTATGTGACTTTGCAAATGTATTCATGGGCATGCAGGATTGTATATAGAATTTTACTAGGGGGCAAACCTGGGGTATAGAAAAAAGCAGGGGGCAAAGGAAAAATGGATCTGCACATGGTATAGACGACCACATGGCTGTTAGGCCATGGCGAGGGGGAGGGTGCGGGAGGGGCACTTTGGAGCGCAAAAGAAATTTGTACTTGTTTTTGGAGGACTCATTTTTTGGCTAATTCTCTAGCCTCATACCCAAGACATGCAGAGTGATGAAAAATGATCAATAGATCTAGCTGACAATCGATCGACCAGCTAGGCACTAGCTGATACTTTATCCTCTCTCTTGATTCTCTAGCATGCTGGGCATCCCACCATCTCGGGAAGGTTTTCAGAAAGGTAGGCTAGCCACTATGATTAAACGGGCGGGATCCTTCGTGCCCGTCATAGCTGGATGATCTCTTTGTACGCTAAAATGCTCCTCGATATCTCCAAGGCAAAACAGCACCAAGCAGCAGTGAGTATGGGTAGCCTCTGGAGCCTTTAGCCATATAGATATTGATAAACCACATCCATTCTATTACATACTAGCCCAGGCCGAAACACGATGGTATCCTATTTTACCAGAATTCTGGTAAAATCTGACACATGAGCAAGAGTGTATACCAGGCCCACACCCTCCCCATCGCCATGGTCTAAGGATACGACAATGTTTATATTGAATTGTTTGTTTTTGATGACCATAATTTCTCTGGGGAAGGGGGTTTTTTTATTTAAAAAAAGGGATAAGATTAACTCATGGGGGCGAATGCCCCTCCCCCCTAAATCCACCCATGGCATGAGCCGATAAATTTTGTGGCTACAAATCTGAGAGTCACAAGCACTCACTTTATGAGCTAAAGCATTGCAAGGTGGCTTGTGAATACTGCTCATAAGGTTCACGAAGGCTTATGAGCTCGAGCGATCTGTGGGTCAAAAGACTTGTGAGCTACTTGCATGAGTTATCCTTGTTTTTTTTTGTTGTTTTTTTAAAGGGTCAACCGCATACCAAGTAGAATTCTGAGCAGTTAAATATTTGGTAAAAACATGAATAAGCTGTCCAAGGGGTGGGGAAAGTTTATAAGCTGGAAAAGCCCACCTTAGTCGTTGGTGATTTTTCCACACGACTCTCTGCTGTTAAATTCTCTATAGATGAAGCTTTCATGGCTGATTAGCTAGCTTTAGTACAGAACTATCGTGATGTCTAATTATGTAAGCGATGAATAAATAATGTAATGTTTCTGCTCTTACATCCACTCTAGAGCTTCATTCTTCCGATCCCAGAACTTACTACTGTCATAAAAGAGCCGAAAATTACATGCATCTTCTCTTTCTCACCCATTGCTCAGCAAATGCTGATAGTTCAGTGAGGCCATGGAACGCCATTTTCCCCCTAGCTACGTAATCATTAATTTTTCTACTTGGTATCTAATTTTTTGCTGTGTTGGTCTATGCAGAGATCATAAAAGTTATAAAAGTTATAAGTTAGTTATAAGTTAGTAGTACCTATTCCCTGCTTGTCAAAAATGGCTCTTAGCTTTGGCCATGCTTAGCTAACTAAGCATTATATATTATATATATATGGAATAGGAAGAGCAGAAGGCTTGTTGTATAGCTAGTAATTATGTCAATTTATATTACTGAAATCCGGGGGGTGAACCATTGCCAGAATGCCCCCCCCCCCTGAAAGAATAGTTGAGCTACCTAGCAGTTTTATAGTAGTATGAAAGCAGAACAGTGTCAAGTAGGTTATTACCCCCTCTGTTTCCTGTAGGTTGACTATAAGAAGAAAAAATGGATGCCCAATGAATTATGTGTCCTTGTTATGATAATTATTGCTGTTGCTGGTTTTGGAGTATGGATAATGAACAGTTATTCAGAAACCCTTGATATGGGAGAGAAGACAAGTAGTAAAAGAAAACCTCTTGATTCTTATGGTGGCATGAAACTTGGACTACCACTAGATGTAGAGCATACACACCGTCAGAAAGCTGTAGTGCGCGCTTTTAAACATGCATGGAAAGCATACAGGATAAATGCATGGGGAAAAGATGAATTGAATCCAATATCTAGAGATAGCAGTGAGTGGTTCAATTTGGGGCTTACTTTAATTGATGCTTTGGACACTATGTGGCTAATGGGTTTGAAAGATGAGTTCAATGAGGCTCGTGAGTGGGTACGTTCTGAAATGCAAATTGCCCAAGATAAAGATGTGAATTTATTTGAAACAACTATTCGAGTTCTTGGAGGATTACTCAGCACATACCACCTCACTGGCGATGCATTATTTCTAGAAAGAGCTGTGAGTTTATTTATCATTAAACTCAATGCACATTACTTAAATTGTTGATTATTTTATTTACAGAAAGAATTAGGAGATCGCCTGCTACCTTGCTTTGACACAAGATCAAATATCCCTTTTTCAGATGTTAATTTATATACAGGCCAAGTGCATGCTCCTAAGTGGGGCCCAGATAGTTCAGTATCAGAAGTCAGTACGATCCAATTAGAGTTCAGAGACTTGACAATGTTGACAAAAGATAAAAAATACAAGGTATAATGGGCATCCATCCTTAGATTCATTTGTGATATAACTATTTCTTCTTTAATGCTTAGCAAGCTGTTGACAAAGTAATGAATAAGTTGCAGTTGCTTCCTAAGAAGGACCACCTTGTACCCTTATTTATTAATGCTGAGACAGGCCAACTTAGACCAGGTACTCTTACCATGGGAGCAAGAGCTGACACCTATTATGAATATTTGCTTAAGCAATGGATACAGTCTGGAAAGAAAGAAAAAAAGTAAGCAAGATGCTTGTGGAAGTTATATTGTCAGTTATGTAGTTGTAACTCAGTTTTTACCCACATTTACTTTGGTTGTGTGTTAACGTATAGTTGAAGACTCAATTGCCAAAATTAATTCTGCAATAGTAAAGTCTTTTTACATAGGTATAGTAAAGGTTGTCAACATTATGAATCAGAAAATAACACGAGGTCGATTGATCTTGGAGCTGAGCTAGCTAACTAGATATGCAGTGAAGCAACAGCTGGATCATCCTAGAGTCGGTGTCCAGATACTTTTGTAGATATGATGTCCGCTTTCAACACAGAATTGAGAGCAGCTACTTGCGCGTAGATGTGCATTCTCAATATACCATACGTGCACATAGCTCGCATGTGCGCCAATGAGCATGTCCATTCCACCAATATTAAATCTGCCAAGTTTTATATTTCCTGAATGAGAGCAATCCGCCAAATTTAATATTTCCGGCCATTATGGTATAAGATTGGTATCAGAGAGAGTGCACTAGCACTCTATTATAGGGATGATCCAGCATACTCCATAGATTTGATACATAAATTCTCTCAGCAATATTTTCTATCATGCACCATCTTAATATGAAGTTGGTTTGGGGACAAAACCTTGTAGCAAGTCAGAAATACAAAAATCGGCTAAACCCAGAAAAACTAGGCCACATACATCGGCTACCTTTTAGGTACAAATCAGTACCATTTTTCAGTCTACCAACTAAGTAGTTCACTGAAAGCTACTCACATTCTATAGTCTACTAATGTCAGCCATGAATTTGAAAATAGTTCTGTCATGCATCTAAAGCTACTTACTTAACTTCTGTCCATTGAAAAAATAAGTTAAAATCATTATACATCCTAACTTTGCTATCAAATTGAATAATAATAATAATAATAATAATAACCAGCGAGTACCCGCAGAAACTCTGCGCACGCCCACACCCGCAAAAACTCTACACACGAATGTGTGTCGTGGCAATCTGGGCTTGTAATCAGGAGACCATGAGATCGAGTCCTACCAGTGACATATGTGAAGGGTACAAGTTATGCATGTCAAGGAAAAGGTCTATTTCTGCAAGACATGCAAGGACATTATCAGATTGTAATGTGAAAACAGATTTAATTGTGCGAATATACTTGTTACTTTTCACATGCATTTATTTGTAGTGAGTCTTGACTATTCCAATACCATGCCACCAATCCACCCAGGTATCTGGAAAACTTATAGCTAAGAGGAATAACAAACAGAAATTTGCAAAAACACATTCCTTGAGCAGCTAGAAATCAGATCCGCAAAACTTCCCATAGTAGGAGGTGTGTCTGTGCACTGTTTATGAAATTTGATGAGGAAGATGTTAGCTACTGCTCAAGGCCATAAGTGGCAGAGTTCACCTGCTCCATTCATGTCAAATCAAACTCAGTTGTGGCTCAGGGTGCCCACACCACTTACTGAGAAGAGATGTCAGTTTAAGATATTACTGCTCAACAGTGTACAGCTGACCATACTGCCTTTACTGTCCTATATAGGATGTAGGTTCTGACCATAAGTACCACAACCTACAGTGGGGGGTTCTGAACCATCATTTAGAGTGCAAGTGTTTGCATAGGATTGATTCTTTGGATATTTTCTCATATGCAACATAGCTACTCAATCCATTTCTCAGCAAGAGTAAATCCTTTAGTGATTGATCCCAAATTTTCATTTTAACCAGTAAACAGTTCTTTGAGTGCAGAGGGATAATCAGTAAGAGGTAATAGACTAATTTTTCCACTGTGACAGCAATTGAGAGCTTCACTTGCAAACCTCAAACTTGACAATGTTGGCAAACTGAAGACATTGGCCCAAGGTAGACGAGGCTTGTTTCATTAGCAGCTAGCCTTTGTCTTTGTTCTTCTCTGTTAATATTCTCTCTCGCTGGCGGACTTCTTTTTCTCTCCTTCACTCTGGCCCTCTCTCTTTCTTTTGCTCTTTCATCTTCTGTCAAGTGTGTTTTTTGACTTCTCTGCCTCTCTCTTTCCCTTGCTCTTTCATCTTCATCTCTGACTTCTCTGCCTCTCTCTCTCCCTTGCTCTTTCATCTTCATCTCCGACTCTCTCTCTCCCTTGCTCTTCTAGTTTCCTTGTTACCTGAACTTCACCTCTGCCTCTCTCTCCTTGCTGTAAGCTGAATTTCCCGCCATTATATTTAAGCACAGTCATGTTTAAGTATGCACGCAAGCTGACTTCCCAACTCTTGTCTTGCTGCTCTGTGGGAGTTGAATTATCCCTCTTGTGGCTGAACCTCTATAGGTGGCCTCACGGAGGATGCTATCACTTGATCTCACCTTCTCCACCAAGCACCTTTTCAGGCATGTCGCCATTGCTCTTTGGCGTAGGAATGCAAGTTTATGGCTGCATCATCAGCCGACCCTGCCCCCTAAACTGGACGGTCTTTTGTAGTCAGTCTTTTTTTTGCTGCTGTTGTAGTTGTTTTTTTTCCGTTTTGTTTTGTTACTTGTTGCTTTTTTTTGTCCCTTGTTTTGTTCCTCTTTTGGTTTCATCTTTTCATAATCATTAAAATTCAGTGAAAAAAACCAAAAACAAAACAAAAAACAATAGCATGTCTGATCTGCAATATCCTTTAAAAAATCAAATGTTCATAGCATTGCCGATGTATATAGTCAGTTTTTCTCTTTTTTTTTGTCCCTTGTTTGTATCTCATCTTTTCACAATCAGTGAAAAAAAAACAACAAACAAACAAATTTAAAAAAAAACAAAAAATATCCTTTCATGTATAACTTTTTTTTTTGAAATATTTCAACTCACAGTGTTTATAACTCTCAATGCCCGAGTATTTAACATTGTTGTTGCAGTAACGCGGTAGCGCGAAGCCTGAGGACTCTGGTTCGATCCCTAACTCGATCAGGTTTTTTTTCTTTCCTCAATTTTTAACTGTGATGCATTACCTTGACGTATTGTGACGTACTGTGTACGTACGCACTAATAAGCACATTATTATATAGATAATAATAATAATAATAATAAGCACTGAAAATGCTAATCCCAGTGCACACTAAGAATGCTTTGAGCAGATTACCAATGAGTGAGAGAATCATCTATGAAAAATTCCATATTAGCAGTGTCTGTAACAGAGTCCACATTCTAATTATTATCAGTGCCTGCATATAAAAATTCTGGTTGGAGAACTGCACAGATGCATACAGTAGCAGGTAATGGCTGCATAAAGCTTGCCATGAACAACACTGTTGAAGACTCGTCACTAAAGATACTCTAGCTAACTGAGTTTTCATTCATACTATGCTGTTCTCTACACCAGTCCACAGATCCAAATAAGCTCTCACACAAATTGTTGGCAGCATAGAGTGTGTATTATATGGAGTATTGGCTATATGGTACAGATCTTGAAATCTTGCCTCCTTTCCGAAATAAACCCTTTTCCCAAAAATTGGCTCCATTACAGAGTATTGACATTATTAAGGCTAAAATTGAAGTGCTCTAATGGTTGATTTAACGTGCACATGCACACACACACACACACCAACTGATTACTGTAACCCTTGCACATGCACTGAGGGTTAATAACAATAACTAGGGGTACCCACAGAAATCACTGTGGTAAGTATATAGCTAAAACTGTAGAGACGGAAATTTAGTGCACTAATTTAAATTAAGGGTGGCATCTGATAATGGGAATATGGTAAAGGCAGTGAATATGCAATGGCAGAGTCTGATCACGGAAATACAGTAACTGCCGTCCAATTTCAATTGATGATGTGCTCAATATAGCTCTACATAGATTTAATTCAAGTTGATATAACATTGGAACGAAGAAAGCTATAACCTCTAGACAAATCACATTTGTTGTTACTGCCTTTCCTTCTTTCTTTCCTTGGTGACTGAAATCATAAACTCTTACCTGCCATAACTCATACTCATGCTGACTCTAGAAAAAGTAATGCTCTTGTTGATTTCTACTTCCCTCTGTTTCTTAACACAAATAGTTACAGAGACATTCTACAGTGCTGTTAAACCTGTTGGAATGTATTCTTTGTCAGACTACACATGAATTGCACCAGACTGGCTTTATCAAGAACACCTCGTATGGATGCCATCTCCATGATAAACGAACTCATATCACAATATGCTAGGATGGGCAAAACAGCTTACATCTATTTATAGAAGATTTTTGATACCACTTCTACTCAAGAGATTGTTTGAAGCAGGAATTAATGGAAAGACTTGGAGATTACTGCCTTGGATCAATCATCAATGGCTACAAGGCACCATTGCCCTAGTTAATAAAGGGGAAAATATTTAAAACAGACAAGTAGAGATCACCATGTGTAAGGTTCGAAAAAAGTTCATGAACAAGAAAGTTAAGTTACCCTTTACTCCTTCTAAGTTCAATAACCACACTGATGCCACCCAACTTTAGCTAACTAGTTCTAAGTATACAAGTAAAGGGAAAATGTTTATTCTGAATAAAAGAAAAGTAGGGATGGCTGTGTGTAGTTCAAAAAAGTTGAGCAACAAGAGTGAACTTCAGTCAAGTAACCCCTTACCTATCACCAATATTACACACTGTGAGCTACTTCACTCCCATGACAGGCCAATATGAGATATAAAGAAGTGAAGTAGGAACTCATAGTTTGGTGATGGGTAAGGGGTTACTTGAGTGAAGTTCACTCTATTTGTTGCTGAACTTTTTGAACTGCACACAGCCATACCTACTTTTCTTTTTTTATTTATGATAAGTATCTTTACTTGTTCATCACCTTTTTTGATGTATTCCTCTATAATTTTATTATAGGCAACTGGATGCTGTTATCCTGCTATCAGAGTACAATAGTACTCTCTAAGTAGGGATGGCACGAATTGCCCCATTGCACCATACTTCATTATGCAGGAATGCTTCTCTTCTACTATCAACAACTCCTGTCTTGAAGACAGAACACCCATGGTTCATTCAAATGCTAAGCTTATAATTTTTGTACCACACTACTCAAAATCGACTGCTATAATCCTTTACCTTTAACTAGACACGTTCAAAAATAAGTCGTCATTTTCCACCCTGCTAGCTTTCAATCTACAACGTGGAAGACATTTTTATAAAATATGCCCCGCTCCATGCACGTGATTCTTGGACCTTGACTTTGCATCTGACTGCCAGACATGGCACTGGTCTGGTTATGAATCAAGCCATGATACAACATTAATCAAGTATACAAGGTAGCCTCGTTCCCAGGCCTTCCTCTCTTACGTACCGTGCGGTACGTGAGAGAGGAAGGCCTGGGAACGAGGCTATATACAAGGTACAACACCAGTAAAAAAGGCCTTAAAAAATATGATCAACTAAATAGATATAAGCTCCGTCAGCATTTATCCTTCCTTTTGGCTCGCAATATGATGGAACCTGCATACAGCACCCTTTAGTAAAAAAGACAAAGCTTCAGTATGCTTCTTCTAGCCTCTAGAGTATGTATACTGAATATGATTAATGAACCATGGGTCACACACTGGAGCTGAATATTCTAGCACTGGCCAAACATAACTTATGTATAGTTAACTGTCAATAAAATTGTCTGTTTAGTGACTTTTTAGCTATTTCATTTACGTGATGTGAACAATACAGACCTTCTGTGACCCATACCCCCAAATATTGAAGATAGACCTATTGAGTGTTTCACCCAGCAATCATCTGTGGTCTTCTATTCAGAATACGGTGATGCTTGGTTTTATTTTATTATTCATGAAGTTTCACACATACCTCTATAGGATATTTTATGAGAAATTGATTGTTACTTACAGTTGGCAAGTGGGATTATATATGACTGTCATGATAGTTCCATTGCTTGCTAAACATGACCAAGTCTTTGTAGCAAGTAGATACAATCTAAACTCTTGTGATCCACATGGGTGTGCTTTTTGGTGAATGTAAGGATTCTAAATAGCTTAGATTCCTCTACTATTAGAGTATAACTCTTTATTTATAGTTGTGTTATTAACAATTTATGTAGGTTCATGAAGTGGTTTCTACAAGCTATGAAGGGAGTTGAACAACATTTAGTACATAAATCAAAACCATCCCACCTCACATTTATTGGAGAAGAATTGCAATCTGGAGCATTTTATCCGAAGATGGTAAATTATAATAAAATTAATACTATATGAGTGGATGAGATTTTTGAAGGATGAAATGTAGCCATCTCAATGCTGTCATCCTCGCATGCTATCAGTATACCTTCATAATTCCAAAAAACAACAACAAAAAAACAAACAAAAAACAATAACAACAACAAACTAACACAAAACAACTTTTCATAGCAGAAACAAGTAAGGAAAGTAAAAGTGATGTAGAAGCTTCACAAAACTAGGTGAGGCCCAGCCTCATAATAACTTAGAAAGTAACTCACCTACACATTATTATTAAATATTTTATTGGGGTTTCAGAGATCACTTTGGTCAAGGTATCAAGTTTAGACCAAAACAACTATTTCCAAGAAGTGCATGTGTTACTATAGATACAATAGCAGTAACTAATGGCCTGAGAGCAAGGGCACTAAGCTTAGTAGCCATATGTCCTAAGAGCAAGGACTATTAGATTATAGTTAAGATACCAAGGGATCTACGGCATTAGAATGTAGGAGCCCAAGCAGAGCAAGGGCACTACTAAGGGACCAAAGATTCCTAATATACTGTAGATCCAGTTGGTCATGGTGTCTAACTATTTTAGAACATACCCTAACAATGTAGAATCTACACACCTGTATCCAAGCAGTTCATAGAGCAAGGGAGGCACTAAGTGATTCAAGAGCCCTAAAACAGGGTTTCTTTCAGGATTATACCCAAGGGAAGGCAAAATGAAGGTTAAGCAAATATGGGAGGCAGCAATAAGAGAGTGAACTCAGTCAAGTAACCCCTTACCCATCACCAATATTACCAAGCTACGAGCTAACTATTCCTACTTCACTCCCATGACAGGAGTGAAGTAGAAATAGTTAGCTCGTAGCTTGGTAATATTGGTTGAATGGTAAGGGGGAAGTTCACTCTTGTTGCTGAACTTTTTTTGAACCACACACAGCCATCCCCTTTTTATTTAGAATGAATTTTTTCCCCTTTATTTGTCTATCTATACCTATAAAAGTTACCTTTAGAGCTGATACCTATTCTCAGAAATTCTTTGGTTCATTCTTTGTCAAAATGGCTCTTAGCTCTGCATGCTTAGCTAACTAAGCATTATATATAGAATAGGAAGAGTAGACGGCTTGTTGTATAGCTAGTAATTATGTCAATTTCATCTGAAATTCACACAGCTACACAGCTGTGTGAAATTCAGCAATTTGATTAGTTACTTTGAAGGCTCTTGAATTATTTAGTGCCCTCGCTCTCTGAGAGCATGTAGCTGCTTGAATACAGGTATAATGTTATTAGGCTATGTTCTAAAATAGTTAGATACCTCAACCTATGGGAGGTAAAATACTGTGCATGTGCAAAATAGCTAACTTTGTGATGGAAAGTAAAGCGAATGAAAACTGCTCCAAAACTGAGCAGCAAAAAAGAGCAAGGTTAGACCAAAGGAATGCAAAGGATAGAGCCAGAAGAAGCTTTGAATCAGCGGAACAAAGACAGTCAAGGCTTGATAAAAGAAATATAGACTCCATGAGAAGAGGGCATGGAACTCCAAAATATCATAATGCAAAATTTAAAGTTTTCCCAAAAGCAAGCTGTGTTGCTTCACTCACCCTTCTGTGCTAGGAGCACATAACTAGTTTATGCTATTGAGTTATGTAAGTGGGCAGCTGGATGCATAGAAAGCTGTAATGAAGCACTTAGATAAATCTAGATAAGCCTAGCACCTACATGCTGCTATGACAAAGCATTGTAGAAATCAATTACAATTGGAGCATGCACATAATGCACACACAAGGCACTACTATTGCACACATAGTCTTGTCCCCAGGCCATCTTTTTGAAATTATGATTGTGGAGGGCCTGGTACACGAAAATTTCTAGAAACCATAGAAATCCAGTGTGGGTGTGTCCAAGGAAACGCATTCCCATTACATACGTCACCATGGATCTCTAAAGTACCTTCGTTTTGAACTGTGCATCAGGGCAGGTCATAAATTGTACTCTCTCCATGTTGACGATCTTTACCATACAATCTAAGAAACACGTGCCAAGCAGAGTTCATTAGCTTTCTCACCTGTAGCAACAAGCCTTGATTGCAGACTCTGCTAACCAGTGTGTAAGGTAAAGCGGGGTGGCTTAGGACACGGGGTAACTTGGGACGGTGGAGTTATATTTCAATCTTGCTTCAAGATTACTAAGAATTTCAAGATCTTATTTTGCACACGTGAACATTTATGCTTTGCCTCTCTCTGAAGCCAGTCTAGAGTGCTTTGGTTACTCTGTTGGTAATAAGCAGCCCTAAACACTGTTGATTTTACAAGACCGCAAGAAAAAACTTAATAAACTAATTTCAAACTTACTTAACTGATTTATTAATATTCTACTCACTGAGATAATACTGCATAATGATCTCTGTGTTTTAAAAAAGTGATCAGTCAGCAAAACATGCATAGTGTGCTGTTTAAGCTTTGTCAAAGTTGCATTGTCCCAAGTTATCCTGAAAGGGATTTCTGCATACTACAAATCGGCGAGTTGTAGCCAATTAATTAATAAGCAATACCAGTCATCTTTAGCTCAGCCTGGGACTAGAAAAGTTACTCTATCTCTTGCAACTTAAAGCTCGTTTATAGCTAAAGCGGTTGCAGAGATATCATTTGTAGTAAGAGTGTCCCAAGTTACCCCAATCTACCTTACGTGCAAGTCTTGTGGCCATCACAGTCACTTCAATTGTAAGGTTTGCAAAATATGTACCTCTCCCCTTCAGTAAGAAATCTGTAAGAATAGGCTGTTCTGGAGGTAGGGCCAAGGGCACTGGTGCCAGTGATGGTTACTGTGTGTCTGGAGGTAGGCCCAAGAGTACTGGTACCAGTGATAGCTACTCTGTAGGCCATTCTGGAGGGCAGTAGCAGTTCTGGAGAGAGGCCCAAGGGTACTGGTGCCAGTGATGGTTACTCTGTAGGCCATTCTGGATGGGCACTAGTGCCAGTAGGCAGTTTTGGAGATAGGCCCAAGGGCACTGGTGCCAGTGATGTTACTCTGTAGTCTCGCACGCCAGACCTTTCTGAGGACTGAAGGGGAGGGGGAAGGAAGGGAAAGGTCTGGCAACTATTGACACGTTTTCATGGACCTCCGGAATGTTGTAGTCACATGATAATCAGATGATTACACGAGAGCTAGCGCGTGCTCAGAGAGATTGCAATCACTTGATCATGAGCGGACTGACTACTACAACTATTGAACTGGAGGATGTCCTTCTCAGTTTGTCAAACACAGAAAGAGATTTACCACTGCCAGTAGGAAGGCTCACGAAAGTATCTTGACCAGAGAGAAAATGTTTCATGATCTCTTCTTGCTTTTCACGAAGACTAGAATAGCCCATTTCTTTTGTGGCATCTTGTTCTAGCATATTAAATCTCTTTCTCCTTGTACATGATAACTGCGATCGATAGTTTGCCACGTGAACTTTAGACGGTCCATCTGATAATCTCGTGACAGCAACACCCATTTAAAAAAAATCTGAAATCTGATTGGTTCCACCAAGATTCTGGCGGAGGTCCACAAAAACCTGTCAATAGTTACCAGACCTTTCCCTCCCCTTCCGTCCGCAGAAAGGTCTGGCATGCGAGACTAGTTACTCTGTAGGTGGCACTGGTGCCAGTAGGCAGTTCTGGAGATAGGCCCAAGGGCACTGGTGCCAGTAGGCAGTTCCAGATGTAGGCCTGAGGGCACTGGTGCCAGTGAGGGTTACTCCACTATTAGGCTGTTCTGGGATCTCTGAGGGTAATAAATCGTTACTGTGATAAACTAGTTTACCTCTTCTTGCAGGCCATCCATCTGAGCCTTTCATATTAAACAAGTAAAGAAAAAAAACATTTATTCTAATAAATAAAGGTGATGTAGGGATGACTAGTTAACTGGTCAAAAAAGAGTTGAAACAAGAGCTGAATAGATGAGTGCAAGGATGAAGTCAAATGTGGGTACGTCACACTAGTGACTGCACCTGGATTTGACTTCATCCTTGCACTCATCTATTCAGCTCTTGTTCCAACTCTTTTTTGACCAGTTAACTAGTCATCCCTACATCACCTTCATTCATTAGAATAAATGTTTTTTTCTTTACTTATTTTTTAAATTTTTTTAAATAGAATTCTTTTTGCAGGAGGTCATTAGAGCTGAATCTATGAATACCTCATTATAGGTGCTTGTTATGATTATCGTTCAGTAGGAAGTAGTTAATACTTTTTTCCCCTTATAATGACTGTTTTTAATATTAATCCTATATTATGCTGATTAATTAAGTTCATAGAGTGGTAGGGGAAGGAGATAAGGTAACCGTAGCTGTTCTTGTTTCATGAAATTCAATTTTCATAGCTCCTGTTGCAATGCTGGATCACAACCAAGCCTGGTAAATGATTAAAATCTTCTAACTAGTTGAGCTCATAGATAAAAGAAGGAAGAAGGAAGGGCTAGCATAGTTGCCAACTTCTGGAAATGGAATATAGGGACAGCCTGTGCGCGCGCGAAATTTTCTAGACCATGCCCACTTTTTAATTAAACACGCCCATTTTGATTAAACTTGACCTTTAAACTTGGGACCGGGAATGATAGACCTAGACCTTAGTCTCGCGTAGTCAACCCTTACCAACTGCGAGGGAAGGGAGACTATCTCGCGGGGCAGACTTAGTTCTTTCCTTGGCCCGCGAGACTACCTTGTAGCTCTATCTGTCGGGACAAGTCATTGTTAAAGCACTATGTCTGGCGGGACCGGGACAAGAGCTATAATATTGTGAGTGTCCCGGCCAAATCGGGAGACGGTTGGCAACTATGGGCTAGAGAGCCTGGTTTCATTTCTAAATAATGCACAATACACTGGCGCTCGAGTAAGCTTAGGCCTACCATTCAAAATTTACACGCTGTCCTTACAGCTCTAGCTAATAGCTAGCTAGGATAACTTATCTTAGAGCTGACTGTATTATTCGGTTCTATCTACGGTCGAAATGGTGACGAGATCGAGAGTCATGGCAACTATCGTTTGTTATGCATGCGCTGTTCAGTATAGTCCCTGTACTAAGAGAGCGGCTTTTTTTCTGAGTGGACTATAAACCGATGCCACATTAGTCTCGCGCGGGCCAGACTCTCACACGCAGATCGATATGTGACGTCAAGAGAGAGTCTGGTCATACTGAAAAATGCTGAGTGCGCATGCTCAACTTTGAGCCTCGAAAATCTCACCGGAGAAGGTGAATGGCATGCTAATAGGTTAGAACTATACTAGAACAGTCACTAGCTAGCTCTTCAAAGCTTACTTCTCTAAAGTTCTTTCCAAATCTGAGTGCAATTTTTAAGTTATGCACATGCGTAATAGTCGGTTTACGGACGACGCCTGACGATTAATTTTTGCAAGACAGCAGATTTACGCTCCGTTCGAATATTCCGTATGCCATACACTGGAAGCTTATGCCTTGTTTTTAAATATAAATGTATGTACGCACAAAGTATAAGCTTCCTTTGCACAGCATACGGAATATTCAAACGGAACGTAAATCCGCTGGATTCCATAAAACCGCAGTACACCGATTTGCAGGTCGGTTGTCACAAAAAAGGTCGTCAATTTGCACGCATGCGTGTTGAATTCCATTGGTTTTGAATGGAGATGAACGCGCATGCGTACAAATTGACGACCTTTTTTGTGACAACCGACCTGCAATTCGGTGTACTGAAGTTTTCAGGTTGCGCATGTACGTCCACCTTCTTGAATAGCTTCAAGAAATCTTGAGCCATCTTTTTGCTCGCACTATTTCGACTTAGTCATGACGTACTGTGACGCAATTTTTTATGCGCGGCGCGCGCTGCTGCTTATTTAGCAGAACAAAGTTGGTATAGGAGTTTGACCAGACTCTCTCTTCTGCGTGTGAGAGTCTGGCCCGCGCGAGACTAATGCCACACTGCACTGGTCGGGGTAAAATGCTACACATTCATAATATAGAACATAGCCATAATGCGCCCCAATTTTTCTCCAGATTGTGCCATTATTATGATTAAGAACATGAAGAATAAAAAATCATGAAAAAGTGCGCTTTTATTATTGAGTCTTTCAGCCTCCAAAATTCTCCTGCATGATAAGAATGTGCATATAATACAGGGTAAGCAGTCATAGCAACTTACTGTTTTCTGAGGAAATGCAACTGCTAGTCCTATGGAGGGTCATAGGTCATCCCTACATAGAGAGCGCGGTATCTCTGATAAATTTTGTGCAGGTTGAATCATGCCATACCACTTGTCTTCCCCCTGCAACCACAACACATTATCATTCCTACTGCACCTCCACCACAGCCCCCTCCACTTACACCACACTTTCACACCCTACCCTATAACTTATTATTGTAATGAAATAGGTATAATAAGCACAAAAACATGCACTGCATGCTGTTCTACTTGGTATGTCGGTTATGCTTGGAAAAAAAAATTCTAATGGTGTACCAGTGCCAAGTAAACTTTTCTACTTGATATGCGGTTGCGCTTGAAAAAAGGTGGTTTGCCAATGGAACTCCCCCCCCCCCCCACCCCCCACAAATGAAGCCCGACTGTAGCTCTTTGAGAATTTGAAGGAGAGAGAGAGAAAAAACTTGCCATAGTACCATCTCAAATATTGTATTCAAGCATCATTTTCAAATAGTTGCTCATACATCTGCTATGAACATTGCTTGGTTTCTGTGTCTGTAGGATGCACAATTGGAACATCCATGTACATATTTTCAAGAGAGGTGCTAGCTATTTATTCTTCAAATCTTGATGATGATGTGGCTTCCAGTATTGTATAGACTATCTGGAGAGTCAAAGCAGCTGCAAAATGAATAACTTTACTGACTTCCTCTCCTGCAGAATTAAACTGCAGTGTCTGATCAAGCAAATGTGATATTGTTTCTTGTTTAATTTTTGTTGTTGTTTTTATTTCTCTGTCACAATTGTGTATATCCTCAGGATCACTTGGTGTGCTATCTTCCTGGAACATTGCTTCTTGGTATTCGTAATGGGTTACCTAAAAGACTTTTACCTCTGGCTACAAACTTGATGTATACCTGTTATAAGATGTATGAATCGATGCCTACAGGGCTGAGTCCTGAAATAGTGCACTTTGATATAGCTGATCAAGCTAGTGAAGATATCATTGTAAAGGTATCATTGTATACATTAATAGAATTCTGTGTATCATTGGTTAACCATGCAGCCTTTAGATCGTCACAATCTTCTCAGACCAGAAACAATTGAGTCTTTGTTCTACTTTTATAGAGATACTAAAAATGAAACATATCGTACCTGGGGATGGAAAATATTTGAGGTATATAATTTGAAGTTGTTTAATCTGTATCTTATTTATCGTTTTTATAGGCATTTGAAAAGTATACCAAGGTTAAAGGTGGTGGATATTCATCCATCAACAATGTTCTTGATCCAAAAAATCCAGAGTTCAGAGATAAGATGGAAACATTTTTCCTTGGTGAAACTTTGAAATATTTTTTTTTATTGTTTTCAGATAATTTTGATGTTATTAACATTGACAGTTGGATAATAAATACAGAAGCTCATCCTCTTCCAGTGTGGTCTGGCTATTATTGAAGAGTTTGAATTATGCGCATGCGCGGTATGCTTGCACATGTGCGTAGGTCATGTGGTAACAGATTAGAGGGTGGGGCAGTGCCAGGTTGTCAGTGAAAAATTCCCATCCTTTATATATATCCCACCCAGTTTATACATTCATTCCTATATTTATTCAGCTGGCAGTGGGGTTCCAGGTTTGGATAGGAGGAAGTTTGGGGGAACCCCAAAGTCCATTTGCAGGTAGTGGCCATAGGAGGCCGTTGCTGGGGGTCTACAATTATTGAGCTAGCCTGGCCGACAAGGCTTGCAGCAGAAATAACAAAAGTGCAGAGCAATTTAGAACAGCCCTCAAAGGATCCCACGGATGGACCACCAGAGGGGGGGAGGTGTGGCTCCTGGGTACATAGCTAGCTAGCTCTAGGCACATCCGCATACAGATGATATAAAGGGAGTGAAGTAGGAATAGTTAGCTTAAGGTAAGGGGTTAAATTTCTTCAATTCTTGAATTGAAAGCCCAAAGTACCTTCTGGATACACCAAGGAACACCATCATAAGGAGAACAGCAACAGAGCTTCTCGAAGAAATATTCTGCAAGTTTGCTTCTGCACTCATTAACAAGGAAAGAATTTTGTCAAGCTTCCATTCTATATGTGAATTGAAACAGCTGTGGGACGTTCTCTATTGAAGTTTGGAAAGCAGCTTACAGTAGATAGAATTCACTAACCAAAAATTGTTTGATGATAATATTTCATAAGCAATGATGAATCCAAAATGTGCATATCTACTGCCTTGAGCTTGAGCACAGATGATAAGGTACATACTCCATTCAAAAATATGAAAAGAGCAGTGAAAAGGCCAGTCCTAAAAAAATTGAAGAGAATACAGATATTCAATTTCAGTGGAGTTTACTGTCTGTAGATATAGATGATGATGAATGTGCCCAGGAACTTCTGAAAGAGATATGTAGCATTTGGCTGTCTATAAGATGTAATGCTTTAACAAGACGGTGGATGGAAAGCTATAAGCAGACTAAAAAAAATCTAACAAAAGATCAAAGTCATTGCGTAAGCATTGAATATAGATATAAAGGGAAGGAAAAAAGAAGATACTGAAATTGAAGAGGAAGCAAAAGAAGAAGAGGATGATTTTGATGATGAAGAAGAAGATACAAAATAAATATAACGATGGTCTTGTAGGTTGGGTGCTTCTTGAATACATCTTGAAGAAGCACCTATTTTTGTAGAGGTTCCATCACATGACAAAGCTATGAAGGTCGCATATTTCCAAGTTCCTCACCACATCCCATGTCATAAGAGCTAAAGCAGATGCTGATAACCGCCTTGTAGCAAACTGAGCATATGGAAACTCAAAGTTCATAAATAGGGACCGAATTCACCCTTACAAGCAATCTCTTCAGTTGATTATTCACATTACCCAAATCAATGAATCCAATAATCTCATATGTGTGTTTGTATTTCATCAAATACAACTGTAACATATTTTTGCCATTCTTCCAAATCCTTCACTTTGGCTTCCTTCATAAGCTGGGTACTGACTCATGGGCGGCGGAAGCATTTTTTCAGTAGTCAGGCCAACAGAGCTATAGCTAGCTAGCCACATCAACTACAGAGCATGAAATATATTCAGTCTATAATGTTCACACTTACTATGTTATTAGCTAAATAGAATCTATAATCTAGGAAGAGATTCAGAAAATGAAAGCTGGCTCAATTGCATGCAGGATGCGCGATTGATGACTATGACCAATCATGCCCACCTGATAGAAAATCTGGTCCAGCCAAAACCAGAGCAGCCAGACCGGTTCTGCCGCCCATGTCAGACTTCTGGTTGAATACCAGTAGCTGCCTTAATAAGATGAGTATAATATCTCAAAGTGTGTTCAGATAGTAACTTGATAAAGCCTGATGACCTCATAGCATGATATGCTGCAGATGAAACCATCTTTAGATGAAGACACCATTTTATTATCATAGGATGCCACCTCATCTGTTTATGAGTTTGCATTTGCTGGTCCGAAATAGACGTTGGAAAGAAAATCTTGATTTTGCCTTGGTTATCATGGATAGATCATGGTTAAGACTGTTATCAAGTTCAATACTGCTTGATGTAATCAATTTACTTACGCTCTCTTTGGGTCTTTTCATTTTCTTTTCTGTTGCAACACATCTAGCCTTTAAGCCTTGGATTTCTGGGATGTATTCAGATATCACATGTTAGTGTGACTTGAGGTAGAAGCATGCACAGAAGGTGACATAGTGGATATAGTGTGTGCACAATAGTGCATTGCTCTAAGGTTGCTCCTATATGAAGTGCACACATTATATCTCTTTCCAGTGGTCAGTGTAACTTCACACAAAATGGTTCTAACTGTAGCTATCATGCAATACACATAATTATATATTGTATGTATGGTGTCTTACCATGGTATTATGCCACTACTCTACCATCTGACAAGACAACATTCTTCTCTTTACGCTTAGCAATCATATCTACAAACTTCATATCTTCATTATCAAAGCATAATGTTGAACTGTCAAGAATTTCCAATAAAGATGATATTGAGTAGTGGTCCAACCCTAGATGGAACTGTATCAAGTGCTCTGCAACAGTGAGGTTGAATTTTCTGTCCATACACATGAACAGTCCAAGAGCTATCACTTTTCAACCTCGAGGTGCAATTTTTGCTTCCCCATTACTTGCTTCTGTCTATGCCAAACAAAGATTCCTTCAATTGGAAATTGAAGAAACTAATAGGCCTTGAGAAATAATCCCGCAAACACTGAGGTCTAGAATGTCACACTAAAACCAGCAATGAACATAATACCTAGGATAATGGCATGTAGTTGCATAGAAACTGCCTATTGAGAATACCTATATTATTGTGTCTTTTTTTTTTAAATTCCCACAAAGTAATTATTATCCTCAGCATTAAGAATTTGCATGCACAATTGCATGTACGTGCAGAACCTATGAGACTTAGAATTTTGAACCTTTTACATTAATTATCCTCAATTTTGGACGGAGACACCTCAGACCACTGAAAACTTCCCTACTTGCACAAATTCTCGTTACTATGCAGGTACCGTAACAAACTAATTCCATCGCTGTGACGTCATTGACCGCAAAATTTCCTATCCCTACTCATGTATGAGTACCTATGATTTGTATGACAGTATATTTTGCTCGCTTTATCTTGTACATGTGCAAATTCTACTGGTCAAGTCAACTAACTAGCCTCGGCCCCAGGCACTCTTTTGCGACCTGTCTAAAAGAGAGCCTGGTATCAGTTGTACACCGATTTGCAGGTCGGTTGTCACAAAAAGGTCGTCAATTTGCACGCATGGATGTTGAATTCCATGAATTGAGATGAACGTGCATGCATGCAAATTGACAACCTTTTTTGATAACCAACCTGCAATTCGCTAGCCTTGGAATTCCGAGGCTTCTTTATATTCCTTGTACACTCTCCGTAAATGGACATCTATTCACGAAAAAATAATCTGAGTACCAAATGATAAAACCAGTCTTGTTGAACATAAGCACTACAGTAGAAAAACTGGATAAAAACAATAAAGAAAGGAGAAAGGAATCTCACTCAGTAAACTTTCAGGTTATTGCCTGTATACTACACGCATGCACAGATAATTGATACCAGGCTCTATTTTCAATAGCCTTGTCCCCAGGCTCTAAAATTTTGTGAAGGCGGACAAAAGAGCCTGGTACCCACTGTTTGTGCATGCACCAATTTTCCCCCCTGATTGGGGGAAATTGTAATCTCTCAGTAACCTTCCATGACACACGATGCAATACTGCTAATCAGCACTGCAGCAGACTAGCTCTAGTTCACCAGTTCTTCTTTGCGAACGGTACGCCCCATCTCAGCTGGGACAACCCCATTTAGTACTGAACAAGGACAATTCTCTCTATTCGTTTGTACATTGGGGAATAGAGGTTATGATCTGGATTTAAGGGAGAGCGGCTTATGGATAAAGAAATTCTTGCCACTATGAATAGTTTTAGAAGTGCCAGTAGAGAATTTTATAGCGCATGCTCATACACGAAGTTACATGCTGTGACCATAGATATAAGAGGTTTACGGGATTGGAAACGGATTACGTGCTCTCGTTAGCAACTAACAACCGAGGCGCGTTGACAGCTGAATAACATAGCACTTTTGTCAAAGTTGCTGTTCTGACAAGATCCATGAGGTAAGACTTATGCCAATGATACTATAATACACTAGGGCATAGATTTACTGTATGAAATAAATTTTAGCTCAGATTTTCAAGTTTAATCCTACAAATACTACTGTAGTGGTTAATGGGACTATAATCCCTCTCACGCTTGATAGAATTAATTGCTGTTGCCCATTTTCTGATCAAAAGGCATGTAAACTTTAGCTACATGGAATAGTAATGTTAGTTTTTGTATTAGCTGACATATATTGTCTCTAGCATTTGCAAGTGGTGTTAAAACTGTAATCCCTCTCCCAAGAAATAGATTAACAATATTGCAACTGTATTGGCTATTTCAGGGAAAGGATAGAACAGTAAATGGAATTGGTGCATTCGTTTTCTATACAATAGTCATCCTATGGAGATGGCAAGCTTACTATATTTCCCCCCTAATATCCATAGGGTCCACAGGACAGCTGACTGAGCCGAATTCTTGAGGTGGATGGTGTCAAAATCCAACAGCCAAAAGCTGGAAGTATTGCAATAATGCTGATGAGGGAGAACTGAGCAGAAACTGGCGGATAACTTTGGGGCAAAATTATCTAGCTATAATAATGATGAATTTATGTCTAATTTTAATACCAAAAGTCATTCTGGCCTTTCTTTCAAATCAATCACATAAAATTAATGTATAATGAGCAATGATAGGTACTCATAGTTATAATTACAAGGAAAAAAGTTATGAATAATTAATAACTTCCTTCCTCAGACTCTCCAACTTCAACTCTCTGACTCTTCACTTCTTCAATACCTTCCCCTTAGCTTACTTGTACTACTCTGTGAGCTGTAGGGGCAGCATCACTTTAACTGCCTTGAAAGGAGTGAATATTGATCTCCTTTCACGACCATTAATATAATTAATGCTGCATGCGCGTGCGCATCTGTCAACGCGCCTCGGTTGTGCAGTTCATTGGGCGTTTCCAATCTATACTATAGTATCTATGGTGTGACGTCACAACCGTAATAGTTGGCCCGCCCATGCGCAAACAGTGGGTATATGGTCGGCTCCTCTGCATAATTTTAGAACCTGGGTACGAGGCTTTATTTTCAATAGAGCCTGGGGACGACGCTAATCAACTAACCTGAAAACAGCTCTGTACTGATCGTTGTCACTTGACGGCATGGGTCATGCACTACAGGAATTTTCTGAAATCTTGCAACAGGAAGTGGAAAGCGGAAGTGATTGGAGCCAACTGGTTGGTCAGATTGCTCATATTGATCATGTGACTGGCTTCTGCAGTTGCAAGATTTTGGAAAACCTCTGTATCCAGATCACCCATGCCCGGCCCATCTGATCTGTTGAAGATTCATGCGCGCGCGCATGAAAAATGGCGTACGCACACGTGATCCGTTAGCTGACGTCTACCCGCGTCATTAACCACTAATATTCCACCACTTTTTTGATCTTCCGCCGCGCAGCAAAGCTTTAGCTTCAAGCATAAGGTGGCCGATTACTGTAGGATAGGCTAGTAGACCCGCTGGCTACAGTGTTAAACCAAGGCACGAGACTACTTCGTCAATGTCTACAGAACTCAGAAACTTCAACTGAACCGTAGCTACGTCGGCTGTTTGTTTTTATCTACCGTTGTAATCGGAATTATGAGTGATATAGGTATAGATTCTCCTCAGGATGGTGCAGAAAAGAAATCTGTACAAATATGCGAGGATCCAAATTCTAAAGCTCACTTAGAAGCTTTATTCAACGTTTTGAACACTGGTAATACCCCAGATCAGCCCAAAGGTCCAGGGCTACCCATAGCTGGAGCAGTTCCCATGATAGAACGAAAACTTCCCGATTCATTCTTCAGTCCGAGTAAAGATAAAGGTATCCGACGGCTAGGTCCTAGTATTAGTGTTGGACCTTCAACAGGACAGAGCTCACATCATGGTCGATCCTGGTCTATGCCAGCACGTTTTGATGCTCACTCTGGGCAGTATTCTGACAATTCCCTTCAGACACCTATACCACCAGGCTGGGAAGTGGCGCAAACTCCTGACGGCTTATCATATTTTATTGAGTGAGTCTCAGTTGTGTAGTTAGATCAGTATGCAGTTATGATCTCGTGCACTACAGCTACCTTATTGTGAGTTCACCACTTTATGGTATGGAGAATGTATTCATATCTGGGAAGCCATTTATTTGCTATGGTTGTCAGCCACAATAAGTTTAGGGAGTTGATGTAATGTAGTAATTTCAAGGTCCATTTCATCAGTTATTACTTATCACTTCGACACCTTTGTAGTCTGTCAGAAGTTAGTATCTGTGCAGCTGTGTCCAGAAAAGTTATGATTCCACTCCTACAAGAGTTATGATAGTATCAGTGTAGGAGTTCTTCCCCTCCATAATGTAATGGGATAGGTGGTATATCTTTGTCTATACCGATTAAATTGACGGTGATTTAACACCACCTATCCCACACAAGATCGGTTATCTCAATAATAAGATCTAATGAAATATCTCTTCTACAGTTACAGAGCTAGTGTGCTCCAAAGAGTGATAAGTGAAGTGTGGGTGACCCCAATTCCTTGAGTCCCTAACCATGTAGATTGGTAGTCAGAATGTATGTTCACTTCACCACACCCATCATGTTAACTATGTCTAAGGTAGATTCCTTGTCTATACAGTAGCTTTGTAAGTATGGTGTTTGGTAAGGGTTATCAGCATGCATGTGCGATTTTGCAATATAAATTTTTATCCCTCTAGTCAGTGTAGCCAGGTTCAGGCACCATTCATAACTCTGGTCAGAGCCATCGAAACTCCTCCCACAAAACAATGTGACCTCTCTATGAAATACTTTGAACTGACAACTTTGCAATAATAATACAGATTCTTCATAATAATACTGTAAATCTATCTTAAGTTGGATGATAACTACTTAAGTTTCACAATTCTCATGGGTACTAGGCTTAATGTATGTGGGAGGAATTTATACTGTTACCAGATCCTTGGCAGATGCCTCTGCATGTATGCTAAGTAGATGCTCTTATAGGCACTATAGCTTCTATCCTTGTACTTTGCTACTATCATACAAGAGCCAGTTATGCCATCTTGTATTCAGCTGTGGTGGTCGGAAGATAAAGGGGTCAGTGAGGCTAGCAGGACACCAATTTTCCATAGCTTGACTCAAATTATTATACTTAATTAATATCATACTCTTAATTGAGAGCTCTTTTTAAATAGAATGCTATAAATAATTAGTAGTTAATACTTGGTATGTTCATCGTTTGTTGCAGTCATAACACTCGGACAACTACTTGGGAAGACCCACGCAAAGTACTGTCAATGGGTCGAGCTCCAGTTCAATCTCCCCACCATCTTCCAATGCCACCATACCCTCAACCGCCTCATGTACAACCACAAACACATCAACACACAATATCTAACCAGTCAGTAGATTCTATTCCTTTACCAGAAGGGTGGCAAAAAGCTTTCACAGCTGAAGGGGAAGCATATTATGTTAACCATAAAAATCGTACAACTAGCTGGTTTCATCCCTCGGGACCTCAGCATCACCATTCACATTCATATGCCAGTGGCTCTAGAGGAGTGGGACCAGGCTACCAAAATTATTCACCTCAGCAAGGCTTGAGTTTACAGCAGCACCTTCAAGTTGACAAGGATGTTCGAAGATTGCCTTATTATGACCCACATCATCGACAAGAGCACCTATTACAACAGCAGCCAACTGTAATGGAAGCAAGTCGTGTCCCAGCTACTCTCTATAATGATCCCTATTTATCAAGCAATCATATACGTCAGGCATCACATGATTCTGGCCTCGGTGTAACTGCAATGCCATACCAGTCAGACGTAGCCATGGATTTTGATGAGAGTATGGAGACGGGGCACTCTTCTGTTAATAAAATATCCCGAATTCAAGATTATTTGGATACAATGCCAGCTACAGACATTGATGCAGACCCTTTGCACTCTGACCAAACAATGCAAGAGCAAATGGAAGGAGACATACCAGGGCGATGGGTATAATACCAAGTGGCCTCTCCAAATTTTTATATATTTTATGTGATCACTTGAGCAAAGTAATGTCATTCAAGTTTTATTTTGCTTTCACTGTAGTTCACATAATTAGTAATCACACATGAACTTCATTTCAGTTTAGAACTCTACTTTTCCCCCCTTTTTTACACAGAAACTTGGCCTCTATTTTCTTGTTACAAAGCCAATGCTATACCCTGTTTATAAACTCTTTTTATCAAATGAACTGTATTTTAAAAATTGTATAATTCATTTCTGCTATTTAGTTGCATAAATTTGTTAACTCTAATAATTTTTGTTATTCAATACTAGCTGAATCATGAAACTAAGAGATATAATGTAAAATTGTGGTAACCCATAATTTTGAGAATAGCAAATTTCATATGTCGTACAAAAAGTGGAGGTCACTGATTTTATAATCTTGTTCATCTTCATCTTCCTCGACACTGGAATCGTCTTCACCACAGAATTGTTCGTACTTGGATTTGAATGCAACACTTTCTGTACGTAGTATGAGTATACTGATGTAGAAAGTAGTTGATGCTATATATATACCTTGCTGTCCCTGATCCAACCGAGTGATATCATAAGCTAGAAAGGGACTCCTTTCACTAGAATGTATGAGTCTAGGCCATTCAGAAGCTCTTTTTTTTAAGAGTTTAACTAGGACCTCACATACTAAATATTTGATTATGAAGTCCTACAGAGAGAAAATTGACATTAATTTCTACTCCAGTAATGATGTGCAACCACATACAACTGAGCACTGTTAACCTAGCATTTTCTGTTTGGGTAAAACATTGTAAGGGACATAAATAACGTGCAAGGTTGCTTGCTTAATGTATCAATACACAAAAACGAGGGATAGGAAACAGAAGTGTGAAGTGCAAAATGATCCATGTTACACCCCGGATGCTTCCTGTGATATTTAGTGATGCTTGCACGCACATGCGCTTGGCATTTGCAATGACTAGTGGCATTGTAAGAGGAGTGATTTCTGTTGTGAGAAGCTCGAAGAGTTATAAGGAACACAATTATTATAGAATATAGCTAGATCACAAGCTTGTACATTGTACTAAAAGGAGCTACAGAAGCTTTGTTTTTCAAACCCAACTTCTGCAAAAGGGATAACTGTTTCTGCATTGCTGCAACACAAATGGGCAAACGCGGATACGAATTCCAGGAAGCCACAGCATAATACAAATCCTATAGAGCTGGATCAAGTGCACAGGCCCGTTTCCAATCCCTCCTCCCTATGATATTATGGTTCATGGTTTGAATTTTATCTATGAAATCACACATTAAAAGTATATGCTGTTCCTTTTCCCTTTGGTTAGTTAAAATCTAGACCAAGATTGATCAGACAGGCAGAGAAACTAGCTAAAATTAATACCCACCAAAATTTAACAAAACTGCTAAATGTAGTACCCAGAAAATTTGATAGTTAGGTACTTGTTTCTACACTTACAGTTGATGAAACAGAATCATATAATATTAATTCAAACTGATATATTCCAGTATTACTGGTGCTTCTGAGAGGGTGGGGAGAAGATGATGAGTAGTCATATTATACTATCATCAAGTAAACTCACATGTATTTGATTAATGCTCCGTTGATGCATAAATCTGTCTTATCTTTACAACTTCCACATATCTGAAGTGCTAATAGTACAGAAGAGTCATCCTGGCTCCATAATATCCTAGGATGCAATCTATAAATATCACAGTAAGTGTTATAATGTTGGCACTTCACTTATCTTGCATACATAGGCTTTTTCTGTGAAGTGGGTGGTAGTGATGCATACAAGGAAGTTGGTTGTCTTGGAGTACTTTTATCATATAGACTCCAGATATATTCCTTCATAAAGGATATGAACCATAATACTAGTAATTATTATGACTGAGAGATATACCAGACTATGAACACAGGTTTGGAAAAAAAAAAGTGCATATAATAACCTGCATAGGTACCTTGGCGAACAGACACAAAGTAAGAAGAGGGTGTATTTAGCACAACAATTATAAGTAAAAAGCTCGATGACTTATAGTTGTAGTAGTTTATTTTCTGTTGCTTTGGAATTTTTTATCGTGGAAACAGGTGACTAAAAAGTTTTGTGGCACTCTCAGTACTGAAATAGAAGTCTAGGTGCCTTACTTTTGGTATACAATGAAAGATACTAGTCGACCTTATGTATTTCGTGCGGGGTTGAAGATGGCATGCTATTTGCTCATTGATGGTGTATGAAGCCATTTTCATAGTGTTGTTAAAAAAATTAAATGTGAGGAGATGAGATGCCTTCTTGTATCAAGGGCAGGGAAAGATACACTGGGGCAGCTTTGTTCTTCATCTTGATCCCCAAAACTAGCATTTCTCACCAAATCTCACCAAATCTCTTGATGAATTGGAATGAAATTATTGTTCAGCAGTGCCCTATCAGTACTTGTTATTATCATTCTATTATTATAACATGAAAGAAAATGTAGTAATAGTTACTACATCATAGTATCCTTCTTTTCTGTACAATTTGGACAGGTGACCATGGGTAATCTGCAATATTGACATCATTTTTTACAGGCACCATTATATGTATGAATGATAACCATCTAACAAATTAGTGAGAACATCCAAGCTCCAGTGGTCCATGAAGTCCAACTACCTACCTAAACACCCTCTAATACTTGAGTAACTAGCCTTTTCAAGAACTATGCTTGTACCTCACTCTTTGCATTCAATTTGCCTATAGTTTAGCAGAAATTCAACACTACTTTTCCTTCCTTGCTTGTTTGGGGCAATTTAGCACAAACAGCTACCTACACAGATTGTTGTTATGAGCACACGTCACCTGTTTCCAATCCTGCGTACGTAGTCTAGTATATTTGTGGTGTTACCAAAACAGGCTCTTGAAAGGCAATAGTATATCCAAATAAACATCTATTTTGAACTTCAAATAAATGTTCGTAAAGGTTTATGAAACATATTGTCATCTATATATAGAATAGGAATAATATTGAAACATTAATAATAACTTAATTTTGTTGCTCACCATCACATCATTCTCCTTATTTAGCAATGAGGCGATATACGATGGTGATAACTTCATGTTGATATACCCAACCTTGTAAATAATTGCACCAATTACTTTGGCAGTATGTGTACAGCCAAAGTTAGGATCACAAAGTGTGGCCAAATAGTTCAGAAATGCAGTGGTATAGCACCTGTGAAAAATATAACAAATCCTCATGCCAGAAGAATGATAATTTAAAAATGACAATCACTGATTAGCATATAATTATAAGCAAAGCATTCTGTGCACCAGGTTTATGTTTTGATCTTTATTTTTGAAGTCATTATTACAACATCATAGTTCTTAACAAATGCTGGAGTAGTCTTATAGCCAGCTATGAAGAACTTACTACATATTTGTTGGCAAGGAAATAGGAAAGTGTTACTATTATAAACTAGCTTCAGCTAGGATGAAATCGAATTTCTGCTGGTGTCAGTGACATTCCAACATTTGTCAATGACTTCATCCTTTCATCCTTGCTTGATATTTCAGAAGCATGTTAGTACCCATTTAAAGAGCAATTTTTGTCCTCTTCTGCTAAATGAATAAACTATTACCAGTTCAGCTTCAATCATGATTATTTAGTATCTACAAGTAACAGTACTATGAATTACTTGTCCCATTCCAGCAGTAATAAAATGTCCAACACATGCTCAGTGATATAATGAAGACCCTTCCAGGTTGTAAGGCATTCACAAAGTAAATTGATATATTGAGAAGAGAGCAGATCTCTGTAAAAAAGAAAAAATAGCACTTCTAATTGACTCAACAAGCAGTGTACAAATACAGTATCTGGGTAAACCCAATTTATTAACTCAACAAGCAGTGTACAAGATGATGGTTATAGTATTAGTAGCTAGTACACTATTCTAAGAACTCGGTATGAAGCTAGTCTATATATACACGTACATACCTTACACAAGGAACAAGAAACTTCAAAAGTAATAAAATCAATTCTATAACATTCAACGATGATCCCTAGTAAATAGATTAATAATCAAGCTCGAGTACATGTAGCTAATCTCAAAGGGGTATTATGGGGTAGAGCAGGAAGAGTATGAATGCTCTATATAACAGACAGTGGCTGAATTACATCATAACCTCACCTTTAAACACTTCATAATAGGTATAATATTGAATTTTTTCAGTTCACATCTGAATGAAACAATGAAAAATGATGCATGCCTTGCCATTAAAATTAATGACAATAACTTATTCTGAAGCATAATCAGTCCACATAGAGATCTCAGAAGGCAAATTTGAATCTTTGACGATTTTGACAGTGATGAAACAAGTTGACAGATGAATGATACATCATCGGTCTCATACATGACACTACATGTACATATAGATGGTTGATACAGATTCTATATATATGAAAATTTTTACTTTGGATAATTCATAACCACATATTGGAGTTCTTCAGCATACTTTCTTCTTTCAGCATCATTTCTTGAACTTTTTAACATTGAGACTACATCACTGACATTATTTGTGATGACCTACCACAGTTGTAGTCAAAACATTTATTAAGTGACCTTATTATCAATACTTACATATTTACAAATTTGTTCACACTCCATTCTGTTATGTAGTAAAGAAATAAGATCAGTACCTATAACCTCATCATATAGTAAAACTAGACATCTTTCCATTTCTCCATTGTTAGAAGATCGAAATTCTTTAATCTAAGACAAAGAAAACAATTTCTGTACCTTTATGTAATAATAAGACTCCTATGCATTGACTGCTGGATCTTCTACTGACCATCTTAATAGCCAAAGATTGTGAGCAATTTAAGAATGACTGTTAATAACAATTTATGACCAATTTGTTTTCTCTCATTGGATTGGTATTAAGAAGGGTCAAGAATGCCCTCAAAATGACCCTATTTCCCCATTTAAACTCCTTTATGTAACAGAGCTGAACAAAAAGAGTTCAGAAGGGCAAAAAGGTTAATATATAATCGGTAAACAAGGAATTATTAATTTGCAAAAAAAAAAAAAAAAAAAAAAACAACGAAAAATAAATACTTTTTTTCAAAATATTTGTAGGCACTGTCATCTTAGTACTTACTACCATCATAAAAATATAATGGATCTCATATTTCTAAGCCATTGCAGAGAAAACATGGATAGTTTAGCGCTATTTCGTTATTCAATGTTGACAAACTTTATTGTGCGTACATAAATAGTTCCATAACTGCACATTATTATATTAAATGTGCATATTTAAGGATCTTACTGCTTGCCAGTTGTGCAGCACAACTCCATTTTTCGTATATTATTTCCCTTTGGAAAAAAAACAACATACCAAGTAGAAAAGAAATACGTACTGTAAATAAATAATCTAAATAATCAAAGCGCGTTTCTTCCCTGCGTACCACAGAGCTTCGCTGCCATCACGGATCTCTAAAGTACCTTCATCCTTCTCCATGCTATTAACTAAAAGAGGGCCAAACTCTACTTTGTTTTGGACTGTGCATCAGGTCAGAAATTGTACTATGTTGATGATCTTTATCGTACAATCTAAGAACACGTGCAAGTGCAGCAGAGTTCTTTAGCTCACCTGTAGTGGCAAGCCTTGATTGCAAACAGAGATGAGATGCTAACCAGTGTATACGTGCAAGTCTCGTGGCCATTACAGACAGTTACTTCAATTATAACTCTTCAAAAAATTCTTCAGTAAGAAATCTGTATAAGTACCTGTTCTGGAGGTAGGCCCAGGGTACCGGTGCCAGTGATGGTTACTCTGTAGGCCATTCTGGAGGGGCATTCTGGAGATAGGCCCAAGGGCACTGGTGCCAGTAGGCAGTTCTGGAGATGAGCCCAAGGGCACTGGTGCCAGTTATGGTTATTCTGTAGGCTGTTCTGGAGGGGCACTGTAATTCTAGAGATATGCCCAAGGGCACTGGTGCTAGTGAAGGTTACTCCACTATTAGGCTGTTCTGGGATCTCTGAGGGTAATAAATCGTTACTGTGATAAACTAGTTTACCTCTTCTTGCAGGCCATCCTATCATATTAAATAAATTTTGTGCAGGTCGAATCATGCCATACCACTTATCTTCCCCATGCCACCACAATACATTATCATTCCTACTGCACCTCCACCACTGCCCCCTCCAATTGCAAAGATACTTTCACACCCTACCCTATAGCTTATTATTGTATATAAATAGGTATCACAAGCAATAAATAACGTGCACTGTATGCTGCTCTACTTGGTATGTCATTACGCTTGAAAAAAAAAGGACCTTTTCAATAACAACGACGTACAATCTTGAAAGAGGTTACCATTGTGAGGATTTAGGCATAAAGGTTCATTTATACTACGACTTGAAATATTACCAGACTAGTTACCTAAATTGAAGAGATCGAATTGCCATCTCCATTTCAACCCTTTTTGTAGTTCATACTTTGTTGGCTATCACCTCTACACTATTGTACATAGAAACTTGCAGCTATTAGCTATGAAGCTCATTGGGAAATAAAAGCTAAGGTCAAAATGATTATTAACAAATTAAGACTTCTATTCTAGATCATGGCTCACGACGAGATGGTAATTGATCACTTGTGGTTTGTATTACAGTGGAAATAGTACTGTTGGAAATTTGCTCGCTTCTGATAAATCTGATTAATGAAGCTTGTAGATAAGTACGCCATATAGCGCTTTATTTTAGAGGTTTTTGTGGATTTTGCTCAAAATACAAAAATTGTGTCCTTGAATAATTAATTTTTGCCGTGTTATGTACGTGCATGTGCAATGCGTAAATTGTAGTACAGTGCAGCTGTCTCTCTGTCGTTATTTTAGCTCTAAATATCATTCAAAGAAACCTACAAATCTTCCACTACCAGATCCTAGTGGTACAGTGTCACTGACAGTTCCCTCCTCTTCTATTGAAGCAGCAAACTCAAAAGTCTCTACCGTGTTGAAGCAGGGATCTAAGGCCATACACTAGATTTCGATTAAAAAGAAAAAGAAAAAAAAAGAGGCTGAAATAGGAAGAAGAGCAGTAGAACATGGTGTAGCCTCCACTATGCTGGCAAATTTTCAGGAGCTACTATCAAGAGGAGCTGCAAAAGCAACGTGTGCATGCTACAGTAGGCGGGGTTTAAAACTTTTTATTCTGCGAAATAGCTATCCTCGAAATATTAGTGCCTTGAAAATAGAGTGTTATGGTATAATGTGATACTTTTTTCCTGTCACTCAAAAAGGTTATGGCACTAAACAAGTGCATCATAATAATAAAACTTGATACAATTAATATGTGAAGCTAGGAGATAGTCTAACATGGTAGTTTGGTATGTGGGAGTGTCCACCATTCCTTAATTCATGCCACGTGTTAAAGTTGTCAACCGTGCAGTCCTTGTAAGAGGGTATTGTATAAAAAAGGACTGGTAACTATTTCCCTGGGTATTTTAATTAATGATTAACAAGGGGAAGAGTCAGGGTACAATAACTAGCTATGGTGAATATTTGCTTGGCTTATTATGTGGTCAGGAATAAACTCTCAAGTTCTAGCCAACCTTTTTTTAAAATGGGATAAATATAATGGACAATTCTAATAAAAAATTCACACAAATTTTGTTAGTCTCATATATTACATTCACCTTGAGCATCATCATTAAAATAATATACACAGAGCAAATAGATGCTAGATACAATCAAAATACAGAATAATTCCAACACTACAGAATGAGGGTGCACTTGATACACTAAAATAATGAACACAGAGTAATCAGATGCAATTAAGGCTACAGTTGGTCAAAAATAATACACACAGAGTAATTTAAATAATTCATTGATGCAATCAAAGTTACAGTTGGTCTTATAGTTGGTCATTATACATATTATGTGTACCACTATTTAAAGTCCTGTATATCAACATTTGATTAGGCATACCTCCATTTGATATACATTTCCTCTTGTCAATTCCCATACTAGATCACCAGCATCAGATGGCCACACTACAATAGAGTTCATAATTATAATAAATTGATAACAAATATATCATACATCCATACCTATATCATCATCATATTCCAGTGAGCATTCAATGGCTTGAAAAGGAAGCTTTGAAAGAAAAATATAAGAGCACTTTATGAATATGAAATGCCAAAAAATGAGACAATAATTGCAGTGGTTTTTTCTTTTTTTACCCCGGTACTGAAGTGCTGAGGTGCAGTGTAAGTGAAATTATAAGTGAAAAAGTAACTAAAAGCAGTAGATGAGTTTTAACCACCTGAGAAAGTACTGGTAGCAAGAAAACCAAGCAACGAGAGCAGAGGGTACAAAGCTCATAATTTTATCATTGCCTGAAAAGGCAACAAGAGTGAACCTTAAACAGCAAGGACAGAAGGTACAAAGTCCTCTTTTGGAGGTTATGTTGTATAGAGTATATATACAGAGGTTCTTGTTAAGAGGTTTATCCTCTTTCGGATTGTCCCCTTTATTGGAAAGCAAAACAACAAGCAGAGGCAGTAGGCAAGTTAAACCAACATGAAAGTCCCAATCATAGTGAGAGGAGAAGGCAAATTTCAAGATCATCTAAGAGAGCCCACAAGAAACCTTATTAAATAGCAAGAACAGAAGCTACAAGTCACAAGTAAGCTGAAAGCTGCTAAGCAAACAATGACCACCATATGGGTATCAGCAGGTGTTAACCACAGGTACAGCAACAACTTGATGTGGATGTCAATCTCTGCTCCAACTGCGGTATCTGGTGAAAGCAAGGATGGTCAGTTATTGTAAAAAGTGATCAAACACCTGGGCCTTTAATGTCCCCACACATCAATACTGCAAATACTATGGTAGGAGACAGAATAACAAAATCCAGATTGAGGGTATTAAGCAAGAGTCCTAGTTTGCTGATGATGTTGCTGTTGGACTGTACACCAAATCCTGGTCTGCAGCAAGTTTGTGTGTGTGTGTGTGTGTGTGTGTGTGTGTGTGTGTGTGTGTGTGTGTGTGTGTGTGTGTGTGTGTGTGTAGGGGGGCTAGTAACTGGGGTTTGACAGTGAGAATAGCTGCAAGGGAGAAGTTAGGTGCTTAGGATGTTGTTCCAGTGCAAGTGGGGAGATGGAGTTGGTACATATTTAGGCTCAGTAGTCTCAAGGGATGGGGATTTCATGGAGGATGCATGTTTCTAAAGCCTTCGGCTGCTTTAGAAATCATAACCAAGAGAGCAGTGTACAAGATGAAGGTGTTAGCAGTGGGCAAAGGCATGGATATATCGATATTGAAGGCGGAATTTGACAAGTTTTCACAACTGCTGTGTGAAGACCATCCTAGGTGTCATCAGACCAGCAATGAGAGCAGAGGAGGGTCTTGCCAAGAGCCAAAGAAAAGGAGGAGACCAGATGTTAGGGATCTGCAGGTGTGAGGTTAGAAGGGATACAAAAGAAGTGTTTGGAATGATGCAGGGAAGATAAAGTGATGAAGTAGCATCCTGTAAGAAGAGAAAAAATAGTCCTGCAACAGTCTGTCCAAGAATAGACCATTAATTTAGTGTATGAAAGAACTGTCCACTGAACTGTGAATGATTTCAAGGTTCAAAGCTCAAGGTGTGTGTGTGTGTGTGGGTGGGTAAGGATTAGGTTGCATACCTGCTACAGCAAATTTGTTTGAAAGGTAACCTGGATAAACCCTTTTTTAAATATTTTATAGCTCAGAGAAGATCAGAAATCAGTGGCTATAATTTTTATGAAGAGATCAAGCGGACAAAAAGAATTGCTTAAAATCGCTTCTCACATGCCATTTGAAATATTTGCAATATGGTGTATCACTCACTACACAATACTTTGCATTTGTACTAGACTGAACTTTCTCCTATTCAAAGGTTAGAAGCATCATCTGCCATCAATTATTCCAACCGGAATATGTGCAGTAAGTGGGTTATGTTTGGTGTGGTTTTGGGGAAAATGGTGTGAACTTTCATGGATAGTCCAGTTGACACGTTGCAAGCACAGTAGCCATGTACATGTGTGCCATGAAACCACACCTCCATCTAGCATAAATAGGAGGTGCCTAAGCTAAAAGTAGTTTTAATTGGGTGTGGTTAATCTCTTGCACAAACATTAATTATCAAATTGATATTCATGGATAAAATTTTTTGCTGATATAGGCTCCGCATCTATTCACATAGAAATTTGAATGTTTTCCTGTCCCACTTCTTATAATTGATAAGCCAGCTAAACTCTCAGCACACGCACAAGGGTTGCATACTCAGTTGTGTGTGTATCTTATATCCACCATGCTGCCAGTAGTGATTAGAACACTTCAAGTTCAGCCCTAGACAATACTCGACAGCAAATTTAAAGTTTCCTAGTAAACATAGCATAATGGTCATACTATTATACTTCATACCTCTAATGCTGAATCATGAAGAGGAACCACCATGTGACTGTCAACCCATTCAGTATCACCATAATCCACAAAAAGGATATCAAATTTGTCAATGTCCATGGCAATAATTTGACCACGGTACCACCTACAAAATTTACAACACCAAAAATGGTTGATGTTAGTCAGTATAACCAGTGTTCATTGCATCTAAAATCACCTTTTGTCAATGGGAAATCGTGCACAACAAATATCACCAACTTCAAGTGATGCTGATGCTGCCAACCATTGATGGTGTTCTGTGTCATTCAGTGATTTTTCAAGTTCTTTTAACCTAAATCAACACAATGAATTATACAAGTACCTCATTTATCGTATTAGGAAGTAGTTATTAACACATGCACTATGAGTACATGTTGACATTATTTATTGAGTGTTTTGGAACCGCACAACAATAATTATGCTAGCTATGAAAAAATTATAAACAAAGCAGCATAATAACAAAACTATCATTTTAATATGTACTTCAGTTATTCTAACTAATTCAATTATCTGGAAAAAAGTTTGGACAAAGGTGTCCAGATAACTGAGTACTAATGAACTATATAATCATTCCCTAAAATGACCTCTTAACATTATCTGCTGATTGCACATAGAGGAGAGAAGGAGAATCCACAGCAGTAACAAATACTTTAATAGCATCCTGCTTCAAGTTTATATACCTACACAGAGCAGTTAACAGTCAAATATAATTATCCAATAGCATACACACCTTGTTTTTTTTTTACTCTTATGAACTTCTTTACAGGCTGAAATGTGTTCTTTAAGACGATCTAGATGATAGGAGTTGGTTTCAGCAAGATCCATCTATAAATGACTGATTCTCATTGAAAATTTCTTTATTGCCATGCTATATCTAAACGATCTTCATATCAAATCACTTGCCTATGCTAAAGGCAGAAGATTTAATTTAGGGATGGTTTGGATATAATAATTATGCAGTACAGCCAAGTCAGAGGTTAGGGCATCCCTACATTATCCATATACTCATTTTTTCTTGATAGGCAAGCTGAATGAAGGATTCAATATCCTTTAAATTACTATTATTTCAGGCTAGGGAGGAGAGCATGATTGAGTGTCTTGGTGAATGAGTATCTGCAATACGTGGGAGCAACAAGCTTCAACCCATTAGTTACATGTCTAACTAACTTGGCTAGAAGTATATGTTATGTAATGAATATGGGCTGCATTCAAAATGGCAGAGAAAAAAAAGCTAGTGCTCTGAATGCTATCTATAGCACTGATTTGCACAGTAAAACCATAGTGAATCAAAGAAGGCTCTTCCCTCTTCTATGAAGGTGAAGTGTTTTGAGAACCTTTGAAGTAAAAATGGAGGAGAGAACAGCTATATGAAGGAAGGATCGGAAAATGAAGTGATCACATTAATTTTTTGAACTTAATATTGTACCACAAACTGGTGTGTGTGTTGATCCCTGGGTAGCTGTTACCGCATTCTTGGAGCTACTGATGAGTACAGCCTGTACAGGGTGCTGACAGATGGCATAACTCACTACTTTCCAGGAATATTCTCCTGCAGAGGACAAGAAAGTCTGAGGTTTGGTTTCTGGCATCTTGGAATGTCAGGATGTGAATGTACCAATTCAGATTATGAGGCAGGGTAACGATGTTGTGGACAAGTGGAAGGTTGATCAAGTTGTGGGTGAGTTAGGGAACTACTGTGGGTGGCTTACAAGAAGGCCTGAGGGGAACCAGAGAGGAGAGGATACTGCAATCAACTTGTCAGGTCCTGCTGTGGAGGATGGAGTCCTAGTGGTAGATGGTAAAAGGCGCGGAGATCTAGGCTGGTGTCTGTTGCCTTGAAGGTTAGTAATGGGACTAATGTGTTGCAGGTGGTGTCATACTATACTCCCACTTTCGCTGCAAGTAGGGAGGAAAAGGACAGCTTCTACAGCATGCTACAGGAAGTACTCTCTTCCGTACCATCCCAGGAGTGTTGTGTTGCTTGGGGACTTCAACACTCATGTGGGCTCAGGAGAGAGGATGATCAGAGAGTGTGATAGTACTCGGATGGCACAGATTGCCCATTGCACCAATACTAAACTTTTTTTTTTATTATGCAGGAATGCTTCTCTTCTACTATCAATAACTCCAATCTTGAAGACAGAACACCTTCAATGTGTTAGGACTCAAGTATGAAGAGCAGCAGTGTCATTTTATAGCGATTTCTAAAAATTGCAGTTTTCATCTGGTCATTCATCATATTTCACATCATTATTTCAGAAATGGTTCATTCAAATGCTAAGCTTATAATTTTTATACCACACTACTTGAAATTGACTGCACAATAATCCTTTATCTCATTTTCCAACTTGCTAGCCTTCAACCTACAACATAGCAGACATTTTTATAAAATATGCCCCGCCCCGTGCACATGATTCTTGGACCTTGACTTCGCATCTGACTGCCAGGCATGGCTTATGAATCAAGCCTTGATGCAAGTATATAAGGTACAACATCAGTAAAAAGGGCTTAAAAATTATGGTCAATGATAAACTGTATAGATATAAGCTCCACCAGCATTTATCCTTCCTTTTGCCTCATAATAATTATGATGAAAGTTTGAACCTCCGATGAACTGCATAGCTAAAATACATGTTTGGGATAAACAGGATCACAGTATCCAGTTGCCTGTAAGTTACAACGCACTATATTTTCATTATAGCTATCTGCATTACATCAAAAAGGTGATGAACAAGTAAAGGAAAAAATATTTATTCTATATAAAAGGAGAAGTAGGGATGGTTGTGTGCAGTTTAAAAAAGCTCAGCAACAAGGGAGTTAACTTCAGTCAAGTAACCCCTTACCCACCACCACTATGACCGAACTACAAGCTAACTATTCCTACTTCATTCTCTTTATATCATCTTGGCCTATTATGGGAGTGAAATAGGAATATGTTAGCTCGTAGTTGGTAATATTGGAGATGGGTAAGGGGTTACTTGACTGTGTTGCTGAACTTTTTTGAACTGAACATAGACATCCCTACTTCTCCTTTTTATTTAGAATAAATATTTTTTCCCTTTACTTGTGAATGGCGGGATGAAAGGGCTTGGTGTCTTCAATGATGAGAGGGGGGGCTTCTTTCCTCTTACAGTGTGAATGGGGGTACCATGTGCAACGCGTGGTTCCAGAAAAAGGAGATCCACATGCATTGACCATGCCATCATGAAGAAGGTGCAGTCTGGAAGTTGTGGTGAAGCAAGAAGCCATGTGGCACTTGTGTTGAAAAGAGAGAGATGGACTGGTTCAAAGAGAGCGAGGATGTGCTGAGAACATTATTCGAGAAGAGGAGTAGGTTCTTCACCCAGTGGCTATGTTCTGGGAAGATGCAAGACTTGTAGAAGCAACCGCAAACACCATATCTATGCACCACCTACCCACACTGTGACTCTGGAAGCTCATCTTCTGCCAGCTTTTGCAACCTTCCCTGAATCATTCTGGCCACCACCTTCCCCACCACAGTTCAAACAGAGCAACTCCCCTCCAATTGTCACATTGGCTAGGTCCCCTTCTTGGGTATGGGGATTAGCACAGCATCACTTTATTTGTGACTAGTTCCAACAGCATCTCCCCATCATAACACCACCATATCCCTGATTCCCCAGCTGCCTTTCCATTCCTTAGCTTCATCACTGCGGCTATCAACTCTTCCTCATGCACTGGGTGTCACCTGCACAGGGGCGAGCCCTCTCCTGCTTCTCTAAATATCTCTGATGGACTTCCACACTACTTTCCCACCATTCCTACCAGCAGATGCTTCAACTGAAACCAATTGTTCTTTGGGAGCACAAGGAGAAGCTGTTCATCACCTTTGTGGACTTGAAGAAGGCTTATGACTCAGTACCGAAGGAGGCAATGTGGAAAGTTCTGAGGAAGCTTGGTGTCCCAGATGTGATGGTCAGCCTAATCAAGTCGTTCCACCAGGACATGAAGGCAAGAAACCGCCTAGACAAGAAAGTTGATGGACTCAATCAGTGGGCTGAGACAGGGCTGCTGTATGGTACCAGTACTTTTCAACCTCTTCACATGTGCTGTTATGTAGAGATGGTGTGAGAAGGCACATGAGGAAGTTGGAGTCAGGTTACCGTACAAGTATGATGGGAAACTGTTCCGGAGATACACCAGGAATGCTAATGTGAGAAAGCTGACTAAGAGCCAGAAGGTGAGCTCTCCAGCTTTGGACTGACAGTCAGCAGCTCCAAGACCAAACACATGGTCACTGGCAGGCCAGCATTGGACAGTTGCAGATTTGAGGGAGTTTGCTCACTTGTGGGTGACTCTAGTAGGAAAGGAGCATCCAAGGTATTTGGAAGGTAGTATTCCTGGATAAGAATCTGACTCTGATCACCAAGAGGAAGGTCTACCAGGCATGTGTCTTATCTGGATCCAAGTGCTGGAAACCGTTATATCAACAAGCTGAACTCCTTTCACCATAGGTGCATCAGGACTATCCTTGGGATAAGCAACAGGAAGTAGATTAGCAAGTACAAACATCGAAATTTCGAATTGAAGAAAACAAATAATATATTTCCAACACAGCAATTACTTCTCAATTCCTTGTACATGCAGCATTCTAGATTTAATCTAGACCCTTTCCCCCTTCTCATTAATGAACAATCAACATCTGCGTTCATCATTTATTTATGAGAAGGGAAAAAAAAAGACTACCAAGATATTAAGCATTACATAATAAATCCTTACTTTTAAAAGATCATGTACAGGATTGAGTACTGGAGTAGCTACTTGAATACCTGAAGAAAAAGAAGAGTAAGTGAGAATTTGATACTAGTAGCTACAGTAGCCCTGAAAATTTACCACAGGTCATAACATAAGGTAATTGTGTCCCGATTTAGAGTTTAAAAGATGGTTTTAGGCAGTGTTATCCACCATCTTGCAAGGCTAGCCCTATGAAAATCAACCTGGTAAAAACACAGCTAGTATCATTATTCCATTGGCTAAGCTTAGATTTTGCAGTATACTTTATATGCTACTTTTTGTAGACGTAGTTCTGGTTGGCAATTATTCAATCTCCATTGGCCAGTCCTAATAAAGCAATTTCCTATACATAAACCTGCTGAAGTAGACAGGTTTGCTCAGTTTTGGAGCAGTGTTCATTTGCTTTACTTTCCATCGTTAGCTAAAAGTTAGCTATATTGTGCATGTACAGTATTTTATCCTCAGGGCTTGATATACATATATATATTGCCACTATCCAGTTTGTACACCATAGAGTGGCTCGCTTCGCTCATGACTAATGCTGTTTTGTATGCTAGTTATTCTAGTTATACACTATTTTACATGTTACTGTTGTTAAAAATATTATTTATAAATTGAAAATAATAAAAAATTCATAGAGGGTGGATACTCTGTATCCCCATGGATAGTAAGTTGATAGTAAGTTGAGACTGCTCCTAACTTCTCCCTCCATGATATGCAGGCCCTAGCTACTAAATACTTATTCCACCACAAAGTGTTGACATAACTGATTGCCTGGGTAATGCAATTGTAGCCATGCTGTATAACTTGTACTTGGGAAGGATGCACCTTGCTATCAAGGTAAGATTAGTCTATGTTTATAGTAGTGACTATAGTTAACAGCAATTGACACCTACATTTGCATAACGAGGTGAATCTTAGGCTACATAGAATAATGTAAAATCTCATATCCAAAAACCACTTGGAGCACTTCACAAAAAAAAGTTCAGCCATAACCTCACTTTTATTGTGGAGATTTTCCATGCTGTTAGAACTACAATACATATCTAGCCTTATTGGTTTGTATTACAACATGGCCATGTCCAATAGTTGAACCCCAAGTAATAGAAATGCAATGCTATACATCCAGTTATTATATCATGCATACACCACCAATATCATGTGATGTACTGATAGTGTGTGGGCTCACTTTGCTCAATAATTGATGGTCCATAATAATATAATGATGAATTAATTTAGGAGTCAAATCCCCTCTACTGACAGTAACTAACCTGGAAGTAGCTTTATGCATTCCACACGTTCCAACCACAAAGTCTGTTCACATGATAGCCCTATCTTTCCATAAATGACTTTATTTTGTACCATCTGTCTAGAATAATCCAAAGCCTAATAATCAAAGCAACTCAATATTACGAGACAACTATACATACAAAAATAATTGCCATAATGTCATTAGCAATAATAATTATAAAGTTCTTATCAGAGAGTACAATAGTACTCTCTAAGTAGGGATGGCACAGATTGCCCCATCGGACATTTTCTTTCATAACTCCAGAATACTTCCCTCTTACAGTCAGCAACTCCTAACTTGAAGACAGGACATCTTCAATGTGCTAGGATTCAAGTATGAAGAGCAGAAAACAAAGTAGTATCATTTTTCAGCGACTTCTAAAATCGCCGTTTTCATCTGGTCATTCAAACAACTCATTTCAGAAATGGTTTATTCAAATGCTATAATTTTTATACCATACTACTACTCAAAATAGACTGCGCTATAATCCTTTACCTTTAACTTGATGTTAAAAAATAGCATGTCATTTTCCAACTTGCTAGCTTTCAACCTACAACATGGCAGACATTTTTATCCACTGCCCCTGTACACATGATTCATGGACCTTGATCTCACAATTTCAAGCAAATCTGTCATTAACTTTCTCTCTTGATATTGGTCTCTCAATGCTCAGAGCGTAAACCCTAGGCATTAGTCTGGTTATGAATCAAGCTTTGATGCAACAGTATATCACAGTAAAGGCCTAAACAAAAATATATCTATATATACACAAAATTAGGTCAATAGCAATCTTATTATAAACTCTATAGATAGCATTAGTCCTTCCAGATCGTATTCATTTCAGCTCATACAATATCCAATGAACTACATAGCTACAATACATGGATTTTAACTTGGAGAGCAGGATCACAGCATCCAGTTGCCTATCATTACATCAAAAAAGGTGATAAACAATTAAAGGGAAAAAAATTTAATGCCATCCAAATTATCATAAAATTTACTACTCCTATCACTCCTAGCCCTCTTAATTTCAACATTACCCAACTTAAATCCCCCTTCAGCAACAAGTGAGTCAAGTAACCCCTTACCTGTAGCCACACACATATCACCCAACTTAAGCAAATAATTCCTATTCTCTCTGGCCTCATGGAGGGAGTGAAGTAGGGATAGTTTGCTTAAGCTTAAGTTGGGTGATATGGGTGTGGTTATTAAAATTAGGAGGCCTAGAAGTGAAGTAGGAAAAGTTAGAAGAAATTTTTTGTGCTCACTTATAAGCCAGTGTGCATATGTTGTTAAAATTTAAAAATAACCCCAATATCATGATATCTGCTATGTATAGTTGACCAGCATTACCTGAAATGGCCAATCCAAATCATTGTCTTTGGGCTTAATTCCAGATAAATAAGCTTCGACTACTCGAGGAGGCACCTCAAGAAAACTTTCAGGCAAATAAAGTAGTTCATTAGCACCAACTATTCTAACTTCGCCGACATCAATCAAACGAATCTGATAACCAGAAACTATTGCATCCAATTATGAAATTATGATTTCCTAGAGTTACCCTAGCCTCCTCTACATGTGGAAAGTAGAATCCCAGTGGTTGAGAAAATTTCAAAACTTGAACACGAAAAAAGTTTCCATCCTCAGAGCAGTAGCCATAATAACAACCCTCTCGTGGATTACCTATAATGAAAATCAATGTATGAACTGTGAGAATAGCTATTAATATCCAAATTGTAAACAAACCATGATAATTCTTGTTTTCTTTTATTGAATAATAATGAGTAAGGTCCAGAGACAACCTTTTAAATTGTATTGGATTATGAACAGTTGCTGGAGGCTCTCCTCTGGATGGTGGAATATGCTCCAAAATGGATAACCAAAGTCGGTTGGCATTTGAGATATGATAAACTTTAGCCTTAAAATATAATACACGAACAATAAAGAAATAACACTACAAGCATAGGGTAAAAAAAATAATTTTTTTAAAGGGCAATTGCATACAAAAATATAGGCACTTATATATATTCTAGAGAAAAAGGTGAATAAGCATCATAAACATTATTTCTGGTCATGCCCACACTAGGGAGTCAGACAGAAGTTTCCTGGTGCTATGAAGCATCAACTAAAGTCAAGAGTAGAGCAACAAGGTACCGAAGGTAGCGTAGTAAGCTCATTCGGATTATATTTCCAAGCCTATAAGCCACACGACTCTGTTAGATTCTACTTACTACTCTATAAGCACTGAATTTATCAGAGTTTGAAGCATAGGATCATAGTACAGGTAAGAAAATGGCATCTGATGGAATATGGTATTGAGCTGGGAGAATAAAGCTTTAGAGTGCCAAAAGAGAAAAGACATATTAGTAGTAATTATGATAATCCAAGTTTCACTAATACTGTTTTCAACTGAAATATAAGGTTTTTGATTAGGATCTTTACTATTACACAGCATATTAATCATTAGACAAACCTTCACAACACCTTCAATTGGAAGATTACTGCATGGTCCAACTGATTTCAGCTCTGACACAGCTTTCAGCTTATGGATGCTAGAACATTTGTATTTTCTATATAGAATAATAAGTTCTCAGTTTTTCAAACATTGTAAATGAAGGAATTAGGGTCTGGTATTGTTTTGGAAAATATACTTTGCACTTGTGCATTTGAAACTAAACTGAAATTGACTTGCTCTATAGATATACAAATTACGTGCCTACAAGAACCCCATGCTTTGAGATGATAACAGCAATCATATCCACTCTTGTTGCTTTCCTTGTCCTAAAATAGAAGAAGCAAATAATACGATATTCTGTGACAAAATACTCTCACCTTAATTTGGGCTTTGGCCATTTTTTGTACAATAGGATGAACAGGAATATCCAATCTTTTCACCATTTCACTTAATAAAATAGACTGTTTCCTCCAACTTTCATCAATTAAAATAGTACAAGAACACCTCCAATTCCTGTGAAATTGTGTACATTCTGACACCAGTAATTACATGTGAATTAGAAATTTAGAAGGGGGAGAGAGTAGATGGAACTCCTTTTAATACCACTGAGAATCTAAAGTAACACGAATCAACACTAAAAGATACACTTTCTGTTGTACAAACTGTGTCTAGTGGAAGAGTTTACAGGCGATAAAATCTATAACAACATACTCTAATAAAGCACTGTAGAGCAAAGATAGCCTTCTTCGAAATGCTACTTTACTAAAAGGTGGCGAGAAATGTATAATATGACGACAATTGAAATTAACTGATGGTAAGACACTGTCAGGCACCACTATGAAATATAAAAAGATTAAGCAAACACAGAAAGTACAAAACTTGTCAATTCAAAATTAATTACAAAAATTATGGGATATAAACTCACCTGCAATTTTGATATCCACATAGTTAATAACATTATCCTCAGTTACAAGTACTGGTGACCAGTTGTTCAAATTAAGAATCTAACAGAATTTGTACAAGTTAATATTTAATAACTAAAAAACTAAGTACATGCTGGAATTGCATATATCAAATAAAAAATATAAAAAACTTGCTTGATAAACACTATCTGCTTCTTCTTTTGTCGAGGTACATATAGCTGTCATCACACCACTAACAATCTGCTTCTGCAGTAACTTGAACTTGGAATCACAAGGTAAAACCACATTCTGAACATATACAAGGATTGATAAAAATAAAAGATACCAAATATTACTATGTAGATAACTAACCAAATGTATATGTGATTTTATGGCAACTTCAATGGAACAGGTAGTTATACAGGCTGGATCACAAAGGATACTCCTAAACTGATGTAGTTCCTTTGACCAATGAGAACCCAGGACAACAATTTGAGGTCTGGAGTGCTTTGTTATTTCTCTCAGTTGCACAATTTCATCACAAAAACTTTCATACAGTGCATTAAAGTCATCGAGCACCTGGCGATGATACATTAAAACAATTGAGTGGCTATATGCCAGGGATTATCCAAACTACATACATATATATAGCTATAGAGAAAGATTTCAGTTACCATGAAAACCATTCATTCATTCATTTAAAAATACTTCAAGCATAAGCCTGAATTAGTGATTTCACCGCAGAATTAATCCCTCTACGGCTACTACATTGCTGCAAAAGTGACCCACTCAGAATGGCACCAACATTTCCAGTCAGTCTATGTGTGGCTACTCAATCTATATCCTCCCAAATCTTTTTACATTCAGGCACTGTCTAGGTGCTTCAACACTGGGTTCTAAATTGACGTAAAAAGAAGACATTTTTTAGCTCAATCAAAGGCTAGAAGCAATCAGAACTTCACCTGACCCTGGATCTTGGTTTGTTTAACTGGAATAAGCACAAAGAACTGTCAACACAAGGCTTTAGCTGAAGAAAAATGACACCAAAAATTGATCGAGGCATGGCTGCTTAGTGGTTGAGTTTCTCTGCAACGGTAGTGTTCTAAAGTGTTTGGTTTGCCCTCAGTCGTAGTAGGAAGTGCTTGTCAGTATGAAACTGTACTTTCCAACTGTAGCACAGTGCCCCTACTCATCTCATTAACTCATGAATTATTCATGAGGAGTTTACCCTAACCTTAATTGTTTGTGTATATCTTCAGTGTCATTAAAAAATAAGTCAGCTACTTTTTATAACAGATGCCCTATTATGAATAATTCATCACCTAACGGTATCTTTAGTTACATGTAGAACCGTACCAAATAGAAATTTACAAAATTAAATAATCAATGTTAGTTACATGTAGAACTGTACCACACAGTTCTCCCATACATACAGTTCTAGAACATACATGTATGACTGTACCAAATGGAAAATTTACAAAATTAACAAAGTTCTTTCAAACAAGCAAATGCCATGAGAATCAGTGTAATTCACACGCATGAAGACTGCTTATTTAAATGACAACATTCAATGTTTTTAACACTTCTTGATACTATCAGAGAATTCTCTGATTAGGGAGGGCCATGTGTAAAAGTTTCATAAACAAGTGGTAATTTCAATAACCACACCCATACCACCCAACTTAAGCTGATCATCCCTACTGCCTTTGAGTAAGCCATTATGCATTATGAAAACTCTAAAATTGTGTTAGCTGGGAGCAAAGTAGGGATAGTTAGCTAAGTTGGGTGATATGGATGTGGTTAGTCAGACACGAGGTCGAGGTCATAGAATCAAGGAGGCAAGGTATGCATGATTCTATTGTATTGCAAAAATGTCTGCCACTGAAAGCTAGCAGGTTGGAAAATGATATTTTTGACATGTTGAGTTAAAGGTAGCTCAGCCATTTTTGAGTACTGCGGTATTTAAATTATAGCATTTCATTAATATGTATATTAGTTATAAAAATAATCTTACTAGGAATGATATTCCCTGAAAAAATGATGAATATTTCTCGTAAAGCCGAAGTGCAGATGAAGGAGTAGAAATCAGAATGTTGATTCCATTAATCATACAGTGTATTGCCTGGTATACATAATTATGTATAATAAAGCAGTAATACATGTACAGGAACACAAACCTCAACTTCTGATGCATAATGGGAACAGCAGCACCTATGAAGGAATAAGTTCATATTATCATATTCCAATAATCCTTATGCACATACTACATAATGGTATACAAGCGCAAATCACATATCCACTTGCCTTAGAAGATAAAGCTCATTTGTTTTCTTAAAGGTATAGCTATCCTACAGACTGATTTCAGAATATCAAAGTTATAATGATTCATAGCTTAGTCCCTTGAGAGAGAAGAGTAAGATTGTTTTAGAGGATTAGTATGTATTTGAAGTAGAATGTTATTTGATTAGAAAATAGCTAGCTAATAAACTATATGGCTAGCTGCTTGCTAGGCATGTACATGTGTGCAAATGGTGGAGAAAGTATAGCTATTATTTCACAAGCACTGATTTGAAATAAAGCACATCATGATTTGCTGCACAAGATGCTATAAACCTCTCAAACAAATCACTAGTGTGGGGCTAGCTCAGGTTTGCCTTTATTATTCAAGACTGGGAGGCAATAGGAGGAAATATTCAGTTTGAGGTTGGCAGTATTAGCTCAGAAGCTGAGAACTGACCATATGGACTCCAATAATAATGATTTGTAACCATATATAGCTCATGCTAACCATAGATATGAGGTTTTACGGGATTGGAAACGCCCAATGAACTACACAACTGTGGCGTGTTGATAGATGCGTACACGCATGCAGCATTGATTATATTAATGGTTGTGAAAACAGATCAATATTCATTCCTTTCAAGGCAGTTAAAGTGATGTTCTGTCACTACAGCTCACAGAATAGTACAAGTATGTTAAGGGGAAGGTATTGAAGAAGTGAAGAGTCAGAGAGTTGAAGTTGGAGAGTCTGAGGAAGGAAGTTATTCATAACTTTTTTCCAACTATGAGTACCTATTATACATTAATTTTATGTGATTGATTTGAAAGAATGACTTTTGGTATTAAGATTCATTATTAGATAATTTTGCCCCAAAGTTATCTGTCAGTTTCTGCTCAGTTCTCCCTCATCAGCATTACTATTCCATGTAGCTAAAGTTTATATGCCTTTTGATCAGAAAATGGGCAACAGCAATTGATTCCATCAAGTGTGAGAGGGAATACAGTCCCATTAACCACTACAGTAGTATTTGTAGGAATAATGAGCTAAAATTTATTTCATACAGTAAATCTATGCCCTAGTGTATTATGGTATCATTGGCATAAGTCTCACCTCACAGATCTTGTCAGAACAGCAACTTTGACAAAAGTGCTATTTCTACAGCTGTCAACGCGCCTCGGTTGTTAGTTGCTAACAAGAGCACGTGATCTGTTTCCAATCCCGTAAAACCTCTTATATCTATGTGCTAACTATATACCCACACGCTAAAGAATTCAGTGTTTTATTACGAGTGTTCTGCATACTGCAATCTGATTGGACAATAGGTAGCTCATATTGCATGAAAAGGAGGATCAATAACTTTCACATTAATAGTTACCAAGAAACTTTAGGGGTTTCCCTGGGAAAGCACTGCTGCACTGAACAGCTAGCTGCACAAGAAGTGGTTTAATTTCGATCACTATACTCATGTTACCCAACTACTCTATCCCTACTTCACTCTCCATGAGTGGTCTCATGGGGAATGAAATGGGGATAGAGTAGTGCTCTCATGGTGAGTGAAGTAGGGATAGAGTAGTTGGGTAGTATGGGTGTAGTAGGCTCTCTTGTTACACAGAGCCATCCCTACTTGTCTAATAAATGTTTTTTCCTTTTACTCGTTCATCACCTTTTTTGGATTAGAGATGAAAATAAGGTATGTATCTAGAGCCAGAGGTACATACTAATTATTTTCTTATAGGCAACTTGATGCTGATCCTCCCTGATATTTTCTTGTAATTATAAAGTTAAAGTTTGTCCCAAACATGTAGTTCATATTCATATAGTGCTTAGATAACACATAGCAGTCAAGAGTAGAGGTGCAAGGATCGGCTACTTGTTATCTTTATTATAATTAAAGAAAGATGTGTTTACCTGAATCTCTGTCCAGGATCCACCCAAGAGATGATTTTCTTAGCTTGCAGTTCCACACTCATAGCTTGATGACTTGTAGACACAAGTATAAGTAACTTCAGCTGTGTGCATTAGTATACTTATGTATGTACATCAAAAAATATATAAAAAATATATAAAAAATATATAATATACACGTATATATGTGAAGATCTGATAAAATGTCAGACAATGGGAAGAGTTGATCTGGCATGGCCTTTACATTTTTAGTGCAATAGAATATTTACCAATAAGATGATGTCAGATCAAAGCAAATTTGATCAGACATAACAGCAAATGGCCTCTAGCAGACTGTCATAATCCTCACTGTTCATGACGTATATACCTAAATTAGTAATCATTTACCTTACAGTTATGACCACTAGAATCTATAATATTCAGCAGTGGCAATAAGTATGCAAGTGTTTTTCCAGTTGAAGTTGGTGATACAATTACAGTATCATTTCTGCTCAATATATATGGAATACCATATGATTGGGCCACAGTAAAGGAGACCATTCCAATTTTTTTCAGCTCCTATGAATATTTAATGATATTTCAACACCAAAGTCTAGTGAAAACATAGAGTACCTACTTTTAAAATGCAAGTTGATAGACCAGCAGAATTCAGTGACACAGGGGTTTTATGTGTTGATGCTTCCACATATGCTGCATTCAAAGTCTGAGAAATAAAGCAAGTAGTGAGCATATTTCAGTGTCTCCACTCAGTGTAGACATGAAAGATTTTTATGAGTGTAACTCACTTCATGATATACTTGTTTGTGTGAAGTGCACTGGATACTTGAAAAAGAATGATTCACACAATCTGCTTCTACTGTAATAGCATCATTCATCTGTACTTCACATTGCATCTACAAAAAGATTACTCTAAATAATATTTTGAAAAATCAAATTGATTGGCATTCACACAAGTGCCACAGTATCGCATGCATTGCTCTAAATCATTAGTTATAGCTATAGTCTGATTGCTAGGGGGATGCAATGACATGCTTATCCAGCAATCAAAGAATTGCAGTAGTACTGTGAGACTAATATTATGTAGATGAAGGTGGCAGCAAAGGAGTAGTTAGGTACCAAGGAGATAAATAATTGGGTCACAATTTTAGTTTGTATAATATTATGTAAGTATAGGGAATATGTCACAGATGAATGAAAGTAAAGTCAGAGAGATTGTAACAGGCTAATTGATATTTATCTAATAAGAAAGATTTAGTGCCCTCCTTTACCAATCCAAAGTGTACTAAATTTTCCCTGTAGTTAGTTTAACTACGTAGGTGGCACCTTGGCATTGATAGATAGGTGACACATTGGCACTAGTTCTTCCCTATTACTGTAGTAAACTGTATTTGCACTAATTCCCCCCCCCCCTGAGAAATTTATGGAGATACACTAAGTAAAGAAAAAATATTTCATAGATAAATGTGACTCAAAAAGTAAGCAAACAGAATAAGGGGTCCATATATATCCTGCTAATGATCCCTACAATAATATGTTACACCATGTCACACTTGGGTAGCTTCAGATGTAATCCTCTATGTCTTCCCTACATAGAGCACGGATATACTAGACTATGTAGTCCAGTATATCAAGAGAGTTACCTCTCTCTGATAATAGTATATATCCTGCTAACAATCCCTACAATATGTCACACTTGGGTAGCTTCAGATGTCGTGCTGTATGTCTTCCCTACATAGAGCACGGATATACTAGACTACATAGTCTAGTATATCGATGCCTCTTTCTGATAATAGTATATAACTTCATAATTTTGCACCACAGTATAAGGTCAGTGAAGTAAATAGAATTAAAACTCGCACTAGTCAAACTCGTAATTTTACAATGGTATTGAAATAAATTTTATTGTGCCGATAATAGTGCAAATGATTTAAGTATTTATGTGTCCTGCCAATTTTTAAAAGTTTCTTCTGAGGTACTAAAGTACGAAATCATTTGAAATGGGATCAGGAAGGACAAGCCAGATTACACCTGATGTGTTGTATATGCATATTTGTGAAGGAAAAATTAGAGCAGTGCAGTTATTGGATTTACTCCTAGCACAGAGTTGTAAAGTAGTATATCACTAATACACACGTACACTAAAAATGGTAATTCTTACATGTGCTACGAGTCTTTTTACTCTTTAGAGTGAAAAAGTTTGCTTCCCGGAATTAAGTGGCTGATTTTTGCCCTAAAGCTTCTTAGCTAGTAGCCCTCACTACATTGACCTTGCTTCTTGTGTGTGTGTGTGTGTGTGTGTGTGTGTGTGTGTGTGTGTGTGTGTGTGTGTGTGTGTGTGTGTGTGTGTAGTATTACTAGGCTGTTTTATAGCCATGTGCAGTTTAAAGTCTATGGTGCAAGTAGTTTTGGAGATATGACCCCTTAGCAACCATGTGTGCACCACCCTTAATGATGTTGTAGAAACTCCATTGCTGAATTCTTTCACAATGAAAATGTTCAGTACAAAGTATAAAATACTCTGAAGTAGGGTACGTACGTACGTATATTTACTCTCTCTTGATAATACGATAATAACTCCATTTAATGCTCTCAATAATATCCTAGCAACATTTCATAGGCAACTAGTTCAAGTTCATTCAGTTATGGCATCTTATTTTCTTAGTTGATTGATAATTATGGTTGAAAAGTATGGCCCAGGAGTTCATTTAGGGGGGGGGGCGGCATTCACCCCCCTTAGGATTTCAGTAATATTAACTAAATGACATAGCCATATTTATAGTATTATGCTTAGTTAGATAAGCATGGCTGAGTTCCCCAAGGCTAAGAGCCATTATAGATCAAAGAATTTCCGGGAATAGGTACCAGCTCTGCACACATATTGATAGGGGTGGGTAATGTCAACTGACAACACATAAGTCATTGTTAATATCAAGTGGGTGCAGTTTATCCAAAAGGGTGTGGTCAGGGGAAATGGTTGTGGTTAGTTTCCAACAGTGAGGATTATAAGTCTGCCATAGACCATTTACCGGGGTCAAAAAGGTCAAATGTCTGATAAGATTTGCTTTGATCTGACATCATATTGGCATAACATTAAAGGCCATATCATAGTCTTCCCATGGTCTGACATTTTTGTCAGATCACTTCAAAAGAGTTACAATCCTGACTGTGATAATATTGATTATTCTGCACCTCAGTTACTTCAGCAAGATTAGACTTGACCAAATAATCATTAAAGGAGATGAACGCATCCTAATAGGATTAAATGCATCTTATTGACACCATAGTATCTATGTTTACACAAATGAACATACCTCAGCATCTTGCTTTTTCACATATAAAACAACACTATCGTTAGAATCAATAATCGCATTCACAACATCATTTTTTGCACACAATTCTTTCAAATGGCACATGACTATATCACCCCATCCTTTCTTCAAACACCGTTTATAAGGCTGGAGCTCCTTCAGCAAATATTGCTGAGCTATTGGGGGATATTCAGCTAGGTCCAGTGGCAGAGCACGAACACTGCATGGTCCAAATGTAATTAAAGAATGCAATAAAGCTATGGATTACATTACCACTCCAAAGGTGATACGATCACAGTACCATCATCCACTAAAAATAACCTACAAAAAGACATTTATAGTCAATCTGACTTTTAATAGTGGTAAAAGCAGGCTTCAAATAATATAACATTAATAGCGTAATTAATAGTTGAAATAAGGTAATATCACAGAGAATGAGAATATTTACTTATAAAGTGATTAGAAATCCACCAGTGAGATTATTTTTCAATTGGGTATATCATAATCAAATATTATGTACTTACTCAACTTTTGTACAATAGATACGAGATGATAAAACATTGCAAACTTTAGCACGCCTCCATTTAACATTGCCACTGTCCACAAAATACTTTACCAAGCACATCTCCCCGATAGTAAGGTTGTCAATAAAGTCCAGCTAAATTTCAACAGAACAGTTGTTTATCACTTATGAACTACACGTCTTCTTTAAGGAAAACAGCCAGCTAGACTGTGCCAGTTTATATTCTAATTCGCTCACCCCACACTAGGGAGTGCAATATATCTGCAATATACGGTGAATTGAGCATGCATGCTCACCCCACAATGCTTATCTAGAGGCTGATAGAATACTATTGATCTTTTAATGTGCACTCAATTCCCACGAGGCATATTCTTACCAGCCTTCACTAACAATGCACTTGCTTGAATTACACCTTACATTATTATCACGAGTTTAAATCTCATTGAGTAAATGCAGGTAAATAGCCCCCCACTAACAATGCACTTGCTTGAATTACACCTTACTCACATTATCCTCATGAGAGTTTATTAAATTTTCAATCTCACTGAGTAAATGCAGGTGAATAGCCCCCCAAAAGGATCCATCATCACAAAACTATAAAAAAAGTGAAGGGCAATGTGGAAGGGCCTGAGGCGTCAAGATCTTAAACTCACTAACTTTAAGCACACACATCAGCTCTTCAGAAGCCATATGCACGTAAGTTAAGTCCAGTCAAACCGCACGTGTACGTTTTGAGGCGAATTTATTTGCAACCGGAATTGGAAGTAGATTAAAGTGGGCGTGGTTACAAAAATGGCTCGACTAGGTACCAGCTGGAAAAGCGTTCTTTCTTCAGTCTCAAGACATTTCGTTTCCCTTTAACAGCCAATACTGTTTCTAAGGAGGGTATTCAGCATATTTACAGGAAAAATCTTAAAGGTAACCACAGTCTTTAACATTACAAGCGAATCCAATGCGAGTCCACATTGCTTACGATACTCGGAGTGTATTTGCCCTGTATCGTCCAGGGCTTGGATTGTTTTAGAGAACACATGATAGAGCTGGAGAATTTGGTCAGTGAAGGCCAGCAGCTGGGTCCTGTGATGATTGCTGGTGACCTTAATGCCCACCCGAAATAAACCAACTGAATATCCATAGTGTAGGTATTTGTCTGTATTATGGCAATAGCATATTCACACTGCCCATTTGACAGAACAATTCTGGCTTGATTATGATAACTTGATACTGAGTGTTGTGTGTATTTATTTGAACTTCATCCATGTGTCTGTCATTATTTTTGGGGTTTTTTGGTGAACGTGAAGGCATTGATGTGGATCTAATGCAGCTATTCGTTGCTTCAGTTTTCTGAAAATCTTGCTAAGCAGTTGTACAACTCGTTTAGAGACAAATTTCTCTTACCATAGTTCGGCTTTGGGCATATTGAAATGGGCGAATGCCATGTCCCAAATTAAACTACTCCTATTTAGGACGTCCATATTATAGCTATAAGGCCTCGAATTAGTTAGCTACCAGCTAACTGAACAGATCCTAATACAATAATTATAGTCAAGTTTACAAGGATGGAGGAATGATTGGTTTGACTTACCTATTCAGGTGCAACATCACTCTGATGGGGCCCATTTTTTTTTTTTCATGTGGTTGGTTAAAACAGCCACAAGAATGTCAAAATCCTGTATTCAAGGACCACTAGGGAGAACCCTGCCATTAAACATTGTAATAAGTCTTCATCCACTTCTGTCATGCATTTTGAATCTCCAAATTGCCTAGGTATTCAAATTAGACGTGTAGATGTTCAAGTGTCAGGCCTAGCTTCCAATCCTACACACTATGGCTGGTTTTTGACCCTGAATGATGCATTGTGTTGCAGAATGCAACCATCTTGGTGTGTATGTATTACTGTTTCCATATTTTGCTATCCTTCACACTTTCTACATATACATTAATCGTCACTTATTGATATCATTTCCCTCTCAATGCCTCCCAGGTTACTAAATGGCTGCAGTACATTGAGTTCTGATGGCAAAGGAGGCAAGGACCACGTTCCTGACCTGGATGTATTTCCTTCCTACGGACATTATTAACCTATTCACTTGTTTATGATTTATCTTGTACTGTGGTTATGAAGTATTTCGCAGTTACAGTTCTTAAATGCTGTGTACTATAATAAAGTATTCTTTATTTTGTAATACATTTTATGTGTGCACATACCTAGCAAATGGAAAGTCCCGAAATTAAAGTAATTAGACTGCTTTGATTCTGTGAGCTGTGCACTCTCTGTTGCTGACTTGGAATAGCTCGCAGGATATATCTATCTGCCGCGGATGGGTCGTGGATCGAGTGAGCATAGCATACATCGCAGCCTTCAATGCGCATGCGCCATAAGTTAAATGGAGCTGACCAGGCCCTCATATATTATGGTTCCAGCCCTTGCCCTCGATGTGATGTGTCAGATTTGGAGGGCAATTCGTACTTTGAACACTATATCACAACTCACTCCTCCCTCATGAATGTGGACAGGATCCTCTCTGCTCTGTCATCATCAGAACCTGACTTATCACTTGTTATAAATCATTTTTATGTTACACCTGAGTAGCCTCCCTCAGTCACTTGACACTCTTTTTTCCCCGTTTATTTTGCATATGCCCTTTGGGCTTTACATTGCTTGATTGATTGATTGATTGATTGAATGGAGGGTGTCTGAATTCACTGGACTGCACTGGATTACTGGAATGGACTATTAGACTGACCCTTTCACCTTAAACTTGGTGCATTATTGCCACTTAAAATTACTGGGCAGTAATTATTACTGGTAGCTACACTAATTTAACTCGCACTAGAAGTCAGACCCTGGTACATGTGAGACTATAGAAGTTTACATCAAAGCACTAACTGTGGGAAACTAGCTAATCTCTATCTATTAATTAGTAATTGCAGTAATTAGCTACTAGCTACACTAGTAATTAGTGCATATCGTCTTTTCATACCTCTGAGTGACACTTGTTGTCTTACACAAAAAATGGTAAGGCCCAGTCAGACAACCAGATCAGAGGTAGATTTAGCATATTCGAAAGGGACCAATTCTGATAATGTAGCCTATCCTATGGCCATGGATGAAGGGAGTTGTGTCCCTAGGGAATAGCAAATTTGGCTAGCTCTTACAAGCAGCAAACATATCTTGATCTAGTAGATTCTATGGACCAATGCATGTTGTCTAAATATTGACTTTGAGCATGCACAACTTGGTAAGATCATTCATTTGAAGTTGTGAAGTTCCCCTATTATACATCAGCCACTGGTGACTGGACTACTGGGGAGGGAGGGAAGTGAAATCTCCAATTCTAGTGTTACACAAAAATTACTAGTGTAACTTAGTTAACTTGGTTAACTTCCAATATTTAAGTGGTTATGATGTCAAAAGAATAATTTTGTGGTCAAATTTAAGGTGAAAGGTCAGTCCAGTAGTCCAGTCCAGTGAATTCAGACACCCTTAAATGGATGTACATGTTGCAAAAAGCTCGCAAAATCCAGTATCTATGATATGATCTGCCGCGCCACTGCGTGCATGGGAATATTTCACAAGCGAGGCCGTAAGCCGAGTGAAATCCCAACCGAGGGTAGTAGTCAGGTGGCTTAGTGAAATTATGGGGACACACTGGACAAAAGTGCCAAACTTTGTACAGGTAGTCCTGATCCATGGAATGATTTGAAGATGGGATCCACCCAAAATGGAGCAAGAAATTGTAGTTTCTATATACACAAATTTTTTTATTTTCGTGGTACATAGAGATTATACAGCAAAAATATTTTAGAAAACAGGTTCTATTGCATTTGCAATGAAGGTCCAATTTGCTTTCTTGCAGCCACACCTGTACCACAGCCTTTGCTTCTCTTGCAATTAGCTACATTTTACAAGTTCTAGACAAGTTTGCTGGCTATGTTGTGCACTCGTCCCAACTCCAACCCCATGATGCTGGACTTGGTCTGTTCTGCTGAGGTAGTTCACTGTTAGTCCATAATATGCTGGCTTGGTATGTATATAGTCCTCGAAAAAGAGCAGCTCTTGTAGGTGGAAGATTTTATTTCTATGACAAATATAGCATTCTTGTTTCGTTCACACTTTCAAGGTTACTGCTTTTGTTGTACGTATTCACTACAAATTTTTCCAGGAGAGAGAAAATGGGAAGAATAGATTGGGAAGCTTGGAAGTCCTTTCCTGATTCATCCGGAACATTTACAAAAATAGCAATGCATCCCTGAATGATGACTCGTTTCCCCTTTCCAAAAAAACTTGATGTAGTATCACAGCCTGTGAAGCTGTGGACGACTAGTAATGCTGAAGATTTATCTTCACCCAAAAGAGTGCAGACAGAATTGATGTGCCAGTAGGAGAAATTTTTTCCCCTTCCAAAGGCCACCCGAATATTTATGTTGGGGTTCAAGGAAAGTAAGTGAAAAACTTGCCTATCAGGATGACAATAATGTCAGTATCCACAGTGTGGGCATCTATGTGAATCAAAAGTCTAGTGTCTGACTCTTCATGATCACATGCTTGCATTTACTGATCAGTACCTTTTGAAGGTACTTCGGTACAAGAGGTTATATATACCTCCTGGATAATTACTTTTCTAGAAAGGAAATCAAAAAGCTCTATCTTAATGGTTCTGGAACCCTGTTATTACCAGCTACCTTTTGTCTGGTGCCTTTCCCCTTCTTTTCTTTTGTGATACTATCAGTGATATAGGTATCCCAAACAACATCTACACGAGTGGATCTTTCCAGCTGCTTGAGGACAACAACATTATCAGCATACTGGTTAAATGTAATAATGTTAAAAGGTGAACAAGAGCACCACCATCAAATACAATAATATCGAAAGAATCTGGAGGATTGCCAGTCGTTTTGAGCCAACAGGGGCAACAAGTCAGACTTTTTTGAAGATCATAATTTACCATACTCAGATAGGCAGTTGCAATGCTCAAAAATGACTATTTTCAAATTTGTTTATTGTGGCAAGAAACAGAGAATGTGACATGCCATCCTTCTTTAAGTATGCCTTTCCAAATTGTATCATGAATAGAAAAATGCAGAATACAAGCATATTAATTTTGTAATACATTCTCGAAAATTTAAATTTTCGCAATTTAAAAAACCTAAAAAATAAAAAGTGGATTTTGAAATTCTGTGATTGGATCCTATCATAAAATTAAAGTTAGGATTTCATAGGCAAAAATGGCACTTTTGTCCCATTTCATGAAATTTTGTTGCTAAGCCACCTGACTATAGTGATATTCAACAAAGGAGTGTGCAGTAAGCATTTTATTATATAAAATAGTTGGTCCAGCCAGGCAGCTGCATATGTTGTGAACCTGTATTACTTACCACGAAGCACTTAGATACGCCCATCAGCTAAGCCAATGCACTTTGACAAACCACTACTGCAAATTTCACTTCCGTTTGAACATTGAGTTTTGCGTATGACCTTTGACCCTCATTACCACTGTATAAAATTGCAATACAAAACATGCGCAGTTGCCCATGCAATTTTCAAACGCTAGTGAAGTCTGCAGCTCGCTCTCGCAACACTTTTAATTTATAGAGCAGGAAGAGCTAGCTAGAGGTGGTTGTACCTTCAAAGGTCAATTTTATAATAGGTTCACCGGATGGGAAGTTGAAAGTTGAAGCAATCAAACAGAAACCTTGGGAACTCAAATGAGAATGTATAAATAGGACCTTAGACCACGACCATGCAGTACGCTACTTCTAAACTTCTACTTTCTTTCACGCAAGAACACCATTGGCATACGACTTCTTTGGCTCAAGTGAGTTTTTTAGTATTATATCTAGTCTCGCAAGCCAGCCCACTTATTTTTTTCGCAACTCGCATGTGGTCGAGTTGTTCTGCAGAGTCAGCATTACTGGCCGGCCGGCCGGATCCTTAATCTGACGTCATGCGTCATTATGAATAATCGCGCGTGCAATGTTGCTCGAGCAGATCTGCAGAAGATCATGGCTTTGAAAAGGGCTATCTTGGAGAGTGCTGAATTGTTGGGCTACAAGCAGTATAAATGAAAAGTAAATAGGAGCTGTGACTGTTTTTGTGTACTTTTGTTACCTTACCCACAGGATATCTTGAAGCCACACCCCATTGCGAAATATGACGCGTTACGGACACTCAGCTCAGAACAACTCGACCATGCGACCCTTATTTTTCCACCGCCAGCGAAAAAAATAAGTGGGCTGGCTCGCGAGACTATAATAATAATATCTACCGATCGATATCGCGATATCGGCTCAGCCCGGAAATGATCGCCATTTCATAAGCTATCGTGGTCAACATACTTGTACTAGTAGCCACAAGCTAGCTAGCTATAGTAGTACTATGTGTTAACCATAATAGAGACGCGAGTACAACAGGGGAATATCTGATTTAATGGGTGGTGGCTTACCAATGCATGAGTTTCTGCTACTTGCTGAAAGCCATACAGCAACATCTGTGTACTGCAAGTAAGTCCAATGTGCTAGTCTCATCTCTGTCTTGGTTTGAAAAAGAGAAGGTCTTTATAGCCTTTTATCATATTTCAGTAATTATAGAAATTATACTTGCTCTATACTAGGTATTGGGGTGTAACAATACCATTCTTTATAACCCTACCCTATCACTCCTTACCACACTCCAGCACTCTCTATGCTGTATCTCTAGATCTCAGATCTACAACTACAGCTAGCAAGTTTCACTTGCTTTTCGCTGGGCTACAGCCTGATACATATGATTATGTGCTTATTGGACGAGTAGCTACCAAGCAATACTTACTAAGTTAGCTAATAATACTTATTGAAAGTACAGTGCATTGTAGAAAGTGTAAAAATTAATGAGCACTGTATAAAATAGACTAATAGTTTGTCAGTTTTTATTTTATGATACATACTGAAATTTAATTCTACTATCCTAGGTTCAAGTTACATCTACTAATATCCCTTTGCCATTTCATTCAGGCACATAGATGGACGAGTAGTATTAGCCATGCTATGAAGGATTTATAAGAATAAGTACCAAAAAGATTGTTACCAGTTGTTATTTATATATATTTAGCTACTAGACATCTGGAGTCACTTCTTCTGAATCATGTGTGGTAAGAGTTTATTCTATTGAGTCAGTTCAATGCAATAACTCAGTATCTTATAAGAATAATATTCAGGGTTTCATTTAGGGGGGGGGGGCATTTTCCCTCCCTTTGGATATTTTTGCCCCTTGAAAATTTACAACAGACAATAATCATGTACTAAGCTTTCATATACAACCTGTTCTGCATGGATGAGCCATGAGGCAGAAGGGAATTATGTAATATGCTATTTCTGCAACACATACTGTCTCTCCCTGTTTCTTAGGAGGGGAGGGGTCCCCACCCAAGAAAAAAATCCATAATCCCTAACCCTAGCCCTCAATGCACAACATTGCTGATACTTATGAAAATGTTAGGAGAATTAGCGAATTAGCCAACAATGAGTCCTCTGAAAACAAGTAAAATTTTCTTTCACGCTCCACGCGGGAGGGGGCACACCCCCCTCACTGTGGCCTAATGGCCACACAGTCATTTATACCATGTGCAGATCTACAGAAAAAATCATTAAAAATATATATTTGTATCTGCACAAATTTCTGAATGAAACCCTGATATTATATCTAATCTTTACCCCATGCATGCATCTTGCACATTATTAGTACACCAAGAATATGTATGAATATGTGTAAGCATAGACTGACTGCATGCTTTTATAGTGTGTGCCTGGTGATCGTTTATATAGGAATATTTGGCTACCTCAACTATCTATTACCAAAAACCCGGAAAGATATACTCGAAACATTAGTAAATGGTCTCAAAAGGCTGGAGTATAGAGGCTATGATTCTGCTGGAGTTGCCTTTGACTCGGACAATATTTTAAGTGGAACATCTTGTCAATTACAAACTGAGTGAGTTATATATGTATATATGTTACATTAATGTAGAGGTGAACCCCCTCATCTCTTGAGATAATATGTAGGAACAGGTGGGATGATGATTGATGCTATCATTTTGGCAATGTAGATGTCATTCATAAAGTTCTAATTCACAGATTCTAAGTTATGGTTCAAAGGTCAACTACTAAGTAGAGAGCAACATTCTAGAGACCAAAAACTGTTATATTGCTTAGGCTAACAAAGAAGGCAACAACAAGCAAAGCCTAGATAGAGACTAACCTCACAGAGCACAGCTTAGGCTTAACCAGCCCAATTTAAAAACGCAAAATATAATAGCCATAGATGATCTGTTTGTGCAGGCTAGCTTATGCATTTTCATATCTAGATCATTGTCATAGCATGACTTAGATTGGACTCTCTTGAAGATAGTTCGACTCTCATTCTGCACAGGGAGCCAAACCTATCAAATAATGTGATATTATTGTACATTATACAATTTTGTATGTCAATATGTGCATGATTGCTCTTCCCAATATCGCCCTGTTGACTTATGTATCACACTTCACCATTGCTATGCCTTATAATCATAATTCTACAGCAAGGGGTATGTACTATGTACATACATGTCCATTGACCAATGGGTTAGTACATACTTTATAACAAGGTAATCACTTAATCAGGGAGTTGTATCTTATTCTACAGCAAGGTAATCTCTAAAGCTAGTGTGAATGTTATGATTATTGACAGTACATGAACATGAAGAATGATGACAGCAAGATTTAGTCATTTTCTGTATTTTAATTCACTTCCTCACTCTTTTAAGAGGAAATACCATCAGACTAACACTGAAGGAAATGCCATGGTTTCTATTTGGTTGCCACTTCCTTTATTTTTAGCAAACAATCCCGTATTTCAATTAGATAAGTTTGCAAACATCTAAGAATCCTACTGAATTTTTTTGATGTAGGAAATCCTCATTTTGTAGGAAATTACTTCAGTATATGAATCCCACGTGACATCTAGACAATTCGAACTGTGTGCATTACCTTTAAACTGTCATATGGTTATTCATTGCATTGTGTCGGAAATGGTTATAGTTTCTGCATAAATTCGACTGCATAGCTATACTAATTAAGATTCATGCAGAACTATTTCCCATCCTCACCAGAGGGATGGCAGTACAAGGGTCTGAGACTTTATTGCAGCGAGCAAGCTGACTCTCAGGTCATGACTTATTGAAATTGTAAATATATATCTAGGTCTACACTCCAAAATCCCCCAGGGGCATAGGTACATAGGTGTTGTGCAATAGTAGTGCCCTGCATGTGCATTTATGCCATGCTCCAATTGTATTGCTTGATTGATTTCTACATCCTTTGTTCATAGCATAGTGGATAGTAGAGGGTTAGGTTTATCTCAGGTATTAGACATATCTAAGTGCTTTGGGTAAGTACTTAGTTTTCTATGGGAGCCTATCAGCTCTAATCTAACCTTTCTGTGTATGCAGCTGCCTGCTTAGGAGAATGTTGAAAGCATGCACAAATGAATATCAGCACAAAAGCCTATAGGAATACTCAAATGTTGTACATTGCCCTAGTAGACTCTCTTTTTACATTAATAAACCTTATTAAAGGAATCTTATACAACAGACAGGTTGTTTCTAAATAATACACACCTTGCTGGCAGCTCTCACTGATTTCCTGACCTTACTTACTATAAAACTTTCGGGTTGCTAGACAGTAAGTTGATAATCTTATTGTCAAGAGTGCAGGCTTAAATGGCATGTACATGTTCAGCCAAAATAGCAGCGCATGCTAAGTAGCTCAACTAAATGGCTGTCTAGTTTTAATATAGCTTAGCAAGCCTGCCATATCTCTGATGGAATTTATATTTCTGGTTACAGAAATGTGAAGATTAGCCTTGAGCTGATATAGATACAAAAGGTCAACAACAAACAAACAAACATACATGTGTGCATGCACATGCCTAGCTAGCCATTAAATAACTAAAGAATATATGGTCACTCCTACTGCTGCAGATACACTATTGCACCACAATCTTTAACGTTATGGCTATATTGGTTGTCACTGTTTAAAAAAGGCACATCATAGGGATGAACACAAGTATCTACATTATATCACTTCCTGTTGGCAAGTGACATTGATAGTAATATTTTTATTTTTTATAGAGTTATACGACAGCAAGGTAAAGTGAATGCATTGAGCAATGCAATCTTTGGTAAGTATTGAACTACGCATGTACATATGTGTGTATGTGGATATATGTGGGTATTGTACTTCAAAGGTACTCTTTATCCCAACCCATGCACTAGAGCTGCTTGGAGTAGCTGTGTGCTATAGAAAATTTTCTGACAACCCTCACTATATACGTATATAACTATTTATTTTGATGATGAATGAACTGGTTTTAGCTGTACACACTCCTCTTATGTTGCTCTCCAATGCTTTGTTTCAAAGACTACAGACAAGCTTTTGTTTCAAAAAGATTCTAATAATAACAGGCTCATCTTCATACAAAAAATGAACTCAATCTGATGCAACCTTTCCTGTTTTATTATTTCAGAAAAGGAGCTGGATTTAACCTCTGAATTTTTGACACATATTGGAATTGCCCATACTCGTTGGGCCACTCATGGAGTTCCTAACATTGTCAATAGTCATCCCCAAAGATCAGACAACAATAATGGTTAATATTTTAAACAAGCTTATTTGTTTAGTATTATAATGTATTCTGTGTTCCCTACAGAATTTGTTATTGTACATAATGGAATCATCACAAATTATAAGGACATAAAGAAATTTTTGGTTCGTTTCTAAATATCACCATCACATAATTATTTCTGATACAAATCTATAGTTATAGCACTGTTGTTACATTTTTATACTGAGCTTGATTGCTCATGAAATTTTATTTCAGATTGACCGAGGTTTTGAGTTTGAATCAGACACTGATACTGAAGTAATTCCCAAGTTATTAAAATATTTATATCAAACACAGGTAGGTTGGTGTATGTACTATTATAATATGATGGCATTTATTTTTTGCAACAGGTTTCTGAAGGTAATGCACCAACACTGCGTGAATTGATGGAACAAGTGATAGAGCAGTTGGTATGTATATAAACAGTACACTGGTGTTAAGTAGGAAGAGATAGTTGACTGCGCTTCCTTGTATTAAATACATTGTGCTTCCTTTTCGAAAAAGCCATTATAGCAGCAACATGGTCAAGAAAGATTATTTTCCATCTTTTGATAAAAACTCTCAATGGACTGCAGAAAAATGACAAATTCACGACAAGTTAATAATAATGTAGTGCTATAAATGACTGTAGCTTAAAAACAACACAATTTCGCTATACTTCAATTATCACTTGTCCTGCAGCCTGGAAAAAATTGGACGACAGTGTCTGTATTCCACTGTATGAGTAGCGTGAAATTAACTGATTTAGCCATCTTCAATTTGAGTATATAGCCGTGGTGGCTAAGTAAATAGTAGATAATCCCCAGACCCTGTGTGCTGCTTATTTAACACTGTTGCAGATTGAAGAGCTATCTCACAGTAAACACTCCATAGAAACAACCATGCTCTTAGAGGCTGGGCACTAAATGAGCTACTTAGTGCCTGCTGCCATGGATGGCAGGCACTAAGTAAAGTAAGAGCCCCGCGACTGACCAATCAGATTGCTCCATTCAAATCAACTATAGTTTAAGTTTAGGAGCCCTAAATTAAGCTTAGAACTATATCATAATGAAATGAGGGAACTACTTGTCTAGATGGTGGTTTAGCCCGATATTTCTTTGACTCAAGACCACTGCAGTTGGTTCATTTCACATCAAGTGCAAGAAAATCAGTATTTGGATGCATTCCAGTGGAGATGCCTTGTAAGACCAAAGAACAATGAATTTGGAGGATATTCTGTTTACAAAGTTGTGACTATCCTCATTCAAGGTAGTAGCCAGCATACTGATCATACTTAACATATGTACATGATCCATGCCTTCTCTGATGGATAGTTTTCCACAGCCACTTTCTTCATCAACAAATTTGCTGAGACTATAGATAAGACTTGATAGGGGGGCTTGCATAAATTTTTTTCTATTTAAAGTTTCGGCCTCTTTATTACTACTGCAACGATCTTCTAGAACTACTTCTATTGGTTTCTGTACATAATATTAATAGGTAAAAAATTTTCAACCACAAAAATATTACCCCTTGGAAATAACCCGCTATAATTATGAACCTAGTTAGCAAGTATTGAAGCTTCTCTGTACAAAGCAAAGCATCTTAATGGGCCATTATCTTGTCTCCATTCTGACTCTCCTTGTCGGAGACAAACTAAAGCAGTATCTTATATCCTGCTTGGTCTTTAAAGAAATGTCTGTTGTATGCTCTGGCAAGCTCTACCTTAGCCTCATACCCAGGCCCGCTTTTTTTGTGGGGCGGAGGTGAAAAAAGCAGGCTTGGGTATGAGGCTAGCTCTACCTCTATCGGTTTGACCTTGCCCTCATTACACTTGGTTCATTACAGCTTTGCTAATGTAGATCCCTAGGTTTTGGTCTCTAATTATTATTTAGTGCCCTTCATGACCAATCAGTTGCTCAATTCAACACAGCTATGTTCTAATATCTCTTATCCCTACCTCCCATCCTGATACTTTAATGGCAAGCTCATATTAGCGATGCTATTACTCAAGATTGACAGTGGAGCTCATCTTCATCTGGATGGCATTTTCTAGGATAAAACAAATTTCTGCAATAAAAACCTTAGCAAAAATTTATGCAACGAAAAGAAAAAACTTGATATCATATGAAAATACATTAAGTTATTACAATCAACTGACTCCTTTATTCAACTACAGAATTTATTCAGCCCACCTTGGCAAATGGCTGTATGCCATGCACATGCAAAAGGTGTGAACTTTAATGCTAGTGCTAGATACATCCCTTAAATAATACATAACTTGGAGTTCTTCTATTAACGTGATCGATCACTGTCAGAGTCGCTTCCAAACACATGTCATCACTTGCAGCTTGTGTTTATCCAGTCATTGTCATCACCAAAACATTGTTCATGGTGATTTCTGCTTCACCTGTGCTTTCTCAGACAATCGCCTGCTTTCTAAGACGATCGTTAACTTGCCTGCTGTCTGGCATTAAAGGTCATAGATTAAAGGTCACACGCATGCGTAGATATGGACAAACGTACCACCATCATTGTCACCTCCAGCACTGACTTCAGTGCCGAGGCCAAAAAAAAAAAAATGTTTCAACCTGATGCTCAAAGCTTCGTCAGTTGAGATAAAGGTTCAACTGTAACTATATATCACTGGTGGAATTATATTATTGAACTATGCTGCCACTGCTCAAATGTACTTTTCTTATAGTCCTCCTATTGCTAAAGCAGGAAAGAAAAGTAACCTGAAAGTCATAAACAGCAAGAACAGAGAGTAGAATCTACAAAACTTACGATACGATCATCTGAAAAACAGCAAACAAGAAGGCTTTGAACAGACAGGTACTAAGTTTCTTATAAGGCAACAAGAGAACCTACAAGAAAGCCATGAATCGTGAGAAAAGAGGCGATTAAACAGTCATTTGAGATAGCAGCAAGAGAGCTACAAAGCCATGACTGCAGGAAGAGCAAAGTCTCTATTGCTAGCTAGCATAATAGAATGAATTTCAGATCTGTACCTACCTGCAAAATAATTTTTCATCAGTAGAATAGCTATCTAAAACTTGCTTGATGCATATCAAGTCTTATGTGCCGAGGCATCAAAGACACACTTGTTAAGCTGGTATTTGAGAAAATTGTACGCAGCTAGCTGAAAATAGTAACAACATGCCCTGGGATGTTGCTCATGTTTTTTTGGCAGTAAAAATGAGTGGACACCTACAGTTTCATAACCCAACTATACTAGCTTCATGCATCACTTGAATATTACCACCCTTGACCCAAGGTAAACTATTACTGGTCAATGAGCATAAGTGATTTAGGATAGTTGTTTTCTAACTAATTCTCAGCTTCTAATTTCTCCTTGCTATAGCAACTAGAAGTAAATTGCAGAATATGAAATTCTGTATTATACTAATACTATCTATCAATATGTATTACAGCATGCATTTTCATTATGTGATACTGCCACATGTACCTGACACCATAAACAGGACTTTGCTGAGTCTGCATAATTTTCTCCATTCCTCATATCTAAATAGCATAATGATTGCCCTGTAGACAAATCAGAAATCAGAGCTCCCCAAGATTCACAACTCTGTACGAGTAAATTGTGATTCAGAATGTCCAAATGAAGCACTACATGATACAGAAAGCTTTGCAGAATTTGCTAGCTAGCTTATTGGAAACTACTGAAATTATTGTTCCACCTTCTTTGCTTGATCATACTATTATAGTCCACATGGGATGTGATTGAGCAGAAATATTTCACATCCACATGGCACTGTTGACCTTGCTCTCCAACATAATCATATAGTTGCTCATTATTACGTTTATAAGCACATTCTACCTTTGCTAATCTTACCTCATTTAATTTTCTACTTCTTTTTTACCGAACAATACTCTAAATAATGCCTACCAAATGAATATCTCACTGTTAACTACATCTCATCGTGGTTTGCTTCCAATGGATTTACAAGTGCCTATGCTTATAATTAAAAATTTTTTGCACATGTGCAGTAGTTAGTAGTTAAGTGCAATCACACATTCAAGCCCCCTTTTACCAATCAGCTCATGTGAAATTCGGCTGTACAGATTAGCATCAACTACCAGCTACGTATAAAATATTTCCTGCTGTTTCCTGGAAGGGATCATGCACTGACTAGATCTTTCAGTAAAATTACTGCAGTAACTAAGATGTCTTCTAAGTCCCCCGTGCTTTAGAAACCTAGCTGTTTTTCAATTAGACACTGCAGGATTATGTTCAACTATAACATTTTTTAATAATACAGGAAGGTGCTTTTGCATTGGTGTGTAAGAGTGCACACTATCCTGGTGAAGTTGTAGCAACAAGGTACTCTAACCGTTTAAATCATTTTAAGTCTTTATTAACAAATTGCATATCTGAATAGGCGTGGAAGCCCTTTGCTAATTGGAATCAAGAGTGACTCTCATTTGATAACTGATAACATACCAGTGGTATTTAAAGGTGATTGATCATGAATTATAGTGTGTATCATTTACGTACATTGGGACCATTGGGTTGCTAACTGTAGTTGTAGAAGCTTGCATGATTATCTCTATAGATTACCATACTCATTCATTAATAGGCACATTTTGCTTATAAACACTTATTTTCTTGTGTTGCTCATTCTAGCTTCGTTAAGCTCGCCTATTAAGCTTTATTCTGTTTCTTATAACTTATTTTGATTTTTCTGAGCTAGCTTACCTTGCTGTTCTGGCATAAGACTGCTTCTTTGCAGCCTTAACAGTGATATTATGAATCCTAATTCAGAATTCACTGCCACGGCTAAGAATAATCCTTTACACATGCTTACAGCACATAATGACACTTGGTAGGTATGGCTTTGCAGAGCATTTATTAAACAGCATGTTTAGATGAGTGATGTTCAGATAAGTAACTTCGTATTGTATGGCAAACTAATTTTTTGCCCTTTCAAGAAACAAAAGTTACTGGCTTGCCAATCCAATACTGTACAGCCCTTTAGTGTTTTGCTGCCAATGCTAATTCCATTAATACCATCATAAATTTGTACTTCTAATACATACATCCTTATTCAGAAAATAGGAAGTAGCTAGGTACAAGGAAATAAACACAACTTATAGAAAAACAGGTGAGACAGTACTAAGAGTAGAAGTGAACAGGAGGTAACAGTCAATACTAAGCTAGATCAAGCAAGTGCCAAGAAGAATCATGATTATAGTTTGGGATATAACTAAAATCCTTTTATAGGAACATCTGTAAAAAGATTGATCCATCAAATTTAACATGCTAAATAATTTGCCGCCAGTAATAAGCACTATACAGTATGCTGTGTACAATATGCTACATTACCACTAAGTTATGTATGTGCACTCACACTTTTAGGAGTTACTTATGGTGATCATCTCAGTTTACCTGGTGCATATGATGATTCATCAGAATTACAGAGGGCTACAAGCTATACAACAGTAAATATCGATGAATCTGTGCAAGAAAAGAGGACTGTTGAATATTATTTTGCTTCTGATGCCAGGCAAGTACAAGTAAATGAATCTTCCAGTAATAATGATTAATTTTGTCACTTTTTTAAAAATTTAGTGCTATCATTGAACACACCAACAGAGTTCTATATCTTGAAGACAATGATGTAGCTGTTGTCACAGAGAATGGAGGTAATTCAAATGATTTTTGAGATTAATTTGCTGGTCAGCCTTTATAAAGTTGACAGTGCCCATGAAATTAGTATGGCTTTTGATTGTTTAAATGCTTAAAAATCACCAGTATGGCTTATTTGTTGTCCGTGCTTAGATCTATCATACACTTTCACTAAAGACAAGTTAGTATAAAATTTCAAAGTAGTTATGACTAGTTATGTGAACTCTCTTCTTAGCTCTATCTGTGCATCATGTCCGAAAGGGGAGTACTGCTGTACCTGGTCAAAGGGAAGTTCATACTCTTAAAATGAAGCTTCAGGAAATTATGAAAGGTGGGTACATTTTACTGTGCATATATGTAACAAGTAAAGAGAAAATCTAAAGAAAAGTAGGGATGGCTGTGTCAATAAGAGAGTGAACTTAAGTCACGTACCCTTATTACCAAGCTACAAGCTAACTATTCCTACTTCATTCTTCCTACTTCACTCCCATGACAGGAATGAAGTAGGAATAGTGGTATTAACGGCGACTGAAGTTTACTCTCTTGTTATTAAACCACACATAGCCATCCCTACTTTTCAAAATAAATTATTTGTTTATCACCTTTTTTTGATGTGATGCAGATAATAATGGTGCATGTATCAGTCTGAGATACTTGTTACTTTGTAACTATTGTTTATTTTAAAATATGAACTGAATGCTTTGATCCTCCTATCCATCCCAAATGTGTATTGTATGAGCCAAAATGAATCTGATCTGGAAGGATAAATGCTGATGGAGCTCATATTCGTTGACCTATGACCTAAAATAGCGATTTTAGAAATCGCTGTAAATGATACCGCTTTATCTTCTGCTCTTCATACTTCAGTCCTAGCACATCTGTCTTCAAGACAGGAGTTGTTTATAGTAGAAAAGAAGCATTCCTGCATAATGATAGTGCAATGAGGCAATCCAACTTAGTAGTACTCTGATTAAGTAGAAGATAAACCAATTGTCTACATGCTATAAATACTGAAGAATAATAACCATGTGAAAGTAGTACCCTAAGTGTATGATTATATCACCAGTAAACCAATATAGATCTCATACTTTTAGTTGAGGAACAGGACTAGTGAATGGAGTATCCATTACTGAAATTTTATGTAAATCTTCTAATCTACTATAGGAAGCTACAATTACTTCATGCAGAAGGAAATATTTGAGCAACCAGAGAGTGTGGTCAATACAATGAGAGGGAGGGTCAATTTCGATGAGTATCAAGGTATAGTAAATATGTAATACCGATTTATGTAATTATGATAAGCATAATACTATGCAACCAGCAGGAAATGTATTGTTGATGTCTAGATATAAGTGCTGTCCAAATCATTGCTGCAAGGAGCATTATGTATTATTTGCTTGCATTTTTAGTTGTTCTTGGTGGTATAAAACAAAGTATTCCTGTTATTCGTCGATGTCGTAGGATGCTCTTTATTGCTTGTGGTACAAGTTATCATAGTGCTTTAGCAGTAAGTGTCAGTAGTATGTAAGTTATTGTTAAAAGTAAGCAAATAAGGGTGGGAAAGGAATAGGTATTACGGCTTGAATGTGACGTGTATTGTATACAGAACAAAGATTGACCCCATTTCTTTCCTTCGTCCCCTACCCTACATTGTCTGGTTGAATACATAAATGTGTGTATACAGATGAAAGAAATTTCTTGAGTATGTGGCTAGCTCCATCTCAGCAATAACCAAGTGATTCAAATCTTTAGAAATCAAGGAAGCAGATGAATCTGATTGATTGGTGAATCTAGTGTATCCCCCAGTTGAGTTGACACAAAGTGCAGTTAGCTGCTGAGTGCTACTGGGCAAGTTAAATAATTTATTTTTTTCTGGCACTATCAAATATCAACCAAGAAGGCAAACAGTAACAAAGGCAACATGGATAACTTAGTAGATTCAGGACTTCAGATGATTTTCCATATGGCTCCATGCTACATTATGCACTATGTTTCAATTGACCCATCATCTTTACCATTAATGCAAGGGCATGACTAATTTTTTCCTATAATACCTCATGAGTGTGCTTGGCTTGAATAAATGTTATAAGGTTACATTCACTCTAGAGTTTCATTCTTCCCATCTCAGTGCCATCTTCTCTTTCTCGGTCATTGCTCAGCAAACACTGATAGTTTAGTGAGCCCAGCAGAATAGAACACCATTTTTTCCACCTACGTAAGTAGACGTCATGTACTAACATGACCTTTACCCAATACTCATAAGTTCTCAGAAAATTCAGTGAGTTCAGAGCTTAGAAAGGCTTCAAATTTGGCACTATAGCTAGCTAGTCTGCCATGAAACTTCATGCACAGAGAATCTAAAGCTGAGAGTCATATGGAAAATTTCCAGCTCCAAATATAAACTAACTTTCAAGTGGACCAAGTAGAATAAAATCTGCTCAAGGAGCGGGTTTTTTAATTAGCTAGAGAGAAGCGATGAAGTGCAAACTAAAGTTAGGGAAGAACAAGTTGATCATTGCATATGCATGCAAATATAACTCAAGTTAAAAAACAGAACAAGTTATTAATATGTGTAACCGAACTGAGACGGACAGCAATTTCTCTAATCTCAAGTTAGGCCACTCTGCAGGCGTTCTGTCAGTGATGTGATATAATTATGTGCTACGATATATGATTATGCCCATCATATTCATAATGCTTCAATGTTCCACTGCCCACATCAAAATTTGCACTCCTTGATGTATGATTTATCATTTACACATCATTTTAGACTCGCCAGATTGTAGAAGAACTAACAGAATTGCCAGTGATGGTTGAACTTGCATCTGATTTCCTGGATCGGAGCACTCCCATATTTAGGGATGATGTTGTATTTTGTATCAGCCAATCAGGTATGTGCTTCTAAGATGTATGGAAAGGAATTTTCAGTTTAAGATATAACTTGTTTGTCAGGTGAGACTGCTGATACACTTAATGCTCTTCGGTACTGCAAAGTAAAGGGTGCTCTGGTGGTAGGTATAACTAACACTGTTGGAAGTTCTATAAGTCGTGAAACATACTGTGGTGTTCATGTCAATGCTGGTCCAGAGATAGGAGTTGCAAGTACTAAGGTATTAGGATGAAAATATGATGCTACTAAATGAACATCATTCACCAAGTGTATGCTTTTGGTGTCCACCTATTAATAGATGCTATATTCTGTGATTGTAGGCTTATACGAGTCAGATTTTGGCTATTGTTATGTTTGCTCTAATGATGAGTGAAGATAGAGTAAGTATGCAACCACGAAGGCGCCAAATCATGGATGGATTGAAGATTCTTCCAGGTACTCAATCATTGATGAATGACATTAGCCTCTCGTATGTTCACCGGTAGGGTAATTGCTAGGGTTCTGTATTGTGGTGGTAGGATTCCAGGTTAGGGAGTCAGTTTTCTACCTCCTGAGTACCCTGCATGAGTGCACGGTGGTCTGTGTAACCTCACGGTTATCGTCATTCCAATCTGAAGTTGCTAGTGTGTATTATGCTATTCTATTCAGATATGATCAAGAAGACGTTAACCTTGAATGAAGATATAAAAGAAATGGCTGAGAAGCTTCATCATCAAAAAAGCCTTATAGTTATGGGAAGGGGATTTAATTTTGCAACGTGTTTGGAGGGTGCTTTGGTAAGAATCTTTTCTTGTAATTGTACTATTATTCATTTTCAGAACCAAATTCCAGTCAATTTGATTTTTTTTTTTCCAAGGACAACTGCACGCTAAGTAGAAAAGTAACAATATTTAGAGTTGCCTACGTAAGTTTCAAATTTTTCAGACAGAAGAAGCTAGTTTCTTGCTTCCTGGCACTATGAAGCGGTGCTAACTTAAGCCCAGAAAAGAGCGACAAGATACCGAAGTAGTGAAGTGTAGGCTTATAAGCTGGTTAGCCTTGGTTTTATTAATTTTCCACATGCTATTAGATTCTCCATTCGCTATCTTTAGCGCTATGTTTGTGCTTTAGCTGATTGTATATGATAATCGAAGAACAAATTGCAACATCATTCAATGTAGCTAACTATTTTTAAAAGATGGCATCTTACTAACCTCATCAGTGTTTTCTTAGTAATGGCTGAGAACTATAAAATTTGCCCTAACCTTAGCCCTAAAAGAATAAGCTCTAGAGTGCCTGTAAGAGCAGAAGCAGTTGCTTGTACGTAGTTGTTAGGCTTTATTATTACATATATTTTTTTTACTACAGAAAATTAAAGAACTCACATATATGCATTCTGAGGGAATTTTGAGTGGAGAGTTGAAGCATGGTCCTTTGGCTATGATTGATAGTGATATGCCCTGTATTATGATTATCGCCAAAGATAACACTTACACTGTAAGCACATTTTAATTGGAATACCTCGTAGTTTCCTGTATATTTCCTTCATGGTTGATGAAGTTGGTTTGTTTTTCTGTTAATCAATGTTCATTGTATATTTTATATTCAGAAATGTTTAAATGCTCTTGAACAAGTATCAGCTCGATCTGTAAGTTTTATATTTTATTGTTGATCAATTTTATTAGCTATTTCTATAAGTAGGCTCACCCAATTATAATCTGTGGAGAGAATGATACTGAACTGCTGAATAAGTATACTCGTACTCTAAGAGTTCCTGAAATAGTTGACTGTCTTCAGGGAATATTGACTGTAATTCCTTTACAGTTGTTATCATTTCACATCGCTGTTCTTAAAGGCTATGATGTAAGTTGAACCTCATTCACTATATTGCAAGTGATCAGTCTATGCTAAGAGCCACTACTCGGGTCAAAGCCTTTTTTGAGGTCCATTATGTTATTTGTACACTATACTCTCCAGTGGATTATATCTCTATTTGTTGAAAGGACACTAGACACCATGTGATTGCAAAACAGGTTAAACACTTTCTATGGGATGTAATAAGATTTCCTACTGTACTGTTTTTTGTGGCTCTTAGCAAAAGTTGATTGGTTTAGCAGTCTCAATATATTATCTAAGAATATTCTGTATTCAGGTTGACTGTCCAAGGCACTTGGCTAAAAGTGTTACTGTTGAATAGACTGAGTCAGATTATAAATTGCATTTTTTTTTTTTTTAATGTGTAATAATTTTATTGAATTAATATTACATTATGGACTGCATGGCTTGCAAGGATAGCATTAAAATGGTGATGCGAGCCGCCCCACTTATAAGTGGGCTTGCTCACGAGACTAAATAATGCACTACAGAAGTATTCTTACAAAAACACTAGTCTATTAGATCCCATTGCTATGTAGTTGCTATGTGGATTAAATCAGCACAAGCGTGGCACTAATTTTGTAGGAGGGCACTAATTTTTTGCATCCCCAGGCTATGATTGTTTATGCTAAATGCTTTAGGTCTATGCTGGCTACTATACTCTCTGGAAAACTAGTTGGGTTTGAATGTCATGTCATAAACGTGTGTGGTCAACGAATATTAAAATTCCACGTTTCAAACCCACAGACTTTTCTGAGACCGATAGTAGCTAGTATAAAAGACAGGACATTCTTGCTGGTGTATCACACGCAGCCTTCTTTGCACGAAATACTTATATCCTTTTTCCATTAGCTAAAATAATACAATACATGCGCGGATGAGGTTTTTTCGTTATTATAAGGTGAGCAATAGAATCTATACGGTAAAAAGATGGTCAATCTTTAGTATCCAAAGGTAACTTACTAATGCTATAAATTCAGTAGAGCAAAAGCGGTTTGGGATAGAGATATTCTCACTTCAAGAAATAAATGTGTGCAGAACTTGTTGGGGTGAAAATGTCCATAAAAAGAGCCAGTTGAGCATCATTTCTGTATGAATCAGCTGCAACTAGGATTAAGATATCGCTTTAGCTCGTTTATAACAAGCGTGCTACAATGATAATCTAATTTTGTAGGGTCTTAATTGTCTCGCGCGCCCGCCCCTCCAAAATAAATTTTTATTTTGAAGGGCGGGGCTCGAAGAATATCAGTACTATCATATTGAAAGAAAAGCTCCATCATGCAAATAATAATGCTAGGACTAGATTATCGCTTGAGCAATGTAAGATTTTGTAATGCTGCACTTTTGAAATTATTATTATAATAGCTAATATACTGACATTGATAAGCCAGCTATGCTGAAACCGCTTAGCTAATCGAGTGACATGACACATTATACCTAACTAAAACCATGACTATAGCTGTGCATTTGTGCATGTAGCTACATAACCTATAATAACTAGGCTATGTATTTATTTATATTAACCATGGGTGGAAGTCTTACTTGAGTTGTCGAAAATCTTGCAGAAAGAAGCAGCAGCAGAGAGCGATCAATGGGCTTATAATCATCACCACCAAAAAAGCACTTACCACCTCTCCTTCCACTACATCATACCTTGGTACTGCACTAGCTACATGGTTTATCCACCAATGTGGATCATTCTCAATGCACCAAAATAGCTACCTGTTGATCGAGTACCTCAATCAAAGAATCCTCATCAAGAACATTATTTATAGGTATATAGCTGAAGATTTGAAATGGAGACTATATCATTTTCCCAGCATGAATTATATGAATTGTGAATTACTGTGAGATTTAGTATATCAAGTGTTTCAGCTGTTGAAACCATTTCTAATCATTTCATTAAATCATTTTATGGTCATTTCATGACGATATTTGCTCTCTGTTATTGTTTGTTCTTCTCCATTTGATGCAGCTACCTAGCACCAGTGCTATAGCCTGGCTTCAAATATCGAAATGATGGTTTCATTCTTGATGATAAAGCAAGACGGGTTTTTATGAACTTTCTGTAGCTTCAGTATCTAATTATCTGCTATTAAAGCATTGACAACATTCAGCAACGGACCTGTGATAATTTATTAGTAAATTTGTTGTACCTATATGCTAATGATGATTATTATTTATAGCTACTTGAAAGTATTGTAGCTTACCTTGTCCTTTCAGCTCATCTATAGTAAGCCATTCTAAAGCCAGACTTAGCTATCCTAGCTTTATAGGTTATTGTCGTAGCGACAACTATTTTCGCGCGCAACTACTCCTCTGTCTGCAGGAAACCTCCCGTTTCCAATTCCGGGGCGGAGTATAGTATCTCACTATGAATGTTCAAACATCTGCAGTTCGGGCTACGATGCACTAAATCAACCAGAAACCTCGTGCACATGCTTTATCTATAACTAAGAGCATGGCAGGAGAGCCTGCAAACTTACAAGCATCTTGCGTATACTATTGTATCTGCTTAGACAACCATGCATCCCCAAGAAAAGTAGGTTAGGGTACACCAGACTAGTGCCAACCATGCATGGTGCATGTCTTATAAACAACCTCGACTACTGTTTTAATAATTTTTCACAGCATTGTACTCACAAATTAATTAAAGTGGAGGGAGGATGATAGATTCCTAACTACAACGATACCAGGAGTAACAAGCACTGTTCTAACGAGACGCTACACCATGCCAGCACTGTTGTCTGGTGAAGTATCAATTGATCGATGCTGCAATAGAGAAAGCAAAAAATATAAATAAATAAATAGAAACAAAAATACACGGTATCAAAACCAGATTAGCAGGCTCTTTCTACATACAATGCAAAGTATGGTACCACAATAGAAGAAGAAGATAAGGGACTCCTTCCTTATTCAAGAAACACCTGAATATTTTGGCTTACATATTAAACACTCTAGAACCAAGTAACAGGGGGAGAGGTGAAGCTCATAGTTTTCATGACTTTGTGATAAAAAGGACTGCATGTTATCTTACAAGCTCTCCAGAAACATTTGCAGCATAGGTGGATTCGATTATAGTAATAGCTATAGAGCCACAACATATCCAGCTAGTCTCGCAAACCGAGGGTCGGCAGTATCGATACCGCACCAATTTTGTTGCATTAGTCCTAAATTAAAATTAAAAAAAAATCAGTTGTTTTCTAAAAGCACACTTTGAGAGAATTGTAAGGTATCGTTCAACACAATGGCCACATGCTTAGCAGAGCTCAGTTACAATCATATTAAATTTAGTGCGGTGAGTCGAAAAATTTTCACATTCAAATTCGAATAACAATTCAAATTCTCAATAGTGTTTAGATTAGTCCTATATAAATTTTAACACTATCACCGTTCAATAATACGGTCATTAGGTTGTGCCCAGATTATAAACTTTTAAAGAGTGTGTGAGGAATATATGTCGGTAAAGGCCTTGGTGCTGATCTAGATCAGAATCAAAAAAGGAAAGAAGTAGTTTGCTCCACTGGAGACATCTTTGCTGAAGCTCTCCGGGGGTAACTAAATTCTTTCCAATTTCTTGCTGGCGAAAGAATGGAATATGATTGTGCTTATTTTAGTTTGCGATTGACTTCATTTCATGATTAATGATTGATAGCTAGTTGTTCAGCCATTGATCGTATTTCAGTTTCGCAATAGAATAGAATAGCAATAGATCAATATAACAGAGAGAATAAACAATAAACAGAGAGAACAAGCGGCTGAGGGAATTTTCGACGATTTTAGCATAAGGATAGCTATCAGCATTAGATTCTTAAATAAATTGAAGTCAAAACGCTTTCGTAGACTAACAACTGGAGAACTCGTACTAAACACTAGCAAACTACACTGCTCGTATTTAATTTGCGCGATTTCAGATTCAGTCGAATTAAATACCGTAATTGGTATTTTTATGAGAAAAACGTATAATATAATTTCATATCGCAAAACTCAATTGGCATCACAAATGTGTGGTTTGCACGCTTCGCTAACTAGCCTAACATTGATCTATAAGCATTATTTCCGCATTTATTGAAATAGTAGTACTATATTTTCCACATAATACCTAGTATCTTTCGTAGTCTTCTTGGGACAGATTTTTTTCTCTTTGCAGAAACATCCTCGTCGCTCCTTAAAAGCTCCCTTTAGGGAGTGTATTGTAGAACGTACATCTTGTATTTCCACTGCTAGCTTAGCTTCGCTTTTGCCAATATCTGAAAGTTTATCTTGTCACAATACAACAAGAACGAGGGAAAGTCAGCTTCTTGTTCATCTATTCTATGATCTTTGTTTACGAATTGGTTGCTGTGCTAGTAGACTCCTCGACCAACATACAGTATTCAGACTATAGCTAGTCAAATGACTATTACCAGATTTGCTAATTAGAGGGACTCTTAGTCTAGTAGAGTCCTAGTTCTCTAAAGGTTGTCATTCTAATTGGTCCAACTAATATTCCCATTGCGGTGGCCACAGTTTTTCTTTCTACTTAAACAGTTAACATCGGTATGTTACCTTATAGGTTTCTAAGATTTCAAAATAGACTCGGACACATTTATTGTATTTGAGGCGCAAAGTAAATTATAGGCGCTTGAATATATACCTAAAAATATTCACTGCTTTGTGCATGTATCTACATAAGCTACGTATACATTAGCCATGAGTGAAAGTAAATTTTGTTCGAGTGCTGGAAAATCTTGCAGAAAAAAGCAGCATCATAAAGAGAAAGCTTATGGCTAGAGGCTAGGGCTTGTGCTAGGGCTAGGGGTAGGGCTAGGGCATTTAGTATATCTAGTATTTCAGCAAAACTAGTATCACAGAATATCTCTATTGTACATACGTCCGTACGTCAGTCTTTGTTCAAATGTCGATGCTCATGCGTGTCTCTTTTAACATGTAACATCGAGCTCTCCACATATACCAGCGAATCTTGCCTGCTAAAAAGCGAGTACAGTGAGCGTCAGGTGTAAAGTATGTTCTATTCATGCTCTATTGTGAATCTAAGACTAGGTAACACTCTCCAAGCTTGAAGTGCAAGTCAAAAGTTATACCTTTAAATATCACTTGGAACGAATTTTTACAAAATAGTCACTGTATTGTGCGTTCGTTTTGGACAGCCTGTGTAGTGTGTTTGTTTACAGAATTGCTGCTTATTTTTATTCTTTTCTCGAATTCGGACCCATAGCTATTTTTTGGTGCCGGACGTAGCAAAAGAGAAATTTGAAATACGGTTTTTTCATACGACTATATAAAAAAACAAAGTTACCGGAACTTCAGTGACTTAAATGCAAGTCATAATAGCTAGAAAACTGCTTAAGAAATAATACAAACATTTAATCTGAAAATTTGTTTTTGATTTATTTGTATACCTTAATTCAAAGTTAATTGTATGTGCTAGCTTATGTTAGCAATCCAATATATATGCATTTTTAAGCAAATTTCAAATTTATATTAACAGATTCATATATTATTATACATATCTGATATAAAGAGCAATCTCATTTTTTAGTTTAAATTTGTGTATAACTTCACTCGGCTTCGATCAGCCAATTAATTAGTTATTATGCCAAAATTGCACTCAAAAGCATATACAAATTCTTTTTTATGGTTAATTTACAGCGAACTTGAAAGCGATTGAGCTGTACTATCATGTCATGACTCATTGAAATATATATAACTAAAGAGCCTAATGAGTGTTTATAACCATAATATTAACATACTTCTCAATGAAGTTATAACCTGTAATATTAAGCATTAAGAAGTTAAGAAACCTACCTGGTTTACAAACAACATAAAATTAAGCTTGACTTCAACATAAGAAATTTGGGCCAAAAACAATACTAGGTTAGTCTGCACATGCTATGTAGAACGATAAATATATATCATGTGTATTTATGTTATGGCTTGTTTAAGTAGCGGTAACTCTGACTTTGATAATGTACCATCATACATAATAGTTTCTGGATTAAAACCAATAAAATTGTTATAGTATTGAAGTGTATGACTACAATTGTATTATAAATGTAATTTAAAGAAAAGATTATACTGGAAAATTATACCCTTTGAAACTACAGAAATTATGATAAAAGTTCTTGAAATGCAATATGAGCGACAATTTGATTATGGCGACCACCCTCTAAGTACTGCGGTCTGCTTGTGCGCTCAAAGAGTAAATAAATAGTATTACGCAAAATTTCACGGGAAACGGAAAATTATGAGGAAAGTTAATCTGCTGTAGAAAAATCTTTTATTAAATTTTTTCTGTATATAAGATAATCAATAATTTCAGGTTGCATAAATTGATATAAACACAGCACTAGTTAAATAGATGACTTTTAACTCAAGAAGTTTTTGCTCATTGAGAATAGTGATTTAAGATTTAATTTGGAGAATTGCGGAAAGATTATTCAATGCGCTGAAAAGGGAAGTAAAGGAATTTGAGTCTGTTTTCTTCTAATAATGCCACAATTAGTTGTTACTGCCTTTTTAGCGCGATATATTATATGTTGGTGTTAGGGTGTACTGCCTTCATTACACCAGCGGAAAAGGAAATTGAGTGAACTGAAAAAAAAGTTGAAAGATTGAGAGTGGTTATGAAGATTAGTGTTCTATAAATGTAAAATGTTAATTACTTATTTCGATCTATTTGACACGTACACACGTACGCCTGGGGCATTATGGAGTGTAGACCTAGATACAATTTGAATGAATCATGACCTGAGAGTCTGCTCGCTCGCTGCAAATATAAAGAAGAAATATTTAGAGGCATAAACTTTGTAAGGCTTCGTGTTTTTGATAAAATTATGATGAAACTGTAACTGAATACTTTCTTTCAGTTTTGTAATCTATTGTATATCTAACAATGTAGATAAGTGCCTAGAGTGAACAAGAACAGCTTGAGATGAAATGAAAATGAAATCACCTCGCATCGAGTCCTGACAAATAGAATTATTTCATAATCGGTTATAGTTTGATATTACATCATTATCCGTAATAAGGTTTATTATTATGAAAATTTAAGTAGCTAGCTACATAATAATATTCATTCAGTTATATTTTGATCCCTTTTTGTTGACGAGTAATTTTTATGTCCATTTCATCTTCGGGACAGGCAATTTCAATCATTCTGTTGGCACAGTCCTACATTAATGCATTCTATTCTTTCCACAGAATTTATAGAAATAACTGGACAGCTGTCTTTTCTTCAGCTTCAATCTTCTATCAATTCTAGTGGCTTCAGTTGTTATAAGGTCTTTCCACAATGTTCTTGAATCGAATAAAGTAACCCTTCTCTCCTTTTGCTTAACTTTACCACTGCCGAAATTAATCTATTGGGAAAAAAAATTAACAAGCTTAACATGCAGGAGATAAACACATTAGCTACTTAATTTCATACCTGTTGATGCACTTTGAGCAGACTAAGAGCTTGTACTAGCCCCACTAGCATCAGTAAGAGATTGCAATAGGTTCCATTTTATCATAACACTAATAGAAATTCCGCAAGTTCACGTTTGTGTCAAAAAAACTTACCTGGGTGTAGGCATAGATTGTATATATTACGTAACCAGGATTTGAAACGAACAATAGTAAAAATACAACCTGCGCAGTACAATATGTCTTTCGGTGCGTGGTAGATCTGAACCTAACGTGGAAAAATGGACCTCTCGAAGTTCTGAAGTAAGTCCATAGTATAGCTTGTAACTTCACTATCTTACTTGTTAAAACGAATTTTTTGCTGCTAGGACACCCATACCAGCCTTTTTTAGCCTATTTTGGCTTATTATACCTGTAGCTCATAATATGAAAGAATAAATTTGCAACTTACAGTTTCAGAGTTTAATATACACTCTACTTCATGCCCTCATACCTAAATTATAGTGAACGTTACAAGTATTTAAGAGTTTCAGCCAATAGTTCACATTGCTTGATATTGTTGAGTCATGTAAGTGGTGGCAAGCAGCTGCATACATGCTTACCTCAAAGCAATTAGATAACCCTAGTGCCTACAAGCCGCTTAGATAAGCCTCTTGTCAGTCTTGTGCCTGCCGCCCAAAAGGCTGTAGAAATGTTGAGCTGATAGTTCATTTGTGCTTTGCTTTTGTGTTATGTAGCTAAGTGGCAGGCAGTTGCATGCATAGAAAGCTAAGTACTTACCACAAAGAACTTAGATATATCTAGTGACTACAATCCACTTAGATAAGCCTAGCCCTACTATCCACCATGCTATATACAAAGCGATGTAGAAATCAATCAAGCAATTACAACTGGAGCATGCGCACAAATGCACGCGCAGGGGCGCTACTGTTGCTCGACGTACGTACGTACGTACACGTACGCGTTCAGCTCTTCCACTTTTTTAACTAGGAATAAAGTTACATTTAAAAACAAAAAAACAAAAAACAAAAAAAACACACAAACTAAAGGTTCAAGTGTGTAGAGAATAAAAAATACAAAAATACAGAGAATTCAAGTGTTTCCGTCAATCCAGGGAGAGGAGGTGGGCATATGGTTGAGCCACAGGCTTGCATTGCCTCTCCACGCACCGCGCTACCGCAAACGGATTGTACCGCGCAGATTGTATTGTTGCTATGGGCCTAGTTAATACAATCTATGATGTAACTAGTGTAACATATTCAATCGGCGAGCGAGCGAAGCAGTTGGTGAAAGTCATTTGTACTTTGACTTATTGGGCTAAGATATTGCAGTGGTTGTGGCAGCTGCTTACACAGGAGGCTGTATAATGCTTACCACAAGCACTTAGAAAGCCAAGCGCCTACAATCCACTTAGTGCCTCTATGACAAAATGCTGTAGAAAGCAATAAGCTCTAAGTACTAGTGCTATGGGCATGTTTCATTCGTGGGGTCAAAGGTCAAACGACCGTGTGCGCATGCGTATTATCAACTATGCCCGCTAGCTATTGACATAGTACCAAATAATATGACTTATTACACGAGTTAGCGTGAGATATGGGGAGATATTTCACGAGCTGAAGGCGAGTGAAATATCTCAGCCATATCTCACAGCTGACGAGTGTAATAAGTGATTTATTCTTACAGTGCACTACATATGTCACAACTAACAAGTCTAAGGAGTGTTTATAGCCATCATATAAACATACGTCTGTAGGAAGCTGTTATGAGAACCTGTAATTTTTTTTTCTTTCCATTAAAATAAATTTCAGCTCAGATTTTCAAGTTTTATTCCTACAAATACTACTGTAGTGGTTAATGGGACTGTAATCCCTCTCACGCTTGATGGAATCAATTGCTGATGCCCATTTTCAGATCAAAAGGCATGTAAACTTTAGCTACATGGAATAGTAATGTTGGTTTTTGTATTAGCTGACGTATATTGTCTCTAGCATTTGCAAGTGGTGTTAAAACTGTAATCCCTCTCCCAAGAAATAGATTAACAATATTGAAACTGTATTAGTTATTTCAGGGAAAGGATAGAACAGTAAATGGAATTGGTGCATTCGTTTTCTATACAATAGTCATCCTATGGAGATGGCAAGCTTACATTTCCCCCCTAATATCCATAGGGTCCACAGGACAGCTGACTGAGCCGAATTCTTGAGGTGGATGGTGTCAAAACCCAACAGCCAAAAGCTGGAAGTATTGCAATAATGTTGATATGGGAGAACTGAGCAGAAACTGGCGGATAACTTTGGGGAAAAATTATCTAGCTATAATAATAATGAATTTATGTCTAATTTTAATACCAAAAGTCATTCTGGCCTTTCTTTCAAATCGATCACATAAAATTAATGTATAATGAGCAATGATAGGTACTCATAGTTATAATTACAAGGAAAAAAGTTATGAATAATTAATAACTTCCTTCCTCAGACTCTCCAACTTCAACTCTCTGACTCTTCACTTCTTCAATACCTTCCCCTTAGCTTACCTGTACTATTCTGTGAGCTGTAGGGACAGAATATCACTTTAACTGCCTTGAAAGGAGTGAATATTGATCTCTTTTCACAACGATTAATATAATTAATGCTGCATGCGCGTGCGCATCTGTCAACGCGCCACGGTTGTGCAGTTCATTGGGCGTTTCCAATCCCGTAAAACCTCTTATATCTATGGTTGAATATAACCGTTGAATATGAGGATTTATTCAACGGCTCGTCTATAGGGAAAATGTACTAGTGGGCGTGGTCTGTAAGAATATACATATATATATCACGAATCTCAATTTATATCACTAGTGTGTGGCAACTACTGCTTCATTCCGGCTCCATTCCAGATATCCTAGTTCTCTACACATAAACAATATGGTCAAACGTTTTTGCATAATAAAGCGAAGAGCCGTGCAAATGCTCAATAGAATATGCATAGCAACTAATTTTCAGCTCTGATATCATGTCAACATCTAGTGAACCCAGACACAGAAGGAGCTATTCACGATGATTTGAAAACTGCTGCAAAATCATACAATTAGCATATGCACAAGAATGCACTTAAAAATAGTCGATCAATAATATGGTACCACAGGACATTAATAATTATAATTATTAAACAGTTTCTTATACATAGTTCATCACCTACAATAGCTGCCTTAACTACAAATGAAGAGTTTATTTCCACATGAATTCAAGTCCACTCTTCCTCCATACTTGATGCTAGTTCTCTGAACTTTTTGATATAATCTAAACTACTATCTTCAAAAACAGATGTGCAGTGAGCTTCAATCTGTAACAAAATGAACTTTATCAACATATGGACACCATTAATTACCTAAAATCAATTTGTGCAGAAATGTTATCTGTGCAGGTCTGACAAAATAAAAGTATTAGTCACCACACAACACACTCCCATTGTTACATGACAAATTCAGAGATTAAAATGTTGGGTGTATTTTATAAATTGTGACAATTTATAAATTGCACTGCACTTTTTATGAATTCACAATTTGTGAAGCAATTTATAAATTGCGCATGAACCAGCTACAGTCTAAACAGTGAGTTATTTATCTTCATATAATAATAGACTAGCTACATTATTGCTAAGTTTTATGATTAAAGCATTACACGTGTATAGCTATTTTGCTTGGGGAGCAAGAATATTCAAAATAATACAGGTACGATAATAGATGATGATAATGATAATGATAATAATAACTGGCCTGCTCACAGAAAATATGTGGCAATCTTATTATGCATTTGAAATTGCATATTATTGGGGCTGGATTCTTCTAGCTAAGCCTATGCTGTGCTCTTCTTCCTTCAGTGAGGCCTTTCCTCTACACCTATGCATGCTCTTCTTGCTTCCATCCTTCATACCAACAAATATAGGACTATTCCCTAGGAGAAATATACAGGGGACTACATACCAGGGGGATAATATTCACCTGATTATCAGAGTAAAAGGGACATTATTCTGTTCTTAAAATTCTTAGATACCATCAACCCATCGTCTAAAACTTTTGATATACACTGAAGATTATTTCATGAACAGTTACTTGCATTGTCTAGGTACAAAAGATGTATGAATGTTTTGCCATGACAATGTAGCTGTGGAATACCTGTCTTTCTTTTTTTCCTACTGATTACTGGCATGACTCATATTCAACTTGGCTACTAATCAATACTTATAAAATGCTCAGGGCCCACTTAAGTGATGGATAAGGGGTTATTTTAGTTCACTCTCTGGTTGCTGACCTTATTGTTTATTTTGTATTTAGAATAAAAATGTCTTATGAAATCAATCCCTACATTTACATCCACTGCATAGAGCCCAGCTGGATTTTAGGCTATCCCTACTTAACCTTAGGAAATTTTTTGTGCTCACTTTTTTTCTTAGTGCTTGAAGTTGAAAGTAAGTTTGTGCATGTAAAGAATTGAGGGTGGTAATATTGACCATCACTTCAACTGAGTGTATGCTGTAATTATTAATTTGACACGAGGCTATGGTACAAAGCCAAGTCTACATTAACCTTATCTTTTTCTTTGTTAGGTACATACACAGAATTTGTTTAGCTATTCAGTTTTGTCTATTAGCTATTTAATACCAAACTTTACAGCAACAGCAATGTAAATGACATGTGCATGGCATGGTGAAGTGAGCTGACAGAAAAGTACTGGCTATGATAAGATGAGTACAATGTGCTAGCTAACGATTAAACTGAACAAGGGGTGGTCACTCCAATACGCACTGTACTGACACCCGCGACCGGGGTCAAGATTCTTGACCACTAATTTTAGGCCTTGACCCTTGACTTTGTCCTAAAATGTACCTTGACCCTTGACCTAAATAACGATTACGTACTAGTCTCAAGCCACGCCCCCTAAAATTATTAATGCAGCGCTCAGATATATCTGCAGATAATACTGTTATTATGGAAGACTTTTGGGGTATGCAGATAGGATATAATGGCAAATAAGAAGTGTAGTCAACTGCATTGGTGAGAGGAGTTCTTCATTCCTGAAGATTGGCCACCTTGCAGCAGAAGTTGCACAGTTCCTGTACACTTTTCTTCCTTTTCATAGAATTATTATGATAAATAATTATAGCTAGATAGTGAGATATTTAATGTTATTTGCTCAGTCGTATAGCATTTGAGCCAAACTCTCATCTCAATCACCTGGGAATGGAAATTGGAGATATCGTATAATGGATGCTCTTTATTAATGGGCACTTGGATGACCTCAAACATCTAAAACAGTGCCTAACCAAGAAGTCATCTAGCTACCAGTATACCCAACCAACATTTATTTACTATTGCAGTCTGGACCCTTTGACAAACATAAAGCTGCTTAGCCTTACAACTTGCTTTTCAAAACTTCATCTCTAGTACCACCTTCAGAGGGCTAGATCAATCACTCATCATTGTCTGATTCTGCTGACAATCTCCAGTAAGTTTTAGGAAGTTCAAAATCAAGGGGCATTATTCAGAGTTAGCTAGCCCCAGTGCACAAGAAGCTTGATCTTCAAGAGTTGTTGCAAAGATAGAGCAATAGGAGTAGCTTTATGTGTATCAAGTTTGAGCTTGAAACTTCTCTTCCTTTTGAAGTAACCTCAGGTATTCAGAATTACCCTGATGTACCTTATTCATTGAGAATATCACTTTGAATGTTACTTGGAAGTTACCAAGTGTTTTCTCTAACGATAACCTTGCTGTTGTGATAGGAATTTATGTGCATGCGTCAATTTAATCTGCCCTTTGAACCCCAATTTGACCGACTGAATAGCCGTTGACCGCTTGATTTTTGGCTCGACCGCTTGACCTTAATCTTGACACCGGTCACGGGTGTCAGTACAGTTCGTATTGGAGTGACCACCCCTTGCTGAAGACCTAGGTTAGCTAGAAGCGGCCATACGTAGCCCCGCCCCTACCGTAGAAAGATTAGTTAGTGTTCTGAGTGCTATCGATATCACTGATTTGAAGTAGAGCCTTAGTCAAACTAATAGCAAAAGATCAGTGCCACTCTAACAGATGGCCAAAGCAGAATTTTGATGACTATAGTCAGTAAGTCGGTACGTCGAGCTTATACATTATTATAAAGAAACTGAAAAGTCAATTTTAGACATCGCTTTTTTCTTATGTTAGCGAATGAATTTTTGACATTCTCCTCTCTTCTTTGTAGATGTAATAATTCACTGTAGCCTTCCAAGAACCTGTGGAGTAAGGGTAGAGAGAAAGAAGAGTTTTTAGTTTATACAGTCTTATGACCTTTGACCTGCCATCCCTACTTAGGCACTCTCGATAACAGTGATATGCATTGTACCTCAGTTCTGGATGATGAAATGCTTTCCTTCACTTCATTGGGATTATCTCTTAGTCGACTGCAGTTAACTGGAAAAAAAAATACTACAATCATTATAGGTGCATATATTTTATTAACACACGGACATTTTTTTTTTTTACTCCCACCTTCCAATGAGCCAAATTCCCCAAAAAGAATTGAAATAAGATTTATGAAAATACCTCGATCTATTAGGGTACTTGAATCATCCAGAACCCTAGAAAAAGTTGGCAAAACATCAGCAGTTTCTTCACTCAGTTTAAGGATTGCCGTATCAGGTTTAATGGCACTTAACCCCCTGAGAAGTTCATTAACTGTATCAGATGAAGTATATAACTTTTGAGTGTTCTCGTCTTCAGAATCAGTCTGCTTCTCAGAAAGAAAATTTTGGACTACAGCTCCTTGTATATCCTCTTCCACAACTACATTCGATAACAAATACTCGCCTTTATCTCTACTATTACTATTTCTTAGGGGATTTTGATCTCCTTCATTTTCAATATGTTTAACCTAAAATGAAAACTTGATATAAAATAGAGCATATAAATATGGTAATTCAGTCATATTACATACTGAGATTGGAATAAAAGTATTCTTAGATGCAGAATGATTTTCAGGTAAAAAATGAAGAGGCTTAGGAACCAGCTTTCTCTGTAAAAGATATCACACAAAAAAGGATTAAATATGTGCACATAGTACAGTGCAAGCAGCTAATTCAGCAAGCAGCATGGTGTGCAAGCTATTGTTGGCAAGCAAAATTGAGATTTCGATATGTACATCATATTTAATACACATGCACATATGTTCGTTAGACCTTCAATCCCACAAATGACTAAACTTAGCAACAGAGCTTATTGCTTTTATCTAAGTGGATTGTAGGTGCCTGGCTTTCAAAGTGCTTGTGGTAAGCATTATACAGCCTCCTGCGTATGCAGCTACCACCACCACTTATCTTGACAGAAGCTATTCTGCTCCACAAACTAGTGACTGCAGAACAAGTGACAACATTCTCCTTTATCTTCATCAGTGTCTCAACCGGAACAACTCTAACATCCAAGTACTTATGACACACATACTTAATTTATCACTCACTTACAAAGACCACCTCTATCCACTTGCTCAACCCATGCACGGCTGTGATCCTCAATAGTATGAAGATTGATATAATATCTATTACCTACATTTCTATTTAAAAAAACTTGAATGCTGTGGAAATTTCTTCACGAGTCTAAATACCACATATCCAGCTGTGCATCCAATTATGTTCTGTTCCTTATGAGTAAGATCTATTGCTGGAGAGTGGGCTGACTGTACAGGTGTCTGAATAGGATAATGAATCATCCTTTTCAGAACTATCTGCAACACCAAGTCAGATCTAAAATTTCAACTTTTAAACTTCTCAGATAACCGCAAAAGATGAAAATTATTCCACAGTTTGTGTACAAAACAAGGACACATTTAGTTGTGCCAACTTGCATTGGATACAAAAGCATCAAAACGATGTCCTTTGCTGAATTTTTACTAAATGCATATGTGGAACTAAAGTTAGCTACTTCTACAGTTCATTATCTGACTGATGAAGAAAGAACCTAGCAGGTTCTAATGAAAAATAGAGCCTGGTAGTTGTGTGTAGTATACAGGCAATAACCTGAAAATTTACTGAGTGAGATTCCTTTCTCCTTTTGTCCAGTTTTCCATATCATTCACAACTGCAGTACTTAACTGATACCAGGCTCTCTTTAGACAGGTCACAAAAGGGTAAATTAGAACAATGAAATAGTAAGTGAGAGGTGTGTATCTGGCACTCCGCTGATTGGCAAGTATTCATACTTGTGTAAGCAAGCTAACTAAAATTGTAGATATATATAGCAATCACAGGTAGAAAAATTATCCTTTACCATGCCAATGATGGCCATTAATTGATGAACAATGGTTATGCTTTATTGAAATTGTGCACCAAATGGCCACCATTGGCATGGTAAAAGGATGCTAATGCTCAATTCTAGATTCCATGTATAAATGTTATAGTATTAAAATATATAATTATTATCGTTCATCATTCATCATCATCATTACTTTTAAATGCTATAAATTTTGTACAACACTACTCATCCTGTACCTTTAACTCAACATATTCAAAAATAACATCATTTTCCAACTTGATAGCTTTCAAACCTACAATGTGGCAGACATTTTTATGCCCCGCCCTGTAACATGATTATTGGACCTTGACCTCACAAGTTGCTAGCGAATCTGTTATTAGATCTCTCTCTTGATGTTGGTCTCTCGATGCTCAGAACGTAAACCCTACTAGTCTGGTTATAAATCAAGCCTTGATATCAATGGCAGCGTGGTTCAAAAAAGTTCACCAACAAGAGAGTGAACTTCAGTCAACTATTCCTACTTCACTCCCTTTCTTGGCCTGTCATGGGAGTGAAGTAGGAATAGTTAGCTCATAGCTTAGTAATATTGGTGATGGTAAGGGGTTACTTGACTGAATTTCACTCTCTTGTTGCTGAACTTTTTTGAACCACACACAGCCATCCCTACTTTTTTAGAATAAATACTTTTTCTTACTAATCAGAGATTATGATAGTAGTCTCTAAGTAGGAATGGGGCATGCATTGCCCCATTGGACTAATACTTAGTATTTTCTTTCATAACTCCATCATTTTCCGACTTGCTACCATTAAACCTACAACGTGGCAGACATTTTTATGATTCTTGGACCTTGACCTCACAACTGACTAACGAATCTGTCATTAGCTTTCTCTCAAAATGTCAGTCCTCAATACTCAGTGCATAAACCTTAGGCACTAGTCTTGGCTATGGATCAAGCCTTGATGCAATACTGATCAATAACATCAGTAAAGGCCGGATCACATCATAAAGGTGATGAACAAGTAAAGGAAAAATATTTATTCTACATGAAAAATAAGTAGGGATGGCTGTGTGTGGTTTGAAAGCAACAAGAGTTAGTCAAGTAACCCCATACCAATCACCAATATTACCAAACTACGAGCTAACTATTCCTACTTCACTCTCATCTTGGCCTGTCATGGGAGTAAAGCAGCTCATAGTATGTTAATATTGGTGATGGGTAAGAGGTTACTTGACTGACTTGTTGCGAAACTTTTTACACCCATCCCTACTTTTATAATATTATGTATGCATATGTATTAAATAGATTCACAGAACCTCAGTTATACCTGATACCTTTGTACAAATATTTTTTATAAATCCTGGTGCTATTTACACATACATTTTAATGGCTTAATCAAAAGAAATCTAGCTCAGTCTTTACATGTCAATCCTGGTGCTTTAAACATGGATTAAAAGCCAGGGCTTAAGTGCCTTGTGGTAAGTATCTTCCGATTATGACCTTGCTGAGACCTGACTGAAGTGCAAGAGAGAGCAGTGTGGACAGAACTAAAATCAGGATTGAGGCTGGGTTGAATCTGAATTGAAACCTAGGCTTTAGATAAGCCCAATAACACACTAAGAGTAAAAAGCAATTGGCACTAATTTGTAACAACACTATTATTTTAATGCACTTCACTTGAAAGACATAAGCATGTATGTGGTTGGAGCCACGACTTAATGACTATAGCTATATATACGAGTTGGAGAATATAAGCTACTACCTCAATGTATCCAATTTAAGATGGAACATCTTCCGACTCAATATGCCATTTACTTCGGAATGGTTATACCATAAATGAATGTGCGGTGCCTTTTTCAATAAATCTGTTGAGGCTGGTCTGTTGATGCTGTGGATCACAAATACACCACTAATCAGGTGCATGCATAACACTAATAAAGGCTTTATATTACTGTCAGTGATATAATTGTAAACTGTAGCATAGGTTCCAACTGTCACAAAAGCTCATGTCTGCCAGTTCCAACATTTGACAGCCAGTGAGCTAGCAATGTCAGTACAGGAAAGAAAATGTTTAGTACTATTCTAATGGGCCAACCATACCACCCCAAACTCTTTAATTACTTACCATATGTCCAGTCTTAATCACTTTTTTTTTTGGCCGCCTGGATTTACTAAATGGTTTCAAGGAAGTCACAAATGAAGTACACATGTCATCTCCATTCAATCTATTTATTAAAAAAAAAACAACAGCTGATAAAAAATAGACAAAAAACAAAAACAAAACAACAACAAAAAAAACAACACTAAGTGGAAATAATACTAATTGCTCAAAAGAAGCTTGTTGTACACATTTTCTGCAACAACTGCCTGTATCAATGCTATTCTGCAAAAGTATTGGAAATTTGTTGAATTTTCATGTTTAACTGTTTCCACATTAATCTTCTCACTCGATTGCTAAGACCATATCTGTCCTGGGTAAGAAAGACTTGATGGGTCTGTATGCAAAGCTCTAAAACTTGGTAAATAGACTGTTGCATGACACTATGCTACTGATAATGTATATAAATGCTTCTTGGCAAAGCAAAATGACTCTACTAATTTAATAATTGTATTTTAACAAGGAAAAAATATTTATTCTAAATAAAAATAGGGATGGCTGTGTGCAGTTCAAAAAAGTTCAGTAACAAGAGAGTGAACTTCTTACCCATCACCAATATTACCAAACTATGAGCTAACTATTCCTGCTTCCAAGCCCAAGATAAAATATAAAGGGAGTAAAGTAGGAATAGTAAGCTCATAGTTTGGTAATACTGATGATGGGTAAGGGGTCACTTGACTGAAGTTCGCTCTCTTGTTGCTGAACTTTTTTGAACCGCACACAGCCATCCCTACTTTTCTTTTTTATTTAGAATAAATATTTTTCCCTTTACTTGTTCATCTGTTTAATGATGATGTTTAGAAGTTGCTACCGCTTTGAGTCCTAGCACATTGAAGGTTCAATAGAATTAGTTCTCATGAAAATTAGCTATATGAAACAAACCACCAACGTTTCAATCAAAATACTCTTTATCAGAGTGATTGATGATTGAAATGTTGGTGATTTGTTTCATAAAGCTAATTTTTATGAGAACTGAATATTTATCATGTTAGCTGAGTGAAATAAGAACACAATGAAGGTTTTCTGTCTTCAAGATAGGAGTTGCTGACTGTAGGAGAGGAGTATTCACCCTTGACTGTGTTTTAAGTACAAGTATCAGCACTTGAACTTTAGCCATTTATTTGTCTCATGATACCATCACAGCAGATAACCTGCCTCTGATGACTAGCATTGTCAACATTATGATAGGGCTAGCTGTATTATTAGGTGCTCTGTATTTATTATTTTCAGATGCTGGTGGGCTTGTGGCAGTTGTTTCTCCACCATGTGCTCAAGCATTTTGTGCTTCTGGAGCAATGGCACTTTGCGTCTGTTTTGACTCTTTTTTATGCATGCCCTCCTCCAGTTTTCCTAACATCTCTAGGATGCTAGTCTCGAAGGAGGCTGGTGGAGACGACTAATCTGTTTGTTTTTCTTATCAGAGAGTACAACAGTACTTTCTAGGTAGAGATGGCACGGATTGCCCCATTGGAGTTAGTATTTTCTTTCATAACTCCAGACCTACAGTCAGCAACTCCTAACTTGAAAACAGAACAATGTGCTAGGACTCAAAAGTAAAGGCTATAATCCTGTACCATTAACTCGACATATTTAAAATTGGCACGTCATTTTCACATTGACCTTGGATGGACTGTTCAAGTCATCTAATGCATCCACAAGTTACGTCACTAAACTTCATACCTACATCCACAAGTTACCTAATAATTTTTTTAATTTATAAGAATTCATTGGTTAACATAAGAAAAAAACTATTTCTAAAATAGATAATAATTACATACCAAGTAGAAAATTTAATAAATAAAACCAAATAATGTAATGTTTCTGCTCTTACATGCACTCTAGAGCTTCATTCTACCCATCTCAGAACTTACTACTGTCATAAAAGAGCCAGAAATTATATGATATCTTCTCTTTCTCGGCCATTGCTCAGCAAACACTGATAGTTCAGTGAGGCCAGCAAATGCCATTTTCCCCCCTAGCTACATAATTACATAATTAGACGTCACGTATTAATACGTTATATCGGCGACCCGAGATAATTCTAGAGCTCACAAATACAGCACTAAAGCTAGCTAATCAGCCATGAAAGCTTTGTGCATGGAGAATCCAACAGCAGAGAGTTGTGTGGAAAAATCATGAATAACTAAGGTGGGCTTTTCCAGCTTATAAACTAAACTATCTGTGCTACCTTGTTGCTTGTACCTTGATACTTGTACCCCTTCCCTAGGCTTGGTTGGCATTCTGGATAGCATGAACTAGCAGCTAGCTAGCTGAGCTGGATAGATGGAAACCCCCACCCCTTGAACAGCTTATTCATGTGGGTGAAAATGTAGGGATTGATTTAATGAGGTTGCAGTACATTTACATACCCCCACTTAACTGCGCTCATACGTCAATGTAAATACTTATTCTTAATACTTACATACATACCTATTGTCCATAATGAAAAGGTCTCTATCCCGTGATTTACCTGCACAATCAGTAATAATTATAAATTTGATTCAATGATCAAGAGATTGTTCACAGTCTTAGGATAAGGGATAAGGGTGGGGAGGTCGTAACTCATTGAAATCGTAGATCCTGGAACTTCTTACATGCCTGGCTGCAACTGCCAAAATATTGGCTCAGGAGTTGAAGCATAAATGAGTTGGAGCCTATCAGCTCATTACTTGCCTGAGGTAACTTCTATATGAATAACTAAGTATGGGTTTAATTTGCTTGTAATAGTTTCATGGTCATATAATTTTTAAATGGTAGCTTATACTTACTTCGTATATCTTGCATTTTGTTTCTTTTTGGTGACTGCCTATATTTTGATAAAGGTGATTTTCGGATACTTATACTTGGAAGAGAACGTAAATACTCTTTCACCTTGGGGCTAGAGTGCACTCTAGGTTGGCGTTTGACTGGAGTACTATATTTTTTCTACAATAAAAATAGACCGATATTAGGCTTAAAATACACAAACAAAATAGCTAACTAAATTCTGATATGAATTTTTTATACAGGCTTAGTATGGTCATTTTTTATTAATCCCGAAATATAGGTGGCCATCATAACTGATTTATGTCAGGCAAGATGCTGCCAGAAACCCATCTCAATCCTGGGCAGCAGTACATATGCACCAACATTTACCGGACAAGCCCTAAGCATCGAAAATAGTCGCACAAAGCATCCCCATATCACACAAGAAAGAGGCCATGGAGCACCACACGAAATGGTCCAAGCTACACAGGGGCACACATAGCAGCAAGAGTACCAGAGGTACACAATGACTGCAAGTTCTGTTGAAGTGCCGCTATCTGCAAGTGTGCAGCAGCAGCTGCAGGGAGCCACACCCTGTATCATAGTGTTGCAGCAAGTTATAAAGTGAAAATACCACTGAACTCAGTAACCAGAAGGCTAGAGTATTCTGGTCGAAACGTTGGTGGTTTGTTTCATAAGCTAATTTTATGAGAATTAATTCTATTGAATTTTTATCATGTTAGCTGAGAAAAATAAGCAGAGATTATACTATTGTACATGATTCCCCTCTCCCCACCCCTCAATTTGCAGAGAACTTGTAGGTACAAATATGGTGAGCAGTTGCTAGCAATGGAAGCTTGCTCAGCAGGGAGAATGGCACTTTCAGGCGACTTGGGCCTCATTACCACACCACTAAAGCAAGAGGTGTGGCAAGATAAGTTGAAACTCCACCCAGATAGAGCCTTCCTTTGATGCCAAAAGGGTCCAGCTGAAGTCTCGTGGCACAAATAATGTTCTCCACATCACAACAGCCAGAGGTGAAAGAAGCAAGAAGCTAGAAGGTCCTTAAAATTGCCTCATCACCAGACTCAGCAGTGCAGAGGATCCACTGCAGCCCATTCAGGGTGGCAATAGGCCAAGGAGGCTAATATTGATCTGTCGGCACCAGAAGGGCACAGTGTCAATGGTGGCATTAGCATGGAGCTGGCCAGCTTTTCAATATATCAGTGGATGAGGTAGTAGCGGCCATCAGGAGACTAGGTAATGGGATACTGATAGAAAGAAATTAAAGCAGCTTATCGGTGAGGGAGTGAGCCACACACTTGTGATGCAAATTGAGATTTGTGATATTATGTATATATATATAGCTAGCAGGCATAGTTAATATGTATGCGCGTATGTTTGTTTGACCTTTGACCCCACAAATGAAACATGCAGAATGAATAACTAGAGCTTATTGCTTTCTACAGCATTTTGTCATGCGTTAAGTGGATTGTAGGCATTTGGCTTTCTAGGTGCTTGTGGTAAGCATTATACAGCCTCCTGTGTATGCAGCTGCCACAACCACTGCAATATCTTAGCCCGATAAGTCAAAGTACGAATGACTTTCACCAACTGCTTTGCTCGCTCGCCGATTGAATATGTTACACGAATATACCCTAGTCATAACATACCAGTCTATCTAGCAGATCGGATCTTCTTAGGCATGCAGTGTGGGAAGGGGAAACGTATATAGATGCTGTCCTCCCATTTGGCCTGAGGTCAGCTCTTTTTCAGCAGATGCAGATGCTCTGCAATGGATCATGGAGCAAGAGGGGATCCAAGTAGTAGCCCACTACAAGACGACTTCATTACCTTGAGGCCCCTGATTCTTCAGAATGCCACAGGAATATTATAGGGTCTGGCAGGCCCACAGAACTGAGGAAAGACGAAGGGCTGACATTAGCACTTACCTTCCTTGGCATTGAACAGGATACAGAAGCCTAGGAGATCTGCCTCCCACAGGACAGCTGGAACGGATACGGGCAGACATGAAAGGATGGTCCAGGAGGGATCGAAAAGCATGCAGAAAGAGAGTCAGATCTATTGTCATTATAGGGGTATCATCCCGTGCATATAAAGCAGAGAGAGCTGGGAGGTCATTCCTCTGAAGATTCATTGCACTATTTATGGGGTCAAGCACTTAGACTATTAAATTTTCATTCGGCTCAGTAAATAAGATGGGCCCAATTCCTCCTAGAATGGAGTGGCTATGTATCGGCACCTCCCCACAGTCTGGAGCGTTTCTGACATCAGATGGATCAGGCAATTAGGAATGTGGGGCTTACACCGTTAAAGAGCTGGCTCCAATTTTGATAGCAGGGGCCATGTGGGGAAAGATGTGGCAAGGAAAATCAGTGCTAGCTAGGTGCAATAATTTGGCAGTCATCAGCATAGTCAACAATAGTGGCCAATCTGAGGACAAGGAGGTGATGCACCTAGCAAGATGCCTAACCTTTATTGGAGCCATGATTGACTTGCACTTTATGGCAACTCACATCAAAGGGGTGGATAACATGCTAGCAGACGCCTTTTCTCGTGATAATTTGACCCTGTTACGCTCGCTCTACCCACAGGCCAACCAAACGCCAACAGTCATTCCAGAGGAGCTGCTGGACCTAGCGATGCTATCTTAACCAGATTGGACATCCAAGTATTGGACAGAACTGTGGAGTTCTATTTTCAGAATGGCTTAGCTCCATCATCACAACGTTCATACAGATCAGCAAAGAAATGAGACATCGAATTTTGTACGACCTTTCTACCTGGCTCAGAAGATCAATTATCTCAGTTTGTATCCTATTTAGCGTCCCAAAACTTGTGTCACAGTACTTTAAAATGTTATCTGACAGCAATAAGATACCTCCACATAGCCAAAGGCTATGGCAATCCCAAGGAATTACGGTGGCCCAGGATGGCACTTGTGAATAAAAGCATCCATTCAGGGTAGGAATTGATATTTTTCTTGGGTAGGACAGGTAATAACCTATGTCCAGTTGCTGCAGTTTTAAGGTACATGGTTGATAGGGGTTAAGGCTTTTTTCCAATTCAAGGACAAAAGGTCCCTTACCTGAGCACGGCTGGTAGTGAGGGTGAAAGAGGCCCTTTCCAAGGCAGGGATGAACTGCTTTGGATATTTGGGACACAGCTTCCAAATTGGAGCTGTGACAAGAAGGAAACTATTTCATCATGGTACTCGTATCATCAAGTAGCTTGGCTATCATTAATATAACTAGGGTATGTTTGTGTAACATATTCAATTGGCAAGCGAAGCAGTTGGTGAAAGTCATTTGCATTTAATTTCTCAGGCTAAGATATTGCTGTCAGGTAGTCTGGTATTGCCAACCCTTTATCTTCCCTTTATTGGTGGGTGGGGGAAGGGAAAGGGTCTGGTGTCGTTAGCATCAACAACTTGTGCTGGGGCGCAACTATTCCCAATCAGATTGCAATATTCCTGATAATTGCATTCCAGGCATGTGGCTAGGGGAAGTGAATAAAAAGCGGTTGAAAACTTTGTGTGAATAGTGTCTAGCTAAAGCATTCAGGCTTCATAATTCCTGGAGGAGCCATGGTTCACAATGTGAACAACAGCAGTATTGCCACACCCATGCCTGGATAGTTTCCCTTCCCATCTTCTGCCCAGATTGATACGACTATAACTATTGGCACCAGTTCCTTGGCTGTAATGGTGCATCAGACCAGCAACGGCCTCCTGACAGAAATTTTGGTCATATACAACCCAGCTTGGCCACTTGAATTTAATGCTTGCCTAGTTGATAAGAAACTAGTAGGCTATCAGATCTGTTAGCTGCTTGAGTTGCCTGTGTCAAACATATAGGGCAAAGCACTGGGACCAGGTAGCAAAATTGGGATGATCTTGTGTGATTGGATGAGATCTGCAGCGTGCACTAATGACCTGGCCTTCCAGCAAATGGGGAACTGGCCTACCCCTCCCTTTTGCATGTATTCATTGGCCCGAATCTGCTCCATCGTCTTGTTTGGCCAGCCCCCAAGCTCAGGGATTGCTCTCTGTTGCTGTTCCTGACGTTCTTGCCACTCTTTGTCCCTGTTTCCCCGGACGTACCAAGGGGGAGGGAAGGAGTCCTCCCTGTGCTGCTGTCAAATACCCGCACCTCACTTCTCTCCAGGTCCCCTACAGAGCTGGCAGGCTCAAGGCTACTGAATATTTTACCTCCATCTCCTACTCCCATCCTGCACGCACCATGTTAACCCCATTTAATCTATCTCCATTTAGAACCAGGGCTGAATGGATGAAGATGAATGTGGGCACATCACCTGGTGAAAGCACCCAGAATCGACTTCCCTTATTACTAGCTATATTACCCAATACATGCCATGTCGAGTAGCTACAGAGAGCTTCAAATGTAGCACTAGTCAGCCATGAAAGCATCATGCATGGAGAATAGGAAAATCACCTGAAACAAAGGTAACTTATATGCTTGCAAATATAAACTAAGTTATCTAGGCTATCTTTGGTACCTAGGCTTTAGTTGGTGCTTCATAGCACAAACTAGCTTCTCTCTAGTTCTGACTCTAATTGGATACCATGCTCCTTGCATGGCATGGTTCTAAAATGGTGTCCTAGTGAATATAGTCTCTCCTCCACTCCCTCCCCCCAAACATTTTTTCCTGGGAATATAGCCCCCCGCCACCTGACATTAGAATAATGTCCCCCCCCCCCCCCCCATGTAAAAGATGCACCACCAACCAGCAGCTTACTTTTGAGGGTAGGAAGGTGTGGTCACTACACATCATTCATTGTAATTATTTTTTACAGTAAAAAATTTTTTTGCACTGTCTGGCACATGGTACCACCTTCTGCAGATCATCAGAGCACCCCCCAGTGGTATAGTAAATTTGATTTTGCTGATGTTCTTATATTGTTGAATGATCATGTCTGTTGTGAGGTCTTAGCTAGTTAGCCTATCACATCTCCCTCCAGTTCTTAACAACACATGTGTCCAACATAATATACACACCCTCATTCCTCTCATCTCTCACCTTCACCTGTTCTCATGTTCCAACAACCAACACTAAGTCTATTGTTATGTAATCACCAATAGTTTCCTGGTTTGCAAGGTTACAGTATACTGTTTGTTAATGAATAATTCATAAGTTAATGAGTAGTTGCACAGCTATGAGATGCTGCAATTATCATATCGACTAACCATAAATAATAGAAACCGTAGGTGGATAGGAAACGCCAATTGAGTTAATTACAATCCGCGTTGTGCGCATGGGTGTAGAGTGAATTTCAATGCATGCTGTTTCCTATGCTTCTTCTCATCTAGCAGCTGCTTTTTAGCGAACTCAGCGGAGAGGTACAGAAGACGGTGGCTTTTGTTATTATACTTTGGTCATTATAAAAAATCAATCATAAAATAAAAGGGGGACCAATACAACTGCTAACATCTCTCAGAGGACTGCAATGACACTGGTAGGTGCTATTTGTACTATTTGCAGAATGATGGTGATGACGCCCTTTCTTGATTTTGGGTATGTCTGAAATATAATGACAATTGTAAATCAGTTATACATGCAGCCTCACGACTTTACCAATAGTGTCATTTAATAAAGCATGCTCATTGAACTGGAGCAAGTGATGAAGTACAAAAAGGAGATTAGCCTAACACAAACATTCAAATACAAACTGTGCCAATTTGCAGACTGAAAATGATCATAAAGCACTTAGACTACAATAGTGCCATGTAGAAGTTGACTAAGAACAGCTATTTTGTATGCATCAAGCTTGCTACTACAGCTAAAGCTTAACACCAAGCATGAACTACCATTCCTCATACAATTAAAATTCTATTCTAGCTCTACTTTTTTTGGCGTGTTTTTTTAATTCATTTATCGTGATGCTACAGTGGAAAACTTACCGACTAGCACTTCCTGCTCTACAACTGAGGGCATTCTAGTATGCTACCATTGCAGAGAAACTCAACCGCTATGATCGAAAGGTCGTAGCTCTTGCCTACAGTGGCTTCTTTCATAATCTCATTGCCTGGCCCTGCCCACTGGTTCATATAATATGAAAGAGTATTAGTCCAATGGGGCAATCCGTGCCATTCCTACTTAGAGAGTACTATCATACTCTCTGATAAGCACAAAATACAGTCAGCAGTTTGATAAAATTAGTGGAGAAAGATTGAACAGTAATGGCTGTGCAACAGTAGCATTCTAGAACGTCTGCTTTGACCTAGAGTAGGTAGTGTTAGTCCAAAGATAATAGAAACCGTAGGTGGCCCCTGTGAGTTAATTGTCACAATCCATGTTGCGCGTGCCATTAGATTACGGATGGAATTTGGTGTTGCTAGGGATAAAACTGCTTCTGACCTGCCCTTACTTTTCTGTGCACTGAGCCCCTGCCTGGAGATGCAGTGAAGAATTTGCTGCAAGTGGTCCTGTTAGTCACATAAGGTACTGATTATTGTAGCCGTGCAACTAATCGCCTCATTAATTTATGAATTATTCATGAGCAAACACTATACTGCAACCTTAATATGCAACTGCTTTGAATGCTGCAAATTCAAGAAAAAATTTCCCTGGATCAAGTCCCCACTCATTTCCCGGAAATGTATGTTATTTAGAAAATTTAAGATTCAGATATGTACCTTTTTGTAGTATAATTCATCTGGCTTCAGAACATCCACCAACTTCACTAAATTATGCAAGTTCTGTGATTCATCTTGATTATCCTACAATAAAAAGTACATCAAATTACACTACTATAGGGTTGGGGGGAAAAAAAAAAAAATATATATATATATATATATATATATCATACATATATAGATATACAAATCAGAAGACCTATTCTTTTCAGACAGATTGTGTTTTTGAACAAAAAAATGCAACAGGTGTATGTACCTATTAGTGATTTATATGTCTTCTACAGAGTTATGTCAGCAGGAGAATTTGGTAATAATGTTCCAATTGTGGAAATGCCATGTAAACACATCATAACTTCATCTTTCAATAATTAATTTCTAATTCTATGGTTCAACCATGTTTATGTAAGAGGGTTCACATCCATCCATAACTTCACTTGTTGCAATGCAAATATTCTCGACTGCATAACATATACTTAAGAATGGTCAGACATACGCCCACGCAAGGTGAAATATCTCTACAACTATCTGCAGCAGGATCTTCTAACAAGCACAGTGCTAAAGACAGCAAAGATCCAGTATGACAGTTTTTCTTGGTAATGCCTGTGTAGACTCTAGCAATTGTCCGTCTGTATCTCTAGTAGAGCCTTCCTTGCTCCCTGTACAAACAAGCCCCTCCCTCACAATAATATTGACAATTGTGAGCTCTTCCCCAAAACTGCTACCAACCAGCTTCACTTCCAAGAACAACGGTTTCGAAACATAACTGAAAGAGGACTGGCACAACTAAGGCAATGAAATGGCGACAGAAAATACTGTTAAGACAACTTGTGGAAGTCCACTGGTGAGTGATACCCACACTAAACCTTGCATGGACTTTAATGTGGGCTACTACACCACATGAGAAATAATAACCTGGAAAGCCCAAATTCCTGGATCACATGAAATGAAGAAGAGAAACTGTTGGGGGTCAGGTAATTGATGTAACCACATCAAAGGGAGGGGGCACAATGAGCAAGCTTACTCTCAGGTCATAACTCATTGATATCTAATCCAACTGTTGATTGATTTCTACAGTCTCTGGATTGTAAGTGCTAGGGTTATCTAAGTGGATTGTATGCGGTAGGCTTCTTTAAGTGCCTTGTGCTAAGTATGGAGTTGAAACACACTTGCTCGCCTGCTGTCCAAATCAATGTTGCACATGGCCCTGTTTTTTATATCATCGGTATAATGTTTTATCTTCACGGAAGCGTAGAAGATCAAGAGCTATTTTGTCCCAATTTGTATGACATGAGGATGTAAATGTATCTAAAAACCAAAATGGTAAGCAATTACATGTCAAAAGCAAAATATTACCAAATACCCTGAACAGAAAAATAAATAAATAAATATAATCAGCAGTACCTATGATGTTCTGTGCACAGAGGCTGGGATACCATGGGCAACAAAACTAATTGAGCAACAGCTGTTACAGAACATGGTGTGCCATCCAAGGTCAGAAGGTTTATGTTTGTATGAAAGGCTCGATGAGGTGTACTTTTGTTATTCAGACGGGGGGGGGGGGGGGATATCTAAACAAACATGTAGGGATGGCCACGTGTAAGGTTCATGAACAGGTCGTAATTTCAATAATCACACCTATATTGATTCAAGCAAACTATCACTCCCCCTGTTACTGCTTCTGTGTTGACTTGAGCCATTATATATCCAGCCTCTTACAAGAAGTAAGTTGGGTGATATGGGTGAAATTACAAGAAGTAAAACTCTTTTTGAACCTTACACACAGCCATCCCTATTTTGTCATCTTTTTTGTGTACCACAGATAGAGATGAATATATGTATATGTATCCAGTTGGCATGAGAACATGGAGTCGAAGACAATTGACTTTGTAGCTCTGAAAATTGATAGCTTGTTATAAAGATTAAATGTAGTTATGCAGTTCATTGGTGATTAGCTCATAAATTATTGTACAAGCTAAAATGATGTTGTAGAGTAATCAAAGGATGAATGCTGACAAATCTCATGTGACTATCTGTTCCTACACATAACTCAATTCACTTTTTTTTTCAAAGTAATACAATCTCATGACCATTTAGATTGAGCTTACTTATTTTGATATTGCATTGTGTAATTGATCCACTCCATTTATTTATACAGTGTCCGCCCTGATAACTTATCAAAAATATTCCAACTGCATTTATTTTTCTGATATTGCTATGCTACATATACAGCTGCCAGGCTAAAATTTCAGAAGAAGCAGAAGTTGGAGTGCTCTTGAGCATCACTTGCTCACTCTCAAATATTGCATGTTGCCCTAGTTATTAGGGCCCAAGTATGCAAAGAAGCTGTATTCTAAATAAAACCAACAGGCTGTATATACAGTTCAAAAAGTTCAAGATACGTACTTATAGAGTAATTTGATCACTATATTCAGGTTGGCATTGTTAACTACCCTGAATTGTCCTTCCACTATTTTCCTGTCTTGATGAACATATAGGGGTTCAAAATTACAGCTAGGGGAGGAAACTTACCTCAGATTCAGCTATATGGTAAAATAATTTCAAAGTTGAAGAGCATCCGATCTATAGTGGAAATTATAAACATATAGGTGATACCTGTCCGAAAGGTCATTGCAATGCTTGTTAAAAGGATATGGGAAACTCCATTTAGTGTCACCATGTGTGTCTACAGGCAAACATTATTTCATGAAGTCACAATTCACTCTATGACTATATGGCTAAGAGAAGAATGGGAATGTAACACTCCACATATAATATGAATCTAACTTAGTCATAATAAATGACACACACTTCATACCTTAATATAGAGTTCACTGAGTGAAACATCTGGATGAATACCTTCCTCTACTTCATAGTCATCTAGAAAAAATAATCACAATAAACCCAGTGTGTATATCTGTGTCCAATGCTAATTGACAAATGAGCTGGCCAAACGAATACTCTGACCAGATTATATAGGAATGAAAAGCACTTAAGTGCTATCCCTAAGTGCACACTAAGAGTCTAATATTGAGCAGATCACCGATGAGGAGTATTTTAAGTTGAATAATCTATAAAGCAGTTGAGCTAGCTAGCAGTGTCTGTACTACAGACATTACATTCTCATTTTGAATTATCAGCTGCATGTAATTAAGAACTGCACAGATATGATTAAGTATGCAGGTAAAACAGTAGCAGCTACCTAATGCATAAAGCAATAGTAGACTAGTCACTAAAGATACTATGAGATTATGCTGTTGCTCTAATCAACTCACCTTGTAGTATAGCCTAGATGGAGTAGGTAATGGTTGGCAGCACAAAGTGTGCAGTCTAGGCTATAGTCTAGTACAGATCAGAGCCCTTCTTTCCGGAATAAAGCCTTTTCAAAAATCCACTCAATTTAAACACTCGAGAATATTGTCTAGGCATCGCTGAGACTGAAGTTAAAGCATGGTAAGCAGCTCTAGAATAGTTGTAACATACAGACAGAAAGACATACTATAACCCTTGCGCATGCGCAGAGGGTTAATAATGAACAGAAAGCTACAGGTGACTATAATATCCATTGAGCTGCTTGGTTACAGTTGCACATAGGTAGGTCAAAAACCCATACTAGCTAATTCTGTTAATAAATTATGACACATCACAATTATATACATAGTGTCGAAAATCAGTATGCTGTGTATGGTTTTATTTTTTAGATAATGTGGAGAGTAGAATCATAAATTCTTAAATCAGACTTCTTCGTGTTACTATTTATGTTCAGCTTTTGCATTTCACCTTTCAACTCAGTTAAAAACAGTTGAGAAGAGGGGAGGAGAAAAATGCTTCCTAGATCCAATTCTATAGTCTCGTTAATCGCTGGTTGACAGAATGATGAAGCATTCATGCACAAGCTCAGCTCTGACCAATCAGCATGCTAGTCACTGTGAATGGTGAAAAAGCAAACTGATCAGTATGTGGGAAATAAATTAATACACTTCAAATTGTACTACTTGGTAACACAGTTGAACCTGGACACTTTGTCCAAAATATTTTTTATAGGCTGCTATATAAGTGAATAAGTCCAGATAAGTGAAGTACATTAAAATAAATAATGTTGTGGTTATGCTGTGTTGTATAGTTTAATATTATGGGCTAGTACTAACAGCCTAGAACAGTGTGTGCTAAGCACTCTCAAAAAAATTCTTAGATAATTGTTGTACTGAGGTTCTGGTTCTGGTTCTGGTTCTGGATAAATAAGGTTCAGATAACCAGGTTACACTAATAGTATTAAAAATGCCAAGTGATGTGTAACAATGAATGTAAAATATGTGGTCACAATTACTGATAGCTAGCTAGCTAGCATGCAGTGTGAATTTCATATCAGCCACCTATATAACTGTTACATAATTATCAGTACAGATCCAGCACATCCAGAGGAATCACTGCTAATTTACCAGATATCACAGCAAAAACGTTCTCCATTTGTCTCTACCAAGAGAATTTAATAACTAGCCAACATCATACACACATTCTGGCTATGAGTTAGTAGCCCAATCAATATTGGCTATAACAAGTAAGTGTGGGCTATAGATATGTACATATTGACTAGCAACTCTTCCTTGACAGTATAAAATAACTATTACAACTCTTGAAATATAAGGCTACAGACCTTCATCACTGCAAAATACTCCAGGCTCGCTTATATCTTCATCAGTAAACAGTTTATTATTTGGATGTAAGCTGACAGTATAAGTGGAATTCAAAGAAAGCCTTCCACTCAAGACTTGTACCAAAGTTTCAATAGTCTTTGAAGTATCAACAAAGATTCTGGGAAAAAAATACCATGTTAATTCAATCTCATAAAATTAGCTTATGAAATAAGCAGAGTTTTAAAAAATAATAATAATCAGAGAGTACGTAGTATTCTCTAAGTAGGGATGGCACAGATTGCCCCATTGGACTAATACTTAGTATTTTCTTACTCCAGAATACTTCCCTCCTACAGTCAGCAACTACTAACTTAAAGACAGAACACCTTCAATGTGCTAGGACTCAAATACAAAGATTAGAAGACAAAGCAGTATTTTATAGTGATTTCTAAAATCGCCGTTTTCATCTGGTTCATCATCATCAAATAACTTATTTCAGAAATGGTTCTTTTTTATTTTTTACACCACACCACTCAAAATTGACTGTGCTATAATTAATTCAAAAATAGCCAAACTTGCTAGCTTTGAATCTACAACGTGGCAGACATTTTTCTGCCCTGCCCCTGTACACATGATTCTTGGACCTTGACCTCACAACTGACTAGCGAATCTGTTATTAGCTTTATCTCTTGATGTTGGTCTTTCGATGCTCAGAGCATAAACCCTGGTTATGAATCAAGCCTTGATGCAACAGTACATATCAGTAAAGGCCTAAAAAATATATGTACAGAATTAGGTTATCTTAATATAAACTGTATAGATAGCATTAGCTAGTCCTTCCAGATCAGATTCATTTCAGCTCATTATGATGAAATTGAAATCTCCAATGAACTACATAGTTAGAATTTCAACTTAGATAGCAGGATCACAGCATCCAGTTGCCTGTAATGAAATAATAGAGCATCACATCAAAAAAAGGTGATGAATAAGTAAAGGAATTCTAAATAAAAAAGAAAAGTAGGAATGGCTGTGTGGTTAAAAAAAACAAGAGAGTGAACTTCGGTCAAGTAATCTCTTACCCATCACCAATATGTACAAACTACGAGCTAACTATCCCTACTTCACTCCCTTAATATTCCTGTAATAGGAGTGAAGTTAGCTCGTAGTTTGGTAATATTGATGATGGGTAAGGGGTTATTTGACTGAAGTTCACTCTCATGTTGCAGGACTTTTTTGAACCACACACAGCCATTCCTACTATTCCTTTATTTATAATAATAATAATACTGTGGAACCTCGATTATCCGAAACCTAATAAAAAGGTCAAAGTTCTGAATATACATTATACATGTGCAGTACTTCAATTAATTTTTTTGCAGCTGTTCTATCAGGCTAAGAGTGGAAGAGTTCGTTCTGTGTCTCAGTTTCCTACCAAGCTGTACTGTCTATCATAGTTTTTAGCCAGCTAAAGTGCCTGCAATAGTTGGTAGCATCTAAAAGAAGCAGTTCCACTTCGTAATACCACTTTGTAACGGGGGTGCGGTTGAGTCAAAGTGGGTGCATTTTCATTATCCGAACATCTGACATACTCTGCTGCTCGGATAATCGATCCACTGTAATAATAATAATAATAATAATGATTCAATAGAATTAGTTCTCATAAATAATAGTATTAAGTATTAAGGAGACGCAATTCAACAGTAATGTGTAAAGATTCCATAAAACTTGAAACGGAATCATAATCTGATAAATAGTAATAGTATTAGTCATTTATGAGAACTAATTCTATTGAATTTTTATCATGTTAGCTGAGAATAATAAGCAGAATAATAATGATAATAATAATGTGAGTACCAAAAATAAAACAAAAAACAAACAAATGAACAAACACTGACAATTACCTCATTCTTGGATTGAGTGCCAAGTTTTGAAATATAATCCAAGTAGCAGCAGTAAGTGGACGCAATTCAACAGTAATGTGTAAAGATTCCATAAAACTTGAAACGGAATCATAATCTGATAAATCCCTATAATAGGAATGACAAAAAAATACCTACACAAATCAGTCATTGAAATTAAGGTGATATAGGGATAACTAAGGTCACTGCACTAACAAGTTTGTGATGCCTGTGCATTCACCATATTGTCACTGAAGTACATGAATGCTGGAACTAAAGACAGAGTTATTAGCATATCATTATCGTATATATCATTATTTAAATGCTATTAGTCAGCTAGCGTAGAATATAATTGCATGCCTAGTTCATAATTATGTAGTCTTTGGTCTTGCTGCTTTCATAACTAGACACCTACTCCATTGAGAAGGTAACTAGAAAGTCAAGAGCAGAAGGTAAATATGTAGTAAGCAAGCTAATGATCTTCTGAGAAAGCAAGAGAACCAGGGTGAAGGAATGATTATCAATTATAATATCAAGCAGTGTCATCATTTATCTAGGCTACTTTTTTTCTCAGCACTAAAATGTTGAAGCATGACGCTGAAGGCAACCAACTGTTAAGAAGTATTCTGCTGGTACTCCGTCACACTTAAAACCATCACTAGATGTTATTCAATTTTCATCTTGAAGTAGGGATAACATTAAGCATCCAGCTTCATAGTCCACCTTAATTGTCTTTATTCAGCATGTATGTTTGCTTCATTCCTTAATATAAGCCATGCAGCATGAATTTAAGGCTTTCAATGGAATTACTGATCCCCATTTTTAACAAAGCTGCAAGGAACACATTCAGAAGTTGCACCTAGCTAGCTGTACCATATAGCATAACCAGTGATTTCACCACATACTTATTAGCTCAACACAACTTACCTATATTTTAAGTTACTTTGTGTGAACCTGAATATGATTATATACTACAGAATAGCATCACTTACATTACTTCAGCATTTGGTGAAGATGATTTGACTGGCTGATTAACATCATAAGATAACAAGGGTTTTTCTAATTGATTATTTGTATTAATACGAAAAGCTCCACATGAAGGTATTTTCAATCTAAAGAAAAAAGAATAAACAGTCATGTACATATAATATGGAGACTAGATAATGATCTTACAATGACAAGAAAAACAAGATACCCACATATGGCATATGGGCAAAACCTGCCGAAACATCTGGCACTCCAGTTCACTATTTTGATACCTACTAGTTGATTGTGTCATTATCTATGGCACATACTGTATAGCTATTTGCAGAATAATTTTTCAAGGATCATTAAAATTTTAAACCCCGCCTACTAAATGAAACTGTAGCGCGCGCACATAGAAGTGCATGCTTTTGCAGCTCCCCTTGATAGTAGCCGATGCCTCACTTGCCAGCGTGGTGGAGGCTACACCATGTTCTACTGCTCTTCTTCCTATTCAGCCTTTTTTGACGAAAATCTAGTGTATGGCCCTCTGGTGTTAGATCCCTGCTTCAATGTGGCAGAGATTTTCAAATTTGCTGCTTCAATAGAAGAGGAGGGAACTGTCAGTGACAGTGTACCACTAGGATTTAGATTTGTAGGTTGCTTTGAAGGATTTTTAGAGCTAAAAGACATGACAGGTGCACTGTACTACAGTTTACGCATTGCACATGCGTGTACATAACATGTGGCTACTTAGGCAAAAGGGCACGAATTCTCGTGCTTTGAGCAAAATCCATGAAAACCTCGAAAATAAAGCACCTTGGAAATAAGCGCTATACGGTATTTACCATCCAGTGCTAGATGCATGAACATATTGTGTAACAGAAAGAAAGGATTTGCATTTATTAATTTTAGCTAGTTTGCTCAGATAACCAAGTGTGCAACATTCATTTTACAGCAAGCAAGCATTTCTATAGCTTTAAGAGTTGATATTCATTTGTGCTTCAGAAGATTTGTTGGTGAGTAATGTAGCTGCATACATAAAAAGCTGTAAAAGCACCTAAACCTAAAGCCTACAGTCCACTTAGATAAGCCTATAGATCATACTGTAGAAATCTTTATTACAATTGGAGGATGCACATTATGCAAGAGCACGGCACTACAATTGCTAGACACATACCTTAAGAACATAGGTCTGGGGCATTTTGAAGTGTAGACTTAGATATTATACCGGTACATATCTAATTTCAATGAGCCATGACCTGAGAGTCAGCTTGCTCATTCCACTCACTCGCTGAATTACACAAGTCAATATTCAGAGCGTCAAATTAAAGTCGAACAATTTCTGACAATTGATCAGAAAACTTCAGCAAGACTCCTCACTTTTACACTGGAGAGCCAGATCTCGAGGTTCTACAACTAGTTTCCTTAATTATTGAGTATGAATAGTGTGTCTAAAAAAGGCAGAACCAATAATGGTGAGGAAAATTGTCCAGACATAATTTCAAGCTCTGCACTCAGTGCAGTAGCACCAAGTGAATATATCTACACTGTAAAGAATCAAAAAATGATGATCAACCTTTTGACCTCATTCATGCTCATATCTGTCTACGCACACACATATCTTGGCACACTTTGCTTTCCCAATTGTTATGCACACTCAAAACAGGGATGAAGTAAGGGGACTCTAGTTTCAGAACTGTACAGCTGTTTAAAGATGAAGTGATCTCTTAACTTGTTGCTATGCGTGCACATGTTGAACAATGATAAATCTATGGTGACATGAGATAGATTGAATGAGTGGTAAGAGCAGTTACCAGTCCAGCATGAATACAATATTGTTTGCTTTATGATGGAGACAAGGTGCTAGGAAGTAGCTATAAAAGAATTTAAGCAAAAAATAGGCCGTTTTAGCGGAAATAGACCAATTCATAACAAAACTGGGCTAGTGACATAAATTACGATTAATATATAGTGCTAGTGTAGTGGCAAAGTGGAAATTTCTCTCACTTTCTAGATGTTTTGTGAGCAACACTGATAGCTAGAGTCAGCACTTTGAAGCAGGTCTGAAGTTAAGTTCTACTATTTGAGAGGAAATATCATGCTTACAAATGAAGTGTGCAACACATCACTCTTGATTATAACAAGTGGAGTTATTTACAATGAGAGTAGCAAGCTTTTTCAACACAAGGCTCAAGCTAGGAGAAAACTAGATCAATTGCTGTGTTCTTGAGTGTAAATAGTTACATACAAGTAGAAAATTAATAAAATAATGTAATGTTGCTAACTCTTACATGCACTCTAGAGCTTCATTCTTCCCATCTCAGAACTTACTACTGTCATAAAAGAGCCAGAAATTACACGATTCTTTCTTGGCCATTGCTCAGCAATCGCTGGTAGTTCAGTGAGGCCAGTGGAACGCCATTTTCCCCTAGCTACGTAATTACGTAATTAGATATCACGTACTAACGCGTTATATCGGCGACCCTTTCCCAATTCATGCATGCGAGATAGTTCTAGAGCTTACGAATACAGCACTAAAGCTAGCTAGTCAAGCATGAAAGCTTCGTGCACAGAGAATCCAACAGTGCTCAGAGAGTCATGTGGATAATCACCAACAACTAAGGTTGGCTTTCTCAGCTAAACTATCTGTGCTACCTTGTTGCTTGTACCTTGCTACTTGTACCTTGTTGCTCTTCCCTATGCTTTGGTTGGCATTCTTCATAGCATGAACTAGCTAGCTGAGCTGGATAGATGGAAACCCCACCCCTTGAACAGCTCATTCGTGTGACGACCTTTACTAAACATCTACCTAACTGCTCAAAATTCTACTTGGTATATGTATGCGGTTGGCCCTTGAAAGAATCTAAAAATTAATACCTGATAAATATTTAAAATAATTACTTAAGCAACATACTGAGAACGCCGCTTCCCTTTAACTCTTCCAGGAATAGTTGTAGCCCTATAATCATGAAATAACATAGCAAAATTTATTATATGAACACAAACAGTCACAGATGATAATTTTAAAGAGACACATTTTGTGTATTCTAAAACATAGATATCTTGAAAGCAAACCATGTGTAGTAATTGCTGTCAGCAGAAGCTGCAGGTATGTACACATGCAACATATTCAATTGGAGTGAGCAAAAGTACCAACTCTCTTCAACTCTTAGCAAGATGCATTAGGGCTACTTGGACTGGAGTGTACTGGATCGACCAAAGGCACCAAGTGTTCAGAAGAATTTCCACTACTAAAAAGGACTAATTTGCTACAACCAAAATTTGTGAGGTCAAAGGCCAAAACTAATATCATGGATTGCCATTCAACACATCTAATAGTGACTTGTTAATTCACTGCATGAGACCCTAGGCTTATCTTGTCTTCCTGCAATGTTAAAACTTAAAGAAGAAAAATAAATATCCTTTATTCAATTTCTTAGTGGCCCCTTATATATATGGCTCAATGGTCAATTGCTATGGAAGTGCATGTGTGTCACTCAGTTAAACTACACATTTCTTGAATTGTGTGCAAGGATTTTATGACAGGGTCATGAGCTCAGATATACACTTAAGAGTCCAAGTATTTTGTATACAACCAGTTGACAACAAAATCTTAGCACTCACTTACTCACTTGCTATCAAATGCATTGGCTTAGAAGTATACACATTTCATTTCTGATGTGTCCACATAGTTATAATGCATGCATGCATGAAAACCAGATTGTCATTATCCATGATAACAAAGACACCTAATCAGCTCCCTGTGAGCACAATTAAGTTATGTAGCATCCAATGTAATTAACAGTAACATAATTAATACACTAATAAATGAAGTGGCGTTATGTGTTCTTATCCTTATGGGGATTGGAAACTCAATACTAGCGTGTGCCAATTATTGACCACATCTAGGAGTGGATTTCAGGAAAATTCATGTACTGTCAAATGGAAGAGCGACAATTTTACCGAGATGAGTAAGCGGTTAGCTATGGGATGTTTCGTGAATAAGAAACTACAGTAGTTTTTTACTCATGGGCCCCTTTTTATATAAACTGCAAGGAGAGCCAAAAATTGGAAGAACAAACACAGTGAAGAAACCTCTCTCATAATTTCTCTACAAATTAAAGCCAACAGTAACCTCCATAGTGGTAAATAGCAATTTTATAGCATAGTGGTGATTTCATTGTACTATAATAGGCTGGTGATGAATACATTGTGCACTGAGTATATTCAGTTGTGCAGTTTCAGACATGTGAGCAGGCCATATACTGTTTATTATAGCATGAAAAAATTCACCTGTCTGCTACATACAATTATGTGGCCACTCAAAAAGATAACAGTTTGGTACTATTATTACCCACTACAAGAAATGAACAAGTGCTCAGGACTAACAAAAGCTGTGAACTTGTGGGCAAGAACAAGCTAGTCACACAATGCTTTATACTTCAACTAAAGGTACATGCAAGCAAAAACATTAAAGAAAAAAACACATAACCTAAAAAATAAGTACCTGGTAGCTCGATAAACTATTGTAAGGACAAGGAAGAGAGTGAAAGAATTGATTTCAAAGAAAGGTGTCAATATCATCAAGGGAGTGGGGGAAGATTTGAAGGAGATCACAAGAGAGAATTTCTCTGAAATTACAAAGCAGTATCCTTCAAATTTGTCGACAAATATTTTGGGAGCAACATTCTAAGCTAACTAATGCAAGAATAATTGAGGGATTTGATGGCATTCTGCCACGACCTATCAAGGAATTCCGGTGTGCTGCAGTTGCAGTCCCAATGTACACTATGAAATTATACTACAGCAACCATTGGCTACTTAAATGAGGTAGATCAAATGTTGATGGACACACTCAAGGTATTATTTCATGTGTGACATAGACTTGTATGAATGCAGGCCAATTTTTATATTGGCCTGCATGTATGGTTATGATAATCATAATAAATAGTTAAACTCCATCAAAGATATAATGGTTTTAATAGAAAGAAGAGCTGGTATTATGATAAGCATTCTGGGGAGCTGGTTGGATTTACTAACCTAGGTGATATGATCACATCATGGAATAGCAGAATAGTACAAACCACTCGCAAAGTGTAAGCTAGTGTTGATAGTCAGTCCCACTATTGTCCGGATATCAATTCACCTATGCCCAGTTTATAATTATGTGCAAATTTGAAAGGCGACCACATCTTTTGGGAGGCCATTAATTATTCTCATCAATGTGACACTGAGTTCTTGGTGTGACATGTGATGATTACTCAGTCTTTTGAAGATGTATGGACTGAGTAATAAAGATCATGACATCACTCGCAAAATGCCCAACCCTTTTGCACCAGAGGATTGAGAAATCCTTTTCCTCCTCATCTCATTAAAACAGTGAGGAATTACTCCAAGATGAGAGTTGATTTGGCTGCTTGTGTACTAGAAATATATGATGATGGAACACGTAGCACTTGGCTATAATCGTATGACTATAAATATTCTCAGTGAATCAGTTGCCAATGCCCTCTTTTTCAGTGACAGGAAAGATGTGAGGGAAACCATCAAGTTTGTGAAATACTTTGATGAGTTCTTTGATTCACTAATGCGATGAGCTGGAAAGCCATTTCAGCTGCAAAATACATCTGCTGATGACTCTAGACTAGCTGTAAGATATGAATGTATACCTTTTCTAGAAGAACTAATGTATGCACCCTCCCATTATAATTTCGATATAATGACAAGAGAATACTTTTGAAGTACTGATTGGAAGAGCTACAATCTTTGTTCTTTAATGCAGCCAGGATTAAAATCCCAAGTAAACGTTAGTAACAGCTATAGTTAGCTAGCTACCTAAAATCTTTTCAGTTTCAGTTTGAGCTTGTCAAGTATATTTTTAAAATATACCAGGAGTAAAGTTTTCTTAAATGAACGAATTTCCCAGGACCTTTGGAGAAAATTTTCAGATGTCAACACCAGAGGGGCAAGAACCCTAATGCTTATAAGACACTAAAAAATAATCGGGCGTTGAGAGTCGAAACATAATACAAGAGGGAATAAGGGCTGTAATTAATGAAGAATCCTGGCACAACATCTATAACTAGTTATGCTATTATTAACCTAATAGTTCATTTGTATAGTAAATAAAATATAAGTGGTGCTCCGTGTTAATGCACATGCATATAATTGGCTAATTGCCTTAGTCACATACAGGAACAACCATGCTCAACTGAACAGGGATGATGGTACATTGCTATGCGGTGGCCTTATTCTTTTTTCTACTCATTTTTTGATGGGCTAACTTAGCCAGAAGCAGTAGAAGAGCTACTACTTTGGCTATTTTGAACAGCATACTATTAGCATGTGATATCATGGTTAGCTGTGGTATCTTGGGCTTAAATAATATAATAGCTAACAAAATTCTTCAATCACCAGTGACTGTGCCTAAAAAGATAAGGTTTATCTAGATCTGGTGTTGTATAGTACTGGGCTGTATAATGTACTGCAGCCTCGTATGAAAACATTTACAACTGCCATAGCTACCTATAGGCAGTGGATGTAAATGTAGGGATTGTTGTCGTACAAGACTGCAGTACATTTTATAGCCCAGCTAGATTTTAGGCTATCCCTACTTAACCTTTTTATTTAGAAGGAATTTTTGCGCTCATATTACTAGAACTTTGTGTAGATCAAGCAACATAAGTCTTAGTTGTGCATGCATACTCCTCTTCCTCTTTTCTCTGAGGCACTAAGTTGGTTCAGAGTGCTTATGAGTACTGTAATGACATGTTGTAGATTGTAAATCTCCATGTATGCACCAACAAAAGAAACCTTGATTACTTGTCCATTCCTCAGCAATCATATATATTAAATTGTACATCTAACTCTACACCATTTACATCCTTATTCTTCAAAATACTTCCAACTATTTCTCCCTTCATACTCACTTCCAAAACTTCTGTTTCTTCGCCCACAGCCTGCCACCCTTTAAAAAAACTTTATATGGTTTATAGGATCTTAAACTACCCACATATACTTTCTCCGAACATCCTGCCACTCATTCATAATAGTTCAAACTGATTTTTCTCAGCTATCTCTACTGCTGCTATGATTCGTGGAGTTTTAAATCAATGCTTCACCCACATATCCTGAGGGTTGATACATGCATGAAGTAGCAAAATTAGCTTTTGCCATGATAATGCTGCAACTATTATGGTGTATTATCCACCAATTGTAGATGTGTGCATGCCATAGCCCACCAACGCAACAACACGGATGTTGTCATTTCTAAAGTACGGAGTTTCCAATCCCTGTAAGATCTAACTATCTTATTTCTATAAAGTTAATGGGTGGGGCTGCCTGATCAGTAGTCAAATCTACAATTAACATCCATTTACATAGCCACATATATAACTTGTGGGTACAATTATGCATATAAAATAAATATAATAAACTCACCCAAGATATACTAATTCTGATAGTTTCCTTGCAAAACTGTGTTCTCCAGCTATAATATTGAAGCAATGTAACTAAATTCCTATTTTTCATCAATTACAATCATTGATTTGAATGTTGTTATTTTTGTCAAATACCACAGATCTAGACATACATAATGGACACATACGTACATGCTGCTGATGATGCATGGAGTCATAAGAAAATCACTTTACCTGGATATTTCTTCTTTAATCTCCAGTAACATATGAGAGCTACGAGATCCAAACTATGTCTAATACCATTTACAATCAATGAATCTTTTCGTTTGTCACCCTAAAAACACATGTAAGTATCTACTATAAATCCCAAAGCGATTCTTGGCACATACCTTGTAAGAACTTGATACATCCAAATTCTTTTCCATTATGTATTGAGTTCTGTCGCTATCAATATTTGGAGGACTATAGCTAACATCTGTAAAGTATGTTTATTGATTCATACATAAGAGTATTGGGGTAATAATATTAATAAGGCAAAGCGAAAGATAGGGTTCTCATGTCCAGGCTCTGATTCTCCACCCATACAAACTGAGCATGAGATTTAGCATTACTTATGGGTGTGTGCAGAAGTCCAGTAGCTACATACACACAATAAACCTTAGCTCTAAAGAAATAACTATCTCTGCTGACAGTTTCCAATCAATAGAATGCATAATTGCATTGAACTTTGACCTTGATGTATGGCTCGCTATGTCACAAAAGTACCTGATAATGTACATAATGCAATACTGGAAATTGACTTGAAGGGGAAAAATTGATACACAGTAAGAAAATCTTCCCACATTGATCACCTCAATGAGCATTTGAGAAATAAGTTACTACATAACTAGCTACTCCGATATGGGCAGCATGCATTATATAACTGGTATTCAAGGATTATAACCTTTGTATTAAGCATTGTGTATAGAGCAACTCAGATACACACCTTCAGAAATACATTCCATGTCCGTAGTTTTTCTGGGAGATAAACTCAGCAATTCTTCTGTTTCATCCACTGATGAATCAAGATGAATGTCACCATCTTCTAATGCTGAATCATTGCAAAATTCTACTGGTTGAGTAACATCTTCAATGGATGATTGGATACTTTTACCTTTTTTGTCTAAAAATGAATTTGGTAAGGGTAGTTACATTATGTACATATTCCCACATGGCCTGACAAAACAGTACATAAAACATGACATTTTTCATTGTATACAGAACCAATCAGGACAAAAGATAGTTGTGTGACTTTAATCTTACAAGTGCTATTATAGCATAACATACGTAGTGTGCATGATACTAGGGTGCAGTCCAGTGGTCCAGTGGACTGGGTCCAGAGGTCTGATAGACCAGGACCAAAGATCCAGAGGTTTAGTGGACTGGATCCAGAGGTCCATTATATTACTGGACTGGGTCCAGTGGATCAGGTCCATACCTTGCAGATTGATGTGACACATTTTCTCCCCCTCTGAATCCAGTCCACTAGACCTCTGGACCTCTGGACCTGGTCCACTGGATCCCTGGACCCAGTCCAGTAATGTAATGGACCTCTGGACTTGGTTCACTGGACCCTGGACCCAGTCCAGTAATGTAGTGGACCAGGTCCAGCGCCAATCAGATCATACATATGCATACGTACATGCACCTCATGAAAGAGCTGAGAGAGATGGATGAGTATACCTCTGAGTTTTCTATTGCCAAATAAATCATTGACAGAGCAGTTATAATAAGGCAAGTCATACATGCATATGTAGCTATCAAGATGTGAGAATATTGATTATGAAAGGAGAAAAATAATTAATGGCTAGCAAATCAATTTACCAGCCAGCAGTACAGTCAATTTACCAGCAAGAGATGATGGGTCATTGAGTAAAAGTTCCACTTTATGCCAAGTACGATAATAAAAAAAACGTACCTATATATATGATAATATAGTCAATTAAAATTATAGGTTTAGGTGATGTGTGTATGCAATTACTGAATTACACATATAATCTACCCTGGAAACCTAAACATTACATATATATGCAGGCCTTAATTAATTTTAGAAAAGTTCTGAAGAGGGGGCAAAAATTGAATGCTGAAAATTTTAGGGGGTGGGGCATATATCTCTGTGCAGCAAGTGGTGACTATTGGGTAGAAAGAAGTTAAGAATTGGCATGGACTTTTAAGGAAGCTTGAACCATGCAAAGCTAAAAAGGTACTGAAGATAGCCCAAATGACTTAGTGAGTTCATATTTCCAAGTGTATAAACTGAAAAGCCTTCAATGGAATAATTTGGCTCAGAATTTATGCATGATAGCTGACTTGCTAACTTTAGCGCTTCATTTGAAGCCTTTATTCTAATTGCTATGTGCTTGCTATACATCAATGACAGGATCTACGGTAATCATATTTACAAACCCTCAACCCCTTAGTAACACCCTCAAAATATCGTAGATCCCTTGGTCTTGGTATCTAACGTATCTCAAATCTCAATTTTGTTTAAAAGATCTCAAACTTCATTATTACAACCAGTGCTTATCATAAACATGATACTTACTTGATTTTTTGTCAAGCCAGAAATGATGAAATTATTCATTTTCCGTTGTCTGGTCAGCATATAATCCAGAATTTTTGGGAAATCTTTCCCATGCTGCATTTTAACACAGTTGAGAATCATATAGTAGATCTGATTCACAAATATACCTGATACAGTCCTTCGAAAAATAATTCAACTGCAGTAGCTGACCAGGTGTGTCGCTTAACTTTTCCAATCTTTGATTCAGCTATTATGAATTAATTCATGACTGCATAATTATTATGTATGTAGATACCACTATATAATTTGCTATCCAGCTATCACCTGGTTCAAGTCTATTTTAGTTTGACAACGAAAGCAGTTTCAGAACTAAATACTAAAATTACTGAAAGAACATTGAAGAAATACCTGTATTCTTGGGAATTTCAGAACATTCATAACTTTGAATTTTTTGCTTTCCTTGACGCTTTGATAAGCATATTTTCTGTACCAATATAGAAATAGTACCTAACAATCAAATAGAGGAACAGTGGTTTCCTGTGCCTAAAAGCACTTTCACAGGGGGAGGTCACTCCCATACACTGTACATACGTTCACGACCGGGGTAAAAGTGGGGTCAAGGGGTCAAGATAGATTTCAGTTCCAGTCAGATGGTCAACATCTCTTTACCGTTTCGGTCAAAGGGTCAAGACATGACTCGGGCGAAAATCTTCACTGAACAATAACAACTAAGAAAAGTAGCTGGATACAATCATAACCTTTGTCTTACATTTAGAAGTTTCTATAATAGCTACAGCTAGTAAGTTCTGGTATAATAGTACTATCTATGGTTCTATGGGAGCACATTTTATTATATTATATGTAATCATAAAACTTGGGATATGCTTGAAGTAGAAAGATGTATAATAAAAACCTGGTGATTCAATACAAGTAGCTAGAGTTGTGTGAATTGTGACATCAAAGAGCTTTAAGATTTTGTTATCACCATGATAGCATTGCTCTCTACGATATTAGATGGCTCTCTCCTTAAACTGACAATGAAACATTGGTTGTAGTTCAGGCAGTCCCGAATGAAATCTTTTTCCCCATCACGTTTGCTGAAATAGAGCAATTACTTGCAATGTCTTCTTAATTATTGCGCATGCGTAATACACCACAAAGTGCATTACGTCATTAGCCGACCGGCCAGCTGTATGGTACTATGGTCAACAGCTCAAGGGAAATTTCTGAGCATGGTCAAGATTTTTGGGTGGTCAAAAATCTTGACCCCAGTCGCAAACGTATGTACAGTGTATGGGAGTGACCTCCTTCTGTTTCATATCTGTGGGCAATGTGAGCCCAAAGGGAATCTTGAGAAGATCATCAACTGAATGTGGATTCTGTACAGACCTGTCCCCAGGCTATCTAAGGTAATTCTGAATGCAGGGTAATTATGAATACCCCCTACTAACTTCAATGTTTCATGGAGCTGCATAACCAAACTTCAGAGGTTATAGTTGATTCTACCTGCATGTGAATTGGTAAGGTAGCTCCATGTATTCGTCAAAGTTACGAGGGGCATTCATAATTTCAAATTATCCTGACTTTTTTCCAAGCAGTTTATTAGTCCCGTCTAAGGTCCGATTAAGCTCAAACTGACTGATTAATCAGCATACCTTGGAATCATCATCTCGATCAAATACTACTGGAGATAGCACCTTCTTTCCCGTATATGTATCCATATCTCTATAGCTAGCATGCGATATGCGCAGATCGTATATTGACAAGGCGATCTTTACCATGCATAAGCTTGCATGTCACATGATTGTCGTTAGCTGCTGGCTGGCTAGATAGAACTATCCGCAGGTCTTAAGTAATCCAAGGAACAATCTACTCAGTGTTACGTACCATGACTGATAAAAGCGCACCTAGAATGGTGGATGCAGAAAAAGAAAGCGATTATGGATACGTTTTTGGAGTTTCTGGACCTGGTGAGTATTCTGAATAGCAAGTAAGAAGGACAAATTCTTGCTATCATATCGGGTGTGGGCAATCTTGCATGCACACTCTTCATTAATTGTAGGCTTATGGTGGTGTGGCTAGTCTAGTGATTCTAGACCTTGATATTAGCTTGCTGGTCTGTATTCTATTAGCTCTAGGCACAAGTTCTTGCTTTATATGCAGTCTTAAATAACACTCCCTATTGGCTCGAGTGATCCAGGACACCTTTGTCCAAGCATTTTTTCCAGGCTGCCGTATAAGTGAATTAGTCTGGATAAGTGAAATAATAGTGTTGAGGTTATGTTGGTTGTTTGGAATTTTTTTAAAGCTAGTATTAACAGCTTAGAACAGTGTAGCTTGTTATGCAGTTGCTAATTATGTGCCTGTGCAAAGCACTCTCAGAAAATAACATTGTAGTGCATGTATTAATCACTATTTCCTAATCTGGATAAACAAGGTTCCAGATAACCAAGATGACTGAGGTTACACTGTATCTGTACATTACTTTAAGGTGTTGCATGCTACCAAAGTAGTCTTGTGAACCAGACCCTATGTGTGAAAAAGCGGAAGGGTCTGGTGAGTGTGCTATACCAGTTTTGTTTCATTCCCCAGGAATTTGAACGATAATACTTTGCATGTATTGCTTATGGAGAATCACGTGCTCACGTAAAGATTAATAAAATGTGACTGGCTTTACAAATTATTTTATCACAGTCACAGGATCTAGGAGTTGAACTACATCGATGGAGAAGTCTCATGATATCAGGTTAGAGATAGCAGAGGTAGCAGCTTCACTCGCTTAGAGAAAGCAAGAAGAGAGCGCCTTGCATGTGCATATTACAGTGGACCCTCACTAATCCGAATAGCTTGGGACCAGAGCCTGTTCAGATTAGTGAAATTTTCGGATTAGTGAAAGCAATGAATATAATTACATGATCATGAATATAATTAATTTTTTCAAGTATCATAGCTACATTCCAAGGAGGACGTTGTCCAACCATGACATGTATTGATAGAGTATAGTCTAATAAAAAGCAAGCTAGGCAGAAAAATAATCAGAAACTTTTTTCTGCTTGAGTGAGCCGATACGTTTCTTTGCAGCCAGTTCTCTTAATTCCTGAAGCACACTAATATTGTATGTACATGCTTCTTCTTGTTCTCGTAGCCATTGAAGACATCCATCAAACAGTTTCACTGCTGAGCTATGTGTAACTTTGGAGACTTCTTCAGTTCCTTCATCAGTGTCAGAGTCCTCAGACTCATCCTGAGTAGACTCTTGAACAATGTCTGATATAATCTCTTTATCAGTCAGGTGAGCGTATCCTACATCATGTTCATCACTACCCAGCCAATCGGTTACTTCATCTTCAGTCAAGTCAGGTCCCAATCTTTGCAACAAGGATGTAAATTCATCAGTAGATTCTTGAGTAGGTTCAGGTTCTTTACTTCCTTTATCAACATCACATTCAGGTAAAATTTTTCTCCATGATAACTGAAGGGTTTTGGCAGGGATATCATTCCAGCAGGCTGCAACTAGAGTTGAAACACGTAGCATATTTAAACCTTTCAAAAATTCAAGGATAGATACCCCTTCATTATCTCTGAAAATTAGTTCTTCAAGTATCTTCCTTTTGTAGCGATGTTTGATAGACTCCAAAACACTTTGGTCCATTGGCTGGATTAAGGAAGTAACATTAGGGGGCAGAAATTTAGCAATAAATTTTCCATCACTAGACATTAACTCGTCTTCACTAGGATGAGCAGAACAATTATCAAGCAAAAGAACAGCCTTTGGCTCAACACCTAGTTCTTGTAATTTTTTCCGAACAATGGGGACAAAATTTTGATGGAACCATTTAGTGAATATTGCTGTATTAACCCATGCATTATGCTGATTTTCATAAATTAGTGGTGGGCATTTCTAGAGATGTTCTTGAAGCATCGAGGATTTTTATATTTACCAATCAAAGGTAACTTTATAGTACCTAGAGCATTTGAACATGCATTTATTGTAACACGTTCCTTCTGACTCTTTCGACCATCAGCAGATTTTTCGAAATGAGATGCTAGTGTTTTTTGTGGTAAGAGCTTGTAATATAAACCTGTCTCATCACAATTGAAGATTCGATTAAGAGTGTATTGATTGTCTTCAACAAAAGCTTGAAAAGACGAGATGAATTCCTTGGCTGCAGGTTTGTCAGCCGACAGTTTTTCACCTTATAAGGTAAGTTGTCGGATGCCATGCCTACGAGAGAATCTCCATAGCCATCCATCAGAGGCTGAAAATTCTTTCATTGGCCCATCACCACTTCTAGCTTCACATAGCTGTTTATGAAGCTGTATAGCTTTAGGTTGAAGAATAGGGCCTGTGAAAAAAAATTTTTACACTCTAGCCTGCACAGCATGGATAGCTAATACAATACCTGTGATTGGTATTCCTTCTTCTCTTTTCTGTTTGAACCACAAAAAGACAGCCATTTCTAGCTCTTGATCTCTCCCCATCTTCATAATTTTAACAGGTCGCTTGCATCCCATCTCAGTCATCTTTCTTTTATACTCCCTGAACTCTGAACCTTTCTTCTTGATGTCAGATATTCCAACTCCATACTCCTCAGACAGCACTTTGTAGCTTTTCTTCCCAATCTGATCCAAAATCTGCAACTTATCTTTTATGGAGAGGCTCCTATGGGCTCGCTTTATTGTGCACTTCTCCGCAGACATTGTTTTTATTTGCAGCTGCTGCAATATGAGCATGCGCATTTGACCTTTGAACCCAAATTTTAATAAATAAAAATAATATTAATTTTCCTTGATGCTATTTGGATTTTCGAGGTTTCGGATTAACGAGATCCGGATTATCGAGGGTCCACTGTATTACTAATGATATTCATAGGTTTGTGGGCATGTAATCAAATTCCTCTGCAACAAAACTGGTATAGCACACTCACCAGACCCTTCGCTTTTTTGCGCGTAAGGTCTAGTTCACAAGACTACTACCAAAGCTAGTTGTGTTAGACAGTCTACTAATTTAATAGCAAGACTACACATTAAAACCCTTCTACTGTTTTTGAGGGTCTGATATTTAACTCTGGAATAATTTTGATGACTGAAACTTTGCCAGATTTAACAGTCACATGAACACCTCATATCTAAATTATGTTACTAAGATATATTTTCATTTAATTTTGCAGTTGTCATTGCAGAACAGATGAGTGGAGCTGCTATGTATGAATTGGTATGTTTTTTTTTTCTGGGGAAATATGGTTATGTGGTATAAGTGTGAACCACAGAAACTTCATGCTTCAATCAGCTGATGAAATATGCCTTAGCCCCATCTTGTGCAGAAAGAATGACCATGATTGAGGGTATCATGTTACTTACTGAAGAACATTGTTGTAGAAGGGGCCCGCATGATTTTTTCATACCAGAAATGGTGGTCACTTACCTTGGACTTTATCTGCTGTTGAAGTGGTCTAGAAGTATGGGTAACAATTAGGCTTATACATAGGTGTACTGAAGAATAATGCTGGAATAACGGGATTTTTAGCACACAAGGATACTATTGATTGACCATATTATTATAAACCACATTTTTCTCCATGACACATCAACATTCCTTTGTGGACGTCTAGCAGCTGTAGGGTAGCACTGCTCATCCAACTTTTTTCTTAAGCAGCAGAGAGTTTTTGTTTTGTATTTTTCCTGCTGGCAAGCTCTTTCACGACTACATACAAATATCAGTCGATAAATCTTTAAACCTGCACAAAACTTCAGCAAAGGGTAGCCAATACCCAGCCTTGCCCTTTTAATGCCAAGCAATGATGTATTAACGGGATGTAGTATAGAAATACTGTACTATTGCTGGGTTTTCCTGGGAAAGCACACAGCTGCACTGAATACCAGATAAACTACTTATTACTTTTACATTAGTGTTTATGTATAGTTCAGCCTATTTGCACATCATAGATTCATAGCTTCAAGGTTAGATTCATATTCTCATACCCTATCATATTCTTGTGCCCTACAGATCTGTAGGTGGCTGAACTGTAGGGCTTGGTTTGATATGTGATATGAGGCTGCAATAAATTTTTTTCTTACTTTAACCTACTACTGCTGGAAGGCACATGTAGGGATTGGTTGATATGAGGCTGCATTTACATGTAGGGATTGTTTGATATGAGGCTATAGTAAATCCAGCCAGATTTCAGGGAAGTCCTACATAACTTTTTTTTTTATGTGGAAGAATTTTTGTACTCGCTTGTGGAAGATATTTTTTGTTGGTCACTTTGACAGTAGTTGGTACATAGTTTGAATGCCACCAAATAATCCCATTGTCAAATTTAAAGTTGCAATCTCCAATAGAGAGTTCAAGAGAAAGACTCTAGTAGTGTTTGAAGCTATCTTAGAAAGCTGTATTGTAAGAGAATGAAGCAATTATGGCAAGCATCTATCTAATTGGGAAGAGGGGGTGATAACTATAAGTGAGCAGAGCTGTTATTATGTATGTAAATTCTGTATTTCAGGTGCGTGTTGGTCATAGTGAATTGGTAGGAGAAATTATTAGACTTGAAGGTGATTTGGCTACCATACAAGTGTATGAAGAAACATGTATCCTTTCAAGATCATATATATTACATATTAGATCAGTAGCAACTAGAGGTATTATCCACAGGACTACTGTACTATATCCAACCACACATGCATCAGAGAGTACAATAGTACTCTCTTAAGTAGGAATGGCACGGATTGGACTAATACTTAGTATTTTCTTTCACAACTCCAGAATACTTCCCTCCCACAGTCAGCAACTCCTAAATTGAAGACAGAACACCTTCAGTGTGCTAGGACTCATGTATGAAGAGCAGAAGACAAAGCAGTATCATTTTACAGTGACTTCTAAAATCGCTGTTTTCATCTGGTTGTTCTTCATCATCATCAAACATCCAGATATGATTCATTCAAATGCTATAATTTTATACCACACTACTCAGAATTGACCACTATGATTCTTTACCTTTAACTCATCGTGTTCAAAAATAGCATTTTCCAACTTGCTAGCTTTCAACCTACAACGTGGCAGACATTTTTATGCCCTACCCCATACATGTGATTCTTGGACCTTGACCTCACAACTGACAGTAAACCCTAGGTTATGAATCAAGCCTTGATGCAACCATATATCAGGTACATATCAGTAAAGGCCTTCATGGGAGTGATATAGCATGTAGTTTTGATAATATTGGTGTGGTTCTTGAGTTTGGTGATTGGTAAGGGATTACTTCACTGAAGTTCACTCTCTTGTTGCTGAGCTTTTTTGAGCTGCACACTGGCAGGTGTCTAGTAAGACAAGTCTTGCTTTACTTCTCCAGCAGAGAAGTGTCCAATAGCTTCTGCTTGTGGAGTTTGTGAGACAGAAATCTTTGGCAGATGTACAAATAATAAAGAATATATATATAGATAATCACATAAACCTATGAGAAATGGTTTGTATAATCATGCATAAATAAAAATGTTTTTGTGTAGATTTTCACTATGATATTTTTGTGATCTTCTTGCATGTAATGTCAGGGGTATATTCTGCATATGTACATATCATGGTCTAACATCTAGTTGTTATAGGTCCACTGAGCCGTAATAATAGTGATCATACAATATGGCTTGGCAACAGACTGAAATTAATGTCCTGGGGTGTCTTGTCTTCTATTCATATCCTTAATTTTTACTAGCCGGGGTTACTATTGGTGACCCTGTTCTCAGGACAGGAAAGCCACTCTCTGTGGAACTTGGACCAGGTAAACATGCACAAAGAGTCAAGTTGCTCAATGTTTAGTTTATCAGTTACGATGTGAAGTGGTAATACATGTGCTAAATTGTTTGGTCTTACTGAATTTTAGTATAGAGGATAGAATTAGCTATATTATAATAATTCTGAAGATATAGAATTTCATGTCCTGCATTTCAATTTTTTCTCCAGGAATCATGGGAAATATATTTGATGGAATACAGCGTCCATTAAAGGTTACAATATAAAATTGTGCAATAATATAATTGTCTACATAATATGTGTCATGATAGTATTAAGCATAACTAATTAAGTTCTTCCCTGCATTCGATAACAAAGACTCTGTCATAAACCTTTTTTGTCTGACACTGAAGATTTTCTCCCTAAAAATCCTTAAATGGCCATTCTACAAAAGTTGAGCTCCCTGAAAGTAATACATGTTGTGTATGTACATATGCTAAATAATTATCATTTTTGTGTATAGGATATCAATGAGCTGACATCAAGCATATATATTCCAAGGGGAGTGAATGTTACAAGTCTGAGTTCAGAAGCAACATGGCCTTTCGTCCCATCAAAAGATTTCAGGGTATGAAAATGTTTTCTCCCTTTTCAGGGTCTGTCCCTCGGTATAATATGGTAGACCCTTCATTTTCCGACTCCATCTTTAGCAGTTTTCTGCACTTAGTTTTCTATGGCAGATGTATGATGTGACTAACTCCATATTGCTATGCAAGCCTTAGTTTGTGGTACTATAGATACTTGAAGCTATTGATGAGGTTACTCTCTATTTGTTGTGTTCTTTGTCTTTAGCTCTCTTAGCCATATGAACTAAAGATTATGCTCACACGTACACAGCATACTTTTTGTTACAGTTTTACGAATTATGACAATCAGATTCAGACAATCTAAGTGTTACTTTGGATAAACGAGGTTCAGAAATAGGAGGATTTACTATAATTACAATTTTTACTCCTCTTTAATTGTTTTTTGTCTGGGTAGGTGGGAAGTCATATTTCTGGTGGTGATATCTATGGATCTGTTAATGAGAATACGCTGATTACTCATAAAATTATGTTACCTCCAAAAGCAGCTGGAACTATTATTAGCATCGCTGAAACAGGAGATTACAAAATTGATGTAAGTATAATAGGATTCTTCCTGAGTTCATTCTCCATACTTTCAATCCAATTTTAAGTTTGTACTTCAATTTTGTAAAGACTTAACCATTATAAAAGCTCTGGTTTGAAACAAAAAATTTCAGGGTTATCAGATTGAAAATACACAAAAAGCTAAATCATAGGGAACTCCTATTGGAAGGCTTTTTTTTTTTTCCTTTAGTTCCACGTACCATCAGTTCAGCCTAGTAGTAGTACTAAAACTACTGTACAAATCCCAACCCGGCTTGAACAAGCCATTGTTCTTGGATCATGTGATACTTTGAGTGCTTGTGCATGATAAAAATATAAGACTACAAGATTATACCTAAGTAGCTACTAGGCTAATCTAGCTAGTCAAGACTTTCAACCACAAATTTAGCTATTGGCTCATGCAAGCTTTTGTAGCTAGTTATGTGTGCTATAATATGATGTTGGGTAGTCCTATACTACTTGTCCCTGGGTTCATACACTAACTGAATTGACTGAACTTCGACCCTGGAATCCAATCAATACATTTTTGAACTGCAAATGATCATATTGATTAACGTACATGCTCTCCAAATTTTTCAAAATTATAGAAGTTTGAATAATTCTGTGTATATGCATATAGACAGGTGGTTACATTCAAACTCAAATGTAAGAGTTATATTTCTCTCTAATATTTATGACAGGATGTCATTCTGGAAATCGAATTTGATGGTGAAGTAACCAAGTATGCCATGAAACAGGTACTGTATATCATGTAGCATGCTAAATTATTAGTTTTGTGAAGTTAAATTCAATGCACGTCTACTGGTAATAACATTCTAGTTAGTGTTCTGAATTAAGTTTAGTAATGACACAAAGTAATGAATTTCCACAACAGTGGGGGTAAACTAAGTAGAAAAATACTGTCCCTCATTACATACCAAGTAGAAAATAAATGATGTAATGTTTCTGCTCTTGCACGCACTCTAGAGCTTTATTCTTCCCATTTCAGAACTTACTACTCTCATAAAAGGAATTACATGATATCTTCTCTTTCTCAGCCATTGCGCAGCAAATACTGGAATGCCATTTTTTCCCTGGCTACATAATTAGACTTACGTACTAATGCATTATATCCGCGACCCTTTCCTAATTCATGCATGCGAGATAGCTTACAGCACTAAAGCTAGCTAGTCGCCCATGAAAGCTTCGTGCATGGAGAATCCAACAGCAGAGAGTCGTGTGGAAAAAATCACCAACAACTAAGGTGGGCTTTTCAAGCTAAACTAAGCTATCTGTGCTACCTTGTTGCTTATAACTTGTTGCTCTTCCCTAGGCTTTGGTTGGCATTCTTCATCATAGCATGAACTAGCAGCTAGCTGGATAGATGCCACTTGAACAGCTTATTCATGTGACGACCTAGAAGGTCCACACAAAAGAACAATGTGGGTGAGGATATTGGTATTGATGAACATTTTTGGAGAATTAAATGAAGGCAATGACACTAATAGTGAAATAGTAGCAGTGATATTGATAACAGTGACATTAATGACTGCACTGATCCCACAGACTCTCCCAAACATTAATAATTATACACTATACTAGAGCATGTTCGTGTAATATTCAATTGGTGTGTGAAGCAGTTGGTGAAAGTTGCTTGTACTTTAACTTCTTAGGCTAAGATATTGCTGTCAGGATGAAGTGGTGGTGCAGCTCCATACATAGAAAGCTGTAAATGCTTAACACAATTACTTAGAAAGCTAAGTGCCTACAATCCACTTAGCTGCCTCTATGTATAACAAAATGCTGTAGAAAATAATAAGCTCTAGCTGTTTGTTGCTAAGTGTTTTTTGTGGATCAAAGGTGAAAAGAATGTGCATGCTATTAAATGACATACTAATCTCAATTTTCATGAATAGGGGTGGGAGCTCACAATAACTATATTGATTATCTCTTGAACTTATGTTTGAAATTGATTCCCAAGTACAAACCTTCATCACCAGTAGTGAGAAAAAGCACAATACTGAGTAGCCTCGTCCCCAGGCTCTCGTGCACGCACAGAAGGGGGAGGGGAAGAAAGAGAGCCTGGTACACAGTGATCGTAAATTTTATCACATACGACTTCTGCCGCCCGGCGCATTATCTCATTATGACGCACGATGATGCTTCGATATGCTACAATTAGTATTTGATCTACCATCAGGGGAGAAACTACCAGTACAGCACAGCTCTTGGAAGCATCAAGTTGGTTATACTGGTGTTCCATCACAAAAGGGAGGATTTCATAACATAGGCTCTTCCCAAAGCCAGTAGGAATATGCTGCTTCCTTTGTAAATGGCTCTGATCGACAGATGCTACTCATCCTTCAAGGAGAGATCGCTAAAACCTAACCTTCCAAGTCCATCTTCTTCAAAACTAGCACTGCTACTAGCACTAGGAACACTAGACACTCCATTGTTGACATTATGAATAAATGACATCATTTGTATTATGCATTTGTACGAAGAGAATTACGGAAGAATACAAATTCACAGATCTCTTTCTTTCCCTCCCCTTCCCAATACTCACAAAATGTTATGATCACACTTTTGACACCATGTAACACTAGGGATGACTCACTTTCAGCAGATTAGCTTTATATTGAGTGCTATAATTGGACATAAAGATACCATGACATGCTCACAAAACTTATGGAGCATTAAGAGCAAGCATGCATGATGTGGTGCTTGATCATGAACATAATAATAACAATGTACAAGTATATTGTACAGTTCACACTACAACAAAAGCAGATATTTTGCTGTAGCAACTGGATCTAGGGTCTTCAAAATAGTTGCTGGCACTTATTCATATGATATAATATTATTACTCCATGTCCCACCGAAACAATTTGTGTGCACCTTTGCACCTCAAACACGTACCCAGGCCCACTTTTTTGTGAAAGCGAAGGGCCTGGTATCCATTGCATGTGCATGCGCTTAATTAAACACGTAATAATACGTAAAATTTCGTGCATGGTGAATGATGTGATCATCAAAATGTATGTAGCATGCGCACGTTCTATCAGCTAGCTCCAGACCTGATTTACACCAGTGAAATAAAGTGAGACACAACAAAAACAGAACTATCTCTCATGGTCGAAAACAAAGGTAAGATATGATACTTTGATAACAAAGACTCTTTGTCTAACCAGTTGGTAGCAACACAAACACATCACTTTTTTCATAAACAGCTTGCACAGAATGAGGCAAGTTGAATCTACCTGAGAAAGAGCAAAAGCAACAGAACAGTCTCTAGCTAGAGCTGCTCAAAAGTATAGCAAATTCCTTTAATTGAATGGTTGGAGCACATACGCATGCAATGGATACCAGGCCCTTCACTTTTCTACCGCCCCGCCAAAAAAGTGGGCCTGGGTACAAGGCTAATTCTAATGCTACATGAATTCACTATGAAAAGTGTACTCCATGTCTCACAGACATACACTTGACAAAATTTAAAACTAGCCATTAATTGACTCTGTGCATGTATATATGTTTTGTAATGAAAGCACCATGACATGCTGCCCTGCTTTTGAACATGTAGTGTACCTTTTCAGGTGCTCATTTATATCTTAGTGAAGTCAATCGGCAATCTCAAGCATGCATATGCCATTTTGGATTGCAATCCCCCAGTACATGAATGACCTTTGAACCAAATACCTCATGGAACCATGTTAATTAGTCAACTATTATACTTTGGGTGTTACTGTTCTCATCTTAATTGCTGTGATGTGTTTACAGGTATGGCCAGTTCGTCAAATGCGACCAGTTTCAGAAAAATTAGCAGCAAATTATCCTCTGCTTACAGGACAACGTGTTCTTGATGCTCTCTTCCCGTATGTCTTTATTAGTTGTATAATTAAATTATTTAGTAATCGTTTTTACAGTTGTGTATTAGGTGGGACCACAGCAATACCTGGTGCCTTTGGATGTGGAAAGACTGTTATTTCTCAAAGTTTGTCTAAATTTTCAAACTCAGATGTGATTGTATATGTTGGCTGTGGTGAGAGAGGAAATGAAATGTCTGAAGTATTACGAGACTTTCCTGAGGTACGTATTACTGCGGTAACACTATAGCATCCAAACAGATATAATCCTGTGTGGTGAAAATAGGCCTTTTTCATGTACGGCGCAGGGGCATGTGATGTCACTTCCAGCTTCCGATGCTGGTAAAGTATGTGCATATAATACATAGGTTTACTCTACTTACCTCTGCATGTGATAATCACCAATCTGAGTCATCGAGGCAACTACTGGGTTTCTGGTCATTTAGTTCAGATGCAAGTAAATACAATGCATACAAGCTATTACCATGTACAGTGTGCATATGCACCCTCCATGAAACTTGGTAGGTACCAAGTTTACATGTTACTTGGCAATGAGAACGACATTGTCAAGATTAAGACTGCAACCTGCAGAGTAAGTAGCTTTTTATAACGTTTTTTGTACATGATTTAATAGTAAGAATTCTGTTAGTTATACGCACATTTCATTAGTATTGCATGCACTGGTGGCTAGCAAAACCCACTCAGTCAAAAATGCCTAAGAAAATGAAGGAGAGCATTAACAGCAGAGTTTGAAAAGTATGACTATCAAAAGACCAAGTGAAGATTTTGAATGGCTGCATTTGCAAAAGGAATAGAGCTGCCGTGCTGCTGTTTTATTTTGGCAGCTGGAAGTGACGTCACCCACATTCCTTGCATTTAAGATATTAAGCAATTTAATGTGCATGTATCTAATAATATTCAGGAATATCTTATGACTATATATGAAGGCTAGAGTATTCTGGTTGAAACGTCGGTGGTTTATTTCATAAAGCTGATAATTGAATATTCACCAAGCAGTCGAATCACCACTGTCAATTTTAAATAATAAAACCAGAAGTGATGTAATGGGTGCAATTTTTATTCCATAAAGAAGCTCTCTCCACTTATGGCTATCATGACTTCTGAAAACATCTCATATGAAATTTTAACAACTTCTTCACCCTCCTCTTGATAAATAATACTTTACTATCAGTGCATGAAATCATAGCTGATAAAAATACTAATTGCGGGCAAAAACCATTTCTCCTCTTCAGTATAAGATATGCATTGACTCAATAGATGTTTATGGTATATATTATCTTGTATCAAAAATCAAACGTGTTCTAATAAAGTGTGTGCATGCATTGATCAAACACAATTTCTGACTTCTTTGCTGCCATACTGTTAGTATACGTCCAAATAGTTAAGTCTGTAGAAATATATCACATGAATCTAGGCTCAGGAAAGGTCAAATGTTGTAGTACTCTTTCTATGGGGGGAAATGTCTTCTTGGGGTCTTGCAATGAAATGACACTATTGGAAGTAATTTTGTGAAAAAAGTAGGAATTTGCATCACATTAAATACACAAGAAGATTCTCAGAACAGAACAAAATTTGCAGGCAGGAATGATACATCTTAGCACTATCAATTCACAAAAAATCAAATTCCTAATTCATGGAGAAATGGAATTTGACCACTCTCTCCACTGGTACTTTCAGCCTGTACACTTGGACTGGGTGCACTCTCAGCCTCAGGAAGTCTAATGATACTACGACTAGCTTCATAACCATGCATCATTACCTTCTTGAATAAGCCTTCCATATGCTTGAATATCTTTCGATGCATGTTTACCATCTTTTGTAGAATAGAGTCGTAAAATAGCTGCCATTCTTTATGGTAATTTATGCTGAGTTTGCAGTAATTTTCCGGATACTGTTTGTATTCTTGTGAAATTAACATTGTATCACAGCAATGGACTTCCGGTGCATTGGCGATTCGACTGCTAGTTAAAACTCTGATCATTTGCAAGCTTATGGGCTAATCAAACTAGTTGGGCAGTTGGTTGTATTATTTTTCAAGTAAAATGGACAATATCATTTTCAGGTGATGGGGCTAATCAACCCCTTGCTGTGCATGGTAATAATTATAATATCAACCATTAGCTTATTCAAGGATAGGAGCCCCCAAGTCTCATAACCCATAAATGCAGGTGGCCATCTTACATAAGTTTCTTTTTATTGTTTTGTATGATTTAGTTGAAGGTTGAAATTCGAGGTGTGGAAGAATCTATTATGAAGAGAACTGCATTGGTCGCCAATACTTCTAATATGCCTGTGGCTGCTCGAGAAGCATCAATCTATACTGGTATAAATTTATTTAAGGGGTGTGCGATGCTAACTTTACTCATGAGTAATGGAGAGGCCAGTTTGTATCTAAAGTTTGAGTGGCATGTTTCAAACCTTGCATATGCTAGCAGCTGTGACTGTAAAACTAGGGTTAGCATATACTTTTCTCACACACTGTACATGGGTAATTAAGTGGCCTGTTTTAGGCACTGCTCTTTCTTCTCTTGTGAATCTAACTATTATAACACGTGTGGTGAAGGTTTGCCTTTTGCTGGTTTGCTGTCCTGCTGTTTAGCTCATTTCTTGGGGTGTCCATCTGGCTTCTTCCTTCCTTCTTCTTCCTTCTTCTTAGAACTTCTTCTTCTTCCTCCTCCTCCTCTTCCTCCTCCTTGCTTTGTGATTTTACCACCTCGTTAATCTCCTGCTATGGCTTCCTTGTTGCCTCCTTAGGGATCCCTTGCACTTTTATATGGTTATCTCATGTACATACATTGCATTCTAGTTCTTCTACTAGCTTTTTTGTCTACTAAAGAGGTTAAATTTTTGAGTGAATATGGTATGTTAATGCATTAGAACAACACCACGAGTGTTTGCCACTTGCTTTTGGCTGAAACATCTTTGACTTTGGTTGCCTTCTAACAAGTTACAGGCATTTTATCAATGTGCTTCTGAGACCAAATCATGCCAAGAGACAAATGCCTTCCATTATGTCTAAACACTTTAGCACTGGTGTCTTGACACTTTAAGTGCCAAGGCAAAAGAAATAAATTGATTAGCCAAATTTTTGGCATATCAAATACTTAGGCCTCTCCATTTTATTTGCATTGGCAGTGAGAATGTATTAAGAATGTACATATCATATCATTAGGAATCACCTTGTCAGAGTATTTTCGTGATATGGGATACAATGTTAGCATGATGGCTGATTCTACTTCTCGATGGGCTGAAGCACTCCGAGAGATATCTGGTCGTTTAGCAGAAATGCCAGCAGGTTTTATTATTTATGTCATAATCATAGTCTCATAGAACAAAATAAGACTGCATTCATGATCGGTTGAATGTCGAATCAAAAAAATGGTTTGTCAATTTGACTGTCTACCAAAATGATGTTGAGCTCTGGTATAGTACAATATAATGATGTGTTATATTGTTAATTTATTTTAGAGAATGGTTTTCCTGCTTATTTGGGTGCCCGTCTTGCTTCTTTTTATGAAAGAGCTGGCCGTGTTGTGTGTGAAGGAAATCCTCTACGTGAGGGAAGTGTTAGCATAGTTGGTGCAGTAAGTCCTCCAGGTGGTGATTTTTCAGATCCTGTTACAGCACAGACTCTCAATATAGTCCAGGTATATTAAATTATTTATCCATATTATATGTAGTTGTGTCATAGACTTTTTCATAAAGGTCTTTTGGGGATTGGATAAGAAGTTAGCACAACGGAAACATTTTCCATCTATCAACTGGCTGATGAGTTACAGCAAATATATGCGTGTTTTAGATGAGTTTTATGACAAAAATCATCCAGAGTTCGTTCCTCTCAGGACACAGGTATGTAGTTTATTTGCCCCTGCCACCAGTCAGTCAGAAGCATTGCATGTGCTACAAGTCTTCTAGAGAGCTATACATACATACATGTATTCGTACACCACTTCACGAGTTACTTGGAGGTATCAAGAACTTGCCAAAAATTAACACTTTATTATAATTATTAGTTTTATACTGTACAGCGGGTAAATTTTTGATTATTTGATGATAATCAGTCTAGCCAAAAATATATAATTTAAGGCACAGCTAACTAGTCATGTCGTACAATCAAGGGGTCTAAGGATCACTATATTCTACACTTTTGGCTCTCTGATTATTCACAACTCAGATGAAATGGACCTGTCATTGGGTACTGAACACCTCACGATCTTTAAAACTCCTGAATTTTATATATATGAAAATATCTGGTCAGCAAGACAGAATTCTGGAGGAACCAATCAACTAGCCATGTTATAAACTACATGTTAAGAGTGCCCTGATAGTTACATGCAAGTTATTGTTTTTTATTGATTAGGTTAAGGAAATATTACAAGAGGAAGAAGATCTTTCTGAAATAGTTCAACTTGTTGGGAAGGTGAATATTTATCTTTTTATTTTGTACACGAGACGAAATCTATTTCTATTTATTTTTAGGGTTCTCTGGCAGAAAGTGACAAAATAACTTTGGAAGTGGCCAAACTGCTTAAAGATGATTTTTTACAACAGAACTCGTACACTCCATATGACCGATATTGTCCCTTTTATAAGACTGTGGGAATGCTCAATAATATAGTTGGATTTTATAATATGGCTCAGCAAGCAGTAGAACGTACTGCACAATCAGATAATAAAATTACGTGGTCTGTAATAAAGGATCAGCTGGGAGATTGCTTTCATCAGCTAACAAGGATGAAATTTTACGTAAGTTTATTATGCTTTCATGGGTCAGTGTAGAAACATATTCTCTTATGAGCTCTCGGTATAATTATTACCTGAATTTGCAGAACCATTATGATGTTGGTGAGGCTGAAGTTAGAGCTGCATTTAGCAAGCTTTATGATGATATTCAGGAAGCATTTCGTAAACTGGAAGAATGAATAATTTTTTTAATTTTTATTGTTATTAATACTGAGTTTGTACATGGTCACGATCGAGTTTGAGTTCTGTCAGGCATGAGTCCCACTCAAGAGAGCGCTACAAAACGATGTGCAATGACAATGCATACATCAAAATATGTATGCTTACCCGGTTTTTAGGTGCAAGAATTTGCCCCCTCACACTCAGGGTTCTTTTGAAGGACGGTTCATTGCGACTGATTACAGATGACGAATTATAATTGGCACAAAATGGATTTCCTTCAATGCCTAAGTGGAGGTTTTATGCTAATCAACTGTCAACAATTCCGCTGATTTACTTACATGAAATTAAGAATTCTTTTAATTTCACTACATCACATTCACACTCCAAACAGTTATGTGAGATTGTTAATTCTAAATCACGGTAAATTTGTGGATAGCTTTTTTCCCCTTCTAATCAACATTACTTTGTATTGATTCCATCTTCATGAGGACTGTATCTACTTCTCTTAACAAATTTCCATCCAGACTACAAATTGCAAGTTAATTGTGTAGGTATGGTAATAATTATGGTGAAAATCTTACCACAATGTATGTAACTTTTTTAATCTCTGAAGGTCAAGCGGGAGTTCGGTTATATTATTGTCCACTAAAATCAAGATCTCCAACCTAAAAGATACTGTGTAACATTATTTACTAAGGGAAAAAAATGGAAATTTACCGTGATAAAGTGGATACAGATTCTGGGATTCTACATAGTGAATTTCGACTCAAATCCAATTTTTTTAACTCTTTTAAGTGGTTCAAGTGATGAAATGTGGCATCACTTGTAATAACATTATGAGCCAAGGATAATGTTTCCAATGCTACCAAGTCCTTTAAACCTACATAGAATAAATGATGCTGATGAACAAATCATGACAGATCACTTTCTCCAAACCTTTCAATGTATTCAAATCTTCTAGCGAACAATGATTAACTACTAACGTTTTAAGATATAACAGTGACGACAGATTCACTTCTATATCACAGCTCTGACCAAGATTCACATTTCTATAGGAGTTTTAAATAAATTCAGGACACCTTTTAACAAATCTTACATTATCTCCAATGCTTGCAGCTGTCCCATTAGTGCCCAAATATACTCCAAAGCTAATTTTGTCCTTTTGATGATGCGGACTTGTGAGGACTACAATTCAAGATAATGGGTTAGGGTAGGTGTTAGTAACTTGGATTACTTACATATTTGAACTGTGTTGGCAAGGTTGTTAATACTATCTTCTCTTGGTTGTGAAATATCTCTATGATATCACTATGTTGCAGACTTTGAACTTGCACTCCATCAACACTAACAATCTAGAGCAAAGGAGACTTAGTGTGCACACCTTTCAGAGTACTACTATGAAAGCACTATAAATGGACCTCTAAGTACATTCAGAAGTGGGTATAAATGCAACAGCACGCCATATACCATAAGTATAACAGTATAGTATGCATGTAGTGCCCTAGTCCACTTCAGGGTTACTACCTCTACCCAACTCTTTCAGATTCCACCAAAGTGTTTCCAGATACTCCAGTCTTACCACTACAGAGTACTTTTTTTTGTGTTGTTCAAAATTCCACTTGATAACGGTAATATTTACCTGATCACCTTCTCTTAATCCAGCAACCTAGTTAAAATATTATTTGTGTAAACCAAGCCTATGCAAGAAATTATATTGTTCAAAGGGGAATTCTAATTTGCTGATTGACTGTAATCTGGTAATTCCGACCCTTTACCTCCTTTTCTTGGAGGGAAAGGGTCTCCAAGTCGTGTCAACCCCAATCAGATTGGTGTGCATGACACACTCTTAATAATAACAGGTTTATAGATCAGGATGGCTCCAGCCTCTTATCTCCATGCACGAGACTACACAAGCAAGACACTGACAAACATCACTTGGGCCATGTAGACTAGCGGTAAGCCCTGCCCTGCCCTGCCCATCAGTATGTTAATATGTGCAAAAAAATCTGTGATGTAATCTGTGATGTAATGACACAACTCGCCTAGACCCCTTCCCCCCCACCCCCAAGAAAAAGGGTCGGCACTGCCAAACTCGAGTGCTGAATCACAAATAGCAAATAATGGTGTGTTAAAAAAAACACATGGGGAAAAAAGTGGTCTTGCAGCCTGACGAGGCATAGGTGGACTAGCCAGCATGGAAGATTATACCAGATGTCATGCCTATTAGTAAACATAATGCCCAATAACTTACTTTAGCAGGTCCATTTTCCAGCACAGTTTCTATGTGACATGTATATATCTTCAGGCCCATCTCAAGTTCATTAGTTGTACCCCTCAGTACAATACCCCAACCAGGTGCTGCAGAGTTAATAGATTGCTTGTGCAATTCTACTACTTTTATATCAATCATGGCAGGTAATGGAGGAGCAATAGCAGTAGCTTCCAAAGCAATACTGTCCAATGTGGATGTACTGGAGAAACTCTTAATGCTCCTGTTACATCCATCCGGTGAAAGAGGGCGGCACTCAATACTTTCGGATAGGATGATCGTTGGAGTATCTGATACCGGTGTCGTAGCCATTTCTATTAACCTAGCTCACCGATCCCTAGCTACACTCCATCCGCCCACTTTCGCAGCTTGCATAGCATGCAGGAAGTTATCACCATTATAAACAATATTCATGCAGGAACACAAGTTGGCAGAATTTTTTTTGCAACACCAAAATAATCGTTAGAGATAATTAACAGTGTTCAATTTCGTTCAATTTCGTTTCTTCTTTATGAAGTTAGTTTTGCTGATTGGTGAGTTAGCAGGTGAAGGACTACTAGAATGACATGTCCCGATCTTATGAACAATGCCATCACTACCTAATACAAAGAAAGGCAATCAAAGTAATGATTATTATTTGCTTATCTTTACTTTGAAAGATATCTTCAGATAATGTGAATTCATTACTTTCAGATGATAGCGGGAACTTTTCAAATTCATCCTATATGATCAGAGCAATTAGGCGATAACATGTATAATAGTACCCCCAGTCACTCCACTCCTTCAAACTATAATTATTTAATTTGTCACTCTAGCCTAAATGCTAGTTATAAAAAATAAAGAGAAAAGAATTTGATAAGTAGTGCTGCCCAGCTATGTTTGCACATGCATGACTCGGGCAGGAATGACCAGGAGAGTCAGTTCTGACTTCGGTATCTAGTCGTCTAGTCATTAGCTATAGTGACTAACTAATGAATCCAAATCATAGAGTGTCCTCAGATGACTCCATATTTGTTCAGTAGTTAATACTATTCCTGAAGATTGTTGGAGCTTATGTTGGACACATACCATATGAAAATGTCTATTAACGCCTATTGAAAAGAAAAAAGACGAATTAACTGTTTATATTTCCATTTGGAAACACGGAGCATCAGTTACATATGCCCCTCGGCATTTATGACTGGGTGTGAAAGCTCCTTCAAGACTACATCATATGGCAAGAGAGGGGGTACTCCTAGGCCAGAAAGAGGGCACCCACTTTCTGTTGACAATAGACCCACATGCAATAATTTATTGCAATATCATTTTCCTGAGTCCACACTAACCACAGTAATTGCATCAAATTTTCAAAGTAATGAGCAAAGGGAGGTTGGGTCACAGCAAGTTCATTACTAAAAAGACTGATTGGGCAATGGACGTATCAGCATCAATCAAAGTATAGGTAAGATAATAACTAGGTCAAGTAGTTGCTTTAGCCTTCCTTCTCTTATAATTATGTTGTACATCAAACCTTAACTTGATATGTTCCAAAACAGGTAAGCCTGGCTACTACCCCACTTCTCACTACCAGTGTAGATATCTTCACTCAACTACTGGTTTATGGCCATGTAAGGAAAGAAATAATTTTTTTAGGTCCTTTACCACCTTGGGTTGGCATGCTACTATACTACAATAATGCCAGCTGGAGTGGAAGTTGACCATAATGTTCCCATTCCTGGAACTACCACCAAGTCTAAACCATCAGTTACCTCTCATCCAAAAGAAATGAGTTCATTAAGTACAACCTCCATGATTGATGCTGCTGCTCAAAGGAATTCTGAGAAAAGTTTATTCTGAGCAAGGAATAGCACCAAGACAGTAGAATCCAGACTAACAAATGACTGTCCAATACTTGGACTACCCCGCATGAAAAGGTACATGGACGAACTGGTCAGGGATTTTTACAAGTGACCTAGCATTCTGTGCAAGCTATAATTGGACACAGAAGCCTTACATGGAGAGGGTGGAGATGTGAAAGGCAGCAGATGACAAAACAAAGAAGTTCGAAACTAAGTTCTGAAGACAGCAATTATCAATGGGAATATAGAAAAATTTCACCAAGCTCCACTGTGTGTGGACTTGAACTGGAAGAAGATCCAAGACATTATGGACAGGACCTAAATGCAGCTGCTGACTCTTGGCAGGTTTATCAACAGAAAGACCTCTGTAATTATGCAGATACACCTAATACAGCTCTGTTCTTGTATTGAACAAGCCCTTGATCAGTCCCAGAACATAAAGTGATCAAGAGCATAGATCCTCCCTCCTTTATCTATGTCAATATTGAGACGTTTGTCAGCCAAGGGTTAATCCAAAGCACACAGGAAGTTAACCATGCAGGAACACCGGTTTTTCTACCTCAGCACATAAAATATGTGCACAAAAAATTGATTGATTATCTTCACTCACCTACTGGTTTATGGCCATGCAAGGAATGAAATAACGCCACTTCTAATTCAGGGGTCCACTCCATATAAATTATTTTCTTGCCAAGTTCGACCCTTTACCTGCTAGAATAGTGTAAAGGGTCGTCTACGCAAGGACTTGAAAACTTTCTATCGCTAGCTAGCTAGCTAGCTACTACATTGGCGGTATTATTGGAACCATCTGGATCTGAGTACCCAGCTGGTAAGTTAACTAACTGGTGAGCCATTGATCTAGGTGTGCCACTGGGAAACACCAGTCACACAGCAGTCTTGGAAGTCCTAACCATACAACTTGCTCAGTTATCTCTAACCCATTATTTTGACAACCACAATGCATAACCCTTGCCAAGCAAACTAAGAGTATTCAAGTGACTCAATTTCAGTAATCTTATGGATGCAGAATATCATCATTGTTCATTAACAGAAGCTTTGCAGGCTAAATTGCAAGTCAATGAAGTTTTATCATGCCCTATGCCCGTAGTGATTCCGAAAGCTATGGCCTGCCCACATATAACTAACTCTATCTCAGAGACCAATCAACACAAGAACACAAAACTCATACACAGCAGTAGCTGGATAAATGTACTAACTACTCAAACACCAAATGAACCAGTTGGCTATGTTCACAGTTATCGCCGTTGATTTTTAGTTCTATGGAAATTTATATGGGAAAATGGCAAATCTCTATAGCACCTATATATTTCACCTGTTCCTTGACAAACCCACAGCAGTGGGTAGGCCTTGTTATAAGCTAGCTAGTGATACCTAAATATAACTATCAGGCAGTGCAGGCTGGGTAGAGTTTCAGGAAATGTATGGCTTCCGGAATCATTACCTATGGAGTGTTTTGCCACCCATGCCAGTCCAGAAAGATGGAAACTTTCATGCACATACAATAGACCTCACCTATCACTGGCAAAAAAATTTTCAAACTCAGGTTGGATTTATTACCACACCCACTTGGGTTGCAGTTTTCTGCTGTCCTCCTCTGGAATGCTCGCAAAATTGGTTAGAATACTGATACCATAATTCACCCTTTGTGTGTGTGTGTGTGTGTGTTTGGTTATAATCTGCAAGATTTCATCTCTTTTGCTACCCCCAAATTTCCTGAAACAATAGCAGTAGACAAACATGCTTTTACTCATTCAGATCAGGATTGCTATCCTTTGGTTTTATGTATTTTCTAAGGGTTTGAACAATGACACAAGTAACTGCATGGTCACATAATATCATTAAGTGTTATTGTAAACATTTGGTAGTACTCCAATGTCTCTTCATTTTCTCTTTCTGTTTCCTAATGTACCAAGATTCTAAATCGCATCTTTGATGTAGCTTCTGACTATTATCCATCATCCATTAGCTAAAAAAAAACACAGTAGCGAAAACCCTCTTCAACAGAGCAAAGAAGATTTGTAGTTCCTTTCCTAAGAGAGTTGATGAAGAAATGAATGTTACAAATGCAGAATGGTTACCCTGATGGTATGATTTTAAGAAACTCGAAATTCCATCCTGAAGTGGGACAATCTGAAAAGAGTAATGAGGAAGAACAACCAAAGGCAACTGTGGTACTGCCTTACATAAGGCATGTGTCAGAGAAAGCTGTTAGTTCACCCAAAGGATAAAATTCCAAAAAGTGAAAAGATCAGGTGTAGTAGGAATTATAACAATAAATACATTGGACAGACAGGACGCACATTATAAAAGAGCACAAGAGAGCCCTAACTTCAAGTGATACCAATACTTCAGCTGTCGCAGAACATGCAATTGTGCACAACCACCTCATTGACTGGAATAATGCTGAGGTAGTGGATAATAGTCAGAAGCTACGTATATCAAAGATGCTATTTAGAATCTCGGTACATTAGGAAACAGAAAGAGAAAATAAATAGAGACATTGGAGTACTACCAAATGTTTACAATAGCCTCATAACCTTTAGTTAGCATAGTTCATGGGTGTTTAATGACTGAAGGCATCATTTTTTTTGTTTATAATAAAATGATTTTTGAATCATTTTAAACGCTGAAGATGATCATTGTAAAGTGATCAAAACGTTTGTTTATAAAAAAAAATTTTTTTGACTAGTGTATTACGGGGGAAAATAGATAAATCATGTCGTCACCTACTATTTAAACTTTCAGTTCTTGTGTTACTTTAACCACAAAAATTTAATCTTGGTGTTGCCTTAGACCTCCTCCCTACAGTCACAATGTACAGTGTGTTCATATACAATTAGCCTTCTAGGAGTGTAATTACATTCCCTAACCAGATATCATAACATATCTAGCAGCACTGATTTTCCATAGACTGTAGGCCATGTTGGTGTATGTTTTAACCTAAAATCATGCCCATTGTAGCTACTCTATAGCCTCCCTCTCTTCCTCCAATCACAAAACCATGTCTTAGACTATAATTAAATAGAATGGAGCAATCTGAGTTGGTCAGTAGCAAGTTTAAGACATCAAAACCACAAACCCTACAGCACTTTGACATTAAAATAGAAAGTGAATTTGACAATTAGTGCATTTTACCAAGGTAACATGACACCTTGGCCAGTGGAGTCTATGGTTTTAGAACCTTCAGGCCCTTAGATAATAGTGTTCGCTGAGCTCAGGACTCTACAGGGTATTGTAAGAATGAGAAACTACGATTTAGAATATGTATTTCCTGAGGTTTGGAGTCCAAGAGTTGTGTTAAGTACAAGGTTCCAAGGAGCTACTTGGACATTCAAGTCCTTAGAAACCAGAAGTGCTCAAGCCTTGATCTTTTTTTCATGATGAAATTGGCTGGTATATAATGCTACAATGAAGAGTTAAACCCTTTGAAGTGATTGGTGTTTTTGTAAAAATGTATGTAAATATTGAATATGTACATTTTTTTTTGAATAGGAATTTTGATATGGAGGGAAAAGGGAAAGGTGAAGTGAGTGGACAAACCTTTAAAGTTATAGAATCTCTGAAGAAAATGTTACTTCATGAGGAATCCTGGTTGGTTGAACAGTAAAGTTATCTGTAGCAAACTAGATTGCAGTATTTCTAGCCAAAATTATTAATGCTGACTGTATAGAACTATCTGATGCATGATATAATTTTCATAGTGAGAAGTCAGTAAGCAGTGAGGAAATTTGTCTTCTGTTCTCTGAGCTTATCAAATCTGTGTCTTCTATTGCATATAAGTTAGTGATAGATTAAGTTAACCTGTAATAATCTGTGTATGACTGTCATCCAGGACAAATTCTTCTCATGCCATATCGCAAACAATAGAAATATTGACACATGCCTGTTCAAATCCAAATCACCATATTCGAGGTGCAGCATCTGAAAATATGAAAAAAATGATCAAGGTACATACCAATTGGGTATTTTATGTTTCATATAATTTTTTCCCCTCTTTCCCCTTTTTAAGGACTTAATGGGTTCACACTTTGTACGCATTCAACAAGATTTATTTCATGAATTGAAAAAGGTGAAACTATTCGAATCATGAAATATATAATTTTAAGCAGTCTTCATGTCATTCAGAATGGAGAATCTAGATCCCTCTGTATTGCTTTGGAGTGTTTTTCATCACTATTCCCTTTCACTCGGCCATCCAGATGTAGTACTTATGCTCAAAATCTTGTTCCAGTCTTCCTTAGACTCATCAGCAGACAAGAGGAATCCATACATGAAGCACTTCAAGATGCTTTATTGAAAATAATTCCAACAATAGCACCATTCATGTCGGTTGTTAATATTAAGGTAATATGAACATAGTTAGCATTCCTGAAAATTAACGTGTGCGCACTTCATAATATAGAGTATTGGAGAAGGTTTATTGAACCATTTAAATTATTCTTCTCCATCCTACCGAAGAATGGCATCATCTTCATTGGCAAATATTGTGAAATTTTCAAGGAATCTATTACTTCTAATGGATTGGTTGATGAAAGAATTATTTGGTATGCATATGAAAGACTTCTTTTGTGTGTGTGTTTAGTACAAACAATAAATTTATAGAAATAGGGTGTGAAAAGAGTGCAACTTCTGATTCCATAAGTGCAGTGCTGATGACATTGCAACAATTGTTTCAATCTGTGGATGTCCCTTTTCTTCTGCTTAAACAGGTGTGTATCTACCATGCATTGTGTAGTGTCACTAGCTTCAAACAATATTGCTCCCTATTCACTGTTATATATAGGCCTACTGCTATATTGTGAGCTGCTTGCTGTACCAGGATATGAATTTAATTGTGTCAGGATTAGAATGTTTGAACCAATTATTAAATAGTACAAATGATGAATTCATACTTTGGCTCATTTCACCTTTACCCAGTGGACAGGTTAGAAAATACTATTAATATAATTCTGAAATTTTTGTATAATACATCCCTTCTTTCAGGTTGCTGTGGAGTTCTGGTGTACAAGTATTGATTCAGACAATAAAAATGATCTGCATTTGCTAAAAGAAGTATACATAGGAAATCAATTTTGATTGGCAAAAAAAAATTATTTTTTTTCTTGTAGGATTTGGATACACCATGTGACCACTATTTTGAGGTAGAAAAAAATGGCAGCCAATCACCAATTTCTGAGCCCATACAAGATAAATATATTGCAGATTCAGCAATATCAGCCTTACTAGCAGCCAATTGTTGTATGGCTATCAAAAGCAAATGCACTAAGCCATTGGAAAATCTTATTGAGGTATGGTATGTATGTACATAACTCCTAATGAGATTCAATTGAAGTTAGCCATTCTGTAGTGTTAGTATAAATCATCAGATAATAATGCATCCATCATAATAATGAGAAATTAAATCCTGTATTGTAATTATTGCTCTAAGTTCCTAGCAGTTATGAGCAGCATAATAGTAACTGGTTATAATTGGAGTGAGCCTTAGTGAGACCCACACTAGCGTACTTCATCACAACAAATTCCAGCCTCACCCCACAAGCAATCTGTGTGCCCTAACTGGTTTACTTATAGGAGGTTTACATACATAATAGGCTTTCTGAGAGATCTTAATAAGTGCCACTGAAGTCATACATTACTTTGTAAATACTATCCTCTGCAGTATTTAAAAATGAACATATTGGGAAGTCAGCGAGTGAGTGCTCAAAGTTTAGCTCTGGCCTGCATCACTTGTGCAGTTGATATTCATCCATCATGTTTCATATCACTGGAGTCTATTCTTACACTTATGGATGCACAAGACCCAAAAATACGTAGTAGTATTGTAAAGGTATGCAAGTAAACTCTCCCCTCTCTTTTTCTGTCTACATAATAAAGCATGTCATACTTGTGTTTTAGTTGCTGGCAACTATCATCTCCTCACAGTTGCGTTTATATAGTGGAAATTTCAATGAATGCCACCCTGTTATATCTGCTGCATACAATTACCTATTTGATTCTATCAATGACAGTACTCCCATAGTATTGAAGTCAGTGTGTGAAGCTCTGAGGCTGTGCTTGCCAATTTTATCGTTATCCACACAGCCCAATAAAGGTAATCCTCCAGTCTGTACTAGGTGGAAGTTATATTCAATGTGATACATGCAGTGGTGGATATATTACACAAGCTTCTTCCACTCAGCGAAAGTCCATATTGGCTGACTAAAGTTGAACTGTTACAAACTCTTGGTTGCTTAAATTTCACCATTTTAGCACTGTTGCAAAAAAAAATGCCTGAAATCGTTTTGAATGGTGTGGTATTCAAACTTATTGGTGACAATGATTATAGGTACAAATGTGGTTGTGTATTTGCTTGATCAGCCATGACAGTCATGTTAACCTTTTCTTATTGATTATAGAGTTCGTAATGTGGCATGTGAATGTTTGATTTCACTTGCTTCCTGTATGACTCTTGATAGCAATTCATTGCTGTCACACATCAAAATGGAATCAGCCATACTATATTCCCACTTAAACTCCACGAGTATTGAGTTTTCATTTGCTGGAATTGCAGATACACTAGTTAAACAAATTATCCTACCTCCGATAGGATTGGATCATATACTTTGGTATCTGTTTGGGTGTTTAAGGTATGTAGGTACATAATAAACTGTTTATTTTTAATATCAATACTATATTCTAGTTCTTCAATGGATCTTGTATTGCAAAAGGGCTGTTTAGAGGCTCTTCATATGCTTTCTATCCATTACCCTCCTGCTTCCTTAGCAGACCAATGGGGCTGTAATAGCCAACCATGTACCATTATCAAAATTTTACTACAATTGCTGGAATCATCACGTCTTGCTTGGGGAGTTCAAGGTATGTAGTAATATCTAGTTGCATACTAATATTGTTATTGCTCATGTTCACTATTAGGTCATAGCAATTTATTGGAGTTGAGTGGTTCTATCTTCCTATCGTGTGGATTAGTGAATATGCAACAATCAGATGCTACTGTTAGTGCTTGGGGAGCTCTTGGAGATCAGACTCTGACAGAATTTGCAGGCAATTTCTTATCTCATGTTGTGAAGCTGCTGTGTATGTTTGTCCATATCATTGAGGAGAGAGAACCAGAAGTTCGAGAGAAGGTAAACTTAATAATTATTGTTTTGCAAGGACATACATACATACTTGTAATTTTCTAGAAAATTCAATTAGGAGTGTCACCTAAGAAACTAGGAACAGCTGAATTGTCAAGCAAACCCAAAACTGCTCAACTGTTGCAAGATTCCTTAATCATCAAACCTCCAATTGTTCCCAAGTATGTAATAACTCCATTGCTTTCTTCCACTGAATATGATGTTATAATATGGTGTATATATATATAGGGATGGTCTTGGTTATTTTGCAAACTTGCCTCACTTTATGAAGCTTTATGATGCATGTAGAGCAGCATACAGAAATTTCCAGGTTCAAAAATTAATCAGTGTTATATTATAAAAATTTAATGAAAAATTATATTACTTACGTAGGTATCTCTTGCTCCAGTAGGAACTGACAAATTTTCAAATCTCTTACAAGTTTGCCATAAATGTTTAGCAACTTTACTGGAGGTTAGTTGAATTATGAGTGAGAAATAATTATGTGCTGGATTTTCATTCTTCTGAATTCAGGTTGCATTAGCTAATGATGTTGGGAAACATGTAGAAGAAATGTTGTTTTACTTGGGGTTTACTGTGAAAATTGATCCTTCAGGTGCACTGCTTTGTGTACAACAGGTAGTATAAGATAATAGAATTTAGTAGGTCTGTGAAATTATATATCTTGACATTAGTTATTGAATGCACTCTTTGGGATGAATATTGCTGCTCAACATACTCACTTATACTCTCCGTTCATCTCCTCACTTAATTTCAATATCGGAAGTCCTGTCTTGTACGTTTATTCCTATTTATATAATATTATTAGTGGTGATATATTTCACAGTGATACATCTGATGGAAAATATTTATTACTAGGGCAATGTTCAACATTCAGTTGACAGCGAGCGAGCAAGCAAGTACATTCTTCAACGATTGCTGTTGAGTATCTGTAGCAATGTGCAGCATTTGATAGTGAGCAATTAAAGTAGCTGATAGGCTTCAGTGCTTGATATTGCTAGAGTCATGTAAGTGGTGGCAGGCAGCTGCATACATGCTTACCTCAAAGCACTTAGATAAGCCTAGTGCCTACAAGCCGCTTAGATAAGCCTCTTGTGCCTGCTGCCCAAAAGGCTGTAGAAATGTTGAGCTGATAGTTCATTTGTGCTTTGCTGTTGTGTTATGTAGCTAAGTGGCAGGCAGTTGCATGCATAGAAAGCTAAGTACTTACCACAAAGCACTTAGATATGTCTAGTGCCTACAATCCACTTAGATAAGCCTAGCCCTACTATCCACCATGCTATAAACAAAGCGATGTAGAAATCAATCAAGCAATTACAACTGGAGCATGCGCATAAATGCACGTGCAGGGGCGCTACTATTGCACGACACACGTATGTACGCCTGGGGCATTTTGGAGTGTAGACATAGATATATATATTTAAAATTTCAATGAGTCATGACCTGAGAGTCAGCTCACTCGCTTCGCTCACTCGCTGCAATTAATGTAATTAAAATAACAGTGATATATTTTACAGTGATTCATCTGATGGATCTTTGCATTCCATTGCAATTCTCAATCCTATTAAAATGATGATGAAGTGGCTTGAAACTTCCTCACTGAGCTCAGCACCTGTTCTCAATGAGAAGAGTAAAGAGGATGGAAATAAGTATGAAATTATTCCTACCACCTACTTTAGTGCTGTACTGATATTAATATGATTACTGCAGATATAGTTTTATTCCTATTAAGAAGGCTCTTGTTATGAAGCCTGCTAACTCTGTAGTGAGTGTGTGTAATTTTGAGTTTGGTTATGCAAATTTTTTACTGTACATACAGTCTGAAATCAAGGATTACATCACTTATTTTGAACCTTTGGTCATATATGCTCTTAACCAGTTTCCATATACCAGCTCACTCCTACTTCAACAGAGAGTTCTTTTTTTACTAGTCCAGCTGCTTCATTTGAAGGTACAGAATATGGCATAGGATATATCTATGTATATTCTATTTTATGTATTCAATAATTTAGGTTCGGTACGATTTACTTGATTGCAATCGATCTTTCTTTGAATCTGTCATGAAGTTAATCGGCTTGATGGAAACTGGTATGGTAAAAGGAGGAGAAGCATTAATACCACATCTATTTCAATTTCTTGTTTTACTTGCATCTGACCAGTCAAAACTGGTTTCGATCCCACAAGTAAGGAGTTAAATCTATGTACTGGTCAATGGATTCAGTTCTAATGCAATGATATATAGGTTATGCAAATGTGTGATGGAGTTATGGCTTCTGGTCATAATGTTACAACATTTGCTATTCCTGCTCTTCAACCCTTAGTCCTTCATCTCTTTGTGCGTTCAATTCGCTTATCCCCAGATGTAGATATACAAAGGTTTGTCATGTACTTTTTGTTACCAACATAAGTTATACAATTAATTTTCGATAGGGAAGTGGTACTGAACATGTTACTTCGATTAATTGAACATCCAAGAGTTATTGTGCTATTGACTCATGTGCTTGACTGTTATAAAAAAAAGGAATCACGCTGGCAGGAGGTGAGAATAGTCCTTTATTAGGAGTGCATTTACTTCAGTCAGCCAGCCTATTTCATGGCAAGCGTGCGAGCTGACTCTCAGATCATGATTCATTGAAATTGTAAAAATATATCAGAGAGTATGATAGTACTCTCTAAGTAGGGATGGCACAGATTGCCCCATTGCACATTTTCTTTCATTACGCACTCTTCTACTACTATCTGTCTCAAAGACAGAAGACCTAGGACTCAAGTATGATAAAATATCTAGTCGTTTATCATCTTTCACGTCATTATTTCAGAGATGGTTCATTAAAATGCTATAATTTTTATACCACACTACTCAAAATTGACTGCTATAATCCTTACCTTTAACTCGACATGTTCAAAATAGTATCCAACCTGCTAGCTTTCAACCTACAACATGGCAGACATTTTTATTCCCCGCCCTGTACATGTGATTCTTGGACCTTGACCTCGCATCTGACTGCCCATTGATTCAGAGCATAATCAATTGTTATAAATCACAACCCTTTACTAGTCAATGATAATAAACTGTAGAGATATGAGCATTTATTCTTCTGAATCAGATTCATTTTGGCTCAATTAAACCTCCAATGAACTTTATAGCTACAATACATGTTTGGGATGGATAGGAGGATCACAACATCCAGTTACCTATAATAATATAAACAATGTAATAAATATCTCTGAAACTATGGATACCTGCACCATAATTATTTTCATAGCTATCTGCATTACATCAAAAAAAAAAGTGATGAACAAGTAAAGGATATACTAAATAAAAAAGAGAAGTAGGGATGGCTGTATGTGGTTCAAAAAAGTTCAGCAACAAGGGAGTGAACTTCAGTCAAGTAACCCCTTACCCATCACCAATATTACCAAACTATGAGCTAATGAGCTTACTATTCCTTCTTCACTCCCTTTATATCATCATGGGAGTGAAGTTGAAATAGTTAGCTCATAGTTTGGTAATATTGGTGATGGGTATATAAGGGGTTACTTGACTGAAGTTCACTCCCTTGTTGCTGAACTTTTTTGAACCACACACAGCCATCCCTATTTCTCTGAATAAATATTTTTCCTATATATATATATCTAGGTCTATACTCCAAAATGCCCAGTGTACATAGGGTGCATAATGCACATGCTCCAATTGTAATTGCTTTATTGATTTCTACAGTGGTAGGGCTATGTTAATCTAAGTGGATTGTAGGCTTTCTAAGTGCTTTGTGGTAAGCATTACAGCTTTTTATGTATCCACTTATATTACTCACCAGCAAAATCTAAGGAGTTGAAGCACAAAATTAATGAATACCACCTATAGAAATGCTTGCTTGCTGTAAAATTAAATGTTGCACTTTGCCCTAGTTATTATTAGTATTATCATCTATATAATAATGTGCTTGTCAGTGCGTACATACGCACAATTTCACATTACGTCACGGTAATGTATTAATTGAAAAAGAAAAAAAAACTGATTGCTTGAACCCAAGACCTCGAACACACTACCACATGACTACAACAGCAAGGCTCTGAATATTTGATTTTTAAATGGATATTTAGACATCTTGCAGATCAGATATGCTGTTAGTTTGTGCACGCGCATACTTAGACATGACTGTGCATGCTCACATTTAAATATAATGGCGCAAAATTTAGCTTACACCAAGAAGACTAAGGAGAGAGAGGCAGAGGATAACATGAAAACTAGAAGAGCAAGGGAAAGAGAGAGGCAGAGATGTTGGAGAGCACGTTTCACTGAAGATGAAAGCAAGAGAGAGAGAGGGGGGGCGAGAAATCAAAGGGCACACTTAACAGAGAAAGACACAGAGTGAGGGAGAGAAGAAGAAGGGAAGAAATATCAGCAGAAAACTAACAGGGAAGAACAAAGACAAAGGCGAGCTGCTAAAGCAGCGGGTCCATGTCTTCAGTTTGCCAACATTGTCAAGCTTTGAGGTTTGCAAGTGAAGCTCTTCTCAACTAGTAAAAGTTAGTCTATCACCTCTTATTGATTATCCCTCTGCACTCAAAGAACTGTTTACTGGTTAAAATGAAAATTTGAGAACACAGTAAACCTTTTGAGAAATGGATTGAGTTGCTATGTTGCATGTGAGAAAATATCTGGAGAATCAATCCTATGGAAAAACTTGAAATAATTGTTCAGAACCCTCTATTAAAAACCACTGCAAGTTGTGGTACTTATGGTCAGAACCAACATTCTAAATCCACCTATAATGGGACAGTCGGCTGTACATAATTGAGCAGTAATATCTCAAACTGATTATCTCTTCTCAGTAGGTGGTGTGGGCACCTGAAATCCCACCTGAACCACAACTGAGAGTTTGATTTGATTCCAGGTACAAGTGGACTGGTGACATGGTGTTGGATATAGTCACAAGAAATTAAGCATTGTGAAAAAAGGAAGAATAAACAATTATGTGAAGGAAATCGAAATGTTTGCACAATTTAATTTCGCTATAATCAGTAGAACAACTGAATCTGACATGATAATGCCCTTGCATTTTTGCAGATTTACTTGACATGCATGTAATTCAATTACACTAACTTTAAATGCATATTTTTGTTTTGTATGTACCGTTCACATATGTCATTGGTAGGACTCGATCTCGTGGTCTCCTGATTACAAACAAGCCCAGATTGCAAACCACTCACTGCCAGCGAGTGGACACACACACACACATGCGCACACAGAGTTTCTCCGGGTACTCGCTTGTTATCATTGTTATTGTTATTATTATTATTATTATTATTATTATTATTATTATTATTATTATTATTATTATTATTTGAAATATTGCTGGGGGGGAATAAACATGGGGGTGGGGGCAGGGGTCTACGGGCTATAGCCAGATGTTTTTGAAATCCACCTTTGAAAACCTTGCCCACTTGATGTAGCTAGCAGCTGCAATTTGATATGAGGTGATTATGAGTAGATGATAAAGATGGTACTGCTCCTTTATGAGTTTTTTACAACAAGCTGGACTTAAATTGTAGCTATTTATCGATCATGCTTTAAAGTCTCAGTCTATTCAGTAGGGCTGAGTTACAGCTAGCTAAAGCTGACCTTTTTTTGACGAAAATACCAATATACCAATAGGCTTTCCTGACTGACTTGACAATGTTGCTAAGTCTTCTAGTTTTGGAATCTGAGTTTCTGGAAGTAACTTCTCTGTGCAAGCTAGATACTTAAATCTTTGCTATAAAAGCAGATAGTCTATACTGCAGAGTGGTTGACAGCATATGCCTTTCGATTTCCTTTGTGGAACAAGATGAAGATGATTAAGGAATCGCCTGGGAGAACAAAACCTTGCTCATCTGATTAGAATAGCAATAGAAACACCTAAAAAAAACTTCCTAATGAAGATTTAGTAAATGTAGTATATAATTTCAATGAGTCATGACCTGAGAGTTAATTCGCTTGCTCGCTGAACAAGCATACCTTATTTTGCAAATATATGTATATCAGTTGCACTTATACAAAGTAGTAATTTAGGTAACCCTTTTTACCATTCAACATGCCAAGCAAGAGGCCAATTCACTTTGATAACCCTTACCATATGGAACATACAGCATATAATGTCCATCCTTGGACAATTCACAGTTCTAGCTTACTGTTCAGAATTATATCTCTATTTCATAATGTAAAATTCCATGAAATTATGCCAATCTCTACCAAGTAATAGTACCTTGTATGTATATATGGGAATTCTTTTTTACAGTTTTTGCACTTTCAACAATTAAATTGGTTGTTATAAAAAATACACAACTTACACTCATTTTTGCAAGAGACTACACTGCAGAATGTCAGGGGAAAAACCAGTTCCTTTACACCTACTGTATCATACAAGGGAGGAAATTAAACCAAATCTTATAGTTTAGAGAAATCTAAAGGACTGTTTTGTTTAATGTGAATATTTTACAACCCCCTGCGATAACCATTCCTTTCCATCTTCTATTTCTCAGACTGAATTTATGTAATGTTGTGACATTTTTTTTTTCAGTGAGAATTCATGTTGTTTGTGTGCAATTTATGTATGCGATGACCCCTTATTGAAATAACTCAACTAGGGCAATGTGCAACAAGCAAGCGAGCAAAAACAAGAGCTGATGGGCTCTAATTTTTTGTGCTGCTGCAATTCCTTACTGTTGAGCAGCTGTGTAATAAGATATATTACATCCTTGTCACAAAGCACCTAGCACCTACAATCCACTATGACAAATCATCATCGTAGAAGTTGATCAAGTTTCAAAGTGTTTATAATTTTTCTACTTGGTATGTTTTTTAAATGAATTTAGCTATATAAATAAATAAATAATAAAATAATATAGTAATAATAATAATTACATAACTGACATAAACGTCATGACTACCGTGACTACAAACATGATGTCTCAAACAGTCATGAATGGAAATACATGTACAGGAGTATGTTTCATATTAGCCTCATACCCAGGCCCACGCGGGGCGGAAAAAAGCAGGCCTGGGTACGAAGCTAGTTTCATATTTTATGATATTCATATATATTAAGTAGAGTTCTTAATTATTATAGTGAGTAAAATTAGCAAACCTTTGTGTGTTTCTTGTAGGTTTCGAATAAAATTTATGCTGCTCTCTTACCTCATATTGGAAAATTGAAGGTGGTTTTGGATAGTCATGAATCACTCTTTGCTTTATATCAACTGTTTATGGCAATGTATCCAAATACAGTTAATATTCAAGTATGTTTACTGATAGATAGTAAGCTACTTTTCACTTAGCTTAATTAATCTTGGACTTAGTGACAGTGTTAATTAAAAAGGCTATTATTTAGCACTTACAAATATATGCTGTAGCATTCTTAGCTGATTATCTGGTTTGCCTGCCTGGTAGTAAAGTTGTACAATCACTCCAACCACCTATGAGCCAGGAATGGGAGGTGGTTTCTTTATGGAGGATTTAATAGCTGCCATGAAAGTTTATTAGCATATATGCATGGTTATTTCCAGTCCTATGTACTTTGTTTTTAGGGTGGCATTGGTACTTGATGAATTATGTTTGGAAAAGGGACCAATTTGTGCACATACAAGATGTACAAATTGCTGAAAGCAAATTTATTTCAATTTTTTGATCTGCATAAATCAGTCCCTTTTCTCAGTTTAGGTCATGTTTTTAAATCACTTGATTTTGTTTACCAGGGTTTAATGACTGCTCTGCAGAAACAAACAACAGTAACTTCTTTTGTGGATTTACAGAGATGGTTAGCTGTAGTGTGTGTCGTATTAGAACTAATGGGATCTCTGTTCACTGAAAAAAGTTTGCCTGCCATTAGGTAAGATATTTATTTATTCGTTCATTCATTCATTCATTTATATTTTAGTGACAGTCTCGATTAGATGATTCTTGATATTCGTTAGCTTATAAAATATGAACAATGAGAGCTAGGTGGAGTACTTAGACAATTTAAGTTATGTGCACAGGAATCTATAACATCACATAAAGAAAACAATATCCTGTAACTACAAAAATTAAGTCTTGGGTGTGGTATATAGTACACAAAATTTGTGGATTTATATCCTATGTGTCGGTGAGATCAAAGGGCCGTGGTATGGTCATAATGCCCGTTGTCACAATGGGTGATATGACTCGTATTGCCCGTTGTCCATGGAAACGGCATTTAATCTCCAGGGAGATAAGAAAGTGTGGCTGCTAAAGCATCATGGTAAAGTCACTTCACTGTAGCTAGCATGGGTGCCATGGGTTTTGTGGATTACATAAAACCCTGGCACCCATATTCTAACTATTACATATGCACAAGTTATAATGTATCACCTGTGTGTTTATAATATAACCTCTGAAGATGTGTAAAGTAGGACTACTGTATTAATCTGAGAGAGTGGTAGCCTTCTCTTATTTAGGGATCTCTCTCAAAGTTGGTCTATGATGTTCAGAGCGTCGTTAGTGATCGCTAAAACCTTAGGCACTGTGGTGAATTGAGCCTTGTTGTGAATTGAGCCTTGTTGATGAACTGCATAGCTACAATACAAGTTAACTTCATAATTATGAGGATAGGATATCAGTATCACATCCTGTTGCCTGTAAGAATATAATAGTTATAGTATGATACATGTCATATCTAATCTCAAAAAAGGTGACAAGCAAGTAAATAAAAGGGCAGTAGTGATTGCTGTGTGTGTAAAGTTCAAAAAGTTCATGAACAAGAGAATCTAGCCTCCAACCACTTGAGAGCACTAACTCTATTCCTACTTCAGTCCCCATAAGAGCACTTGTGGGGAGTGAAGTATGGATAGAGTAGTTAGGTGATATGGGTGTGGTTATTGAAATTAGGAGGGGTAGGGTCGCTTGCTCATGAACTTTTTTGAACTTTACACACACAACCATCCCTATTTGTCTTTTTTATTCCTTTTACTTGTATATCTAGGTCTACATTCCAAATGCCCCAGGCACACATGGTACATGTATCATCTGTCACATGTGCATGCATGGGCTGATATGCATGTTGTTCATGCATGCAATAGTAGCACCCTGCAGGTGCATGACTTAATATACATATTTTTTAAGAATTTTGGGAACCCACAAAAAACCTAGATCATTCATTTCATTCTTCATTATGATGGTGATAGAATTCCACACATTACAGAACTAAGAGCTATGTTCTAATGTCCAGGTCTATATCACATCACCTTATCCTCTTAGTTTATACTTGCCTACTGGCAGCATTAACTTTAAAGTGGTATCCATGCATAATTTCCCTTTTTTTCAACTATTTTGGCCATTTATCTGGTTTTTGTTGTTTTTTTGTTTTGTTTTTTGTTCAATAGAATTCGTTCTCATAAAATTACCTTATGAAACAAACCACCAACATTTCGACCAGAATACTCTAGCCTTCATCAGGGTGATACAAAAAATGCACACAGAAACGTCCTTATAATATAGTTACGCTTGTTATTTAGACAACACACATGCATACGCCTATAGATATTATGTTATAGCATGCCATTGCCCGAAGTCATAAACATTATTTCCTACTTCGGGTAATGACATGCTATAACATAGGCGTATGCATGTGCGTTGTCTAGATAACAAGCGTAACTATATAAGGACGTTTCTGTGTGCATTTTTTGTATCACCCTGATGAAGGCTAGAGTATTCTGGTCGAAACGTTGGTGGTTTGATTCATAAGCTAATTTTATGAGAACTAATTCTATTGAATTTTTTATCATGTTAGCTGAGAAAATAAGCAGAATTTGTTTTTTATTGTTGTTTGTTTTCTTTTTATTTAACCGTTTCCCTTTATTTTTTCCATAGTTCATTTCAACTTGGTGTTCCAGAGTTTAGGTCTCCATTGGCCACTGTTGATAGTGCAACTCCACTGTCTGTAATCAATGATGAATTATCTTATTTAGCTTGGTTTTTTCGTAGTGCTCTTTTGTTATCAGCTGATAGCTTGTATCAAGTTAATGTGAAAGTAAGTATGTCAAATATGTATATATATATCCCTTTAAATATCACTTCTCTCTATTAATAGAGATGTAATGGTGACCATCAACTTTTGTCTATGCTTACTGCTAACATGCTGATATTGTTACAAGCACTTCTACCAGGTTTGATTTGCTAATAAAAGTGTACCCTTTTCTTGTACTGATATTTCTCCATGTACATGTGTAACAAGAAAATGAAACAAATTATCTCTCTCTGTTAGCCTGCAAACAATATCTTCATTCTTTCTGCTACGAATCTTTTTCAGGTCCCTTACTCCAAAAAATAACTAAGGCTTCAATAAATTCAGCCTTTCTCTGCACACTGGCATTTCGCAAATATTATGGTCCACTCTAATAGTACCATGATTCACTCAATATACTGCAATGTGGGATGAAATAGATGATCTTGCAATACTTCTGATCATGTATCTAAGATATATGTAACCACTTCTTCATGAACCTCTATTGTTTTAATGTGACACTCGACAGTACACCGAGATTATTAGCAGCAAAAGGTGTCAATTCAACCATTTTCCCCACCATCGTTTAGCCTGGCATAGCTGACCCTTTTATTGGTGGTTGCTCCCTTCTCCCCCCCCCCCCCCCCCCCCCAAAAAAAAAAAAAAAAATTGGTTTCATATCCATGAAGTCCTGTATGATATAAGGAATATTGATATTCAGCATCACTGCAAAAAAACCTCCTCTTCCATTGATTACAGACAATTATAATTATGTATACATAAGATTTGTTACTTGTCTATACCCTAAATTATTATTTTCAGATAAATATCAGAGTTTGAAACGGGCTTTCTCAGTATTATCTCATTATGATGATCTGACTGAATCATTCCTACGATTATCTACTCTCCATCCTTTATTGACATTACATTATATTAATTTTATAATATTGATAAACCCAAGCAATACAGATTGGGTATGTCAATTGTTTGCATCTTGATCAGTTTAGTATTATTTGTTTATATTATTCTAGATAACAAAAGTAATGTGCAACAAGTGCTGTAATTCAAGTTCTTTGATTTTGCAACATGGTACAATATTATCAGTGTGTTTCCAATGGAAAAGCAATACAAAAGATTTATTGCTCTCCATTGCAAAGTCACCAGCACTCTCAGTTCATAGTCAGTCAAATATCACTCGTGAATTCTTTAGGTATCGTGTGTAATTACACACAGCAAAATGTGAGTTATCCTTTTCATTATTTTTTAGGTGTGTTCAAAATGACACGGAATCAATGGTGCACCTATTTAGCCACCTTAAACTAACTGGAAAAGAATCTCCTAGCCAATTATTGCAGTATTTATATATTGCTTCTCGTGTCTTTTCTCCTAAAACAATCAAATTCCTCTGTACTGAAATGATATCCCATCCATTATCTGTTATTGGACAAGCTGCAGTCATTGTAGTAAATAAACTAATCGATGGTATGTTCCTGATAGGATAAAATGGTAGTAGTATTGCCTACTGTTATACATTTTTAGAGGGAGCTGTTGTACTGAATGTTCAGTTTGTAGAAGAATTACTGCAAGACCTTAAGTTATATCGAGAAAGGTAGAAAATCAATGTTACTCTTATAACTATAATTATTAACTTTGGCATATAGATGCCCTGAATTGATCCTCAAACTCTACTCTGTTTCTGGACACTGTACATCAGATTTAGAAAATCAGGTTGCATTAACTCCTGATCTTGTAGTCAATAAGGTATTAGTTACAATGATAATTTTTTATACGTGTTTAGTACCTTTCATTGCTATACAATAGGACTGGTATATTGAAGTGGTTGGGAAATTCTGCAAATCTTCTGGAACAGATAAAGATAATGAAGTATGCATGCGCATACTATCATTCTTAGAAAATGATGACCTTCAACTTATTTTTGATCAAGCCGAATTTCCATTGGTAATGTACAATGATTGAAGATAAGTATTTGTGTGCTAACTATCAAAATTATAACCTTTGACTTATTTTTGATCAAACTGAATTTTATAATTACATTTTAATATTCTCTTATCCAGTCTCTCTTAGAAAACTGCATAATCTATGGAGTGTATCTAAGTTTAAATTTTAAGAATTTTGATGTTTCTGTGGAGCAAGTGTATGTATCAAGTTCTCCCGTGCATCCATTATTAGAAGTATGTACTATTTGCAAGTTTTCACATCTTGTCATTAACCATTTATTCTTTTAGATATCCGTGAAACAGCTATTGATTAAACTGAAGAGTAACCCCTTAAATTGTGATCTGACTCGATGCTGTGTCCGCTTACTTGCTGCTATCCATCAATTTCCAAAGGAGTGTCTTCTAGATGCAGAAAGTATTGATTTATTGAAGGATTTTTCTCTACATGCTTTCAAAATTGGATCTCAAGGCATGCATCCCTTGGAGATTCAAAATTCACTTGATTTTTGCACTCTAGTAAGGATTAATGGATTAATTAATTTTTAATGAAGTAATTTTTTTCAATGGTGTGATCCAATTTGAAGGCTCTGCATTTATCTGAAATTCAAGAAGCCATAACTGAAGAATGGGCTAATGAAGCAGTCACATGTTTGTATCATGTGATTAAGAAAGGTATTCACAATAATAATGTAATACTGGTACTATCATTATATTTACCCAGTTTATCCTGATAAACTGCCAAAAACTGAATTTGACCAGTCATTTTCTTCTGAATATAAAGGTATTAGCAATGATTAGATAATTGCGGTAGCTATCATTAGCTGAACACATTCTTCCTGTGCAAATTACTTAACCCTCTCAACATATGTATTATTTTTTTTAAAAGGCTCCTATTTATAAGAATCCCCCCTATGTATTATTATTTAATGTTTTTAGATTTGAACCATACCAAGAGACTGTTACTAGTAATTTTAAGTTTCATTCTTGACCGAGAATTGGCACCATCACCTCACACTCTTCAAATTTCATTGGAATCTTTCATTTTTACCCTTTGCCGCCTGTCTATATGGCATGGACTCGTTATAACACCTCCAGTTTTAAAGGATGAAGGAAATATCACTTATAAAGTATTAGATGAAGCACTGATGGAAAGTGAGGTATGAATTGTACTTCAGTGTAAGTATCAGTAATAAAAATCAATATTTCCAGGTTTTGCTTGAATATATGCAACGTTGCAACACTCTTGGATGGTTGACACGATCTCAGTTTGAAGAAAGGTGGATGCAACTTTTGGGAGTCATTAATCAGCCAGCTCCATCAGAAAATCCAAATCCAGAAGAATATCATGCACATTCTTTAAATGTTTGTGCAGGTACGTTCCTATTCACTCGGTCTCTCTCCCTCCCTCCCTTTACTAGCTGTGAGTTTCTCATTCTGAAATAGGTCTTCAGGCCATTACTTCATTATTACTTGGTACTATGCTACGACCTCACTTGGGTGATCCAACATCATCTGTTTTCATGAGCACTTACCGTAATACTGAAATGCTTTTTCTTGGAAGCAGGTTGGTGATAAGAATAGATATACCAAGGTATATGTAGGTTTTTTACACTGAGGGCTGTATTGTGTAATCACAGTAAGACTGATAACCATGACTATATATAGTTGGTCTTTATCAGCCCTTCAGGTTTCAACTTCAAATGTGGCAGTCCTATTAGTTTATAACAATGGTATTTTATATTTCTAGACCAGGTCGAAAATTGGCCAATATTCGTAAAAGAGTGGAGCTTAATATCTTGTTGGAATGTGCTGCTCGAGAAGATTTATATTGCTACTATCAGAGTCCACTATTGAACCACTACTCTTCGTCACTATATCCACCACTCTACACTAGAAATATAGAGAAAGAAATAGGGACAACTGCAATAGGATATGGTCAAGTATCACTTAGTTCTCTATGGCCTGTCATGTTTAAACAGATTCCTTCTGGTTAGAGAGCCTTGAATAACGTGAATTCCTGATCACTGCATTCCTGTATTAATAGGTTATCACTCAAACTCTGAAGATATAGATATAAAGTCGTGCATCATATCATTGATAGATCTCTACATTCACTGGCTCATGCAACCTGTCCACACAGTTTTACTGAGTCACATCCTACAATCAATTGTAATGTTATCAGACTTGTTTGCAGTGGTAAGTTAATTTATCCATCCTCTATAATTATTTAAAATAGTTATGGGAGTCAATGCCAGGGTAACTATCCCTGAGACCTAAGCTTAGTAAACCTCCTTGAAAGGGTGTTAAGTTGTATACTGCCCTTACTGTAGTCAAGTCAATTCGACTGGATGCTGCACACTCTTCTGGATTTGTATGACAATCATCCATTTGAAGACATACCTACAACTTCTCTTATTATAGTAGGAATACTAAAAGCTGCTGCTGTGTTGAAGTCCGTAAGTTAATTCTCCTCTCCGCAGCCACAGCAGTTACAAGATTCCAAATTATATTGTAGGCTGTAATGGATACTGAAAGGATCATTAAAATTATTGAAAAGGCTCTGACAAGTGATGTTATGATTCAGGTAAATTATGTGACAAGAGTGGGCCTACAACTGAGTTTCTTTATGTTATAGATTGCTTGTGTCCGTGGTATCCTATATTTGAGCGAAGATTCCAGTAGTAGTTTGATGCCTCAATGTATACCATCTCTTACAAAGTACATTATCACTCGTTTTCAGAATTTTAAAAGGTGCTGCTTTTATTATTTTTTTCCAAGGATCTATATTAGAATTGTTACTGCCTAATAGTTATACTGAGGAATACCTGATGACTCTATGGTCTCTTACTGTAAAGATTATTACTGATCATAGCCAGCACATCAAGTACGTTGATTTATCAAGTTGTTGCATGTAGTATTATTGCTATTCTATGCAGGGACCAAAACTTTACATCCAAAATACTTGAACTGATATCACAACTTATGTTGTATCCTGATATTTCTTCTGTTCTCTTTCATTCTATTACTCTTGGTTTAGAAATGTTAGTATTGAACTTTTCGTTGTCTGCTAAGGAAAAGGCATCTGTCATTAGTTCTGCTTCAAATAGGTATTATCTTTTCTTGTACATTTCCCCTGATTTGAGAATCTCCATTACAGATTTGTCAAGAGTGACCAAAGCAAATCACTGGCTGGACTGTCACTGCTACTATCCTGTATGTATACAGGTAAGATTCAATGTTAATTATGCTATACATTTGTAGAACCTACTTCCCTGCATCTAGGAGAAGAGGCCAATGTTGCCAGTGGACTTGCAGAACCTAGTATGGATCCTATGGAAACTGCTATTCAAGCTCGTGAGCAAGTTAATAACTTGATGGAAAGGTTTGTGAAACCAGTAAACCTTTTCCCTCTCTCATTTCAAGGAGTCAACATTGAGTGTTATATCAATAATTCTGTGATATTTGTAGGTTGCGGCATGGTCCAGAAATCAGCATCAATATTTTTGCAGATATCATTCCCCATGTTATAATTGATTTTTTACCTCCAATGGAAGTGTTACAAACAGTTGTGACTGATTTTGTAAGTCCTCATCAGAGCAGGCCACAGCTATCTGCAACCATTATGGCAGAGGTGAAGTTATAATAGACTCTGTACTGTAAGAAATACAGTCTAGTGTGATTGCCACACTCAATTTGCTGACAAACTCTCTAGACATTTGGACTTTTGCTTAAAAATGGACATCGATCAATACTTGATGAATGGATAATTCTGTCATTAGAAAGCTTTGTACAACAGTAAGAAATCCATTATTATCTCTACATACCTTATAATACTGCTCAATTCAGAGAACCCGAAACTAGAGCAGTTTGGAGCATCACATGTTTGCTACTTGCTGCATCTACAGATGATGCTTGTCGTTCAATGTATGCAATTTAATCGTATTAAAACATCTAGATAAGTACTCTATCTGAATAGATTTCCCTTGGTGTGTTATTGGAAGCAACTGACTGATTCACAGGCTCTACAGTTATTATGCATGGCTTCGAGATCGTATTATGCAAACCAGGTAGGCTACCTTAAGGTGGGTATTATTGGCGACTTATTAATTTAGCGAGTAGGTCTTTATTTGCATGAGCTAATAATAAAATTTTGTATAATTAAAAGTAATATTGAACAAAAACAGTGCTAGCTGTTTGAGTGTCCTGGTGGAGTTAGCTAGCTAGCTAGATCGCTGTTGTCTGTTTCAGAGACTTCTGATTTCATGGACTCAAGAATAGCAGCAGTAGGGTGGGAGTGACAGGTGATTGAAGTATCACTATTCCCAGTGAAGATCCTTTTTGTTCAATCTACAAAAACTAACTCTTCAATGATAGTTACTGACACAATAATGCATTGTATTGTTCGTGCCTGATATTCTTGAAGCAACTTCATATGAAACTACATTTAAAAATAGAATACACAAAGCTCAAAAATTAATACTCGCCAAATACAGTATCCCCTTAAAATGCTAAAATTAGTACCCGCCTAAGGGTAGTACAACTTCCAGTATTTTAATTGATAGTAGGTAGTCTCTAAAATCATAAGTGGCAGTTTAGTTTGTAAAGCTTCTACTGATGAGCAGTAATGACCTAATAATAACAGTCCTTTTTTCTTTCTTTCTACTTGCTATGAATTAACTTTACCAACTTTTACTTATCTTCATGCTACACACATTTCCTGTAAAAGAAGCCCACATGCATGAGTTACTTTTTAAAAGGAAATATTTTTTCACACAAAAAATAGCAATAGCTATTCTTGGCCACTGAGCTTATTATTATTTCTCCCTTGCAGTGTGATGAACAGAAAAAAGAATTAATGATCAGCAAATTTAGAAAGTCTACCTACCCTTCTTTCATACAAGTAGCTCAGTATTTGTGTTAACTGAAACAGTTCCAATACTTAATTATTGTATTATTATGGAAGTCCACAATCAACTAGCAAGTACTATTTATTAGGCCCTACAGGTCCAGAAATTTAGTTTCAGGATTTAAACTTGTGCTGTAATAATTATGCATACATTAGTTTTCGGTGATAAGCATAATTATCACTCCATAAAGAGCCTAGTACCGTTGTTCAATTTCTAAGCTTCCACATATTCTCTATTATAGAATAATCTCCTCGTATAATGACTTCTAGCTCAATCACAAAAATTATTCGGTAAAAAGCTAAAAATAGGTCATACAAAATATATAGAAAATTGATACCTAAAGGATCACAGTTCCTGAACAGTAAGTATGTGCTTTAATTCTTCAATTAGTGTTTCATGCCTGCATGAAGGTCAATAATATGATTACAAAATGTATTTACCTCTGTTGAACTTGTCAGTCTTACCTGTAAGCAACTCTGATATTAGGAACATTGGTTTTAGTGATATCATTACCAGCAGGACCTTCTTCGGTATAGTTTTGGCCTATCCAATGTTGTTTAACCTAATTTTTTATAAGGAAAATCATTTTCTGTTATATGTACCTAAATGTTTTAATACTTCGTGATTGAAGCCACTCATCAATACAGAATCCCTAGCAAGTTCACACATATCACATGGGCTCAATTTCCAAACTTGTGCAGCAATACTATATTCTTCCATCAGTGGTTCCTACACGCAAATTTCATGGTAGGTGCACATTAACGATTACTATCTATACGAAACCTTGGTGAAATGAAACTGGAGGGGGTCATCTGTAGACAAAGACACAAGAAGGCCTCTAGCAAAGTAGGTTGGAAGTGGATTGCGATGATAATCCAAGAAAAGGTGATTATTACTGAGAGGTGACATCGCTATTCCCACCTGGGCTAGATAGTACAGATATTGAAGGGTTGGGACCTAAATTGATATATACAGTATATAACTATTTGCACATTAAAATAGTGTGGTAAGTATCTTTCATAGTTGTCAGATCACTATGATAGTACTCTCTATGTAGAGATAGTATGGATGTGTAGTTCTTTGTATACTGACTCCAAAAAAAAAAAAGAACACCTCCAGTGTGCTTCTAAAATTGCATTCTTCTAACTGCCTTATTTCAGTCCAATAATTTTTTAAATTTTATACCATACTACTCAGAAATAACTTGCTGTCTGTTGAGGCTGGTCTCTTGATGCTCAAAGTCTTGTTGAGCCGTGGCCTCACATGGGGAGTGAAGTAAAAATAGTTGGGTCTGGTCATTGAAATTAGGAATGCTAAGGATATTACTTAATCGTGAAGGATGCGAGCAAAAAATGCCTTATAAACTGAAGCACGCACGAAATCAGGTAATGGTTACTTTTAACAGTGTAGTCACTCTCTCGTTAGTCATAGCTAGCTATTATGATACATACCAACCTTTCTCAGAAGTAGACCATGTGATATGTTCTGTGCAAGCATAAAACTTGTTGCCAAGTGATGAGCAGGACCCGCTTCACCACAATGGGGGCGTAGACTAAAGATATTCATATTGCGAATGCTATAACATGATAAAATCACATTATCTATGTTCTATATCACATACTTAACTATTACCTTCTTAGCCTGTTCAGTGCCATAATGTTGGCATACATATAAAAAATGTAGTATGCATATGGAGGGTTACTTTCAAAATTCCAATCTTCAGGGTGAGGACTGTCTAGCTGAAACTGGTGACTTTCCAACTTACTTTCATCATCAACACTATCAAAACCAATAACCTATAATTTGATATGGATAGATATGGATATTTTGACATTGATTGACATGGATTGACATGACATGGATGACGAGATGATATTAAGTGGAGACTCTTAATATGTAATACAGGAGATTGCAGAATGTTTCACCAAAATGAATAGCTCACTGCCTTAAGAAACCCAATACTGTATTTTCTACTGACCTCAAGCACTTAAGAGCATATTGCAAACATTCTGCAATCTTACCAGGCTTGCAGAGGCAAGCTACGTAGAGGCATTGGTCCATTGTGACATGATTATGACTTGCTTATTTTCAGCTTATATGACATATGAAGAGGATACCCTATTTTACTATAGGGAATACTTAAAAGCTCTTCAAAGCCATTAGCACCATGTAGAATAGTGCAGATACACAGTAGTCCTGCCACATGGTATGTTGTGCCAAAAAGACACTGTGAAAACATATTTCACAGCTTCTATAAAGTTACAGGCATCAATCACCAAGACACAAACAGGCTGATACTTGAATTCTACTTCACCTAGAAGATCTCCTTAAGCAATAAATGTCGATTCACACAATTAATAGATGTTGCCATCACATCAACCCAGCGAATACACATTACTGAATCGTGGGTTGTATTTGGAGCTGGGAAGAACTTCCTGTTTCTTACCATTCATAAGCTACTCAATGCTCTGGATCTTCAACAGTGCTGATTTCCAATGTTTCATGCACTGACAAAGTTGTGATACAGTCTTTGGAAACAAGTAAAAAGTTCATAAACACCTGAAAAGCATATGATGAGGTCACCTTCTTCTTTATGATCGTACAAGCATGTAAATGTGGCTATTAAATACCCTCTTTACTCAGAAAAGTAGAACAATTTATTGACTACCTCCTTCACTGCTCTACTTCAGGATATAAAGAGAGCAGCCTATCAGGCAAGCAATGATAACAGCCCCAGAAGTATCATCTAGGGACATTCTGGACAACCCTGCCAGAAGTAATACAAGCTTGTACATAGAAAGTTTGTAGAGAGTACTGCAAGTGACACTTCAATGTACTGACTGAACTGTGATAATTTTGACCACCATGAAAGTAACTCAGGATTCTAAGCCTCAAATATATGGAGTAACGTGTACTGGAAGTTCTGATCAAGAATTTTCAGACATGAAAGAAATCTCAGTAATTATTAAGATCATTTACTTGATGTAGAAACTTGTGCAGAGATGAGTGAGAGGAAGGATCCAGTGTAACTTCAAACAATGGGAGAAACAAATTCTCTAACATTTGACTGAAATTTTGTAATAGATCCTTTTTCTTGTAAATATCACTACAAAAAAAGAAAAAAAAAGAATGCATGTACAGATAATTTCCTAATTGGCACCAAATTAGCTGTATACATAGCACTCTCTATGATGGTGGGTTAAAGGTCATGTGACTGTAAATTCTTTCTCTATTGTCCATACCACACAATTTCCTAAAAATGCTACATCAAAGTACTCAGAAGAGGGGAAAATAGTGTGATGTTTTTTTCCCCCATACATATACCTTACATAGCTCAATATCACACAGTCTATTAATTCAATACATGTAAGGAGTGTCAGCAACACTTAAGGGTCAGGGAATTAGTTATTTTGCTCAAGAGTGGCAGTATGGGCCTGACTGCACTATCTATGATAATAAAGAGAAAATAAGTGAGCACAAAAAATTGTGTGATGGCCCCAAAATACGTACTCCAGCCCTCCAGCCTCATACCAAACCAGTGGATAACGTAGGACTTGGTTTGATATCAAGGTTCATTTCACTGTTTTTTGTAAATTTTCTTGACCATCTAATAAATACATACTACTAGAACTCTCTAAATCCTGTGCTATTAAATAAATATTAGAGAGACAACTCAAAATAACTGCTCTGATCAATCAGATTGCTGACACATGAACAGTACCAGCTTGAGTGATACAAAAGCTTATACTATCCAAATGAAATGTTAATAGTTGTCAGGAGAATGTGCCCAAACAAAAGACAAAAGTATTGAAGTTAGGGTAAAAGCTTTATGTGGAATCCTGAGGTTTCTACAGGGCCTGAGGGTTTCTAGACAATACTACTTTAAAGAAATTAAAAGCTGTACAATAATTGGTCTGTCCAATCAGAATTACAGAATTCTAACCAGCATAATCTAAGCAGTGATATAACTCACTAAATACGTGGTACTTGAATCAACCAACGAACATTATCACAAAACATTTCATGATTCACAGCCCATTCAGCAATTTTATCCCATTCGTCCTTAGAATTACCATACACTGATATTCTCAGTTCAGCATTCTGATATTTGCTCTCTGCAAAGTCATCCATCACCTCCTATTATAAGTGGAAAATGTTTTGAGCTCATAAAAGATCCTGGAGCTGATTTTTTTGCATGCTGGCTATTGATAGCAGGAGATTAACTTTTATAGCTTCTAGTCTAGCCAAGTTCTATAACCCAGCCAACCCCTTCATTCCTGCTGTGCGACTTGTGCCCATGATCACTCTTACCAACTCAATTACAACAGCTCAGTATAGACGCATGAGTTGCTGCAGAGTGAAGCTAGATAGAGCCATAGCTATAGCGCTATCTATGATAGAGCTCAGAAAGGCTTCAAATATAGCACTGAAGCTAGCTAGTCAGCCATGAATGCTTCATGCACAGAGAATACAACAACAGAGAGTCGTATCAAACTAAGGTAGGCTTTCCAGCTTATACACTTGCAAATATAAACTAAGCTATTTATCCTACTTTGTTGCTCTTCCCTAGGCTTTAGTTAGTGCTTCCTAACCATCTTATAATCACCTTTATGAGATGTGCAAAGTATTTTCCTCCAATATCATTGTCAGTTTTTAGAAAGACTTCACGAAGACGACTTTTTCCTTGGAAATTAGATATCAAGTAGAAAATATAAAAAATTTATAAAGCACACACTTTCCCTTAGCATCATTGATCCCTAAAACATCCCTTTATCCTTTTCCATGTATATCACATCAGAAACTGTGCTAAGGAACAATCCTCTACCAAAGACAAACATGTAAGCCAGCTATAATACATTTCTCACTTGTACTGCTTGCAGAAAGTGCAGACAGAGATGCGAATCTGGCAACTAATGTATACAGGCATTGTGTAGCTTAGTTTAGCTAGCCATCACGTGTACCTGTTACTGAAATAACACACGTTTCACATATTATCCCTTAAAAAATTCCTTAGGCAATCTATTTCTCTAGTCTTTATTAATTTGATACATTTTAAGCATATAAAAGAAGCATTATTATTATTATTATTATTATCATCATCATCATACATCATATCACCACAAGAGTAATCACATACCAAAAAGAAAATAAAACACTAGTCTAACCTAGCAATATCAAGAAGTGTAGTGAAAGTAAATTAATACTAGCCATTACAATTGCTAAAATTGTGTAGAAAAGCAGTTATTTAGTAATAAATTTTCTACCTGGAGATTACTTACCAATGGGATTATACTTTGCATTGAACCTGTCAAATCTATGAAATGTATTTCGATCCTACATAATCAGTACAAACAATTCTCATAAAGAAGGAGTCTTTAATTATATCACTACTAAGCAAATCCATGTACATGCAGGGCACTACTAATCAGGGCATATGCCTGGGGCATTTGGAGTGTAGACTTAGGTATAAATTATACATAATATTTAATGAGTTGTGACCTGAGAGTCAGCTCACTTGCTGATTGAATGAAAGTTCACATAGAAGTGATGATTCAGGAATCTTAGAGTTAACTTACAGCATGAACATCTAGAGTATCAACATTCAAGTCATAAGCTTTCAAATTCATTTCATCAAAAACCTGAATATCATACATACACATTGGAAAAATTTTACACAACTCATAAACCAATGCAACTAACCTCTGCAAGGGTTAATTTCAATCCCTTACTATTAATTACTACTTCATCAGCACAACTCTTGATCTTTTTCTTGATAAATCGAAGAAGATGCTTTTGATTCATACAGGATGATGCATGAACATGAGTATCTACCTGAATAATTCACATAAAATAGTGACCCACTTGCTCTACCTTTTTTCAATACACCCTAATTTTCTCCATGACTTATTGGAATTTTTTGTGGGGTAAAATTTTCATGGACTTAATGGTTTGAAAGTTAATCCAAACATGTTCACTGCATTCACACTTCATGATTTTTGCAAAATAATGACCCCATAAAAATTTTCCACTATACACTATACAAACACTACTAATGAGACACATGTCCTAGGCTAAATAAAATATGAATAATAAGGAAATCATTTTCCCTGGTTATAATTACTCCCCACGCTACAATTTGGCAACTAATTGGTCACAAAGGAATGAAAAAAGGTCTACATCACTATACGTACATTGAAAATCAACTATTTGAAATATATACTTGGCCAAATACACACCTTTCTAACATTGTAAAAATCTCTATGGGGTACTGATCTTTGAGCCTTGAGCTCCTTCATTTCATTGAGCATCATATGAAGTTGAAAACGAGACTCAAGGTATCGAAGACGTCGATAACTGAATGTCTTTCTAATGAAAAAATTACATACCAAGTAGAAATAAATCAAAACAATGTAATGATAATGTAATGTAATGTAATGTAATGTAATGTAATATAATGTAATGTAATGTAATGTAATGTAATGTAATGTTTCTGCTCTTACAGGCACTTTATATAAGGATGCTCCACAGATTTGATCCATGAATAAATAAAGTTGTGTGATTTTCTCAGAAATAAGTGATTGGGAACTAGTTTGTAGCAAATCAGTAATACAGAAATTGGCAAGGACGATAATTATATAAGTTTTAAAAAGCTAGGCCTACACTCTAGGCATAAATCTGTACCTCCAGGTCCGCACCTCATCAATGTATGGAGCATGGGTTACATAGAAACTATGTAGCTATGTACATCCTAATAGGAGTAAAACCAACATTTTCATCACTCTCATGTGAGATACTAACAACTATGATCCTTGAACTAAGCACTGGTTAAGTTTAGAGCTTAGAAAAAAGTAGAAAGGTTCCAAATCAAGCACTAAAGTTAGCTATGTAGTCAGCCATTAAAGCTTTGTCCACAGAACTTCTAACAGTTGAAAAAGTCAATGAGAATCAGCACTCCTTTTAACACATCATTCTAAGTTATCTGTGCTATGTTCAGCATCTTATTTTCTTATTTTAGCTTAGGTTAGAGCTTGACAGTGCTAGAAATAAGCTTCTTTCTCACTTATGTTTGAAACTCCACCCATCATCTTTGCCACTCAAATTTTTAGTGCGCAGGTGTGCCTGGAAATAGTGTCACACTTACTCAGCTTTAAAAACTCATAAATAATGAAGATAAAGTATTAATCTTCTTTGCACTAGGGTAGTTGAATCATAACCATTGCATTGGAATGAACCAGTTCTGTCTTATGATGATGACAATGATGATGAGAAACATAAAATCATACTCCTATCATACTGAAGGTATTCTGCCTTGAAATCAGGAAATGCTTACAGTAGAAGATGACATCATGAAACAAGGTTTTACTCAAATGGGGCAATTATGCTATTAGTATTTTATGATACACAGTGGCACAACTGTATATTTTCTCTATGGAGTATATCCTTTAGGTACAATCTCTATGTGAGATTATTTTTCTACTTGACATGGTTTCAAAAAAGGAACAAAGCAACGAAAATATCTTGCTGTGCTGGTTAGAATACAAGATAAATGACTTACATAGGTCCATGTGTTGACAGAGCTAAAATGACATTCATGTCCTGTACAAATTCCTTTCTCAGCTTAGAGAGATATTCTGGATTTCCTAAAACAGGATCTTGAGTTATAGCTTCATTCTATATAAAAAGTAGGTGATTATAACAAAGTAACAATGGCATGATTCGCTAACCTGCTTATCGTCATTACATTTTTTCAGCACAACAAAGCCATTTTTCATAGCAACAGAAAAATTACACTCTGCTGGTGGAAAATCTGAACCATGAGGGTTGAAAGGACTTATTGGAGTGAGTGGACCATTTGCTATATTTAAAAAAAAAAGTGGTGTATATGATAATTATTATTGCAGATCATACTGGGCCTAATACAAGTAAGGCATTTCTGTGAAATGAAAAGTAGGGATGAAAAAAAAAAGTAAGTAAACAAGGGTAGGGAAGAAGGAATGTTTTATATTCTGCCAACAACCCCTAAATATACGTACATTACACCATGTCACACTTATAGCTGTAAGCTACTTAGCTTTAAATGTAGCTACGTACTACAAGGGGAAAATATGCAGTAGGGACGGCTGTGTGTAAGGTTCAAAAAAGTTAAAGAACAAGAATAGTTTACACCTTGTAATTTCAATAACCACACCCTTGTTACTCCTGCTGTGCTGAATTGAGCCATTATACATTCTGAAGTAATTATCTGGCTTCTCATGGGGAATGAAGTAGGGATAGTTAACTTCATGGCATTGAATGACCTATTGACCTTTTTCGATGGTTACAGCTACAACTAAGTGAAAGAAGCAGCTACCGTGCTGTGTTATCAAGATTGAAGGAAGTGGTCCTGACAGCATTCCTGTCAAATAAGCTGCGCAAGGGGTGGGGCTTTATCTATTCGATAAGCTAGAAAGCCCACCTCAGTTGTTGATTTTCCACATGACTCTCTGCTGTTGGATTCTCCATGTTTCATGGCTGACTAGCTAGCTGTAGCGGAAATATCTGAGTGATATCCTGATTCCCAGATTTCTGGGAAAAACTGGCGCATGCGCAAACAGTGGATAACCAGGCTCTCTTTCCACCCCGCCCCCCCCCAAAAAGGAAAAGAGAGGCTGGGTTCAAGGCTAACACAGCTGCACAGAATTGTACAAATATTGAACAAACCTGAAGGTCATTTAGCCGGTGATTTATGTCTAGTAGGCCTAAAGACAGTTGACAGTTGAGTCGGCCAATTACAAGAGACATATGGAAATTATGACTGTGGACAGCCTTACATTCACAGCCGGCATAATTTCCTTGACACCGGGTGACCAAAAAATTCCTAAAGAATAATACTGACCTGCTCCGCCCTCAAAAGATAGAGTGCAATACCAACTTTGCCAGAGTGTATACTAACAGAAATGTCTCTGCTGGCAAAAAGAATCCAAGGATCGATCAACCCCTTAGCTATTTCAAAGGTGATATTACTTGGGTACTAGCTATTATATATAGAAATATTTATTCTAAATAAAAAAGAAAAGTAGGGTAGGGACGACTGTGTGCAGTTCAAAAAAGTTCAGCAACAAGAGAGTGAACTTCAGTCAAGTAACCCCTTACCCATCACCAATATTACAAAACTACGAGCTAACTATTCCTACTTCACTCCCATGACAGGCCAAGATAAGATTATGAAGTAGGAATAGTTACCTCGTAGTTTGGTGATATCAGTGATGGGTAAGGGGTTACTTGACTGAAGTTCACTCTCTTGTTGCTGAACCACACACAACTTTTCTTTTTTATTTAAATATTTTTCCTTTACTTGTTCATCACCTTTTTTGATGTAACGCTCTATTATTTTATTATAGGCAACTGGATGCTGTGATCCTGCTATCCAAGTTAAAGTTCAACGTATTGTAGCTATGTAGTTCATTGGATGTTTCATCATATTGTACCTGGAAGGACTAATGCTATCTATAAAGTTTATAATAAGATTGCCATTGACCAAATTTCATATATAATTTTTTAAGGCCTTTATTGATATGTACCTGATATACTGTTGCATCTCATAACCAGACTCATGGGCCATCTAGGATCCTGCTAATTAACAGAGTGCAGTAGCACTCTCTATGTAGGCTTGAGCGACAAAATACCCACGCTCATTAATGACTCATTGAAAGTGTAGATATATATATCTAGGTCTACACTCCCAGGCGTACATACGGTACGTGTCGTGCAATAGTAGCGCCCTGCATGTGCATGATGTGCAGCCTTTTTGTCATAGAAGCATTTGACTTATCTAAGTGGATTGTAGGCACTTGGCTTATCTAAGTGCATATTTACAGCTTTTTGCCTCGCACCAGAGTGCCGAGGCACAGTGCTGAAGGCAATTAACTAGCAGGCATGGTGGTACGTATTAGTAGCACGCGCAAATAGTTATACGCATGCGCGTGACCTTGACCTTACAATTATAATTACCACTTGTCAAGAAAGTGGGCAAGTTAACGATTGTCTGAGAGCAAGCAGCGAGAGCAGAGTGTACAACCTCAAGATTTTATGAACGTCTAAACAGCAAGAGTGAGCCTTAAATAGCGAATAACAGAAGCTACAAAGTTGAGGTAAGTCTCTGAGTTGTGAGAAAGCAGAAAGAGCTGAAGACCAGGCATGTTATAATAACAGAAAGTAAGCAAGAAACCAACATGAAAGCCATAATTAGCGAGACCATGGGGTACAAAGCTCAAGATATCTAGCAAGAGAGCCTGCAAGAAAGCCTTAAATAGCAGAACAGAAACTACAAAATCATAAGTAGGCTGAGTAAGCTGAAAGATAGCCAAGCTATAGCTATGACCACCATAAAAGCTCACTCACTTAACATTAACAAAAAAACAACAACAAAAAAACAAAAAACAATGATGTGATAATAACAGTGCATGCAAAAAGTAAGATCTTCAGTCTTCAGTATAACTCCTATAACTATTTATTTACCTGCAAAATAAATCAGTGATAACCAAATGAAAATAGGTTTACTACATCCAGTCTTTTAAAAGACTAACTTGTTATGCATGGAGCTTCCTGGTTGGAACCACCACTAATGTGACTCTTAGCAATATCAAGCACTGGAGCCTATCAGCTACTTGCTCACTTGGTCACTTTCAAATGCTGCACATTACTATAGTAGTAGTTGTAGAGGCTCCACAGGTTTTTGTTACATATAAACTCAGCAGCAAAATCTTCTAAAGAGTTGTAGTACTGCTCGCTCACTCGCTGTTAACTGAATGTTGAACATTGACCTAGTAATTCAGCGAGCGAGCACAGCGAGTGAGCTGACTCTCAGGTCATGACTAATTGAAATTGTAATATATATACATCTAAACTCCAGGCGTAAGTATGGTACATACATATGTACCTTAAGTATGGTACATACATATGTACCTATGTGTCCTGAATTAGTAGCGCTGGATGTGCATGCTCCAATTGTAATTGAGCTAGATTGTTTTCTACCATGTGCTGGGCTTATCTAAGTGGGTTGTAGGGGCTTGGCTTATCCAAGTGCTTGTGATAAAGCATTTACAATCTTCTATGTAGGACCACTTATGTCCATGAAAGCCTATCAGCTACTTTAATTGTCTCAGCCCAGCCCCCACCTGGAAAGGAGAGGGGTCTGGTTTGGTTTTGCTGACTCAGCAGTATAATTGAGTAAACCAATCAGAATAGCACTAACTGTCACATGATTCAATTTAGTGGGATTGATTGATAGCTAGCTTACCAGTGCCATAGATTGAAGCTGTCACTAGCAATGCAACTAGTCCCCAGATCTGCACAAATCGGCTTCCAGTCACCTAGTCCTCTAGCTAGCTAGCGAGCTTGCAGGTGTGGGGGCGGCTTGACATTCGCTGCGCACGTAGCTGAGTCAGCAAAACCAAGATTTATGCCCATAGTCACCAGACCCCTCTCCTTTCCGAGTGGGCTGGGCTGAGACTACTACTTTAATTGCTCACTGTCAAATGCTGCACATTGCTATACATGTAGTAGTAGTTGTAGAGGCTCTAGACTTAAATTCAACAGCAAAATCTTCTAAAGAGTTGAAGCACTAAAGAATACTTGATTGCTCGCTTAATGTTGCACATTGCCCAAGTAATCTATATATTAATGTGCTTGTATGTACATACGTACGTGCACCGGCCCCCCTGCCCCCTCCCCTGGATGGATGCCTTTGTTCTTTCACAAATTACTGTACGAGTCATGGTTAGGGGAATTATCCAGCATTGCTGGTCTCTTTTCAGTTACATGTCCTCTGAGGCCTAGGGCCTAGGGTCTGCTCTCTCTTTCTTCGCAGTAAAGGGTTACCCAGTTCTCCTCTAGCAACCTTCAGTTGGCTACTGGAGTGCTGGCAATCCTACAAGAGTTCTTATCTTGAATGACATCTCAATAGCAACAGTGAACAATAAACTGCTCTTATATCTTTAGTTAAGAATAATTACACTGAAGTATGGTGTTACTTCAGTTCATAAAATACTTCACTCTGACTTGAGTAATACACTTACAAGCAATGATATCACCAGCTGCAGTATACAATAGCTTTTCTCCCTCTTTATGTGAAGTAGTACAAAAGACAGAACTAGGAGGTAATTTGTCATCCAGCATAAGAGAGGCTGTTTTGCAAAACATCTGCATACTTAATTCCATATATTTGCGCCTCATTCTCAAGGCACCCAATATAAGCTGTCTTGCTTCATCATATTCCCCTGAAAAAACCTGAAATATCTTAATATCACAAGCTGTATATCATTCCTCAACTTACTCCAGCAAAATCTATCATCTCATTAGGATCTGATGCCATTTCTGCCTCTGCAATCTTCACCCTGTTAAATGGTACTCGCATGCAAACACCAGCTTCCAGTAAAACACCACTTCCTGCTTCAGTTTCTCTACAAAATTAATATGAGATCAGAGGTAATTACAAACTCTCTATACTATAACTGTATACATTTTGTCCACTGACTTTTGATATTTAGCAACAAAACTACTGATTTCTATTTGTTTGAAATTTCAAATCACAAAAAGAAGGGCACTAAAAAAATCATATTCCACAGTTTATTGATTATTATGTAATCTGGGAAGAAATATGAGAAGCATTGGTTGAAGTTTCATGGAGAAATTAGCAGTAAAAGTAGGTATATCCTGTTTTGGGTGCTATTGAAAGGTAGGGGCGTGCCTAAAAGTCTTAGACTTACTGGAGTATGTGTTAGCTGTCTAGATATACTCACTGGAGATATAGAGCATGCATACCTAATTACAACATACTAGATTGGCCATCAGCTCAGAAAGCAGTAACCAGAGCCATGGACTTTAAATTGTTATAACTTTTAACATACCCCAGTATTTGTGGGGTGGAAATGTGTGAAAAACAGACTCCAGGATTTAACTTTTGCAAACTTTGGAGGGAATGCACCATGTATGAAATACAAGGACAAACTTTTGTATAATTTTCAATGAGGTGAGTTCCTTGACATCACTAGTAACCCCCACCCCAAACAGGTCAACTTCTACTGCTATTTTCTCAGTGAGACTTCCTTCACAGTAATGTAGGCATACAAAACAACTGAGAAATGATTTTTTCATTTCAGTTACCCTTTAACAGTGAAATATCCTGCACGGTATATCATAATTTGGTGCATATATGTATGTAATCATTCGCACGGCAAGAAAAGCATGGCAAAATGGAAGGAAGAATTGAAGACACTATCGTAACTGCTGTGAAACAGTTGGGATATCCAGCTATAAAGCCAGAACAGCTCACAGTGACTGCTATTCAGAATAGCAGAGATGTATTTGCCATTCTTCCCATGGCCCACAGGATTCGGCAAGAGTTTATGCTTTGCCTGTCTTCTCTCCCACAAAGAAAGAATCTCTGTGGAATCAAAAATAATTAGATCGCTGTGACCGGCTGGTAGCCTTCTTAATCATCCTGAAGGCAGGAGTATTCTTCAGAGGTTGATAATGGATGACCCAGATGACCAGTTAACAGACGCTGCTCGCTACCAAGGGACTTGAGACTCAGCCAGGGAGGTAAAGAGGAGAAGCTGGTTGCAGAGGATTGACAAGCTGGGTAATAACTATTAGAAGAAATTCTTCACAGTCTCCACTTCCTGAGGCTACCTGTTGTGATAGTGCTATCAATTTCCTGTTCAATTTCTGACTCTATTGTGCAGTGACCCTATGCACTGCACCAAGGCTAGGGGTTGCTACACACTTGGTAATGTAGCCCTAGCATACTGTTTAGCTTTAGCAAAAGATTTAAGGTTACATATAATGCTTGCTCATGAATAATTCATAAGTTAATGAGGCGAGTAGTTGCGCTGGCTAAGAGATGCTACAGTTGAAAACTGATTACTACCACTTCCTACTCTACAACTGAGGGTAAATCAGACACTTGAAAACTACCAAATTCAACCATGCCTCAATCAATGCCAATTTAGCCATCTGCTGACCTTATTCTTATTATATGAAGTGGGCAGGGTGAGTTGAAGTGAAAAGAAGCCACTGTAGGCAAGAACTATGGTCAAGTGAAGATGGCTGGGTACTCATGGGAAAGAGGAAAAAGGCCTTGAGTCCAAAGATAATCGTTAAGATATAACAATTTCTTCAGTAGAACTGTTCCTAGTGCATGGGCAAATTAACTAGAGATGCTCGTATAGCATTGTTGGGCGAGCGAGCGAGCAGCCAGTGGTCATTTCAATGTACTCCTCCCTCACTTATGATTATATAGCCTGACTTTGTTTTCAATATCTATTCAGGTTGTTAACTGACTTGGTGCATTCCCAGTTAGCATCAGAGTGTTAATTGTATTGGCTACAGGACGAGGACCCCGGAATGCATGGTAGCCATATCTCTCGGGAATAGCGTCTCAAGAGACATTTTCCGTCATCAAGATTTGCCATTTTTGGGGATGGCCGTCTCCAGGTTCAGGTGCATAAAAAGCACCATGAACCCACTCCATCTCCTGTAGAATAGGTTGCACATTGTAATAAGCTATATATATTATAGTCCAATTTATAGGGGATTAATGTAATATCCTGTGAATTTTTTAAATATTTTTTTCTCAAAATTTATGTGGGGGTAGTGAAGAGCTATATAGCTAGCTATAATTTTATACACATGGACCTAAATGGTATCTGCCCATGGCACTGCAAGACAGCTAGAGAATTACCAGCTGAAGCTGCACTCAGACTGCAGAGCTGGCATGCACCACTGCCAGTATCATACAGTTAGCTGCTTGAGGCTGCTCTGAAAGAGTCAGCACAGTCCATCCGGCATGCCCTCATTATTGAATTGAAATGTGCATGCGCATTTTAATTGACGTACGTGTACATACATATAAATATCTCAATCTTCGATTAGTGTGGGGCTTCGCTCGCTCACCAATAAAATTGAATACCTTGCTAATGTTTTCTCACTGACTTCTATATCCTTAGTGTCATCCTCATCTACTGTTTCACGATCACCAGCATATTGAAACACCGCATTAGGAGACATAGTATCTAGTATAATAATTGACACCAAAAATTAAACATAATTATACAGCAGATGGATCGACTTATATCTGAGAAGTAGCCAAACTAGTTTGGAATCATGGTCAAAATGTTACTGAAGATAGATATTTGCTTTCCTTTCTTCCTATTGCTATGTACAGCAAGGGGTTAAATCAGTCATGTATGCATATTTTTTCTACAGCCTATATATATATGCACACACAGCTCAAAAAAAGATATTTATGGTGTGATTGTCATGCCCATATGCACACACACACATATTGAATACAAGATTGCTCTATTTATTATTTTTCCCTGCCTTCCTGGTTGATAACACACACCTGGTCGATAATCTCCTGTATGAGTAAAGAATTCTAGCAACTCCTCATCTTCAACACTCTGTTCATCCTCTGATAAACACACTTCATCCTGATGTAAAAGTGGACTTTGTGGAGGAGAACGGGCTCTCTCTGTTATGTCCATAATAAATCACAGTTCAAATTATACCCCAAGCATCAAACCCATTCGAAATTACCTTGCTATGTGATGATGTGTTTACTTATCACTCTGACTAACTATATAACAGATCCCATTCTGTCATTAAACAAGCAAGTGGACCTGCCTCGTGTGCAGGTCTCAAAATAGAAAGAATATGTAGCTACGTAGCTGTAATAGATGGTCATACTAGAATTATGATAACTTTAGCCAGTGAATTAGTATGGCAATTATATATTTATGAAGAATAATAGAACTTGTCTTTACAAATAAGTTTTAATTTAAATTCTTTTCTGTAGAGTTTCTAGAGAACCTGAGCAGAATTTTTAAGTTTGAACTTATACAATCTTTCACCTACCATCCCTACAGAGCTACCATGCACTTTCTTAACAAAATGTACAACATTCAAATATACTACCTCATGCCCAGATCTCCGCTCCCAAAAGCTGAGCATGAGGTTTTGAACCTCGATTGATGTGGTTTGATGTTAGTGTGTTGAGTACTATTCATTTTCATTGCAATAACACCCATTTACGGCAGTGATCTCGCCTTATGCTGAGATCCATTTAAGGCAGTGATCTCACCTTATGCTGAGATGAGAAGACACCACTACCCTGGGAAAGGCCAGGGCTATAATAGGGCGGGCATCCGACAAGCTTTTCACAAAATTGGCTCGCAACAAAGCTGCGCAAGAATAGATGCACGGTAAAGAATGCTTGGAATCTATGCTTGATAGGCTGTTTCTCCAGCTTTTAAGCGTGTGTAGATAAATTTACCTGGGCACAAGAAAGATCTAGTAAGCTTGCCCTTGAGTTGCTTCTATGCTGTTCTCAGGCCCCTACTCTCATCAAGGCCTTTAGAACAGAGTAATCCTTGGTCTCGGTGTCTAAATATTGTTAAGGTACTACTAATCTGGCATAGCAGCCCCGGGCGCTCGGGGCTGGCTACACCAGATTAAAGTAGGTACTACACAGGAACAAATCAGCTGCTTTAGACACTAGAATAAATCCTCTACTAATTATACCAGAATTACCCACTTTAGAGTGAGACCATAATAATAACCATAACCATGGAATAAGAATATTACCAGCTGAAAATCATTCACCCAAAATAAAATTTTAATTTCTTACTGCTGATGTAATATTGTAAATTTACTTACCTAACTTGCTTTCCAAGCGATGTAATTTCTTCGCAAGATTTTCAAACACTTGAGTACTCTGTGAATCTAACGACGGTGAATCATCTTCGCTTCTAGTGCTCGAATGAGTATTTGAAGTCATCTTACCAGTACAGTATACCCGGACCCGGTACTCGCATGGGCCAGGGCTATAAATAGGGCGGTGGCCGGGGGGGGGGGGGGGGGGGGGGGCTTTTCGCTTATTGTACATTAGTCCCATAGTGAAACTACCTGTGTTGACAGTGCATAGGTGGAGAAAATTGGTGGGGCTAGAGTTTGATTGGTTAGCGGGCTTGGATGCTGCAGTCAAAAATGCTCTATTTGCATTCACCTTGGCCATTCGCTTTAACTGCTGTAACTTTCTCAATTCTTAACTAGTTAAATGCATTAACAGAGAGCTGATTATCCACTCTCTCTGCTGCTTTCAAATTAATTTGGTTAAGAATTGAGAAAGTTACAGCAGGTTTGATATGATGCTGCAGTCGATCCAGCTAGATTTTAGGGCCACTCACTTATAACCTAATAGTAGGGCTTCTTCACCACAGTGGTAGCCCTATCTGCCCTATGACCTATGATAGTGTTCAAATGTCAGTTCCCAACGAATTGGGAATTTGGGTTGATAGTGCTAAGATCTATCGTTCCTTGCCTGCAAATTTTGTTTGTCTGAGCATTCTTGTGTACTAACTATGTGATGCAAAATTCCTAGTATTTAAAATTCAAAAATGGTATCATTGCAAGACCCCAAACCTCCCCCATGGATTGGCAGTAAAGAAGTCAAAAACTTTGTGATGGTCATGCATGCGCACACTTTATCCCAGGGCCGGAGCCACAAAAAAATGAGTGGCCAGGTTAATATATAACTTGCAGGGTTTCATCTAGGAATTTCACCTTGGGGGGGAAGCTCACTGATCACATGGCCATAGGCCATAGTGAGGGCTAGGGGAGGGTGTGGGAGGGAAATGTGCTCCCTCCCACATGAATCTCAAAATGCTTACTACTCTGAAGTATCCCAAATTCAGTGTTCTATCTAGAAATTGGGGTACACGTGTTTGTTCTGATTACAAATTAGTCCATTTTCATCAAGAGGCAAGCTACGTAGTTGAATAACTAGTAAGCCATGTGGACAAGCTGCATGTCATTATAACACGTCCTTTATCCTTGTATGTCAGGGCTGGATCCAAAATTTTTAGATAAGTGGGGTTGCAAGACTAGGAGCACAAACACTGGACCATAAGGAAAGGTGCAAGAAGGAGCATATTTATTTGGAGGACCCATGTTGGCTTCACTGGTACTTGAACTCAATGTGACACATGCAAGGTAACGCCTCAAATCACAGTTAGTAGCTATGCACTGAGTTATCTAATGTGTGACCTTGAAAATGTAAGCCAGAGTGCTCCAAAAGATATCTTTGAAGTGGTCACAGGTGTGATCGTAAAAGAAAATCAGTTAGTATGCACCAAGTTATCCAATGTGTGACCTTGAAAGTGAAAACCAAAATGGATGTGTCGTGTATACATTTTCTTTGACTGTAGCCTTAGATGATATAGTAACCACATTAGTTCCTAGTTTAGTTAGCCCACACATAGCTATAACATGTTCTCTCTTCTAATTACATTACTTTAGAGGAGAAACACAAGTTGTCAAAGAAAAATAGACATGGCTAAGTAAGAATTGTCAAATTGCATTGTCATTTTATAATAGCTAGCTTGAGAACAAAAAGGGGGTACCCCACCCCTGGATCCAGCCCTGTGTATAAGTGCTACACTCAATACTAATTTTAAGACTGTCTGCAGGCAAGTTTTAGGGTAGAAGCTGGAGTGTTTGGGGTAGAAGCTTCTACCCCACCTACCCCAGTAGATAGAACCCTGAAATTGGTCCTTCTGTTGAAGCTAAGCTGTCTGTGGTTTATGTAGTTTGCTGAAGCAAAGTTAAGTAAAGTAACATTAATTTCTGTGAGAAAAAGTGGTCAGGTTGAAACCTTAAAACCTGACCTATGGCTCCGGCCCTGTATGCACTGAGAACTTTTTTTAAATGGTCTAGCTAGTTAAGTATTATTCATCAAGAAGAGATTGAAGAAGTATAAAAACCATCCAGATAACCATGAGTGGAGAGTAACCAGCACACCAACACACCTGCTTCTTTAAGGAAATTAAAATTTGTCCCAGGAATTGATACTGGCAGATAGACTGCATGGTACCAGTGGCTTTTGTGGCAAACCTGTCAAGATGTCTTGGGGAGTGACCCTTATCACTGTTATTTCCTTGCACCATCACAGCAGGTAAATCTGGTAGATCTGCTGGAGATACTACTTACTTGCATATCTTAATCATACTAAACAAGGGGGTAGTAGTTGAGTTCCACTACTATGATTCCCTGCACACATACACACTTGTGTAGCGTGTCAGCTCAGGTTTGCTGAGGGCCATCAGATCTAAAATATGGGGGTGGAGCTGATGGTGGATCACAGGCCCGTGTCTACAGAAACACGGTCCTTCTTAAACAGTCATTAGCATCAGTTTCACTGTTATTTCGATAATGGACACCTATCCAATCAGGACGGCAATTTAAAAACCCATGTAGGTGTATCCATGTTCACTTGTTATGCTGCACTCATCAGTTATACTCTTTGATCACTCTTTAGAAAATGAGGTAAATATGATGGAAGAAACTGTACATGTACTAGATCCATTGTAGTGCTCCAGCAACATGTATTGAGCAATTATACCTAGCTAAAATGATTACAGTTTGGATTAGCTAATTGAAATTTTCATATCCAGAAGAAAAGAAAAAAATTCGCAATGACAAGGTCACCTCTAGCAAGCTTTAGCTTGTTTTCCTGTATAGTATTATGTTCTAGCTACTGTAAGCATCCAAGATGATGTTATGTTCAAACTGAGAGGAGAATCACAACTTAATTCAACACTTTTTTTTCAAGTGATGCATATATAATAGGAGAACCCCCCTCCCCATAATTATAATACTGTAGTCTTTTATACTATCCAGTAGTGCCAATGTGGACATCCCTGCATTCAGAATGCACCCTGAAATCTTTGGTGGGGGGGGGGGGGGGGGGGGGGGGGGAGCCCCCAGGTGGAGCCCTTCATATGCCTCTGTAATGGACCATTGCCCAAGGAAGTCTGGTACGGTATTTTCGGTGGAGGAGCAAATACTTGAGTGGCTTCAGTCTCAAGTGATACCAAGAGACAGAATTGAGGAAGTGGACTCCATCTACAAGGAACTCAACAATTCTGCACCCCCCCACAGTTAAGACCCTAAGCTAAAATGATTCACTGTGAACTCATGACTATAAAGATGCTCCTTGTGCACCACAGACTACACAAGATTTATTTGTTATTAAATACTTCTCATCACCACTTGCAATTTTTGTTTCTATACACTCCAGTCACACAGCTACTTTGGAGATTGACAAATAAATACCCAAGCAGTACAGCACTATTAATGATGTGCAAGTTGCTTTTTTTTTTATCAGCTATTTACACATGTGCTGTATCTATGATACAATGTGGGTAACTTGGTCATTTATAAAAATCATGTTCAGTGTCATCCTTCTTAATTGCTTTTTTGTAAGCTTTTTCAAAATCTTTAGATAGAATTATATACCGGTTTTCACGCACTGCTTGCATACCAGCCTGAAGGGAAAAAACAAAAAACAATCAAAAAATAAGCTACCCAAAGCAGTAAACCATGTTCAATGTTCTTTTTTATAACTAAATACAGTGGTGTAGTGCTAACTCCAGAAAAGGTCATATAGGAAAAATACAATTCTAATGACATGCAATTCCATCAAAACATGCAAGAAATTAGAGTATAGTCATCTTGAGCAGCCATGCAATGTCCTTTCTACTTGAATCAATAACTGTCCTGAAGTTAGCAACTACACACTCCCATCTTTACATCACAAACACTTTTCAAGTGATATTACATAACTTCTGCCTCTAGTGCACAGTACAGTGGAATCTCCACACTTTTTTCAGATGAGTGTTGGCATGGTCCAGATAAATGAAGCGATGTACCTTATCAGTATTGCTACTTTTCCCATAAACTGTCTTTGCACTAATGTACAACATCGGAAACCCACCCTGCGATCTCATTTACTTATTTCTGTAAAATTTCTTAAAGTTTCCTATAACAATGTTTCAAGATACAGAGAAATTTCATCATGTATTACCATCTATACTATCAAGCGGAATATGGGGTTATCCATCATTATGTACACCATGGCAATTATCACATTCGCAACAATGATTACCATAACAGGTGGAATTGGGTGCTTGGTATCCATCACTATAAAACAAAATGGAGATCCCTCAGCAGCAGGAGCAAAAAGAAATATGGTAGGATACAGATTCAACAGGTGACATGCAGTAGTTAATCATCATCAATGCTAATCATGGTACTGTGGTTAAATCAACTTCACCTCTTGGCATATAGCATTAATGTCTGCTCCACTAATCTTGTCTGGTCTTGCAACATCTAATAAATATGTTAAGAAGATGTACCATATTTAGGGCCAACAAGAAAATAGCTACATTTTGTATGGTTTTGCATATTCAAGAAAAATTAATACTGGATACAATCTTCCAAGTCCACTTCCTCAGAGAGATTCATCTTTGCAGTAATAGTTGAAAAAATCAGCCTCTTTTGTCGACGATCAGGCATAGGGAATTCTATTTTGCGATCCAATCTACCAGGTCTTAACAAAGCAGGATCCAATGTGTCATGACGATTGGTAGCCATAATTACCTGTATCACCAAATTTATATAAATGGAGAATACAGCAGTCATATCTTACTTTGACATTAACTGTTTGATCAAATCCGTCCATTTGATTGAGAAGCTCAAGTAAGATACGCTGTACTTCTCGGTCAGCTATATATTATTATGGTCAAGTTGTCAGGATCAATACCATGGCATTCATATAGTCAGGTGATAATAACACCACAGCCACAAATTAAACTAGATACCTCCAGTCTGAGCATCAAATCTCTTAGTCGCTATGGCATCGATTTCATCAATGAAAATGATTGCAGGAGCATTCTCTCTTGCTAGTCTAAATACATCACGAACCATTCTAGGACCTTCACCAAGATATTTCTGCACAAATTCTGAACCCACTACTCTGATAAAGGAAGCTAAAGGGGGAAATTATTATAACTTTATTATTACTAATCTAAATACATTACCAGTAGTGTGGTGAGCAACAGCCTTAGCAAGCATAGTCTTCCCACACCCAGGAGGTCCAAACATCAGAACTCCACGTGGAGGATCAATGCCGATTTGCTTATACAATTCAAAATGAGTTAATGGTAACTCAACTGCTTCCCTCATTTCTTGTTTCTGGATGTCCATACCACCTTAAATTGTAAGGGGGAAAAACTAGGTAGTCTGATTAAGAAGAGTCATTATTATTGATACCTATATCTGCATATGATACATCCGGTTTCTCTTCTGCAGTAAGCATAGCAATAGAACTATCAGCTTCTGGAGGAAGGACATCCACCAAGGCATTAGAATGCTTATGAAGAGCAACAGAAGAATTTGGCTTCAAAAGTTCACGATCTATTGTGCTTAGTACTCGTACATAGTAGTTTGGTCCAGTTGTACTTCCTGCATTAACACTGAATACTGAAGAATGTGTCTATACTATATAATAGGTCTTACCTACAATAGCATAATTCTGGTCAACAGCTTCTAAAAATTGACCAATCACTAAAGGTACAGATTGAATCCGTTTCACCTCTTCCTGAGCATATAAATACTCAGTACGCAAGTTCTTTAATTCATCTTTAATATAATCTTCTTGAACTTGAAGAAACTCCAATTGTTTCTGCAACTTCTTAAATTTGATATAGAGATCTTCACTATCATTTATACTGTGGTTGATTGTATGTCCTGAAGAAGCCACTAGCTTTACTGGACCAGTTTCCTTTTTAAAGTAATTATCAAGATATGTTACAGAAATAGTATAACTGACACACTTACTCGAACTTGAGAAACAGAGATTCCTATTTCTTCCATATTTAGTGTGCATCAAATAGAATTATTTGTCTATTAGGGAGGGGTCGCTAAGGTGGGTAGCTAGCTAGCCTGTTTCTATCTATGGCTAAAGAAAGAGATTATCCCTGACCTTGCTCGTGTAACTTGCGAGTAATTCGGGGGTTTTCTTTTTCTTTTGACTATTAATCCTCGTTGTTGTTTTTGTTTTGTTTTTTTTCTTTCCTCTTTTAGCACGAAATGGGTGTTTTTGGTAAAGCCATGGCTATTGCTTCAGGAATTTTAATTTGTGGCGGAGTTTTATTTTACTGGAGAGAGACATATGCACTAAAAGTCAGTGAAGAAAGAAAAATTGAACTTGAAAAACAGTTGAAGGAACTTACCAAATCAAGACTAGAAAAAGAGAATATTATAAAGAAAATTTAATTTTAAGATCATGGACTTATTAAATCTTTTGATAGCAATAATTATATTAATCATAGATCAAAAAATGAGTAATAGTGAAAACTGATTATAATACACTAAATCTGAAGATCAGAAATGTCCGGTAGATCTACTGGAGGAAGATCAGGACTTTGGAAATCAATATACACTGGATCTGTAATAGAGGTATGTTGAATGTTATCTTGCAGATGAGAGAAAGTGAACTGCCAAATTAGGGTATGCTCATTTACTTGATATACATTCTGTTGTACCTAAGACAACTAAGACAACTGCCCACATCTCAAGCCTAAACCCCCAGGCACTCTTTTGCAACCTGTCTAAAAGAGAGCCTGGTTTCAGTTGCCTCAGAATTCTGAGGCTTCCATATATATTCCTTGTACACTCTCTGTAAATGGATAAAAAATAATCTGAACACCAAATAATACAAATGAAAGAGTCTTTTGGCAGTAGCGAATGGTATGCAAAAAAAGGAGAAAGGAATGAACTTTCAGGTTATTACTATACACATGCACAATTTTCAATAGAGCAGTTATCTCATTCTATATGACCATGTGGCACAACCATAATTTCCAAGACAACTGATAGTAGCCTTGGCTGCTTTGTGGTAAGTATTTCTTTGTAGTCGACATCTATTAGACTATTACCAGCTATACATACAGATGCTCATTTGTAAGTATAGTCATTTATCACACTATTTGTGGAATATGGCAGATTAATTTTCTTTATCCACAAGTACAATCCAACTAATCATTCTATTGGTACCAGCAATAACATACCTGGTTCAGTAACTGGTCTTGTCCCCATATCAACAATGAAAGAAGGTAAGTGCACTGATTTAGGCTCTGGTATTTCCGGTAATACTGAAGTATTTTTGATAGCTTCTATTAGATTATTAAAGTATGGTGACGGGCAAAATTCAGCTGTGAATTCAGTATCTGCATAATAACATTCTTTTTAAGACCTGTGGTTGTCATTAAACTATATACTGGTTATAAATATAGGCTAATCATGACAGTGAGTGACTATTCAATGGAACTTTGGCTCTGCAGTGGATGTAAATGTAGGGATTATTTTCATATGAGGTTGCAGTACATACACAGCCCGCTAAATTTTAGGGCCATCCTTACATAACTTTTTATTGGATGAGCTAAGTGAGCCCTTTTAGTCTACATACGTAGGTACATGTATGTGTATATTGGGGTCAAAGTTCAAATTACAAATTTGATTCAATACACATGCTCAAGGAATCTCCATAGAGACTATGATTGAAAAAATATTATTCTAAACTTTTCCCATCACCAATATTACCAAACTACTTATACTTCACTCCGACAGGCCAAAATGAGAAAGTATCTTGTAGCTTGGTAATATAGCTGATGGGTAAGGGGTTACTGGACTGAAATTCACTCTCTTGTTGCTGAACTTTTTTGAACCACAGCCATCTCCACCTTTCTTTTTAAAATATTTTCCCTTTACTTGTTCACCACCTTTTTTATAGGCAACTGGATGCTGTGATCCTGCTATCCAAGTTAATCGTAGCTATGTAGTTCATTGGAGGTTTCATCTTATAAGATTACATGAACCAGAATGAATCTGATCTGGAAGGGCTAATACTGATGGAGCTCATATCTATACAGTTTATAATGCCATTGACCTATTTTTGCCTGGTGTTTATGCATGTACCTGATATACTTGATTAGTATTGCATCAAGGCTTGATTCAAGTGCCTAGGGTTTACGCTCTGAGCATCAAGAGACCAACATCAAGAGAGAAAGCTAATGACAGATTCGCTAGTCAGTTGTGAGGTCATGGTCCAAGAATCACGTGTATGGGGGCGAGACATAATACGTTGTAGGTTGAAAGCTAGCAAGTTGGAAAATGACGTGCTATTTTGAACATGTCGAATTAAAGATAAGGATTATAGTGCAGTCAATTTGGTACATATAAATTATAGGGTTTTAATGAACCATTTCTGAAGTAAGTTGTTTGATGACAATGATGATGAACGACAAGATGAAAACGGCGATTTTAGAAGTCGCTGTAAAATGATACTGCTTTGTCTTCTGCTCTTCATACTCGAGTCCTAACATACAATAGTGAGCGAGCACGCGTGTGTACACAGAGTATCAGAGAGTACTGCTCTCTCTATGTAGGGATGACGCCCCTGCAACCGACCAATCAAATCACTCTATTTGAATCAACTATAGGAGATGTCTTGTACCCAGGCTCTAAAATCATGTGGAAGCAGGAAATAGAGCCGGATACCCACTGTTAGCGCATACACCAAAATTTTCATGCAAAATTCCCGCCTATTACACTTATGACAGTGTGCGACGTCATATGTAACTACGTATATGACAATATACATACGAAGAAAGCTATTGCAATGAAATTCTGCAGAAGAGAAGACAAGACTGACTTCTAACTATTCATAGTGGCAAGAATTTCCTTATCCACAGCTGCTCTCCCTTAAAGCGAGAGAAAATGATCACAGCCTCAGGCTCTGCACTATCCCCCAACAAACAAGCGAACAGAGAGAATTGCTTGATGCTGTTCCTTGTTCAGCACTAGGTGGGGTTGTCCAGAAGATTTCACATCATGACCATCATATTATAAAAACAGCTAGGTATGGCATGCTAACTCCTAATTTAATAACTGCCTGTGATACAAAGGTGATGAAGGGCACAACACAATGACATGAAGAAAAGTCAAAGGTAGGGCGCAAAATACACCATCCACGAAAAAGTACTGGTACATAGCTGTCTGCTGTAGTGCTGATTCAGCAGTATTGTCATCCATCACAAATCCACCAAATGGGAGATTTTTGGCGCATGCACAAACAGTGGGTACCGGGCTCTTTTGTCCACCTCCGCAAAATTTCACAGCCTGGGGGCAAGGCATCTTAAATGAGCCATGAACTTGCTCACACAGTCACGTTCAGTGGATCTCTATGTTAACTAAATTACAGTGTCAGATCATAGGTGGCGTCTGACAATTGCTCTGCACCACAGTTTTCACAATATCATGGCACAGTGGCTGCAGCATGCTCCCAGTAGCTATCAACAAGAGAAGATTTTCTTGATAGTTCTGGCTCCCAAAATTTTAAGGGTTACCATAATAGATGTCAACTCACTCTTAAATCCACTAACAGGCATGTATTCTTTTTCTGAAGATATATCTACTTTCTCCTTATGAGACTTTTTTTTTCTGTCAGGCTTTGTCACACCTGTAAATTCCTATTCAATACACAATAACGATGCCACTGGTCATAATCTAATATCAGCATCCAAAATATTTATTGCCTGGTTTCTTTCTAGAAAAGAAAGCATCTTAATGCCGAAATCTAATGTAGTAGAGCACTCTATGGACTAGAATCCCTGCAGGACAATCATTGCTCCCTGTCCACTTTCTTTATACCACTCTGTATTTGGTTATAGCATAGTAGTATTGCCAATAGTAAAGCCTTCAACCTACTGCTCCCCTATTAGGGGAAAACATACCATGTGCTCATTATACCACACAAATTGGGAGCAAACTACAACATAAATCCACAGGGTGCTCTACTGTGTTTACTTACAGCTTTTGGTGTAGTAACTGCATTGCTGATATCCCCTGTGATATCACCAAGCACTCTTCTGGGATTAGACTTATCTGAGTGAAGTCACAAGAAGGGGAAATATAATAACTAGGGCAATATGCAACATTTGACAGCGAGCAAGCAAGCATTATTTTTTAGTGCTTCAACTCTTTAGAAGATTTGATTATATGTAACAAAGTACTTAGATAAGCCTAGAGCCTCTACAAATACTACTATAGCAATGTGCAGCATTGGATAATGAGCAAGTGAACAATGAAGGTAGCTGATAGGCTCCAGTGCTGTCAGAGATAAGAGTCATGTTAGTGGTTGTTCCAACCTAGAAACTACTTACATAGAAAGCTGTAAATGCTAGAAAGCTGTAAATGCTAGAAAGCTATAAATGCGCACTTAGATAAGCCAAGCCCTACATAGATAAGCCTACATTCTCTATGACAAGAAAACAATCTAGCTCAACATGTGCATTATGCACAAGCAGTCCTACTAATTTGAGACACATACTGGAGTGTAGACCTAGATACATATATTTACAATTTCAATGAGTCATGACCTGAGAGTCAGCTCGCTGGCTGCACTCACTCGCTGAATTATTGTTGGTTATTAACCCTCAGCACAACAAGGGTTACAATGTCTGTCTGTATTTAAGAATGCTTTTAAATTCTACCTCAATATCTGTCACTAGTTTTTAAATTGGCTTATAAACATCAGAGATATCAACTCTGCAGCCAGTCCCAATTTTGAGGGTCAGCACTTCACAGCCATCGGTATGTTTATTTACCACTACAAAGTTAAGTGACCGAGGCAGATTATTATCTCAGCTGCCTACAAAATCCTCGCTGCATTCACTAAAGAAGGGCAAGGATGAAATCTACTACACTTTGTATGCTTTACCTAAACAGGACCTAGTTGACTAGTCTTGCATAGCCTGACCCTTTACCGACTCAAGAAGGGGGAGGGTCTGGTAAACGTTGCATAGCAGATCAGTTCTGCTGGCTAGTTTCATCTAGAAGCTGACTAAGCAATAACTACTCTACTATGGGATTTACCAGACCCTTCCCTCTTTGAGTTGGTAAAGGGCATGAGACATTTACCAAGTTTCTCCATAACTGAATTATAAGTTATGTTGAGATCAGTATGCCCTCCAAAAACCTCTTTGGAGTTTCAGTTCAGTGTGGAATGAACAGTACAGAAATATTCAATGCACAGACTATTCTACAGTACAGATAGTGGCTAGTGTGTTTCTTACTAGTTAAATACTCATATCAGCATTACGCTGGCATGGTAACCATCCCCACATTTTGTGGAGCACTAAATCAATCAAATAGTCCATGGAACTATAGTGAATATAGGTCACACAGGTCTTTCAGTTGGTAGGCTACAGCCCCACATTTTGTGGAGCACAAATAGTCCATGGAACTATAGTGAATATAGGTCATACAGATCTTTCAGTTGGTGGGCTACAGGTGGTGTCAATATGGCCCTAAAACAAAAAATTCGAGTGGCAGCCTACCTCGAGTTCTTCCCACTCGCTTTTTGCTTCTATTTTCCTGTGATATCTGAGAAGGACGAAATTGTTGAATTCGAGTAGACGTCGACATTGTAGGTCATCACAAATTAAATTCAAAATTAGTAGCATAATTGTCTAAGCTACTGCGCATACGCAGATCTACTTCACGCACGTTGCATTGCTAATTGAAGCTCACCTGCACCTTGATCATGAGTGGGAAAGCTCATCCACCGGAGTTGAAAAAGTGAATTTTAGCTTATCAACAACAGTAGACCCTTTGTATTTTATGTGTACCGTATGCACTGCAGGTACATGGATAAAAGACTACAATGTAAGTGAACTGAAGAGCTGATGCGTTCTAGTCTCGCGAGCCAGAGAGGGACGAGGAAAATAGGCCTAGTGAAGCACGCTTATATTCATGAAACTCCGCCAGGACCTTATCAAATTAGTTAGTCACTGATTACTCTTACCAGAAACTTCCTAGGAGAGAAAGTTTGTAGAAACTTTTCAGATTCTTTGCAAGCTAGTTCAGCACGATCCTCAATAATGATTGCACACAACTCACATGACTATGGACATAGTCATGTATCCTGCAAGCCACACCTTTTTATAGAGGGGCCTGCACAAGTGGTTCTGTACGGTCAGCAAAATTTGAAATCTGGTTAAAATACCTAGGTTGCAAAAATGCACACACTGTCATTCCTCACCAAATCTACATAAAGTGTCCAAGATTTTTATATCAGAACCACTCTTGTATTGAATTTGACCAAACCCTTTCCTTCCCCCTCCCAATAAAAGAATGGGTGTAGTCACAAGACTGTCACAGGAAATTTTTGGCATGTTTCACTAGTCTTATTTCTCCTCTCCCTCTCTTTGCTAGCTCCATGACCAAATATGTCTTTTAGGGATTCTCTACAAATGCTGTATAGGAATATTGACATGGCATTTGTGTTGTACACAATTGCATAGCCTATGTGCAATTAGCCTCGTCCCCAGGCCTTCCTCTCTCACTGGTATAGTCTCGATCTCACGAAGAAAAGGTAAAGTATCGCACAGGAGGAAAAGAGGAAGAAGAAGAAAAATAAGAGAGAGGAAGACCTGGTGAGGATACAAGCAAATCAATTGCTAGTGGGCGTAGTGCAAACCGCACCATGACACTACTATATGGTGATGTCAAAAATCGCCCACGAATTAGAACTAGGTGTGCATGGCGCGGGAAGTAGATGCTGCTGAAAATCACTCTTGAAGGTCAGTTTAGCTCAGTGATTCTGCTCTGGAAGTTGCTAGCTACGCCAGTGAGTATGTAACCTATGGTTAGACAATATCTGCACTAACTGGCTGTAGTAAAGCTCTACCAGGACTGGACTGTAGCAGGAATTGCATTCTCTAGACTTAGCCTCGGCCCTATCTATCTATCTCTTAACTCTGCCATGAGATGGATCCGACTGTGTAGTAGTTGACCAGACTGGACATAATATGGTACTGCGATCGCGAGGACATGTAGCGTGGGCAGTCTGAGCATTTACGTCGACACTGCCCACGCTCCTTTCTACCTCCTTTCTATCCTCACATGATAAGTTTTACCAGGCCTTCCTCTCTCTTATTTTTCTTCTTCTTCTTCCTCTTTTCCTCCCGTGCGATACTTTACCTTTTCTTCATGAGAGACTATACCAGTGAGAGAGGAAGGCCTGGGAACGAGGCTAATGTGCAATCACATAGCAGAGTTATTTAATAGTCTTTTGTTGTGCAGATGATTCTTTATACAAATGCATTGCCCATATAGCTGGCATGATGAAGGCTAGCCATAGTTTTTAGGTTGCTCGGGCCTACTATCACCAGGAAGCAATACTTGACAGGATGCTTCTGTTTGTTAATAAAATGACTAAGTATGATGTGTGGCAAATTGGCAATCTGTTCCTGCCCTACTTTTAAATGTAGTGAAGCTGAATGGCGGTCGGATGATAACTGGAGTACTTCGCGGTTTCGATCCTTACATGAATATTGTATTGGATGATACAGTAGAAGAAAAATCTAATGCACAAAAATTGAATATTGGGATGGTGGTAAGTTTAGCATGAAAGCACAAGCACTGTTTTGTTGAACAGTGCTTTTTTGTTCATTGAATATTATGTAAGTGATGAGGCAGGCTTGATAATTACTCCAATGTTGTGATATGTATCATTTTGCATATATTATGGTCAAAGTTCATTCTGTTCAGACACTTTGATGCTTCTCCTGCCAATAAGTGTACAGGAACCAGTACATAGTAGCCATTGATTGCTACCAAGGAAATGCTTCCCCTATGACCAGTCAAAGCCTGGGCATGCACTTCACATGAACCCTGCTAAATGAGTATACCCTAATAATTGTCTTACTCTATTTATATATGCCTTTAACTTTTCTCTTTAGGTGGTCCGTGGCAATAGTGTTGTTTTAATCGAAGCACTGGAAAGAATTGTGTAATAATTTTACTGTCTACTCTCATTGACTGATAAAATTTTAATCTACTTTGTGTTATGTACTCTCTTTAACTCTTATCTAGTTGGCAATGTAAAATTTCTGTATTAAACAGCTCATTCCAATATATATATATATATATATCCATCCATCCATCTCCTTCATCTCCCACATCTTATTTATACTAACCCTGCTTCTTCAAGGAAATGAAATTGCCCCCAAAATATAACTTGTGGTTGTAAGTATGGCAATACAGCCTGCCTCACCCCCAGGCATTAAAGAGGGCAGGGCAAGGTACACATCCTCATCAACTGTATTTGTGTGCTAGTTACTCTCCACTTGAGTTCTAAAATCAACCTCCTCTTGATAAGTCATTAGTGTTCACCGAATATTTGAGCCTGTAGAAAATGTATTAGGGTCAGGAGAGATTAAATGTAGTACTCCTTCCATAGGGTCTTTCAATGAATGGATTTTGCAGGTCCAAAAGAGAACATAATTTACAGATAATTATAGCTAATAACATTATCTTAACACTATCAACCCACAAACTGAAAATTGAACACTATTGGGACCTCCCTGATAAGGATAATATTATTCTGAATTAGATCTGTAGGACATTCCAATTTGTAGGACGTCCTACTATGTAAATCCTACTCTGTAGATCCTCCATCTGGGATCTCTTACTGCAGAGCTGGAAACAAAATCTGCAAATATTCAGTCGGCCAGCTAGACATCATTGTCCCAACTTAATATCTTCCAATACACGTTTAGTAGACGAACTCACAGTAAAACAGCTGCTGTTCACTGTGGCATTTTATGCTGAGTTTGCAATAGCTAATCTTCCATGGAGATACTGTTTGTATTCTCATTAAATAGAAATTGTATTACGCTCTATGGATTTCCGAGCTGCTGGAGTATGACCCTAAGCAAACACAAGTGCTATCTTGGAGCCTGCCTGATGTTTCGCCGATGTTTCCATGTCTCTAGTGGTGAGGGTGATCACAGTGTTAACAATGCTGCTTTCAAGAGATAAGAAGAAACATTGATTGAAGTTGGTATCTAATTAAGACACTTGGGGGATATCCCTGACCAATGGCATACAGCCCAGGAGATTATTTTCTTTTCCATACTCTGTATACTTATCACGGGATTTTTTTCTGTGGTCATGATGCCTCAACAATGCCATGGTGTATAGATATTGGTCATTTGACTACTCGCTACTAGAAATTCAACTGGCAGGGAAAGGACCACCTGTGGACCCCATGCCCTCTGCACTACCATGTGGGCTCCTCTTAATAGTGCCAAGAGTGATTGCCCTATTTCTACACCTGGTAAATGGATTACCATCTTGGCCTTAGTTATTGTGCATACCAGAAATGTGGGGTGAGCACACTGCTCATCACGGAATTAGCTACAACATTATATTATGTATAATAGAAATGCATCAGTCGATTGTGCAGTGAAATGTTTTTATAATTGATGAGGTCCATTACTCTACTATGTATTACTAGTAGGCCACATTATTCTATGTGATGTTTTCTTTTTGGTGTATGCTTTTAGGACCACAGTTTACACTGAAAGTTATCCAAATCACCAAATAACCTTGCCACAGTGTAAACAGAGATTTATCTATCCACAAATAGTGCAGTGATGGACTCTATTCTTCCACAGTGTCCTATTCACTTGGCTTTGAAACAAGTTTTCTACTGCATAGACTGTGATGAATTACTGTGCCGGAGATGTATGATGGATAATCATCGCTTGCACAATTATGATGAGACTGAAGCTGTTGCCAAGAAAAGAAGTCTGGCCCTCAGTGATGTGCTGAAGCTAGCAGATCACTCTTTGGTAGAAGGAAAAGCTAAACCTGATTACTCTTATATCAGAAAAAAGTTAGCTTTTCATCATGAAGAATTGAAGAAATCTCTAAAATGTCACTTTGAAAAATTTCATAAGAGCCTTGCTGATAGGGAGGCAGACTTACTTTCGTGTTTGCAGAGTTTGATTGAAAAGGAGTATATTAAGATTAATGATGCTGAAAATGATTATACAGAGTTAGTAGCACAATTTGGAATCAAAATTAACAGGGCTCGTGAGCTGGTTAGTGATTCTGTGAATGTTTCAGTAGTCACTGAAGGAAAGCGATTATTAACAGATCTGAAAAGAGATATTAATAGCATAACTGAAGCACATAGTGCCACAGCAGCCAGAGATAAGTGTGTAGAGTTCGTATTAAAGGAAGAGGATGATACAGCAATGAAGAATTTCATTGAAAAAATGGGAGCAGTATCAGTAAATAATACTGAAATTAAACTCGAGTCTGTAAATGTAGTAGATGATCAATGCCACATTGATAGCGAAAAGTCTGGCTCCATCATCCAGCCTACAGCCATAATTTCATGCACTGAAAAAGGACAAAATTTTCATCCTTGTGGTATCGCTGTTGGAAGTAATAACCTCGTTACTGTATCAGATTTGCATAACAATACTGTCAAAGTTCTAACAAGCACAGGAAAGGTTATTGACACTATTGAAAGCAGCAAAGGATCAAATGTTTTTAAAGGTCCATGTGCTCTTCATGTGAATAAAAATGATATCTATATATTGGAAAGAGATAACAAGAGTATCAAAAAGTATACTAATGGATCACTTGTTGATCTTGGAAAGTTCAGTAAACAGTTAAATGACCCACGTGGAATAATAATATTCAGAGATAAAGTGTATGTAACTGACTGGAAAGTTAACTGCATACATGTCTTGAACTTTGTAAATAATCGGCTGATTTATCAATCAAGTATCGGAGAAGGATTCTTAAAGCAACCTGCTGGAATTGCTTATGATTTTTATGAAGAAAAGATCGTCGTCACTGATCAAGATAATCACTGCGTGTGGGTGCTAACATCAGAAGGTGACATTATAAATTCCATTGGTGGTGAGAAGGGTAATCTACCAGGAATGCTGAATGCTCCATATGGTGTGGCAGTGACCAAAGATGGTAAAGTGATCATAAGTGAAAAGGGAAATTCTCGAATATCAGTTTTTTCAACACAAGGAGAGTTTCTCTTCTGCTTTGGTAACAAGGGTTCCAGTCCTGGTCATTTCAATCAGCTTCGTCACGTGTGTATCAACTGCAACCATCAGATTTTAGTTGCCGATGAAATGAACCAACGTGTCCAAATTTTTGATATGTAGATTATCAATGGGGTATTTGCATACAAATGACATTTAACTTGAATTCCTAGTAGCTAGTAATACGTAATATTATATTTGTTCTCTCTCTCTCTCTCTCTCTCTCTCTCTCTCTCTCTCTCTCTCTCTCTCTCTCTCTCTCTCTAGTGCTGTATCTTGAGAAATACACTAACTATACTAATTACCTTTGGTTGTAGTGATGAATAATGTGTGTCAAACATATTCATTTGTACCACACCCAGTAAGTGAGTTATGATTATGATAAGCTCCACCCCTTTTTGTGGAGTTCTGGAACTTCAGCTCAGGTCACCAATGGATCTCAAGAAGATCATTCTACTGGTGAGTAGTTATATGAGCAGTCCATTTTATGCTTTACATCTTTTATCATTTTAAGGTGATAGTGGTTTCAAGTTCATTTGCTCAGGAGAGTCCTTCTTTACGTGAGTATTTTTGAGAAGCAAAAGTTTGAATCCATATCTAGCAGCTTTTTACCAAGACTTGGTCTGTATTTAAAATTAAAGCACGATTTGATGAAACTACTGTCCTTTCCTCCAGTTTTGACTATAATAAATAATATTATAGGTACTTTCGAAGTTGCACAAGAAAAAACATCTGTGCGTATCACACTAACTTTGGATAGGGAAGTAACTGGGACATCTGGATGTTTCTTTGACAAGCTTGTGTTCTTCAGCAACCAAAATAGTTTCCGGCCAAATTTCCCAGGGATATGTGTTTTCAGCAACATGCCTAGCAGTACCATAGTTGGTACAATGGATACGAACGACTACATCAATGCATTGCGGTTGGAATTTTTGCGTTCTCTTTCTAATAGTCTTATAGTTATTGAGGAACAGCCTGCTATGAACTTTCTTCCCGGAATATCTGTGGAGCCAGTAACAGCCCCTCTAATCCCTACTAGGTTCACGATGAATGTTGAAGAACCTACGTTGGTTTCATTTGATATTGATTACATAGCCAACAGAATTTTGCTACATTTCGATTCTATCATGGATATTACTTCATATAATCGTCAACATCTTTTTTTACGTGGTAGCAGTTCATCTCAGAATATTACCCTGGAGAACTCTGCTCCTCCAGGAGATGCAAATCTAGTTGTCACTCTTTGCATTCAACTGGCTCAAGTTGATCTCACAAGACTAATGGAAATGGCAATTTGTCAAGTACCAGAAGCTTGCTTTTGTTACTTTTCTTCTCAGTTGGTGAATAATTATGTTCAATCATCGGTTACAGACACCCCTCCAACAAGGCCTATGCAGGTACAGTTACATTGCTAACCACTTTAAAAGTATGCATTATATAATATTTAGTTCACGCTATAATGTTCTCAGTGATTTGCACTTGCCTTCAGCTACATTCACCTCAAGCATTATAGCATCATTCTAGTGTACCATGCTTAAAACACATGGATCTATGTGATCTAATCTAGTGCTGATCACATGACTTGGATCCAGTTGGTCCTTACAGAACTCTGATCAAATTTAGTGATGTTCAAAAATAATAATTGAGGTAAAGGTTTTCCTGTTCGAAACCTAATGTAACTAATGAAATGCTAAAGCATATAGAAGAAGACATTAAGCTGCTCATTTACTGTAAGCACTAGGGATTGAGGCTGGAAATAGTCATAGTGGATCTTCCACTAGGCTCCTCAGAACAGTTCCTCAAGTGTGCACTAAACATTTAGTGCATATAAAAGTGTGCTTTAAGACACTTTTTAGATGATCTGATTGGTCACAAGTCATGTGACCAGCACTAGCTAAAAAAAATTTTTTTTTCCAGGTAACTCTTATAAGAAGACCCAGTCAAACGTGTAAGTTTACGATAGCTAGTTATCAAATTTCACGTTTTATAAACTGTTTTGTTACGTAGCTAGTTTACTTATAATGAATTTTACAGTTGTATTACTTAATAGTGGCTCCTATTGTCATGCGGTTATCATTATCATACACTGGTTGCACTGCCTTGCACACGTTGGCTGAAGATGAAGTGTATGTGCTTCGACCAAACGAGAGGATTACGAAGTATGTGATATGTACCAGTTTCGTTCTCAATTAATGATTATTATTTTATTAATGTAGCATCAACTGTTCTGTGAATAGTAACGGACAAGATAGCCGCCCTCAAATATCGAGGGAGGGTAGCCTAAGTGGTAGTTCAGGTGCAACCCTCGATGAAGAGTATTTTGTATACAACTGGCCACAGCATGCTTCACTTAATTTTTCCAGAGGATTGCCCCCACAGTTATATGGCCAGTATATTTGCCGTTCAAGAGCTGGTAGTTACAGAAGAGCTTTTGTACATGACAGTAAGCATACCTAGTCATAATACTAAGTTGTTGTTGTTGCTGTTGTTGTTAGGGGTACAACGTTAGAAACACAGCCTTTCCTATAAAGACCTTTTCAACCCCTTACCACAGTCATTGTGTATATCTATGTTCTGGATGTAGGAAACACCTACATAGAGATACCTATTGGATCGAGTGTAGAAGTTCGACTGTATGACCCTTTAATCATTCCAGTCTTCTATGGTAGCTATCCACGACTCAATATCTCACAGTCTGATGTTGAAATTTCAGTCATGGATATGGCTGGAGCAGCTGTAACAGAGCCCACATATAATAGAATCAATGCCTTCCATGTTGATATTCAATTTCCAATTGCGCAAAGCTCCTTAAGTGGTACTTATAACATTCTTATCCGGTACATGAATTCAGTGATATCAAGGCAAACGATGAGTATTGAAATTACTGGTAAGAAGGGAAAATTGTTAATACTTCTCCTATCAGTGGATTTTCTTAATAACTAGATCCAATAATATCGGTGTTGCCTAAAGTTGCCACTGTACTTCCTAATCAGATGGAAGTCACTCTAACATGCACGACTAATTCTGATAGTCTTCCAGTGATGTGGTTTGCTGGTGATTCCACTCGAGTTATAAGTAGAAATAACAGTTACACAGTGTCAGTGGGACCTGAAAATACTGCCTATAACTGTTCTATCGAAGACCCTAGAACAAATAGAATCATTGCTTCTGAAGTTGTGATCATCAGAAATGTAACAGGTATGTGTTTTGGGTACTGTGGTCATTGTTTAAGTTTGGTTGCACAACATGTTGCAGATACTCTAGGTGTATGGAAAGATGGCATACAGATTGATAATAACTCAGTTATTGTAGTGACAAATCGTCGCAGTGGTGACCTTAACCTTGAGTGCATAGAACATGTAGGATCACGCTTGAGCAATCTTACTTGGTTCATCCTACCAAATGGTGGACCTTTGATTGTACCATCAACTCAAAAGGATATTGATAATTATACAATTGCCAATTCTGGAAACCAAGCTAATTTGACCATCGATAATTCATTTATGCCATTTCGTGGCGTTCTCAAATGCTTATCATCGTCTGGTCAAGTTGTAAATATACGAGTTGACGGAGGTAAAGAATGTGTGCAAACAATTATGCTGTCATGACAACATTGTATTTTCCTTCAGATAATAATCCCAAGCCAACCTGTAATGAAGATATAGATCCCACATGGAAGATTCAATGGAGTGAAACTTCTACTGGCAATGTAGACTTTCAGCCTTGTCCAGCAGCTGGAGGAATAACTACTGGTATTACACTAGTAATGTTTAAGGACGACTAAAACTGAACTAAATATTTTGAAGGTGTGGCTCTAAGATATTGCAACGAAAATGGACAATGGAATGATTCCATCGATGTTACCAGGTGCAGAAGCTCAAGTTTCATTGAGTTAGAAAATATGGCAGTAAGTTAACAATAACTGTGATTTGGTTTGCTCTATCAGCTTTTGATTTAGGAGACCATGTTGTTTGGGTTCAGGAATGCTTATAGTCCATCTGGACTAGATGAGGCAGTTTCACAAGTGATCAGTGTTCTGAATAATATCACTTATCCCAAATCAAATGCACATTTTCCTATGGACCTCAACAGTGCGAACAATATACTGCAAAGACTAATTATGATTCTTGTTGAAGAAAACTTGCCATCAAATCATACGGTATGCCAAGTCATAATCAGCATAATTATAAATCATCACATAATCTTCTGCCTCAGGATCTTATTGATGCATTTAATAATTTACTTAACATGAACAATGATGACGGTTGGCGACAAATCCCTCAGGCAAGAAAATCTTTATATTGGGACGATTACATGAACATACTTCATTTTATAGATGAATTATAGCAGCCAGAGGCTACTGAACAACTCTGAAGTATTTGGTATCTATCTGATGAATTTTCTACGTATGAATAATAATAATCCACAACCTGTAAATGAATTATCATTGTCACGGGATAGCATTGGTGAGTTTTCTTCTCTAATTCTATTTCTGATTAAATTTTTTTGCTGATCTATCATGCAGCTTACAGTGCTTTGGCAATAAATCACCAGGCGATTATACAAGACATCATTTTTCCTGCTAATTTTAGCAGGGGAGCTCAAATCACACTGCCTGCAAATTTACTAAGACAGCAGGAGGCACTTGGTATTAATACTGAATGTGTATCATAGTCATGCTAATTATATTATTATAACAATGCAGGAGCTGTCAATATAGTGATAAAGAATTTGGACTCTTTATTACCAGCACCAACATATAATAGGTACATATTTCAGGCATCATTAGCTATCTACATCATACTATTGTTGCTCTCTTGCATATGTAGCTCTTCTAACACTGTACGCATCGCAAGTAATATTCTATCCAGCCAGATTTTAACACCTAATGGAACTTTAAATAAAATTTCCAGTGGTAGTGCATCAGTGTTCATTGAGTTTGAAACACATAAGGTAACAATTGTTGGAGTTGGTATAATTCATAATTGGTACGAAAATTATTAGATAAGTCGTGCAACAAGTCCTGAATGTGTATTTTGGAATGAGAGTATATCTGGAATGGAATGGTCGTTAGCGACAAAGCTTCAAGAAGCATTGACATCAAATGGAGAGTTCAAACAGTATAAAGTCAGATGTTCATCAACCTATCTAACAGCATTTGCTATAGCAGCCAATGTCGATACATCTGTGGGTTTCATACTATCCAGTAGTTATCATTATGACGATTTTTATCTACTACTTATGCAGCGATTCAGCTTCTCTATTCCAGTCTATATTGGATTGGGTTTTGTGATTTTCAGCTGTGTCTTATCTATGTTTTCTATTCTGCTATCTTGGTAATGGTGAAGAAATGGAAACTTTCATTTGCCTAACTAAATGTATTTGTGCAGGGCATGTGATAATTTGAGGCGCTACTCAACTGCTGCTTTCCTTATTCACCTAAGTTTCGTTGCCAGTTTGTTCTGTGCATATATTGCATTTTTGGCTGGTATCTTAGAAGCTTTGGATAATCGAGTATGTATAGTTTTGATCTGCTGTAATTATTTATGTATTATATATATTATAGATAGGATGTGCTGCTGTAGCAGGTTTACTTCATTATTTTTTCACTGCTACATTTACTTGGCTCTTGTGTGAAGGACTCCTTTTAATATTCTTCGCAAGTTTCTCACTGCATGCTGGACTTTTTTGCATCATTTTCCTAATAGGATGGGGTAGATATAGTAACTAGCTATTATAATTATCTGTGATTTCGTGTATTTTGGGCAGGTATTCCTGCTATTCCAACTGCCATCTCTCTTGGAGTCTTGCATGAGACCTACGGAACAACTACACAGTAAATTAACAGGCTTTTTTTTCTATGAAAAATGTACAATTTTACATCTCTTCAGTTGCTGGTTCTTTTTCGATGGTCAAATATCAAGTGAAATAGTACTTGCCTTTATCATCCCGAAGCTTGTTGTTATTGCTGTAAGATGACTATACAGAGTATTATTATTATTATAAAATTATAACCTTGTTTAGGTTATTCTATTGTTGTTGGCATTTGGTTGTTGTACAATTTGTTGCTTTGACAAAAAGAAGAACAAGAAAAAACTACAACCAGATCTTGTAGCAAGTTTGATGAGTGTAATGTGGTAAGTATAAGTCCTACAGAAAAGGATCACACGTGCATCAATATTTTTATTTCAGGTTGATATGGGCATCTATTTTGATTTCGGTCACTTTTCTTGCTGCTGCTTGGGTGTTTGCTTTGTTGTTAGTGAATGTATATGGATTGGATTCAAGTGTCCTTGGGTGGATTTTCATGGCTGCAAGTATAATATTGGTAAAGATATGGCACGATACTAACACTGCAGTATTCATTATTATAGCTAATGTGCTTTTACAGGGCTTGTGGCTATTTATTTTCAGTTTTGCAACCATGATCCTTAACCAGGTGAGAAACAGCCCAGATATAGAGATTTGTTGTAAATCTCAACAAAGTAGAAGTGATCCAGGCACCATCCAAACTTGTTGGTTCATCATAGATGCTATATTTTAATGCAGAAAGTGGACTATGAACGTTTGTGGCATCCAACAGACCCTGTATATCCTCCATCTGACCCAGGAAGAGGAAAAGGCTATGAATTTATGACTATGTCTTCTGATATCAATCTTACTGGAAGAAGAAGATCTAGTCTCATGGCAGTACCACCAGGACCACCTGTACTCTTAAGTAATCCAGTTTTTGGAGAAAAAGATAACAAGTAAGCGTAAGCTTTTGCTCCAGAGATATCAGGTGATGATAAATTATTGCTACGTAGGTGATGCTTATCTACAGGGAAGAAGAAGGGGAAAAAATAACTTACACTACACACGTACACACAGTTGTAGAGAGCACAGATATAGTTCTCTTATTTTGTTAGCTAGAGCTTGCTTGTGTTCCAAATTGCAATTAGCATGAGTCATTAGAATATCAACGCGATAAATACGGTATCCCTCGTGGCCTGGTGAGGCATAAAGGTTTATTGTTACTTCTCAAAGATGTTTTCGAAATGGTTGGTATTTATTGGATCAGTATTAATTACTACTTCAACAGAAGATCAATTACACAGAAATGGAGTCATTAACAGTAATCAGGGTGAGGAATTTTCTTTTTTTTTTTTTTTTGTATTGATCAAAATGTTGGTTTTATAGAAAAAGACTTGGGTGATGGTTTGAAAGTTTTTTCAATTTATAAACCTGATACATGTGTGCATCAAGCTAAGCAGAATGATGTAATCCACTACCATTATGTGGGAAGATTAGCAAGTGATGGGTCAGTCTTTGGTAAAAGGTGAGTGAATGGGTAGGTGTGGCAATCATGAGTTATTATCATACTTTGGTTCATGGTTTCCATAAGAAGTGCGATTTTTGGAAAAAAAAATTATGTAAATGCTCTTGTAATCTGGCGTAACTGACCATTCACCTCCTCTTCTCGGGGGTGGGGGGAGAGAAAGGGTTTGGTGTAGTCGCTATATCGAACTTGTGCGGGTAGAATTCTGAGATTGTCATCATGTACCCTTTGAGCGTGCATGTGTTAGTTTGCGTGCGAGATCGAGATCAAATTAGATGGCTTTGGCTCGTGGAGAAATAATTTAAAAGAAATTTTGGGCAGTGTCTCTGAGGAAGTGAATCTTTTGCGGAAGACTACCATTTCAAAAGAACTGAGAAGCAAGCAAATCAATTTTGAGTCCAGGCTACATATGCAGAAAGTGCATCTATGGATATGAAAAGCTCTAAGTCTGCCCATCACCATCTCCAGGCTGGACATCCTAGCTGCTCAAATACCTTCGTTATTTCTGGCTCCATAACTATAGCTAGCTAGTGCAAGCAACAAGATTTTTTCACGAATACTGCAATCCGATTGAAGCGCAACTATAGCTACACTGACACAAGTTCAATTAGTGACTACACCCCTCCAAGAAAATGAGTTAAAAGTGTCGATTATGTTACATGCACTCTAGAGACACTAGCTACTATTATACTAGCTATATATCAAAGGTCTACTACAAGTCTGTGGTCAGTTATGTATATTTTAACCAGTGAGGTCTTATCTCATACCTATTCTGCTGGCAAAATTTTGGGCAGAATAGGTATATGCAAAAACATTGGGCATTATGCTGGCAGAATAAGGCAAGTTGCAGGCCATGTGGTGAGCAAACAGAACGATAGAACAACTAAGAAGTGCTTGCTGGTGCCTGCTGCCTCAGAGAGGCTCTTTTGAGCAATTCTTTTGGGAGCAAATAGAACAGTAGTTTAGAGGATTATGTTTAAACTAGTGTCACTCTAATTAGCATTAAATGCAACTAGCAGAATAGGGAAAAATTGGAACAGAATGTGGACAGGCTTACTCATGCTCATATATGGTTGGGGGTGTATTGTAAAGGTCTTAGAGAGAGCTTTATTTTGAGACCAGAATCAAGTTGATGGGGATTAGCATTGTGGCTGTATGGATGGATGGAAATAAAACAAAAACAATCCCTCCCCCCCCCCCCCCCCCCAAAAAAAAAGAAAAAAAGCTGTGGGCCGAATTTTAACTCACAGGATGAACATGGCACAGTAACAATGACTCATATCCATGCAAATAACAAGAATGAGAGAGTGTGTGGTGTTCCCCCTCCACCTCACACCTCATTAAGGTTATTAAGGTATTACTGAAGATATTTCAAATTTGCAGCTTTGACTATAATTCGCCATACATAGTCGCTCTTGGCCAGGGTCGAATAATTCCTGGCATGGACAGAGGTTTGATGGGTATTTGTCTGTGGGAACGAAGAAGAATCTCTTTTCCTCCACATCTTGGTTATGGGAGCAGAGGAGTGGGCAGCACTATTCCTCCAAATGCCTCTTTGGTATTTTATGTCAGATTGATCAAAATTGAAAGGGTAGGTAGTAACTTTAATAGAATATCTGACAAGAAATAGCGGAGAATAACTTGAACACTCAATAAGGATGTCCCATACCTACTTTCTTTTAAACACACCATACTAAGTAGAACATAATATGAGACAGTAGAAAGAAGTTCCCATCATACCTCTACGTACTTTATATCAGTACATTAACTTGGTATAGAATGGTCATGTACTTGGAGAAGATGCAGACATCACTGATCTATGGCAATCAGGTCTAATGAGTTACACAGATCAGAAATGGCAGGAAGCTGTGGACATGGTGAAAGAAGCTTTGCAGCTCTTTTATCAATATGACAACCAAACTCTTCATTGTGTAAAGAAATGCAAAGCTGAAGGTGAGATGTTAGATTACAATTATACTGAGTAGAAAAACTATATACGTAGAACCTCATTTGAATGGCACTGTATCTCATAAGTGCAGTACCAAGAAGAAAAAAAGGGACTTTTTTCATTCGTAGTGTGAGATGAAGGATGGAAATTGGATCAATCTTTGTTCTTTGAGATCAAGGATGTATATGAATCTGAAATAGAGTCTACCAGTAGATGGATTGATGAATCTAAAATCCCCAAGTTGATAGCACGCACATATCTAGAGCAAGAGCTTAGCTAGTGGAGTATTATAATTGGATATCAAATACATGTGCATGCATATTATCGCTTCCAATAATTAAGTCAGTGTAGTACTATGCTCTGTAGTGTTTCCTTTTCTTCGAATCTTTAGAGGATCGACGAGTGAAAAGATCATAGCTTGTAGAATTTGGAGTGGATTTACCCAGAAGTACTTATTGTAGCTTGAGTGGTTCGCAAGATAATTTGTTGTCTCAGAATAATAATAATAATAATAACAAAAGAAAAAAGCAGAAGAAAAAGCATCCCTACTTAAAATATGGTGAAAGAGATTATACTCTTGTGTATATGGTCTATTTTAAATGCTTGATTTTACTACCTAGGCACAATATCAGAAAAAAATACTTACACGGAAAACGATCAATTACTCCAGAACTTTATTAAGTATACAGTCCAAGGAAGGTGCATAAGAGAGTGTAAGGTTAGGAATCTGCCACCTAACCTTCGTAATCCTGATGCAGCTCTAATTCAAGAATTCAGAAGACGTGTACCATATTCTTATCTTCATTATGCACTTTATCAGGTTAGTGATCATACTCTAATTTACTGCACTGAATACTGATGTTTATATATGTATTATACAAGGTGGAAGAATATGAAGAAGCTGCTAAAAGTTGCTTTACATTTTTACACTACAATCCGACGGATGAGTTGGCATTAGGTAACTTACCTTTCTACCGCGATAAACTAAGTCTGGATGCAGATGGATTCATATATAGTGAACCAGAACTTATTGCTTATCAAGAACCATTTATTAAAGGTGAGAAACTACTTTGCTGTACCCACTCCCTATAAGACGAAATATTGCTGTATAATATTTATCAGAGAGTGAAGTAGGGATGGCAGGTCAAAGCTCATAGGACTGTATAAACTAAAAACTCTTCTTTCTCTTCTGCCCTTACTCTACAGGTTCTCAGAAGGCTACAGTGAATCATTACATCTACACTGTAGAGAGAAGAATATTCAAAAATCTAAAATTCATTCACTAACGTAAGAGAGAAAAAATGATACTGACTTTTATTCAGCTTAATAATAATAATAATAATAACAATAATAATAATAATAATAATAATAAATTTAAGATCAGCGTACTGACTTATTGGCTGCAGCTATGACATTGATCGATCTGCTCAAAGTGCTACTTCCAGGTGTGCCTTTTGCTATTTGATCCAACTAAGCTTGTACTATACTAAATCAGTGCTATCGATAGCATGAGGAAGGCTAGCTAAAATTCTCCACCATATTGAAACACGTGTGTGCATGTGCACAGGACTAGCGCGCACCAGGGGAGCTGCACGTGTGAAAATGCTCAAGAAAATTATAGCACTGCTCATTTGCACTGCAGATGCTCATCTCCTCCCTCAAGCAAGACAAACAAATCTCAGCAGCCATTATATAATGTAATGATTAGTTTAGCTAGTTATTCTGATCAGATCGTGTTCTACAATAAAGCTTTGATGATCTATGCTGCAGTCGCTCATTCCTTAGTACTGTATTGTACTGCAGATGCTCATCCTTCAAAGTGGTCATGTTCTCCCCCTCAAGACAACATTCTTCAACTATAGGAAAAAAAAGATAAATTCATTGCAAAATACCCTGAAAGTGTTCAATGAATTATCATAGCTATAGCTAAATATAATTACAAAAAAAAAAAAAAGAATGGAAATAGGTAGGTACAAAAAAATAAAATTATCAAGTAGGGATGGCCCCAAAATTTGTCACTGCAGCATCATATCAAACCGGTCAGATGACCACTCCTCAGTATAGATGCTCATCCTACATGGCTGCATGTAGCTAGTCTGCTCACTTCATCATGCCAGTGTGTGCACCTCCAACCTGTGAACTTTGATTAAAATGCTCTCATTTAGCTACCATGAATTTCAGTAATGCACAGAGCCTCCAACCACACTGATTCCTCAGTATTTTTATTCCAAATAATTATACTGGAAAATTAGGTATACTTACATTTCATATAGTCATGCCATGCACATATCATTTACATGCTGTCGGTGTAAAGTTTGATAGGTATTGAATAATACACAAATTTTGTATCCCCAGTGCTACGTACTTACAAAAGAGGAAGATAAAAAAAAAGGTTATGTTATGAATTTCTATATATAGCTAATTACAAAGAAAAAGAATGGAAACAAGTGAGTGCAAAAAAATAAAACTTTAGCTGCATTCCTTTCACTCCTAGCCCTCCTAATTTCAATAACCACGCCTATAACCCAACTTAAATCCCTATCACTCCCCCCCTTCAGCAATAAGTGAGTCCAGTAACCCCTTACCATACCCATCACCAAACTCAAGAATCACAGCAATAATATTATTACAAACTACTATTTCTACTTTGGGAGTGAAAGGGGGGGGGGGGAAGCGAAGAGTAGGGATAAGTTGGGTGATATATATAGGGTGGTTATTGAAATTAGGAGGGCTAGGAGTGATAGGAATGCAGCTAAATTTTATGGCTATCCCTACTTCACTTCTAGATTTTTTGCGCTCACTTGTTCTGAATAAAAACAAACAAGTAGGGATGACCATGTGTAAGGTTCAATAAAGTTCATGAACAAGAGAGTTTACTCCTTATGATTTCAATAGCCACCCGACTTGAGCTGACTATCCCTACTTCACTCTGTGTGAGAGGCTGGATAATCATCAGAATGCAGTACAGGGGGAGTGAAGTGGGGATAGTCAATACTATTCCTACTTCACTCCTTTGTAATATTGCTGTGGTTCTTGAGTGTGGTGATGGGTGGTTACTTGACTCACTTGTTACTGAAAGGGGAGTGAAGTAGGGATTTAAGTCGGATATAGGTGTGGTTACTGAAATTAGGAGGGCTGAGAGTGATAGGAATAGTTATGGCTATCCCTACTTTAATTTTTATTTAGAAGAAATTTTTTGCGCTCATATTATATAATTTTTCTACTTAAGTTTTTTTTTCAAGGGCAACTACATACTAAGTAGAAAATATTATTAGTTGATTTTCTAGAATGAATAAGCAATGCAAACATTATCATACCCAGGCAAGGGTTGGAGTTTCAGACTAGAGTCATAGGTAGAGAGAAGCTAATTTCTTGCTCCCTGATGCTAGAGAAGAGCAACAAGGTATCAATGGTAGTGTAGTTAGCTTAGTTTCTTTTTCCAAGCATATAAGAAGCCTACCTTAGTTTTGTAGTCTCGTGTGGGCCAGACTCTCACACGCACAAGAGAGAGTCTGGTGAAACTCCTATACCAACTTTGTTCTGCTGAGTAAGCAGCAGCGCGTGCCGTGTATAAAAAATTGCATCACAGATATGTCATGTCTCAGTAGAAATAAAAGATTTCTTGAAGCTATTCAAGAAGGTAGACATAGGCTTGGCTATTCAATTCTAAAAATCAAACAAATAGAAGCAGTAAGCTCCTTCATGAAAGGACAATCGCTATCAATTCCATGCAGCTAGATAAATGAGGCAGTTATATCTGGTCACCAAGTAAAGACTTTGAGCACGCTCAAATTTGATCCACGATTTTCATGGATTTCTAGAACAAAGTTGGTATAGGAGTTTGACCTTTTGCGTGTGAGAGTCTGGCCCGCGCGAGACTATAGTTTTGGTGATTTTCCACATAACTCTCTGCTGCTCAATTCTCCATGCGCGAAGCCTTTGTGGCTGACTAGCTAGCTTGTAAGCTCTAAACTTTTGAAGCATGGGCCTAGTTCAAATTATGCAAAGTCAATCATATATACTTATGCTATGTAGAGAAAAGAAAATGGCGTCTTGCTGGCCTCACTATTTATATATATATTTTCAGCAATGGCCTATGGCTGAAACTAGATGATGGCATGTAATTTTTGGCTCTTGTATGATAGTAGTCCTGAGATGGGAAGAATGAAACTAGACCAGAAATATCACATTGTATTATTGATTTTTTTCTACTTGGACAACATACTAGCTAAGTGGAAAAAATTGTGTTTAGAGAAAAAGCTAAATAGTAACATGAACATTATTTCCTGCCCACACAAAATCAGTGTGTGGAGTTTCAAACTAGAAGCTAGTTGCTTCCTGGTACTAAAGCCCGAAGAAGAGCAACAAGATATCAAAGGTAGTGTAGATAGCTTAGTTCGAGTGTAAGCTTATAAGCAAGAAGTTTCATGGCTGACTAATGATCAAGCAGTGGTTCAAATTGTGCAATGTCAATTTACCTAGCTACGTATCTACTTACAAAGAGAAAAAGAAAATGGTGCCATGGCAGCCCCACTGAACTATTATTTGGCTGAGAACTAGAAGATGGCATATGATTTTGGCTCTAGTACGATAAGTGGGAGCTCTAGAGTGCCTGTAAGAGCACAAATAAACAACCTGAAGTGGAAGAAGCTGAAAAGCTCTTCTCAAACGAGGGTGGAGTCAACTGGAGGCATTGCCTGCACACCCAGAAAGGAAATGGAGGCAAGCAGCATTGGAGGATAACCATGCTATGAAATTAACAAGGGATTTTGTAGCAATATTGAGCAAAGTTCATAATGCAGGCCACTACAGAACTATCTATGTCAAGTGCATCTCGTAAAGGTTTTTAACCAGTGGTTAAACAATTGCGTATTCTTGTTTGTAGTAGAATCTTGGTACAAGAATAAGAATCAATCATACAAAGAACGTCATGTTGGTGCACCACTTGCTCTTGAGCTATAGTAAGTGGCTACAGAGGTTTTAGGGAATCTTGCAAAAATTGGTCGTCAGGTGTCTGACTACTACGCATGCGCACTGCTTAAAATTTTGAAATTGTGCTCAGATTTGGAAAGGATTTAGGGAAGTAAGCTTTGAAGAGCTAGCTAGTGACTGCTCTAGTATAGTTCTAACCTATTAGCATGCCATTCACCTTCTCCAGTGAGGCTCAAAAGTTGAGCATGCGCGAGAATGCACACTCAGCATTTCGCAAGATTCCCTAAAACCTCTGTACGAGTTTTCCTCAACTTGTGTCCAACCATATACATGGGCAGGATGTTATTTAATTTGAAGCACATTCATTCACTAAATTTGCTAAAATTAGTACCCAATCATATGCTTGCCATTCCTTTTATTATTAATAATGTTGGTGCACCTAGAAATGAAATCTGTTGAGTGGTGCAAGTTCTAGCAGGAAAAAATGTCTCAAAAGTATTGAGAGACAGCTCTCTCTATGTAGGGATGATTCGGATGGCTGTGCACGCCGCATATTGACTAATACAAAAGTGAATCCCCCACTTACACTTAGCAAAAGCTACTGTGAATGATTATCCAGCCTACTAGAGCCTACTACAAAGTGCAGACCAAGTTTCAGGACCAGGGAGGTTACCATTTCAGAAATACGGCAAGCAGGTTAATTGCTGGATTTTTCTTCTCTATTCTTCTTCTAAGACAACCATATCTCTCGAACCACTCAAGCTACAGCTATGATTTCTTGATAAATTAGCTACCATCTACGATCTTTTGTACTCATCAATCCTTGAAAGAGTCAATGTAAAGGAGACACTACGGAGCACAGTACAGTACTCAACTTATTGGAAGCCATTTTTTTCCTCGATAATACGCATGCGCATAACTGATATCCAAATCATAATATTATGCTCGGCTAGCTAAAGATAATTATGTGCATGCTTAGATCATAGACTACTCAATCAACTCGGGGATTTTAGATTTACCAATCCATCTACAGGTAGACTCTTCTGCATCCTCGACCTCTAACTACCCACTATAATCTTCTGAAGCTACCCGACGTATATGTAGGGACAAAGACTGATCCCATTTCCATCTTTCCATCCTTCCCTTGTTTCCTTACTTTTTTGAGCAATGGTCATCCCTACATTTTTTCATTTCACGGAAATGTTTTTTTTCCCTTATGGACTGTCTTATGGTGTTATTTAGAGGAACATCATTAGGCATCATAATAGAAAATATACACTGTACTTTAGCTTGTACTTTCAAAGTCATACATTAGATAACAGTGCATACTGTGCACCATGCACATGTCACTGTAACTGCAATGTTACCCCCAAGGACCCTTTTGCCTCCTAGTCCTGCAACCCCACCTATCTAAAATTTCTGGATCCAGCCCTACTTCTAACTCACACTCTAGCAGTACCTTGTGAAGGACAGGGCTAGTATACTTATCTATGATCGATTTGTGTCTCTCTGCTTGTTATATTTTTTACAGCTAAAAGATTCTATGAACTGGAGCACTGGCTGGAGTCAGCAGACCTCTTTGAGGACTCACTAGTAGAGTTCAAGAAAGCTTTAAATAACTGCTATCTTTTGTGTGAAGACATTATTCATCTAAATATGACACAGCCAAGCATGAATAAAGTGAAAAAGGAACTACTAGATGAGTATGGCTTTCAGTTGGACACAATGGAATATCATGAGCTACTGATGATGTCTGTTGAAGAGGTATGTTACATGTTGGATAGATCATGGCTGGTGAAATTAATGGTGACAATAATCAGAGCAAGGCAAAATTATATTCTAGGAAGTAGTGAATTGATACTGAATTTCAATAGAAATGGCACAAATCAACATGCCCCAGTTCCCTAATAATGCTTGAAGAAACTTAGCTAAAAAGATATGAACCTATTAATATGTACCCCCAGATGGTTCAGAGGGTCAGTCAAAAGATTTGCGAATTTGATTTACCATGTCTGATATTTACCCCCAAAAATTTGCTGCATTTCATATATGTAGGTTATTTCACAAAGGCAGGTTTTAGAAAAGGAATGTTAGATAATCGCTGAGGGCGAGCCCAAAGTGATTATCTAAACAAAGGGCGAGCCCAAATTCAATCTAAACAAAGGGCGAGTCCGAAGTGACTATCTAAACCTAAAACAGCAGAGCCAACCCAATCGTGTGGCCCCATGACAAGGGGGAATGTGTGGAGGGGATGTGCCTCCTCCCCAGAGTGTGAAAGAAATTTTACTTGTTTTTGGAGGACTCGTTGTTGGCTAATTCTCCATAAGTAAATGGCAATGTTGTGTATTGAGTTGAAGAATTATTACAGTACTTGAGTGCTCTCAGTACTGTTATTATTATTACAGTACTTGAACTGTAGTACTGTTAGTATTATTACAGTACTTGAATGCCTCAACACAACTTCAGCGCAACCATTAAACTTTCTAAATAATGCACACTGAGCAACATGGCTTATTGTAGTAAGGTTGGTATTTACACAGCTAGTATTCTTGCCGTTCAATTTTTTCACGCATAGCTTGATTGAAGTATGTATCTGATTCTTTCATATTAGATTCTCCTTCAACATGGCTCTCTCTTTGGCATTTCAAACGATCACCTAGTTCGTGTACATTGCAATCTCTGTTGTTTTTGTTCATTGCTATCTTTTAGTCAGTTCTTTGCATGGGCTTGAAAGACGGCTAAGAAGCATCACCACTCTCTTCATGGTGTAGCATTACTGCATAGTGACTGCGAGCCTGAGCCTATCTGTTTGTCTTTAGTACTCTAGAGTAGAGCTTGAAGTTGTGTTGGCTGGCTAGCTAGCTAGCTAAGTGTGCTAATGCATGTGCTCGATACGCATCACCATGCATCATTGTGCACGCTATCAATATGTACCATCATTGCAATCTCTATTGTTTTTGTTCATTGCTGTCTTTTAGTCAGTTCTCTGCATGGGCTTGAAAGACGACTAAGAAGCATCAGCACTCTCTTCACGGTGTAGCATTACTGCATAGTGACTGTGAGCCTGAGCCTATCTGTTTGTCTTTAGTACTCTAGAGTAGAGCTTGAAGTTGTGTTGGCTAGCTAGCTAGCTAAGTTTGCTAATGCACGTGCTCGATACGCATCACCGTGCATCATTGCGTGCGCTATCAATATGTACCATCACAGTCGCCTTTGGCACTGCCTTGGCACTCTGGTGCCGAGGCAAAAATCTCAAAATTTAAGGGGGCAAGATTAATTCAAGGGGGGCCAATACCCCCTGTGCTCCACCATGATAAAGAATAAAGTTTTGAAGCATTGAAAATTCATTGACCACTTCCTCTCCTTTGAGGCTAGCATAAAAGACAGTTCAGCTTTGCAGGCTGGCTGGGTTGCTCCTAGCCAGCTAGGAATCTAGCAAGCACTGGAAGTTAGACAGATACAAGTATCAAATGATTAGATATTTCCAATGGGTATCTATGCATACCATAATCTAACCGTTTATTATTATTGCAGGTACTTAAGTGTCGTACTGGTTGTTATGATAGGTGTAGCATCATTAAAGGGACTCCCATTGATGATTATTTGGAAGTTCACCTGGACTATCTACAGTTTAGTTACTTCAAGTGTAAGTGACACCGTTATGTAATTATAAATGTTTAATTAATATACTTATTATTCTGCAGTGGGAAATCTATATAAAGCTGCAGAAGCAGCAGCAACTTATTTGGCAATGGATCCATCAAATGATGTCATGGCTCAGAATATACGTTTTTTTTCTTCCAATCTCAAGTTATCATCTGATGAGTTTATTCCTAGAAAGGTGTACATACAAGTTAATGGCTAGTAACTCAAGAAATAAAACTATAACTTGAATAATTACTGCTACTGTGAGATATTCTAATACTGTCTATGCATAGGATATAGTGGAAGTTCACCAACAGCATGACTTGGACCAAAGATTGCTGTACTTTGCTAAGCATGGAAAAACCAAAAAGAAAGCAGGTCGTAAAGGAGATGCTGGTGAGCATTCATCAAGTCATGAAGAACTTTAAAAAGTACATATTTGGTTGTATAAATTGTCAGTTCAAAAATTGATAGGGTTATGTTCCTTCAAAGTACATTAATTAAAAAAAATTATACTATTAAGGTATTAGTCATCTTTGTAGGGTGTTTGCTTTACATATTTCCTATGAATGAACATTACAAGATTGATACTAAATATGATTACTATGACATACATCATAGTACCACCAATTTTTGCAACTTTATCCATACGTTGTGACATCATCAGACAAAAGTATAAAATGCCCCCAACCACCACTCTTGCACAGATGAAGAAAAAGGAAAAACTCCAGTCAATGAGTAATGCAGTCTTTCCTGAATAATTTCCTGTTTGCTTCAGAAACCATCTCAATTGCAGAAGTGGGTTTGTGAATTCACTAGCTCCTAATACACTAATGCTTTCACAGCCATATAGGTTGAAATACATTGTATATGTCAGTCCAAAAATTGACAGGGTATGGTGACTCAGCATAAGTATTCCTTCAGTTTTCATGTACAAACACCATAATAAATCGAATAAGAAGTACCCAGAACTGATGATGATGATGATGCAATGGAAACTATTTGGCGGGTATCCGATATAACTAAATGGCCATGGTCCTAAAATAAATACCGAGATGAAGCAGCAGATTGCTGACACAGTCCCGTGTAATCCAGCAATTATACGACAATTCCATTCTGCTGAGTGTTTCTGATTGATGGCACTAACTATATAATACAGGTTCAGCCATACCAATGATGATCCCACCACTGCTAGTACTATTTTTTGGCACTCTTGACTACACCCACATTGGTGCACACCAGTCCAATTTTGATGTTGACTCATAATCTATAGAGAGAAAATAACCATGATTTCGGTACCTAGTCCAAGCTAAATAGTTGGGGGAGGGACCATGATCATTTAATAAGCTTACTGACCTTATAACAGCTAGCCACACCTACACAATTCACAAGTCTGACCTCATACATGTAATGTTGGATTCACAAGTCTGACCTTATAATGTTGGCTTCTTGTGCAGCTAAAAAGATCGATGAATGAAAGAGCGCTTATGCTCGAACCGAAATCCGCCCTATGTGGTTATTCTTAAAGTGACCCCTCCTACTAAAAAATGCCTATACAAGAATGATGGTTAGTGTTTAATTATATACTTTTTAAAAATGAATAAAGCTAATTGGATACCAAATATAACACTTATAATATAAAAAGCTTGGCCACCAGCTTTTGTTATCAAGTCCAACTTTGAAGAAGTTTGACATACATAATGAAAAATACTACCTACACCTAATCTTGCAATCCAAAATATGATAACAAAGAGAAAGTCGATGATGACCGCAATTTTTCCATGATATTTACCACTCTTTTTCAAAAACCAGCGTAATTGAAGTAGGGGATTGGTTATTTCACTGGCACCCATGACTGCTATGAGTTCAGACCCAAATTTTCCTTGATAGAGACTGTAAATCTGTCCTAAAATAGAAACAAAATGATGAGCAAGCATAATTGCTCCCTCAGTCTTCATGTACATGCACCACAGAAAGTCGAATGCAAAATAACCTAAGCTAATAATCATTATAGTGTTGTGAAAGCTTGTATTTTCTTCACCAAGATGACTAAATGGCCATGGGCCAGTGATAACTGCAGAAGTGAAACAAAGAGAAGTAGTTATGATGGCATGTGCAGCTGTGATCAGTCGACAATTCCATTCTGCAGAGTGATGACGGTTGAATGCATGAAGGATGAAGTAGGCATCTATCCATGCTAAAAAACTCCCAATTGCAGCTAAAAAAATTTCATATTTCATGGAGACCTGTGTTATTAAATCACCAGCATGAATAGTTGCCTGCATGCTGTGATGCTGTGAGTCATAAAGCTGCAAAAGAATAGTAATATTACTAATAATCAATAACTGGAACAGAACTAGCTACTACTAGTACTTTTAGTCGGTGCATGTTGCCACCTACATCCATGCAAGGTTACAGCTTCATTTAGCTCCTTGCATGGGTGAAAGGATTCGCTAATCATGCATGTAGATTTAGCCTCGTTCCCAAGCCCACTAACAGTCCTATGGGGGAGGGGGGTGGAGCTCTCATTCAGGTCCTTTTTTTGTATTATAAATGGCGGTGCCTAAGTGCTTAATTCGCTCACCAAGGCGTCATTCAAATTGATAGACATTCAGCAAGAGAACTCGACCGCCAGAAAGTTCACCAACTAGGCCTACTCTTCGGTTCTGCTAGCTATACTATACTACACAGCTATGTAGTAGCTGCAGGGGCGTGACCGCAACGAGTGCCCGCGCTCGATATCGAATTACTGCGTACCGGAGCTATGTAGTAGCTGCAGGGGCGTGACCGCAACGAGTGCCCGCGCTCGATATCGAATTACTGCGTACCGGTAGACGTAGACATGGCTGCTAAGTATCACTATGAGGAGGATGGCACTGAGGTTAGACAAGTCTTTTATCACTGCCATACAGGTCATTGATCTACTCTTCTACTCTAATAGTTATTTTCTAGGTTGAAAGCTATGAAAGAAAGAATTGAGATTCCAGTATGTGGCAACCTTGTTATGAAATTGGGTGATGTCATTGAATTCAATGGAGAAGAGGGTACTGGAAAATCTGAAATATTGATGCATGCAGCAGCACACTGTATTTTACCACAATCGTTATCTGGCTGTGAACGTGATGTAATCTTCATTAGCATTGATCATAACTTTGATATTACTAGGTTTGCTGTATTAGTTGAGCATAAACTTCAAACAAACACCCATACAACTGAGAATGCTATATTGAACCGAACTATGTTCGAGTCAACTTTAGAGCGGTTTCATTTATTGAATTCCTTTTCAACTAATGACTGTTGTATGGCTTTGATGTGCACCTCGTATAGATATAGAAACATTGGTTTAGTGATTATTGACAATATAGGAATACTACGTGGTGAAAGTGAAGATCAAAAAGTAGAAGACTTGGTAGACATTCTGAAGAATTTAATAACAGAATACAAACCACTGGTTATTATAAGTCAACTGTCACCTGTAATGAGCACTGGATATAAGCCTATATGCAAGTCTTGGCAAAAATTGGTTGATTACAGATTCCAGGTTTCAAAGTTCACAACTAACTTGGGGACAAATATACTTATTCAACAGCGGTATCCAAATAGTGCAAAGTTATATAAATTTATCATTCATTAGCAAAGTTTTTTTAATGAAAAATAGCTAAACTATCCTGTTGACAGTTTATTTAGTTAGCAATAAATAAATTTTCATTTTAATAGCTACTGTTGTACACAAGTTGTGTACGTAAGTCACAGATTACTATATAAGAAACGGCTAAGAGGTTGACAACTTTTTAAAAGTACCATGGCTTTTCTTAAATCAAGACAAAGTACTTTCCATGCAAAAGTGCAAGAAGAATTGATTTGTGCTGTATGTTTGGATTTCTTATCTGAACCTAAGGTTTTAAGCTGTGCTCATTCATTTTGCTTAGCTTGCTTGAACAAAATAGTAACACTCAAAAGAAAATTTGAAGAACATAGCTCCTTGGATTTGGAGTGTCCAAGTTGTCGTCAGGTTACTACTCTGAATGCTGGAAGAGTGGATGAACTGAATACTAACTATAACCTGAAACGTTTGGTAGACATAGTGTCAGAAGAAGAGAAAAAAAAAGCTCGTGATGTGATAAAACGCCGGGTATCAATACGTCCTTCAGTTCAACAAACTCCACAATTCAATTCACTGCAGTGCAAGAAACATAAAAAGCAACTTGAATACTTTTGTGTAGAGTGTAATACTCTAATATGTCCAAAGTGCATCAGTGATGATCACTATTTACACAAATTTGAAGATGTAGATGAAGTTTTACCTAAGCATATAAGTGGACTGAGAAGTTTAATACAACCAGCATGTGAGGTAAGTGATTCCAACTATCCTATGTATGGCAGGATCTGATAAGGGCACCACATCCTATGTGAAGCCATAAAGCATAACTGTGGTTTATTTTGTTGCCACTTTGTGGATTGAATAGCTTTTCACTTTACACACTGTATGTTTACTTAAATCAAATTGAATCTATGCATACAAGTAGAAACAACAGAATTATGAAACTGTGCTGTGTGAACTGTTTCTCGAACCATGAATTTGGAGCCATGCTGTCTTATCGTACTTTGCCCTTATAGGTGTTCAGAGTATTTTGATTTGTTTTTAAAACTCTAAAAGTAATTAACTAAAATGTTTGACCAGTTATAATAATAAGGATGTTATAGACTAACATCAACTACATATATTATATTTAACATACTCAGGTTGCTACACATGCAGAGCAATCAATGAAAGACTTGATTAAAGTCAAAAATGATATCACCAAAAATGCTTCCGACACTATAGCAGATGTTGAAGCTACATTCAAGAAAATATCACAGAGTTTAGCTTGCAGAAAGAAAGCTATCGTATCTACAATACGTATGTATTCTGATGTTAAACTCTCTAGGTTGGATGCTCACCACGAGATGCTTCGAACTCACCATGATATAATATTAGAAGATGTGAGTAAACTTGAGAAATTAATTGAAGGGGATGAAAACTTTAATATCATATGCCAAAAACGACCTATAAGTGAGCAAATTGCAATGCATGAGCAGTCAATAATAAGTTTAATAGATATGCTCAAAAATAGACGAGTAACCTCTTTTTTGTCATTTAATGTGAGTCCTACCATAACATGTGAACTCGATGATTTGGGAGAACTGGAAGAGCACAGCAGAGAACCAGAAAAATCTTTCCATTCTGTGCGCAGGGTAGTGATCAGTGAAGAAGAAGATCCCTATAACAATGTTCCCCTAAGGTTTGAAGATACATCAAGTGATGCATTACAAACAGAAGTGAGGATTGATGAAAGCAAAACACATATTAGGTATGAGCCACAGAGTAATCTCTCAAAATTGGAAGGGCAGCTTGAAAAAAGTTTACCCCCTTTACCTCCTAAACGAAGAATTTCAGCTCCTCCAATTGCACCGAAACCGAAGGCAGAGCAACTTTCAAAAATTCCAATTTTACCACCTAAACCACATTATCTAAAAACAGAGAAGAAGAAATCCTCAACATTACCACAATTTAGAAGTACTGCATTAATCTCTCAGGGTGATACTCACAGTGATGAAGAATATGAAGAACTTGATTATTGTCCTCCTTCAAGAGATACACCACCACCCATACCACCAAATCATCCAGATAAACCCAGAGTCTTCCCCAAGCCAAGTAAAAGAGGGAATTCTGACACATGTGTGGTATTAACATCGTCATTTGAGCCACAGTCCATGTCACATACTCTCCCATCTAGAATCGCCTCTAAAGTTTATACATCAGAAGTTATTAAGCCTGTAGAAGTAATAAACAGCATACAGTTGAGCAGTCCACTTAGTAATGATATAGTATACCCAAATGGAGTATGCTACTCTACAGGGATGAACACCTTGATTGTCACTGATGTGTACAATCACTGCATACGCTTGATTGATACCAATAAAAGGCTTATTGAAAAAATAGGGAAAGCTGGTCGTTGTGGGGGTCAATTTAAAGAACCCTCTGGTGTTACAGTCGACATAAACGGTGATATCCTTGTTTGTGAAAGAGATAATCAAAGAATTCAAAGGTTCTCATCCAATGGAAAATATATCAACAAATTTGGCCAGAAGACACTGGTTAGTAACTTATTGAGTGATCCTATTGGTATTGCTATATCAGCTAATGGAAACATAGCTGTCTCAGACTGGGATAAAGGGCAAGTAATATTCTTCACCTCCACAGGAAAGCATATAAAATCCTTGGACATATGTCAAGGGTTTTTAAAATTCCCAGCAGGTATCACCTTTACTTCTAATGGCAACCTTCTGGTAGTAGACCGTGGAAACCATTGTATTTGGAATATCAATGAACATGGAGAAGTTGAAAACAAAATAAGTGCGTATGGCAATTATCCCGGACAACTGAACTATCCTTATGGTATTACTATTGGCTTAGATGAGTCTATTATTGTTACAGAGTGTGGAAGTTGTCGCGTATCAATATTCTCAAAAACTGGTCAATTTATAAGATCTTTTGGCACATTAGGATCTGAACCTGGCATGTTCAATCTCCCCAGACATGTTTGTGTCAATGATAAAGGTTACATAATAGTAGCCGATGAAATGAACAAACGTATACAAGTATTCAATATATAAATAAGCATTAATTATCTAAATCCAAGTCTTTTCTTTTCCTTTTCTTTCTTTTTAACCACTTCAAAACAGCGATCTTTCCATATACTTTTCCTTAACTTTATTGGACGATTACCAATATATTTTCCTGTATGTATAACATATCAGAGAGTTTGTGTCACCAAACATTTTTTACATTTATGATAGTTATATAGCTTGCAGTTAGTTATGCTAACTCCAAATTGTCAAAATATTTATTGTTTAGCTATAACAATCAATATGGCTGGGTATTTCGAGGCTTTAAAATTCTGGCACACACACACACAAAAAAAAGAATCCTAAAACTATTTTACATGTTAGCTTGACTTATTTACTCTAATCCATTGTTACACAGCATACCATTCATTTCCTTCATAGCTTGCATAAAATCCTGTGGGTTTTTGAAACTGACAAATCCATATCCTTTTGTCTTTTTAGTGTATTTATCCCTGATGACTCTTGCCTTCAAGAAACTTGAATATTTAGAGAATGATCGTGCTAAAGTGTCATCATTTACATCATTCCCAAGGTCTCCAACAAATATTCTAAAATCGTCTGTAAATAATAATTTGTTACACCAAATGAAATTAAGATCTTCATTTGAAAACTTACCCTGATCCCAGTCATCCAATGAGTGATCTTCCCACACTTTCCCTCCACCCATTCGTAACTTCTTAGGATCTCTCTTCATTTTCATTCGTTTAAGAGGTTTAGGAGGAAACTGAACTGCTTCTTTATCAATTGCAGCTGCTTCAGCACCTTTCATAGTGTACAAACTGACCAGTGCTTTATAAACAATTAGCCCTGTTGTACCTGATGAACGTGATGATGATTGAACTGGTAGTGGCAACATCACTGGAGCTGTACCCATGGGTGCTGGCTAAATGTGATATTCAATAATGGGAGCCCTGTTGAGCCCTCTGTTACCTACCTGAAGTGATCCAGGTACTGAAAGCATTTGTGGAACTACAGGTCTGCTGGGAAATTCAAGCATGGGTTGAGGGGGGGCAGGGGCTGGTGGAGGAGGTACTGCTGTACATAGACATGGGGACAAACAGAAAAGTTATACTCAATCTTCCAGCAGGAAGCATACATACATATGTAGGTAGTAAGAAAGTGCCCATCAGTTATGACAAACCTCTCGGATCTATTAGTGGTCGTGGAAGCATGCCAGGGGGTAACCCAGGAGGTCGGTTTGGAAGTCGGGCACCTTGAGGGGGAGGAGGAGGGGGAGGTGGATGAAGATGTCTAAGTGGTGCTCTAGTGTTTATGGGAGGTCCTGTGGGTGGTCTCATTGGAGGAGCTCCTGGAGGTGGACCTGGTGGTGCCCCTCTCTGCAAATTTAGGGGAGAACTAAGTTGAAAATAAAACAACTATGGGATGTAGCATAAAATATTTATGACCAAAGCATTTCTGAGTCTTCCCTATCAGAGATTGGGCTCTCCTCATACCCAGGCCCAGCTGTTTTCACGGAGCAGGAGAAAAATAAAAGTGCCTTGTATAAATTCCATGCATATGTACTTAATTAACTATGCAAATTTTGTAAATGGTGAATCAAACACAAGAAGAACAGCACTACCCCTCTCTATTGATAAGACTTGATAGCAACTTTCAAAGAGACTCTTCTGAACCACACAGGATGCTTCTGTTCCTCCTTGAGAGTGAGTTAAGTTGAATCTAGCACATAAAGAGCAAATCTTCGAAAGATTCAGGCATGTGGAAGCTGTGGTAGCTTATCCACTGCAGGAGCACAATTGCTGACAGTAGAAGAGAAGCAAATGTTTTGTATTAGTGCAATGGGGCATCCGTGCCATCCCTGCTTAAACAGTACTATCGTACTCTCTGATAATGTATTTTGTCAACAAGATAAACATATTATTATGGCTCAAAACTGTAGTTTTTGCTTAGTATAGTTGTGAACACCGACACCTGTCCTTGGGTACCAGGGAAATTCATAAAACAAACTATCAGCAACTCCTGATTTCAAGAAAGAACACTTTCAATGTGCCATGACTAAAGTATGAAGAGCTGAAGACAAAGCTACAGCAATTTCTAAAATCCTTGTTTTCACCTGGTCATTCATCATCATCTTACTATCAGGGTGTTTGTGTTGTAATGATTGATTGGTCAAAGAAGAGCTATTTACAAGCTGTATATATACAAGGTCCATCAGCATTTGTCCTGCAGCTCATCATTTTGCCTCAAAATATGATGAAACCTCCTATGAACTGCTTACACATTTGGGATAAACATAATTATGATTAGTATAAGTTCATGAGGCAGGGATGATCATACTAGCAAGCATATAAGACACTCTCTATAATCCTTTTGGATACTAATCTACATTACATCCAAAAAGTCAATGAACAAGTAAAGGAAAAAATTATTCTAAATAAAACAGATGGCTGTGTGTAAAGTTCAAAAAAGTTCATGAACAAGAAAGCCTACCCCAATAACCATACCCATATTACCCAACTACTCTCTCCCCACTTCACTCCCCATAGTGGTCATGGGGGAGCTCTCATGGGGAGTGAAGTAGGGAGAGAGTAGTTGGGTAATATTGGTATGGTTATTGGGGTAGGCTTTCTTGTTCGTAAACTTTTTTGAAATTTACACACAGCCATCCCTACTTGTCTGCTTTATTTCGAATAAATATTTCCCCCCTTTATTCAACATTCTAACTCACAGCACTTACCCATATTATCCCTATCATTAGAAAAAAATACAAGAACAATACCTGAGGTCTCATCATAGGAAATAATGGTCTTGGACTACAGTTTACAGAAGCAGTACTTGATATTTCTTGTTCAAACCTAAATAAATAATAAATAAATAATAAACAGGGTCCTTTGGTTCAGCTGCCATGCCATTCTTTGAAGAACTTGGGAGAAGGATTAGGGGGAGATAAAGTCTTACTTTTATTTAGTGCAGAGATTGTCCATAGAGATACAAAGAGGCAATGCTTCCGCTGTGCTGGGGACTTATTAACTTTAACCATTATTTATGCTTATTCTAATCATATAATAATTATATAGTTTGTTTGTTTGTTTTTTGGTTGGCATTTTATTTTTAATTCTCCATGTTTCCGGATCCCCATCTCATTTTTGTATCTAGAACATTTGTCTAATAGTATTAGTCATAAAAATTTCCAAAATAAAAAATTTATGGAATAAAATAAATAAATAAATAAATAAATAAATAAATAAATAAATAAATAAATAAATAAATAAATAAATAAGAGTTAAAGGTTTATTGCACTGAGCCTGAGGGCTGAGTGATACAAGTCAAGTGCACATGCTTAGAGATGGTGGGCTAATTCTGGAGGGCTCTTTGATTAATATCCATGCAAAGTCCATGGAAATAAATGGTATACCTTCATTACCAAGATATGATTCAAATACCAGATCCTTCCCTTACATGCAGATAATTGAATGCAATATATAATGCACTGCAAGTATGGGGCTGGCTACATGAGACTAGGTGATGATAGCCATATCGAAGGGCAACTCTAGACATGGTTCCAAACATGATCATCACTCCTGGCTGGAGACTGTGCTTTAGTAAGCAACTACAGGCCTATCTCTCTTAAGTTCAACCTCCAAGGTTATGGAATGCAATAAATGCTATGAGTTCCTTGAATCCTCACAATTTGGATTTGCAAATGGCTCTCAGTGTGATGTTACTTTGCAAAGGCCTTCGATAGTGTCCCTCACCAAGAACTTCTATACAAGCTCAGAAAACAAGGAGTCTCAGGGTTCAGGGGACATGTGACAAGGAGTTTCAGGGGGTATGTGGCTATGAAACAAGGAGTTTCAGGGGACATGTGGCTATGAAACAGGAGTTTCAGGGGACATGTGGCTATGAAACAAGGAGTTTTAGGGGGGCATGTGGTTATGGCTATTAGTACTTAAAGGGAAGGAAGCATTGTGTATGCAAAAGATAATTCCTCTAGAAAGTATTTTTCTGGCTTATGTAAATGACGTGCCGGATACTACTTCGTGTTTACTGATGACAAAAAATGTCTGAGGAAGGTGTGGTGCTGCTTTGAGAAGACCCAGACTCTCTGTGTGCATGGAAACTGAAGTTTTAAAATGTGGCCTTGTATGAGTTTATGCAAGCGGGGAAAAAATCCCATTCCTCAACGTAACGGAGACTATCCATGGCAATGATTTTGGCAGACCAGACATGAACTAGACACATTGACCATGCTGTGACAAGAGCATAGTCTTCTGAGGTACACCTTCAGTACTGTTGAATCAGTAGGAGAGAAAGTGCCTATCACTAGTGAGGTCAAAAATATTATCGGCTATCGGCTACTGTATGATGAACTACAAGGAAAGGTTGATTCAATTGAACATTCCACCTGGTGTACACTCTTGAAATGAACCCCCATATTCTATTCTATGTAAGGATCAATCAGATCACTTCAAGCTCATGACTATGTAAAAAACAGCAACAGATTTGGAACTTCCAGCAGACCACAACTCTCAATCACTACAATAAGTACTTTTAATTCAACAGACTTCCTAAACTACAGAACTCGCTGCCTCCACCGAACCCTGGATCACCACATTTAAGCAGGATCTACAAGCTATATTATCATCTCATGGTTCACTTCAATTGGGAACTTTGATTTATTGAGCCTGTGTACTTTTCTTGCTCCCATATGCCAGATGCTTGAATCTACCAGAACCACCAGATCAATATACTCTGTTCTAGAAGACAATGTTTTGGAGTAGTAAAACTGCACAAAGGCCAGAATCCAAATCAGTATGCGTAAATAATTGATATGGAGAGGCTGTTTATATCTATGGTAGTACTGATGACAAATAATACATTCCTTACCTGGACATTTCCTTAGCTAGTTGATTAGCTTTGTCTGCCATCTTCACACTTGGACACAAGTTTCAGTATTAAAAGATCAGCAACTAGTACAGTATAGTAGTTCGAGCAGCTTCAATTCGATGTGATACATGAATTGGCTTATTTAACCCTTTACCGTTACGTGGCTGACCCTTTACCATATGTTTTCTGACAATAATTATTTGTTGTTGTTGTTGTTGTTGTTGTTGTTGTTGTAATACTATTATTATGACTAGGGCAATGTTGCAACATTTGAGTCACAGTGAGCAAGTATTTCTTTTAGAGCTGATATTTGTTTGTACTTCTGTTGAGTTATGTAAGTGGCAGGCAGCTGTATACATAGCCCAAAATTGCAGCTTTGTCCCCAGGGGGTACCCTTACTGTGTAATGATTTCACAGGGGGAAAAAATTAGCAGCACCCTTACAGGTTTTTAGTTCAAGATTTTGAAGCTGAAAATTAACTGCTTAGCTAGAGAGGTTGTATGATAAACTTTTTTGGAACTTCAAGAAACTAAATAGGTTATCTTCTGTCCAAACAATGTCCTTGTACAATAGTGTTGTCATTACAATGCAGATTTGGACCTTCAGCAGAAGGGCAAATGGATAGAACTTCACATAGGGTAGGTGTGGGTATTATGAGTCAGTCCCTATTATGGGTTCACCACTTGATAAGAATCTATACTTTAGATATGAAAACTTAATCTTTTTTTTTGGTCTTTTGATCAAATAAAATCATCCAATTCATGCATAAACATAATCTTAAATGAGAAGTTTAAAAATGGGTACAATCGTAACCAATCTGAATAAAAAAGCGCAGGGAAGCAATGATGCCACAAGATGGAGTAAAAAATGTAATCTAAGGTTATTATTTTATTTTGTAGAAATCTTAGCTACATTATCAATTTTTAGAGACAAGAATCAAGCCAGCGACTCATAATTCATACCTATGACTCATAATACCTTCCTGAGTATGTTATGTAAGATCATAACTCCTATCTACAAGATGCAATTTTTATTACTTTCTCCACATTAGTTCTACATAACCTATTTTATATCTGGAGCAATTTTCAGGATTCTAAGATAGTCCATTTCCAAGAAAAGAGCAACAATTTCTCACAGACAATGGAGCAGTTGATACAGTCAACTGCACCATGTACTCACACATGTTTTTAGCTATGTGCCAATCCTTGGAAGTAAAAATCCTAGACAATTTCCAGTTAGCTATAACTATGCTGTAGACTCAAGCAACTGTCTTCTAGCTACTGGTATAATATGACCAGTCCACTGACCACAAGCCTTCAAATGACCTGACATTTATAGGTATATGAATAGGGACAATCCAGAGTTGCAAGTGCCTGCTTAGGCTAAAACTTGTAGGTAATGACTTCATTTCAGCATGTCGCCTTCTATTGATAGTGATGTTTAAGCTATAGTGGGCAGGCTACACCCCTGACAGAATGCAAGAAAGCATATACTGATGACAATCTTTAATGGTGGCTGTGATTGTTGGGGCATGGCTTGTGTATCAATTTCAAAAAGTTGGCATCTATGGAATATTGGACATAAACCTAACTACCTATGGAATTCATGCTAGAAAAATTACTAGCTATAAGTTAACTACATACTGTCACATCAGGGGTGTATCCACAGAATTTTGAGTGGCCCGGTGTGCTTGTACATGGGATCACCATGCCCACTTTATCCTTTACCCACTTATCAGAAGGATGCTAATGTGATCATGATTCTTGAAGGTTCATATAATCACTTAGCTAACTCTGCAGGCATGGGATGAAATTATAATTATTAATTGGATAATAAAAGTGGTCCGGTGAAAACCAGACCAACCGGAGTGGTGGATACACCCCTGCACATAACTCAATTGTTCCTGTATCCTACCATATCCCTAAGAGCACTAGAAAAATGAGGATCTCAGAACCATATTAAATAATGCACCTCTGGTTGCCAAAATTGGACTCCTGGTAAAATTTTTTCCCCAGACACAGGAGAGAGGAGATCAGAAAAGAGAAACCATTGATCACCACAATTTTTTGTATGTAAATCTGCAGTTTTTAATTGTACTTATGCTACAAGATGGTTTGATCAATCATCTAGCTAGCAAAAAAAAAAAAAAAAAAAAAAAAAAAATAATAATAATAATAATAAGTAAAATCAAAATTTCACAAGACTGGTGAACAGTTTGCATTCGTCACACTATGCCTTTTTTTTTTTGCTATTCAGTGCAGCAAAGTAACTGTGAATATGAAGCATCAGTGAAAAAGCAAAAATGCTTTGTCAATGTGCGGCTACTTGAGTATTCATAGCTAATAGTGGTAGACAATCAAGTTATAAACTATTTCAATCAACCCCTCAGCTATAATGTAGCTGCTAACAGGTAATGATCAAAAAACATTTCCAAAAAAAGGTGTAGGGACAAAAACCACTTTGAACCAGATATCATTTCATCTGAAGAACTGGCACTAGTTAGGTCCAAATCAGCGTTCGTTCATTTTGTCATAGTGATAAGTGCAGCGCAGCTACATAGAAGAGAAAATTTAGGTTGACACCTTACCATACTAAAATCTTGTACGGCTTTATAAGGCCTGCCTGCTAGCATAGATAACTTCAGCTCGGAGTTTTGCAATGGCCGATAGAAAGAATGTACACGAAGAGATGATCTGTGGAATATGCTCCGATATATTAAAGGATCCTAAAATATTGGCTTGCGCTCATTCCTTCTGCAGAAATTGCTTGATCGGTGCACAAAATTGTCTGAGTCGTCCAGACACGTCAGATTCTTTACAATACGAAATGGATCAGGAGGAAAACGATGTAGATTGTAACAAAATCGAATGTCCTGATTGCTTACAGATCACTGCACTTAATGATGATCGTGATTGCTCTATTGATAGGCTCAACACTCACTGCCAACTTAAAGAAAGGATAGAGATAATGCCACCAGAAGAAAAGAAAATGGTAAGAGACAGAAGAGAACACCAAGAAATAATGATTCGAGATATGAAAGAAGGTAAAATATCAATATGTCCTGACTTTTGTGAAGTCCATGAAATGCAGCAGGAGTATTACTGCATGGATTGCAATATTACTGCTTGTGAAAAGTGTGTTAATGAGATCCACCCATTGCATTGTTATGACAAGATTACTGTTCTTTTACTGGAAAGCATATCAGAGATGCGAAGCCTCGTGCAACCAGCATGTGAGTATGCCTCGCGTGCTGATGTATTATTAAAAAAGCTTGAGCAAGATTCAGAGTCGATTCAATCAAATCAAAGTATGTGCAGAGAAGCAGTGTTTGATGCATTTAATAAGGTCAGGAAATCAATTGATGAAAGAGAGAAAATCCTGTTAACATGCATAGATGAATATATTGACAATAAATCACTCCAAGTAGCACAACAGCAGAAAAATCTCATTGAAATTCAGGACCAGCTCTATCAAAGCATACAAGAAATTCAACAGATTTTAGATGATATACCATCTGATGCTTCGGTACTGATTGATAAGCAGAGATTAGTGGATGATATAGAAGCTCAAGAGCAAAATATACTTGATATTGAAAATTCGGTGTTTAAATCGATGTTTTCTTCAACATATGTTGGGTTCGGTAATGATAATACACCTGCAATTCAAAAGCATATTGATATGCTCATTACACTCTGTGAATACTACCCTGATGCTGATTCTGGATACTATTCTTCGCGAGTTATTTCAACTAAGAGTGAGAACCACTTTTATGTCGACACTGTACCACAAGGGAGGCTCCATTCTTCCAGCATTAATGAGTCACACAATTTGACCAATGAAGAAGTGGACAGAGTTCGAAGCATAAGCAATGTACACAACACTCCAGTTGAAGATAAGAAGTGTTCTCTTAAGCGAAGTCAGTCTACTCCAACAGCACACACCAAACGAATATGGCTCATGAAAAAGGTAAATGGAGGAACTAGTCTGGATGAAAATTCACCATTAGTGCCAATTCGATATGACTCGCTAATCCTGCCAACACCAATTGTACAGCCTGAAAGTGTATTTGATAAATTGAGCGTTTCAAAAGCAGAGATAGTGCACCCTTGTGGTGTGTGTTTGGGTGAAAATAATTCTATCATTGTTTCAGATGTAAAAAATCACTGTCTTCGGGTCATTGCAAGTAATGGCAAATTCATTGGGGCCATAGGGAAAGAAGGCAAAGGATCTGGACAATTCGAAGAACCTTGTGCAGTGACAACTAATCAAAAAGCACAAATTTTTGTTTGCCAGCGAGAAAACCCTCGTATACAAAAGCTTACTTCAAGTGGTAAGTATATACAAAAATTTGGGCACAAGTCTCTACGAGGGAATAACCTCGGTGAACCATGGGGCATTGCAATCGGCTCAAATGACAAATTCTATGTTTCAGATTGGGATAAAAGCTGTATACATGTCTTTCATAGCAATGGTCGTTATGAAGATTCAATACAAAACAATTCAGTTGGATTTCCTGCAGGAGTAGCAATGAATTCCAGAGGTAACTTAGTGGTCGCAGATCGTGGAAACCACTGTTTATGGATATTGGAAACAGGTGGAAATATATTAATGAGAATAGGAAGCAAAGGTCATGGACCAGGTGAACTTTATCTTCCTTATGGAGTAGCCATTCATCCAAGTGGCTCCATTATTGTGAGTGAGAGTGGTAATCATCGCATTTCAATATTTTCATCATGTGGTGAATTTTTGAAACACTTTGGACAAAAAGGTTGTGAACCAGGTATGTTCGAATACCCCAGGCATTTATGTATAACACCAAAAGGAGATATATTAGTAGCCGATGAACAAAATCAAAGATTGCAGTTATTCACTTTTCAACCATAGGATGCGTGGTTTTCTTAATAGTTTTTATGTTACGTGGGACTTCCTTTTTTGTGTCACCAGGTGTACTATAAATGTGCCATAACTGGTTCCCTGTAGTACTCTTATTTTCCTTATGTAGTTTAACAGAAGCCTTTGAATTACCTAATATTAAAAAATATATATATACAAAAATGGCTAATTAAAATACTAATCATGTATGTCAAGGTCTTCTTTCATGTAGTCCATGCACAATTTTTTAGCAGCATCCCTATCTGGATTTTTTCCAGCAGTAACAAGGGGGAGGAATCCATGGGGGAGATTGTTGGCAATGTTCAAGGTCACTGGTTGTTGTGCAGACTTCAATCTGTGTGCCATACCCACAGCATCATCTAGTATAGGGTCCAAACCTGCACCCTAGAAACATGTAAGCAATGAACCAAGAACCAGTTGACTCGCTAACTGGATTATCCAGTATCTTTAGTCAATGTGGCTCTTTGACTACATTCAATAAAGACTGGATAATTCGGTTAGTGATTCCCTGTAAGCCAACAACAATCACAGATTTCATACCCAGCATGAATGTCTGATATTAGTAGCTAGGAGACTGCACACAGAATTAGTCTATTTGCAGTCACCTGGATCATTCATTATAACTGCTCAATTAACACCAGCAGAGAGAGAGGATAATCAATGCATCAGCAGTTTATGTTTAGTCTAGTCAGCTCAATCAGCAAAATTTGAATATTCAGTCTCAGTTGAAACTGGAGGTAGCTATTTTGAGAATCCTGTTCTCATGCCTTGGCAGTAGCTTAGCCTTGTAGGCCCACTTCTTTCACAGGGTGGAGGGCCTGGTATAAATTGCATATGCATGCACTCCATCCTAATAGTTTATGGGATTTGCTATATTTTTGTCCTTACAACTAATCGTAATAAACATTGTAAATTTGAGAGCTGAGTCTGCAGTTGACAGCTAAGCTGTTACCACTGTGCTAGAGAGGTACAGAAGCATTCTGTGCAAGCTGTTTATGAAAGAAGTGATGTGTTTGTGTTGTTAGCAACTGGTTAGATGAGAAGAGTCGCTGCTATCAAGTCGACCAAAAGCTTGGCTTGAGAGGGATAGTGCTGGTATCTCCAGTCCAGGTCTGACACAAAGTTAATTAAGTGCATATGTTACCAGGCCCTTTTGCTTTTCCTCTGCCCTTCAAAAAATCAGGCCTGGGTACAAGGGTATACATAGTCAATCACTCTAGTAACAAGAATGTTCAAGGGGAAATGGAGACACTAATATTGGTAAAGGTCATCACTATTGCTAGCACTCAATACAAGCTACATAAAATGGAGCTTTGCTAGCCTTACTGAACTATCTGAGCAATGAAAAAGATGGCATAATTATGATAAATTTTGGGTCTTCTAAGATAGTAAATACTAAGATGGGGCCTCAAGCTAGCTATAGAAACAGCACGTGGCACAAACTATACCGTGGTTTGCATGTGGTTCAGATATTCCAAAAAATAAATACCAAAGTATGATGTAATAAGTAACGATTCTGCTCTTACAGGCACTCTAAGACCTTTATTCTTCCCCATAAAATTAATATGAGTAGTTTAGGTAACATACAACATACACAGCCCTGTTTCACTTACTATGATATGAATAGGCGGTAGTCCAGATAAAAGCTCATCTGGAGCAAGCATTGGAGACATAAATGGATCTTTAGTAGCATCTCCATCATCATAACTTTTCATAATTTCCTGCACCAGCTCTTCTAAGTCACTTGGTGACAACTTATCTTCCTCCTTTGGCTTTTGCTTAAAGCAATAAGCAAGCTAAAGTGTATTACAAAGTATACAGAGAAAATTATTAATGACACTGTACCAATAAAATTTCATGTTCAGTAACTGTAATAATATTAGCTTACTTTGCTCAGTGAATCTTCGTCCTCATCAAGTTGCATTATTGTTGAATCACCATCCTCATCTGTAGAACTATTCTGATAGCTTTTGGAATCAGCACCCAATGAGACTTCCATCATTGAACCTATGTGTACCACATAATATTAATTGTTGCAAAACCACAAATCTGCAGAGCTGATAACTTTCCCTCAACACAAAAGTGGATCTTATGTACACACCATCACTATTAGCTAGTGGTGAAGTCGAATCATCCCTGGGGCTGGAAGCAGCTTGAAGCTGAACACTGGTGACAGAGCCAGATGGAGGGGGAGGACGAGGTGGAGGAGGTGCCTTTGAATGCAAACTAGCCATGTCAGTCATCTCTGCAGCACCCTCCTTGTCTGCTGTACTTCCAGGCACTACATCATAATCTTTGCTGGTTGAGCTTTTAGACTTGAACCATTTTCGCCTGGTACTAGAGCGTTTCCTACAAAATATACATTCATGGTTATTCAGCATGACATTACATTAAAAAATGAATAAATAAATAAAACATACAAAGGAAAATATCTATAATAAGTAAATAAATAAACAAACAAACAATGAACATTGAGATACAGTTTAGTACATCATACAATCTATACTTGTAGGAGTTTGGTTGCATGCTGCATACACTAGGACAATGAACTGTTAAAATGCCTATGAAGTGAACTTCTTACATACATACATACAACATACATACATACATACATACATACATACATACATACATACATACAAAAATGTGAATCATCTAGCTAGTCATGTGCACCTGGATAAGCCAGGATGCCTGTGCACTAAGCAGGCATTATGAGCCAGTGCTGGCAACCTCCTGGAGCCCAGGCTAGGAACTCACAGGAGGACTAATTATCTCTTCTCAGCAAGTGGTGTGGGCACCCAAAGTCCCACCTGGACCACAACTGATATTGGAGAGATAGCCAGCTGATTTACACCCTGGGTATTGGGTGGACTGGTGGCATGGTGTTAGATGGATATAAAGATGGATAAACACTATAATAATTTTATGTCACTGGTGGGACTCTAACTCACAGTCTCCGCTTACAAGCCCAGAGTGCAAACCATTCACTACCAGTGACTCCATATAATTACATACATACATACATACATACATACACAAGTGAAAGGAAAAAAATTTATGCTAAATAAAAAGGCCATGTAGGGTTAGCCTGTACTTTAACAGTTTCTGTCAACAAAAATCAAAATAATGTTGCCTTCAATAATAATCCCTACATCCCACCAAGCTGCTTTAATTATTCATGTCTATTATTGAAGGCAGGATTATTTTGATTTTTGTTGACAGAAACTGTTAAAGTACAGGCTAACCCTACATGGCCTTTTTATTTAGCATAAATTTTTTTCCTTTCACTTGTTTGTTTACTTTTTGTATGACCTTCGAGTATTGTTTTCAAGTAAAAATAATAGCTAGTTGGCACGCGCGTACGTGCACATGACGCGTGAGCGCGATTAAAATGGCTGACATAGTTATGATGAAAAGTCGTTCGATATGAGTGATCATTTTGAAGGGAAACTGTGGATATAACAATGGTAAAAGCACATTGTGTGGTTATAACTGCACAAGTTGATATAAAGGATCATGAGAGAAGCCACGCCCATTCCGTGCTAACCCTACATAGAGAGTGCTACTGCACTCTCTGATACATACATACATACATACATACATACATACATACATACATACATACATACATACATACTTACTCTTTCCAGGAGGAAGAACTATCTTCAGAATCAGGAAGGTAGTAACCTTGTGCTCTCATAATTCTCCTGCGATACTCTTTGTGGACACTCAGTGTTGCTGGTGTAGGTAGCCGGTTAGTGTACGCCTTAGATAAATATTGTATAAATAGTCAGTTACACTAACCAGTGGAACTTTCTTGCATGGCTGGATTGTAATATTAATTGCAATCATGACATGCTAAGAACATTGATATTACAGACAAAAGATGGCATGGTCTTGGAAACATGCTGATATAATTATTTCTCATCATGGCTGTCATTGTATTTTTCAATGTCTTTCCATCACTAAGCCTTGAAATTACTCAGCCATGATGCTTATTAATAAGTACTCCCTACTAACCTGTTGACAGGAGAGCATGACACCAACAGGCAATATTGGGTCTACTATTGCCATGATGCGAGAAGGAGAGGCTGATGAACGACTATTAGTAGAAGGATACACAGAAAGGATGGAATTAGGCAGTCTAATCCCCAATTCTTTTAGTTTCATGGAGGCTGTGATGACCAAATTACCACCTGCAGAGTCTCCAACAAACATAATCTTCTCACCAGTAGTTCCTGTAGTTGAAGATATTCATCATAATTGCACATGCCACTACAGAAGCCAATGAGATGATCGCACATGGAATTATTAATAATACCAACCACATATCTCCAGGTTTTGCAGCACCCAACAGTAAGCCAAGACACATTCTTCCAGAGCCCTTGGATAAGGAGCTTCAGGAGACAGAGAATATGCAATAGACACAATTGGAACATCCAGTTCATATGCCCACTCACGAAGATACATCTGCAGAGAATGCAAAAAGATAAATCAAATCGTTTTAAAGTAGTGCTGGCTCACCTCATGAGATTTAGGGCTCTGAGCAACATATCCTCCACCATGAATGTGAAAAATGAGATTGGGTGAAAGTGGAGCTGACTTTTTCCTGGTATTACGACCATACGGCTACACATTATAATATTACTATGTGCATGATACTGATACTGCATACATTATGTAGTACACTATAATCATTAGCTTTATTAATCTCACCTGAGCTCCTCTCCACTTGTAAGAGATGAGCATCAACTGAATTGGTTTGTATCCCAAATAGGCAGATGGGGGCTTTATCACAACTTTGTCATCATTGACTTCAAATGCAATCTCCTGAGATGGTACTTCTATCCACTGCAATATCTCCACTGACTGACTTACTAGCTTCACAGCACTCTGCAACAATATTGAGCCACATTACAACTTGCTATTTCATAGGCTGGTCTGTATCTGATACATTAATACCACTCAAGTCTTTTTTTTTTCCTGCTTGGTATAATAGCTCATTTCTATTAGTATCATAAACTCAAAATAGTGATTTCTATGTTCTAAATATTGGACCAATAGAATGGAGGCTAGGGGAGAGGTGGGTTATTAATAGGATCCTTCTCTTACAATGATGAATGTATGCACACCATGCCAGCTAGCTAGTTTGCAGTCACTAAAGCAATAACTTTACACTATAAAAAAGTGAACATAATTGCAAAAACAATGACAGTTTCTGTATGGCAAACCCATATCTAATCTCAGAGAACACACTAAAAAACAGCAAGGAGAGCCATGATGAACAAGAATCTCAGAACTAAGACGTCAAGGCAATCGAACAGACAGCAAGAGAATCTAGAACTGCAAGAAAGCTGTGTGTGAGACTTTAAAGCAATATAAAGACAGTTTAGAGATAATATTGAACAATGTTATGTGTTTGTAATCATTGACCAACTGCTCAGTTTTACAGTAGATACTTTGATTAATGGTATGAACCCTTGGGCCATGCTGAGATCCTTGGTATCCCATATATAAATACATACCTGAAATGCATTTTTCTCAGAAAGAGACCAAAAAGCTTTCACAAATTGGACATGACAATCAGTAGTCAGACTGTCAAGCTTCAGTCCCAAACGAGTTGGACTCTGAAATGATTTAAAATCCAAATGCAATAATATAATGTATTCAAGTATGTTGCTAGAGCAGCTAACTTCTAGTTCCTTGCCTAATAGAGACTGGATTTATACACCCTTGCTAGAAGACACCTACATTATTATGTGTGATACCATTCTTACCAAATAATGCTAAAGATAAAACAATCAATTTCACTACACTTTTGGAGATGGCTAGTTTCTCTCATAGGTAGCTTCTCTCTTTCTTCTATGAGTGTTTCATTATATATATTTTTCTACTTGGTTATGCAGCAGCACAGTTTTAACTAGATTTTTTCTTAGCACGTGGTTGCTCTAAATAAACATTTAAACCTACCCGTATATAACGACCACCCTTCCATAAACTGGCAAGTACTTGCTGTACTTGTTTCCCTGGCTCGTCCTTGTCGGCAAGATACCACTGCTCATAAGATGCCATGGCTACTCCCAGCATCTTCAGTACTGGTCTCACAGTTGAAGAATACTACACACAATATGATATGCATACTTGAAAATACTGGATATTATTATAAAAATTAATGATATACATACTTGAATTCCAAACAAACGCCCATAGAAGACTTCACGGGAAAAATATTCCATGATGGAGATTCTGATGATCATTTGGCACAACTCCCCAGAATTGAAAAGATAAGGAGCAGGTGTCGACTCCATCAGTTTACAAGAATAACATGCAAACCTTTCAACACCCTATAAATTTAAAGCAGTATCAGAATAATACACTGTGCATTTTGTACAAGAAAACAATAATTAACCTCTGCTGAATAAATACATTTAACCTTGACCTCAATTATCAATGGCAAGGGATGCATGTGTGAGACCAATAACACAGTTTATAAAGATGAAGATGTTTGCAATAAATACAACCGGGTTTACTTTAATGTACGATAATTCTATCAGCTCACATAGAGTGCATTATAGTATAAGTAGAGAGAATTTATATGTTCTGAGGCTGAAAATCGAAAACTGCTTCTCTCCTTAGCAGCCTTTTGAAGACTTTCATGAAGAGGTTGAAGGATGCAGGACATGAAGTAAAGTACTGATCTATAACCATTACCCTTCACAGCCACACCGTCAGCACCAACAAAGTCATACCTGGAAACACAAAATTTCATCATCTGTGCACAGGACAGAGGACTACCTCTCCACTAATGCATGGTGTCATTCAAGAAAATCAAGGAGTGCAAGAGAACAATAAATTTGCCATGACAGTGGTAAGAAATACTAGTGTCACAAATCAGGCTCCTTTTTAGAGTTAGGATAAAAATTGGCATAGCCAGTTTTTACTAAGGGTGGTCTGACAACCACACCCACTATGGTTGCCAAGGAAGCAAACCTCTATGAAAAGACTTGAAACATACTATAACACTACCACTCATGCCAAACATGAAATATGAAGCTTTATAATGGCAAGAGATAAAAACCAATCTCTTGGATTCAGGATGATTTTTGGTCAACTATTTCTCATCCTTACAGAAGTATTTTTTAAAATTTATTCATATAACATTCATGATACAGCTTGCTATCTGAAAGATATGAATAAATCCCTCTGTAATTTTGTCAGATAATAACCGCATGCAAATTAATTTTTTTGGCTTACTTACATAGGATTAATAACACCCTATATCAGAGCATAGCACTCTCTAAGTATTCTCTAAGTAGGGATGGCACAAATTAATCCGCCTCACTTGAAGATAGAACACCTTTAATGTGCTAGGACTCAAGCATGAAGAGAGCAACCAAAATCACTGCTTTCATCTGGTTATTCATCATCATCATCGATGGACTACACTACTCAGAAATGAACGTTTTATCTGAAGCTCTAACTACTACAGAAATGCAAACATTGTGGGGTGAACACGCGTCTATCGAATTTGCTGAATTCCTGTCAGATCCTAGATTAGTCATATAAATGCACAATTGTGGTAAATAATGTCTCTACAGTATGCTATTGAAGCAATGCAATCTGTACATGCCCTATAATTTTCAGGTTGCGTTGCTCACTTCCTGCTCAGCTCAGTCACATGACTCATTGTCAGTGATGTGCTTATCCAACTAAAAGTGTAACTTCTCCTTAACACTCACTTTGAAACATGAGTTGCAAGGTAGATCTGATGTGCCCGTACTTGTTCGGTCACAGTTTCAAGTTTCTTAAATATCTCATAAAATTTAGTATCATCCTCTGTCCTTTGAGATCGGTACAATTTAATACCAACATCAACATGTGATTTTATGTCCCTGAAGAGCTTTCTGAAGCCTATTTTTTCCACGTCCATTTATCATCGACTTCAGCAAAACAGACTCTGGTCGTCACATGCATAGTACAGTTATTACAGTATGGGCGGGGCTAGCTAGCTGCATCTCGACGCATGCGCAGGAACGTGTTTCTATGACAACATAGCCGTACCACGCCACAAGAGATGTCTTCCCATTTCAGTGCAAATCAGGTAGGAAGTACATGCATTTTAACCTTTGCGTGCTTAGCAAACTTTTTTCTCATTTCAGTATGAATCTGCATTTAACCCATCCACACTGAGAAATTATCAAGTTCCTTCTCAACATAAAAAGGTACTGCTACAAAATAGTAGGGCACAAATAAAAATATCAGATGTATAGTTAATGTAATTATTCAATTCCTGATTTTTTTATGTCATAAATGAAAGATGAATTGAAGACATTTAGAAATGTCCAGGCTGTGGGTGATGTTACTCATGTGTTCCATGTCTTATGCACCAGTTTTGCAAGTGACCTAGTGTAACTCTTACAGCTGTGTTTAGGAATTTTTGCTAATGAGAACGGGAAAATGCAGCATGCTTCTCTGACTTTCCTAACAATAAAGTTGAGGTTTCTCTAACCAATTATATTTTATTTTTAGAGCCCATCAGCAAGAAGTGGAAAAACGGAAATCATTAGTAATGATTTAGGACACATCATAGTTGAGGGAGCACGCTCCTCATCTTCCCCATGGGGATCTTTTGTAGGAACATGGGAAACTGAAAGGAAACCTATTATGCTAAGGACAAGAAGCAAACTACAAGCACAGTTACCTAACATTCAATATATTGGCAAGCACAGAAACAGAGGAACACAAATTTCTACAGATTCCATTCAAGTGGAGGATGGAGTGCAGCTACCAACTTCTGCACAATCTTCAATTGGCGAACCAAAAAATGATGAGGTCCCTATCCAGCTACAACCACCAGGATCAAGAACAGAATCTGTTGTTTTATCTCAGTTTGGAGCTAATGGTAATTCTGCTTTAAGTGGGGGATCTCCTCGACCTGAATCCCGCATGGCTGAAGCTGGAACTCAGTCACCATTGGGTTATCAACCTCCAGTTTGTGCATCTGAAGTACCTAGTACCAATTTAACTTAGACTACATACTAGTACCATAATTCTTTCTACTTTTTTTTTTTTCAGGCTTCGACTTAACTCAATACTATAGAATAGATCCATTATTAAAATTTTAATCGTTATTGGAGTGCTTAATTCCATTGTAGCTAAAGGTGCTGTATATTTTGCTAATAAGAAATATTCTCAAACAAAAATATATTTTTTAGAGGAAGAAATAAAGAAGATGTCTCAAGCCACAGCTACATTGCTGTTGATAGGAGTGTATAATTTGTGTCCTCTGACGCTGTCTTCATGGGAGTAAACATATTTAGATTTAGCGGAATCATCCAGTAGTGCAGCTGGGCAAGGCTTATATCCAGAACGTGAGTAGCTAGCTTTATAGCTAGTTGAAGACTCCATCTTGCTTGATCTTGAATATGCTTTGTCGTGAGGCTTGGTACTAGGCATCGGTGGTGCATATTCCCCTTTATAATGGTCTCTAGAAGTAGTAATGGCATCAAATTTATCCATTGGAGGTGTATACTTTTTATCTTGTCGTATTGCTGGAGGCCTCTCTGCATTGTTCCATGCCTTAAAATCAGTACTTTGAGTGGTAAATCCTTGAAATGGAGGAATTTCTTCTCGTTTTGGCACCACTTTACAGCTGACAGTAGGTGATACATGACCATAATCTGGAAAATCCATTTTGAAAGTAGTGTCACTTGAAACTTTATCGGATGATGGTACATACACTGTTGGTGGTCTAGAAACTCTTTCAGGAATCTCCCAAGCCTTGTAAGCTAGACGATTAGTCGTTGTCTTTTCAAAAGGACTTTTATTATCCTGCAACTTCTGAGTTGGTTTCATACTTTCACGTGGTTTTATGAAGGAATGCTTAGGATATTCTGATCGAAAAGTAGTTGAACTTGAAAATTCCTTTTTTGATGGAACATATTCTGTTTTAGGCTTCTGAAATCTTTCAGGCATAGCTGGAAGAGTGAAGGTTGAATGATAAGAAGACACGCTATCAAAGGGTTGGGTTGATAGTGCTGCTTTATTACAAGGTTTACAGCTAGGAGTTACTGGAGTCTTGCCATAATCCACATAATGGGATCGTGCAGTGGATGTTGCATCAAAAGAATCTTTGGGTGGTTCATAAGTATACTGAGATGTGTACACCTTTCTGGGAGTAATAGGTGGAGCTGTAAAATCAGTGCCATGAGTAGTTGAGTTCTGGAAAGGCATCGTGCCGTCTCTTTTAGATTGAATGGGCTTAATGGGTTTAACTGGATCTGACCACTTTCCCATAAATTTATTTTTATATTCACTGGTGGTGTCAATCACTCCTTCAGGTGGGTGGTATTCTATAGACTCTTTCATAAGTGGAGGTGTGATAGGATGAACTACAAAGTCTTTCCTGTTCGTAGTTTCAGATGAAAACTTGGCATCATGTGCTATTGCCTTTTGAGGTGGTTGTATGCTTTGTCTGCGTGATTGCTGATGTTTCAGAAATTGTGCTGTGTACTCAGTAATGCAGCAGGGCATACCTGATTGGTTCATGATGTTCTTATTGGGCTTGTGAGGACAATGATGTTTCCTAGTGAAAGAGAAAGAGAAATATGATAGGCCAAGAATTTATTGTCGACCTCCCTCATCCTATTTTGTCAGCAATAATTATCGAGGCATTTCCAACAATAACCAAAAAATTGCTAGAGGCCTCAGCATTTTATCCTTAAAATTCAAGTAGGCTTGGTTATCCAAAGTACAGTAAAACTGATATTGAATACTGAATATTGACCTCCCTCCCTTGTGGAATCTAAAGAAAAAAGTTTTCTTTTTTTTTTGTAGCTAGCCACTTTGACTTCAGCATCAAAATTCATTCTCTGGCAACTGATTTTTATAATTTTATTTCGTGACTGCAACAAGCTATAGTACAGTATGCATAAACTTAGTTACGTGGTGTGAGAAGTTCATGCTTGGCCAGCATCAAAACATAAAATGGGACTTACCCACACTCGCAGATCTGGCACACACACAAAAGAGAAGGCATTTTGACAATGTGGAAGCACCTACTTCAGTCTTGACTTCAGTCTTGTTTTGCTATCTAGGCCTATAGGCCACACACAGTGCATGCAGTAAGCATCCCATAGCGTTTCGTAGTCAAGGTAACAGAGTCTATGAATTAATATAGACGCGTGCCTTCTTCAAAGGTTTGGTTTTGGATTTGGCTACTTATCGCCACTCTCGATCTCACCTAGTACCTACAATAATCCATCACCGATTGAACATGAAATGGCCTCTAGCACTATTAAATAAAGGGCCTCTAGCTAGCTAGCTAGCGCTAGCGGGTCGGATCCGCGGATCGGATATATAAGACTTATTACACGATACGAGTCAGCGTGAGATATGGGGAGATATTTCACGAGCCGAAGGCGAGTGATCTCACAGCTGACGAGTGTAATAAGTGATTTATTCTTACAGTGAACTACATATGTCACAACTAACAAGTCTAAGGAGTGTTTATAGCCACCATATAAGCATATGTCTGTAGGAAGCTGTTATGAGAACCTGTAATACTCACCACGAAGCACTTTAGATAAGCCTAGCAGCCTACCGGGCCCTACAAACAACTAATGCACTTAGACAAACCGCTCTAAGATTCAGCGCATGCGTAGTATACCGTTGAATATAACCGTTGAATACCGCAGTTTTCAGGTTGGTTGTCCAGAAAAATTTTCCCTTCACTGCACATGCGTAGTGTGCTACAGCGTGCAACTTTGCTAGCTAGCTAGCTAGCTCTGTTTAGGTTTACCCTGTAATGATGGCTGAAAACGTTCCAAGTCAACCTTCAACTGTCTGCATAAATAACAACGTATCAGTCTTGGAGAAAAGGCATCTGGGAAATGCAGCAAGAACTCCAAATAGTGCACATCACCTCCCTGTTTTAGTGACTCCACTTACAGTTACTTCTGCCGTTAGACAGCGCACATTCAAAGTATTGCTGAAAGTGGTTTCTAAGTCGAGTAAGGTCCACAAAATGTTCACTCTAAGAAACCTTGATCAGAGAAAGGTATTGAGTATTGAGCACCTAAAAGAAGTAATTAGAGCTCAGTTAAAGAAGGATGTAATCACAAGTGACTTTGATGTTGGTTATATAAGTGGTAGCAATATGGTCAGTATTCGAACTCAAGCTGATCTTTCTGAAGTTTGGTCAGAGATTATTTCAGGGAAAAATTTAATTTTGTGGTGTGATGGCTTAAAAGATAACTCTTTTAACAAGAAGCGGAAGCAGTGCCAGTCTTTGAATCATGATGAGAATGTGAGTGATGAAGAGGCTTGGCAAGCACCTAAGTCAAAGAAAAAGAAAACATTACAGGAGGAGAGGGAGGAACGTGTACAGTCCACTATCGAAAAACTAAAAGAAAAACATGGTTCTTGCTTTACACCCATGCAAGTAAGGATTTGGAGTGAGATGATAAATGGTGGCTTGCATAGCAGTTTTGAAGAACCCCCCACATCATCAATGTTTACCAGAGCAGGAAAAGGATGCCCTTCAAAGAAGAAAGAAGATAAAAACAGTTTGTCAGAAGCTGTTACACAAGCAGCAGTAGCCATTTCATCAGCATTATCCCCTCGTAGTGGTTCAGTGAGTGTCAGTTCTGGAGCAAGTCCTGCCAAAGTAATTGAGGCACGCTCTAAATGCTACAAGCAACTACATGATCTTTCAAGCCTAAAGGAGTCGGGTGTGCTTACTGATGATGAGTACATTTATGAAAAGGATGCGGTTTTGGGGATTTTAAGGAAGCTTTAAAACTGATTAATAATATAATTATACAGACATGATTAAATGTATCCGCTATGTTGTGTGTAGCCTAGGCAATCTTCCTTGGTTATAAACGTGAATGCCATTACAAGAAGTGCCCTTGGAGCACAACACGCTTGGAAAATGTTATCATTCATCTTCATAATGCCCTTGACTTTGCTAAAAACTTCCTCAAGGGGCATCAAGTCTGGTGAATAAGGAGGAAGAAAGATGATTTTAGCTTGAGCATTTGTTTCTATCATATCAATTACAGGGTCAACATGGTGAATCGTACAGTTATCCATGATCACCACAGATAAAGGGTTCGTACCATTGAAAGGGTTCAGAATGGGGAGAACTGTAGTTTCAATGAATCCTTTGAACTTATCACCATTTACACTTCCTTCAATGATGCCAACATCATGGATTGCATGTATGGACATCACAGGTATTGCTGAGTATCTTGTCCCATGAATCAAGAGCCTGTGGTCACGTGGAGGGATTCCTCTTACTGAGTAGCCACATCTTCTCATATAGTTTCGTCTGTCACATCCTGTCTCATCGATCCACACGAACATGGCAGGATCATACATTGCAATTTCTGCCATGAATTTCCCTCTGCATTGATCAGAGCGTTGCAAGGCAATTCGTTGGATTTTTTGTCGGCTACAACCCATATGTTTTAATGTTCTACATATTGTAGCAGCACTGCATGTAATTGCACACTTGGTAAGCAGCTTATCCTGAAGTTCTGCAATATAAATTCCAGGGTTATCAATAATCAATCTCAAAAGAATTAGCTGCTCAAATTGTCCAAGTAGACGACATGGTCCATGGCGATATTGTCTGGGCATTATATCGCCAGTCTGGTCAAATAGTTTAACATACCTGGTAACAGTGCGACTACAAACATTCAGTAGCTGAGCTACATCTGCTGGAGAGAAATGCTGAAAACGTGCCAGCCAAACAATTCTCCAGCGGAAATCCACAGAATATGGAGCAGGCATGACTGTTTTCTTTTTGCCGGCTTGTTTGCTTGCTTGCTTGCTTGCTCGCTAAGTTCAAAATTTAAACCTCTACACTGCGCATGTGCAGTGAAGGGAAGACAACCAACCTGAAAATTGATTCAACGGCTGGTCTATGGGGGAAATGTACTAGTGGGCGTGGTCTATAAGAATAAAATAATATTATATAAATCGGATCGGCGCGGCGCGGCGCGCGACTAAAAAACGTACGTCTAGCTAGCTAGACGTACGTCTAGTCTGATCTAGATCTGCTGCTGGCGAGCGAGCCGACCCTTTACCAATATTAATATGATGGCGATCATTTCCGGCCAGGCGAGTTCATGTTCGACGTTCGTTCATGATGAAGCCGCCGGAGCCAATTAACGCAAAGTTTGTTTCTCGCTTGAAAGCGCCGTCTTCACTATCTACTTCCAAAAAATTTGTGTTGGGGCTCGTGATAGTGAGCTTAATAGCGTGCAGCTGGGTCGGTAGTACACAAACATCGAAGAGTGCTTATATTGGGAAATTCAATGCCCCTTTCTTCTCAATGTGGTTTGGTACTGCCTGGATGAGTAGTTTATTCCCCTTATCAGCTTTGCTTTATTTCTCAACTCAAAAAGAAAGAAGTGTAAAAGATTTATGGAAGTGAGTAGGGCCATACTTAAAGATTGTAATAGCTTGTTCGGGAAGAAACATGACTACACCCCTTTAATATTATTTAACTGTGCAGTCATTCCACCAAAGTATTCTCCCCAAATGGGCTAACACTCAAGAGTATCTTAACATCCACTGTTGTATTTGGTGTTATCTGGGCTGCTACTAATTATATGTATTCTCGAGCACTCATGAATATATCAGCCACTGATGTAACGGCATTATTTTCATCTGCACCAGCTTTTGTCTTCCTGCTATCCATGTGTATTCTTAAAGAACCACCTCTAATTCTGCGGGTGAGTTAATAGTTAGTGACTGCATTCTGGTATTGATCCTAGAAGTATAGTTTGGTTCAGTGATCTTGGTGATATCAGGAATTATACTCTTTGCTTATGTGGATGGATTCAAATCTGCAAATGTTATTGGAGTGGTACTCTCAGTGGGATCTGCTATTGGAGCTGCTTTCTACAAGGTAAAGTCAATGATTTTTCCAAGGCACACTTGTACATAATGATACTTGTATATTGATAGGTTTTATTGAAATGGCGTGTTGGAGATGCTGATCTTTATCAGATGGCCCTCTTTCTCACCTTATTAGGGCTTTTCAGCACATTTTTCCTCTGGCCAATAGTACTGGTATTGCATTTTCTAAAATTGGAAGAGGTGTCAGAAGTACCATGGGGATATATCTGTGCTAGTTCAGCACTTGGAGTGGTATTTAATTTCAGCATCAATTTTGGGGTAGCATACACTTTCCCACTCTTCATATCTATTGGAACACTCCTTGGTATTCCTCTGAATGCAGTTTTGGACTTCATAATTCGTCGCGAGAGTTTCCTCAATTGGAAGTTTACTGCTACGGATTTCATCGTGGGTGGGTTTATGTTGATGTTAGTGCCACCATCTGATTCAGAGTATATCCAGAAATACTTATGTCGTGTAATTAAATGCCTAAAAACTAAAAATTTGCACACAGTAGCAAATTAATAGTTTATGGTTTGTGTTTTAACTCATGTGCCTGAAATATTATTTAATAATAATGAAAAATAATTAGGGTACACTTAAATCAGAGTGACCAGGAAAAAAAATGGTGAACAATCTTGGAAAGGAATAATTATTATGATTCCAAAAAGGGTGTTGGGGTAGAAGGTATTATGACTCCACTGGTAGGCCAAGTGGTCCTTTTAAGTCTTTTTGAAGGACAAAGGCATGTGGAGGGTCTATTCTTTTATAATATTGCTCCTTTGTGTCCACAATACTGAAACCAAACTTCTGATAGAACTCCAGTGCATCATCATTACTTACTTGCACATGCCTGAAAAAACAACAACAACGAAAAAAAAACAGACCAGTAAAGGTTCAATCATAACAGATATTCGATACTTACAAGTAGATACTGTCAATGTTACCATCATCCTTTGCACACTTCAGGACATGCTTTAGGAGCATACTACCTGAATACAGCAGATATGACATACAAACAAACAAACAAAAACTGCAGTTTCATTCATTCTGTGTCTACTCCAAAGATTTGGACTAGTCCCTATTACCCAGGCATCATAATTGACACATGCTATTTGTAGGGGGAAAGTACTGGGTTGAATTTCTTACCAATCCCATGTCTTCTGTATGGTGCCAACACACCGAGAGTCATAATATAGAGTTTCTTCTGGTCATTGTCTACTTCCACTCGGCAACAGACACCACCAACAACCAGATCGTTAAAATATGCTGAAATAAATGCAATGCAATCACTGAAATGGAGAGGCATGTGTGTGTGCATCTATACATACCTAATTTGGCTAATTCTCCAAGATCCAATACATCTTTATAGTACTATTGGAGGAGAGAAATAATAGTACAGCTAATACAAGGATTGGACTTTGTTCTCTTCCATGTACAATTAATGCATGCTTTCATTTAGTAGACTCTTCACTATTAAATTTTGTCAATATCACATTTTAAGGTGTAAATTGGTTAGATAATAATTTGTTTGTTAATTTTATTTCAGCTTACTTACACAACTTTTACACCAAAAGATTTTTGTACATGGTATTTTTCAAACTCATAAGCATACAAGCAATAAGGCCTTGCAGGAAGTATGATCTATGTAAGATTTTTTACAGCAAAAGAAAGTTGCTCATGCAGTAGCTTCTCAATTGTATATAGCTTGTGATTTGTGAACAATGCATAATATAAAGTGAAGCACAAATTTATAATTCTGTAAAACCATTACACGACTTTTTTCATTCAAAGTAAGAGAGTTTGTTGACATAAATTGCTTCCCATATACAATATTGAGAATCTCGTACATGATTGTAGACAAAAATTACATACAAGATTTATAGGGGGAAAAGCATCTTTCTGAATACCTTACCACTGCTACCATCACAGACCCTACAGTACGTACCTTCTCCACTATTAACACCTAATTCAGATCCAGGACAGCTATTTTGACTTGTGTCTGTGCTCTGTGTGAATACTATTAACTTTGTGCATGATGTGATACTCTGAGTGCATTATACTTGTGGTCATTGCAAGTAAAACTATGATCTTAGAATTATGAAACAAATTTCTCAGCCTACTCACTACTCACTAGTGTTGTCTCATGAGCCAGACCTATTTCACATGCATGGGGAGAGAGAAGAAAATAAAGTTGCCAGGTTTTCATGGAACAATGTAGCCTCATTCCCAGGCCTATTTTGATGGGCCTGGGAACGAGGCTAGGAACAATGTTATGCAATAATGTCACGTGACTATGCCCACAAAATTTGTAGTATCGTGCACGCATCCATACATTTAAATTATGAATAACCATTGTGATCTGTTTGTTCTGAAAGAGAAAGTCTACAGTACATAGCACTTTGTAGCTAGTTCTGCCCTGGCTTAAAATTAGGCTCCTGTGCAAACTTCCTTTCCTACGAAAAATAAACCCTGCAACTATGAGCATGTGATTAACCACATGCTTTTTCGACTGGAAAATCAAGATTTCGAATCTGATTGGCTCTACCAAGATCCTGCATGACAACCTGGTGACTTCCACCAGACCTATTTTTCCTTCTCTCTCCCCCCGTGTGCACGAAATAGGTCTGGCTCATGAGACTGTTACTAGTGTGGGCTTGCCCAGGCTCGCCCCAATTAGAATCTGCAAACTGAATCTGGTTCAACAGAAATATGGCCAAGCCAAATATATTCTGAAAGGAAGCTGCCAGCTACAACTGGGTCTGATATGTACCTCTTGAACCAGCAATCTGAAATCAGGTATGATTCACCAGACATTTTTCTGGCTACAAGATCACAAGCAGCACAGCCAAGAATGCCACTACTACAACTTAGGCATACCAGTATTTGAGTATGCAGGTAACAGTCCTCAGAAACTTATAAATTGGTTAAAGAAAAGGGACCAACCTTATCAGTGTATGATATTGGAAATACCACAGAGTTCAATTTTTTTAACTGTCTGATGTTATGAGGTGTAACATCACCCAACTCTTTACGGAAGCTACAAAAAGGAAAAGAAAAGAGAGTTCTAGTAAGAAACCCGTTAAGAAATTCATACCTCGTTGTGGACACAGGCATGACGAGGACCGGTCCGGATCGATCGCGGCGAAGACTACACGCGCGCGCTCCCATAAAAAGTGGATTAATTAATGCGCACCTTCGTGCCAGCATAGATGCCAGGCCGTGCTGGTCTCGCAACAGCAAGCTACAGGGATCCAAGATATAATGATGCTACTGTATTCTTAACGTGTACCTTCATACCGTTAAATTCGACCATCAAAAATGCAGAATTAAATTTTGGGGGTGTGGCTGGCAGAGCTAGGAACTTTGAACTGGAAGTGTGAACTGCAGACAACGATTCCTATGGCAACAGCATACTCGGTAAATCACACAGGAAAAAAAAACTCTTGTAATTCTTGCTATGGATCCAACAAACCTGATGTTAACTGGTGCATTCACTGTGGTACAGCTATGATTGGGGAAAAAATTAAACATATACAAGCACCGTTAAAACTGGAGCCCAAGGCATCCTTAAGTAGCACTCACCAGTGTCAGGAGTATGTCACCACAACTAACACTCTTTCTTCTAGGTGTAGCAAAAAACAAAGTAACATTAAAGAACCAGCTAACAGATATTGGGAGATGTCAAAGTGTTATGCTTGGAGAAAACCACGGAGTAATTTGAATAAAGTCAAATATCGATCAGCATCACCTTCAGATTTGTCCAAGAGCAGTGATGTGTGTACATATAATTCAGAGGAGAAAAACCAGCATCATGAGGTTAGCCTAATGCATAGTTCCAATTTCATCAATCTAATTATGTATTGTTCTGGTAGGGTAATCTGCAGTTCCTCCCCAATGAAATTCTGGTTGAAATTTTATCGTATTTGAATCAACCAGACATACTTAGCTGTATGCTTGTATGTAGGATGCTTTATGATGTAGCAAGAGATAAAAGTTTGTGTAAGTTTGGATAAATTAATGGTGGAGCTTGAGAAAATTGTAATCTTTCTTAATAGGGAGGACAGTTACCATTAAGAAAATCAAGAATCTGAATAAAGCTATTCTTTGGCAAATATCATTGAAGGGGCCCCAACATTTAAAAGTAATAGACTGCCAGGGATTTCTGGAAGTGTGTGATATAGTGGAATTTTTTATACAACTTGGAGAGCACCTGAAGGTATTATTAAATATCTTGGACTACTAGAACCTTGAGCAGTAAATTCTCTATGAATGTTATCAGGATTCCTATTCTAAACTGGAAGGGGCCACATTTGTGTTGAAGGGGGCTCATGAGAAAATAATAATTACAACAAAAAAAAAAAAAAAAAAACTTCGCACCTGGCTGGGCTCGAACCAGCAACCTTTCGGTTAACAGCCGAACGCGCTAACCGATTGCGCCACAAGTGCGATCTGCTGCTAGGACTTTTTACTGATCATAAGTACTACTGATTTACTGATTTCTCATCTAAATGGTACAGTGCAATGTGGATGTTGTGGATTGCATATTGAAAGCTGGAATGGACTGTGAAACCAAAGGTGAAAATCATGTGCTCTAGGTGTGATATTTGTAGTAATTTTGTCATATATTTTGTTTTTTTCCTGTGTAGGATGACATCTGTGATGATCAGTCTGCAGGGATGTAGCTAAATGTCAAAGTTTGCGCATGTGCAAATTAATGTGACATAATGTTATCAGAAAAATTTGATATGCAAGTTTCTGTTGTTGAATCACAACTGTGTACGCGTCAATTAAAAAATGATTTTGACACTGATGCCACTCCATAGTTGTTGAGTAGCCCTGTGTATGCGTAAATTGTAGATTTATTGTGTGTGTGTTTATTAGGATGTACGACAATAGAAATAGGCTCAAATGGCTGACTCACTTGTGTGGGGCTTGCTTGGGTTCGCCCCAATGACTCTTCTCCATGTGGGCCATGAGGGGGCTAGCCCCACCATTCCTATAGCTAATTCCCTCAGAATGCCATTCAGTTCCCCTCTCTCCCCCCCCCCCTGTAAATTTCCCTTCCCAATCTACACCCATCACTACTGAAGATGGTGTAGATACTTGGTCTTATGTGTAATGCTATATGAATTAGACTATGGTGGCAACCAAGTTTGAACACCCTTTCCTTTTTTTCTTCTTTTTATAGTCAATTGAAATTAAAAGATCAGAACTAGGACCACATATAACTGATGTTCTGCTACTGAGTGCAGCCAGTAACTGTAAAAATCTGTCATCAATCTCTATTGATTGGATTTCTATATCTGAAGAAACCCTTACAAAGATTATAAGATCTTGTTACAGGTACGTAAATAATGAAAATATAGCTCCTGCAAGCTTTGAGAGTACAATATTTCTGATTTATTTATCATTATAGTTTGGAAGAATTGAGTATCAGATATCCTGAAGTTTCAAATTCAAACATCAGTAGTTTAATTTGTACACATGGACATTGGTAAGCTCTCTAGTGTTATCAGAGAGAGAAGTAGCTCTATAATTAAGTGATAGCACAAACTAGTAACTAGTCTTAATCATAAGTCTGCAGTCTAACTCTTATCACTAGCTGTAATCTATAAGTTGTATTTTGATTAGATTGCCACCTTATGGAATCCCTAGGGAAATTTTTTCCTAAGATTTAATATGAGACTAGTGAAAAGAATTATAATACCAATTCTTATTTCTACTATGTAGTCTAAGAAAACTTGATCTTAAGTCCACTTTTATCACCCAAATTTTGACATCAATTGGGTTGAAGAAATTTACATCTGTGAAATCACTTAATTCATCATTTGATGTGGTAAGTACAGTTATAATGCACACACAAATCCATACATGTACTGATAGATGTATGTAAGTGAAATGGGATGTACAGTTCTGGACTTGTGGCTGTGGTGCTGCCCATGGTGCTAATCATGATGCTGGCTGCTTGTAATAGCTGCGACTAATGGGCTGGCTTGCCACAGCTGTAGTCATGGCAGCTTTTGAAAGCCTGACTGTTACTCTGAACCTATATACAATGATTGGTTAGTTTATCGTGAGCAAAGCAAGCCCCTCTCTATGGTGTACAAACAGGATAGTGGCGATATTATATATCAAGCATTGAGGGTAAATACTGTGCATGCGCAAAATAGCTAACTTTAATAGCTAACGATTGAAAGTGAAGCGAATGAACACTGCGCTGCTCCAAAACTGAGCAGCAAAAAGAGCAAGGTTAGACTGAAGGAATGTGAAAGATAGAGCCAGAAGAAGCTCTGAATCAGCAGAACAAAGACCGTCAAGGCTTGATAAAGAAATGAAAGGGATAGAGAAAGAAGAAAATGAGAACCAGAGTCTGAGGATGCTAAGTCCAATGAAAGAGATAGAGAAAAAAGAAGCAGATCTGAAAGTGACAGGGAAAAAATAAGGCTGGACAAAAAAAGGCAGAGATTAGGTTCTACGAGAAGAGGGCATGCATCATGCAACATATAAAGTTTTCACAAAAGCAAGCTGTGTTGCTTTGCTTGCCCTTCTGTGCTACGAGCACATAACTAGTTATATAGGGGATGCTATTGTCTTGGTATTTACCTGTAGCCCAGCCCAGTCTGATTATACTAGTTAATTTATGTGCTCATAGCACAGAAGGACAAGTGAAGCAACACAGCTTGCTTTTGCAAAAACTTTAAATGTTGCATTTCGGAGTTACATGCCCAGATTATAAGCCCTTGATACTAACCTAGCTTCTCTTTGTTCAGCAGACTCTGAATCTAATCTCTGCCTTTTTGTCCAGCCTTATGTATTTCCCTGTCACTTTCAGATCTGCTCTTCTTTTTTCTCTATCTCTTTCATTTCTTCTAGACTTGGCATCCTCAGACTCTGCTTGTTGTTTTCTTCTTTCTCTATCCCTTCCATTCCTTTCATCAAGCCTTGACTGTCTTTGTTCTGCTGATTCAGAGCTTCTTGTAGCTCTGTTCTTCGCATTCCTTCAGTCTAACCTTGCTCTTTTTTGCTGCTCAGTTTCGGAACAGTGTTAATTCACTTCAGCTAAAAGTTAGCTACCTTAGGGTGGGTATTATTGGTGGCTACTAATTTTAGCGTTTTAAGGGGATACTGTATTTGGCGGGTACGTGTCAATTTTAGCTATTTTGAGCTTTGTGTAATAGCTATTTTTAAATGTAGTTTCATATGAAATTGCTTCAAGAATATCAGGCACGAACATTATTGTGTCAGTAACTTAGTTTTTGTAGATTGAACAAAAAGGATCTTCACTGGGAATAGTGATACTTCAATCTATCACACCTGTCACTCCTGCCTTTTTCCACCCTACTGCTTCTTGAGTCCATGGAATCAGAAGTATCTGAAACAGACACTGATGAAGATAATAACAATCTAGCTAGCTAGCTAACTCCGCCAGGACACTCAAACAGCTAGCACTGTTTTTGTTCAATATTACTTCTAATTTTATTATTAGCGCATGTTTATATTAGCAAATAAAGGCCTACTTGCTAAATATTAACAAGTCGCCAATAATACCCACCTTAGGGTATCTTGCACATGCGCAATATTTTACCCTCAGGGCTTGATATATCCAGTTTGTACACCCATAGATAGTGGCTTGCTTCGCTCACGATTACTTCATTTGAAGTTTTTATCCTCTTCGAGATATTGATCTATGTGGGTGCAATAATGCATGATGTGATCTGATTAGTGCCTGTGGGCATAGGTCCAGTTCTCATGGTAGCTGTCCAATTGCCAAGTGGTGAGCTACAGAGTGGTTTAATTGGACAGGTTCACTCCATTACATAAGCTTTGACTTAGCACATAAGGTTTTAATATTTGAACTTTTTATTTCTCCATGAACCTGTTTTATCTCTCTTTAGATTGATGGAGATATTGTACAAAGGTTATCATCAGCATTCCCAAAATTGAAAACCCTCTACATTTGCTGTACTAATAGATCTCGCGTAAGAAGTACTATTTGAGTTGTGAATAATTATTTTAATAAAAGCAATTCATATACAGATCTTGATGCAAGATGCTGTCCAGGAAATAATCAAAATTCCACTGGAGACTCTTTATTTCAAAATTTCCATGAGAGATATTTTGGACACAACTGTGTGCTCACTGTTGAATCAACTATCTACATTGAGGTACTTTACAGATAGTGGGTTGAGTTGTGGACTGAACTTAGAAAGAAGCTAGTTCCTTGCCTTTTAGTGCATATCAACTGAAAAGCAATTACTAAATATACAAATTCATGAAACTTACTACAATTAGGCAATTCTTACTAATCACACATCTATAAGTGGAACTATAACTGCAGTCATAGAATAAGACTAATGACTGCTGGTCTTGCAGTACAATGAATGCATGCAATAACAAAATTTCATGATTGATGGGAGCACAACTGCAACCTTCAAGCATATTCCTATCCATTAGGTTTCAGCAGCATAGTCGTAGTGATATAGCTTTGTTTCATGCATATTTTTATAACAAGAAAACAACATTGATTGTCTACAGAACTCTATACCTTGAAAGTCTATTTCCCTGTCTAGCCAGGAGTTGTTAGCTCTCTACATTAAGACTATGTAGTACAGCTAACAATTATCATTCTATATTTCAGGCATTTAGGTATCGATTGCCTTGATGATGACCAGGTAGATGTTTTATGTCAAGGAAAATTACATTTAGAAACACTTGATCTTAGTGGTTCATTCATCACAGATAAATGGTAAGCTACTCATTTTATTTTTTCCACTGCCGTAATATTGACTTGCTTAAATGACAATCCATTACTTCATTGCTTCAATCCAAGTTACCACATGCTTCTAATGAATGGTAGCCAGCTAATTGCTTCTAAGTGAGCACATTGATTCACATAATTATTATATACATTTTTCTCACAGCTTTGGTTCAATTATGAGTGGTTCATTTTATTCGTTCCTGAAGTGTTTCAAGATAAATTACTGTGATGGCATTAATAAGGCTGCTGTCCAAGAAACTATCCGAAGCTTCTCTAGTGATTGGGAAGATACAACAATGGCTCAAGATATTACACACTTCATCATTGCTTGCCAAAGGTACCAGTAATAACCATGACCTACTCTTGACAAATCCCTCAGCTATAATAATATCAGTGAAAAAGGAGTAGTTATTATGTATTGTGTGAAGTTGGGTGGCAAACTGGCAAACAACCTAAGGTCATGCACTGAACTTCAGATTTTTTTGTATGGTGAGTGAGTGAAATATCTGTAGTCATGTTAATAATTATATTATTATACATCAAGTTCAAAGTTCAAAGAGCTAGCATGTACAATTATAGCTTCTAAACTGGGGGGAAAGGTCTAGGATTCTTTTTTGACAACAGCAATAGTTCTATTAGTGTAGGGACTATAATATCTCAGAGCTTAAGTTGTTATCAGTTATATAAACTAAATAAATATTCCAGCTAACTATTTCAAGCTTGGTATCGTTTGTGGGTACTTTTTACTGCACCTGCATACACAATGCTTACTCAGTAGAGATGAGGTGCTCACTCGACTTTTGAATGTTATAATTAATCCCTAGTTGTGTGTGCAGACGATTGTGTGAGGGGTGAGGCAATATGAGTCACCAGACAAGTGTTTTCCATCTGCTTCCCATAGATTAGCTTTGCAACATGTATAGCTAAATCAGAATACCCAAAAGAGTTTTTTAGAGGCTGTGTATCAGCAATAATTATTGTATAGGCACCAGTATTGAATGATACATGGTAAATGGAAGAAAAAAAATCTTTGCTCACCAATCCCATATTGTGCTACATTGTGCTACATTAGTTTCCCCTAATGATTACAAGTTTGAGTGAAATGTAATGAGTCATATATTTTAATTGTCCGCCCAGACTAAATATCAGATAATTAAGGGTGAAATGAATTGCCATGCTTCACTAAGATGAGTGTATTTCCGATACTCCACCTATGGAAATATAGTTGAGTGAGTGTAGCGGTATAATCTGTATGGAAAGCCAAAGTGGACAAAATTAATAAACACTCTATTATGCAACGTTTATTAATTTTGTCCTCTTTGGTTTTCTATAAATGTGACTATCTTATTGACAGCTTAAGAGTTCTGGAGATGCGTGGAATACATTGTGCATGCAAATTGGATACTCATCAACTCAAAACTTGTGTTATCATCCAGTAATAATTTTTATCTTAACTGGAGAGTATTTATTTGCAGTTATATATCTCTTTTTTGTATCTTATTTATAATGACTGATCTGTTGATTTGCAATAGCTAAACACTCAGGGAAAAAAATTAGCTACTAGTAACACTCATGCACTAATGTTTCTAAACATTTGTAAAAACATTCTGTTCCAGTTTCCAAATTGTTCAAAATTTCAAGATGAAAATTATTCCTTATCCAGCATTTCTTTTAGTATGTTTGTTAGGTAAGTATCAAATTCCGCATTTTTTTCTTTTTCAGCATTTTTTTCTTCTTCAGCATTTTTTTCTTCTTCAGCATTTTTTTCTTCTTCAGCATTATCTTCATCTTGATTGACAACTTCAAGTTCTTCATTCTTCTCTTCTAATTTATCCATATCTTCTTCAGTTTTGTCGTCTTCTAAAATAGCATCAACTGAAGAATAGAAAAGTGCGCATTCATCTACCGTGCTTTGTATTATTTATCTACGTATACTTACCCCTGGTGCTACCACATCGGACTCCAGCATCTTCATTGTGTCTGCAGTTATGTACTCCAACTCCATTGTGACGACAATATATGAGTCTGCTTTCTCTTCCCGTACATTGAAGATTATCAAGAGTGATAGGTGCTGGATTAGTGGTTTCCAGCCTACTGTAACCTTGTCCAAGTCTTAATGCCCTTGCACCTAAAATGTATATAAATTATTTTTGGTAGTTATTTTTAATTGCTTACCTTGAATAGGATATCCAAGTTGTCTGCAGGCAACTGTTGCATCATTTTTAGACCAATAGTCATCACACACAGTTCCCCAAGCATTTCCATTGTAAACTTCCACTCTGCCAGATACCATACTTTGACGTCCTCTGAGCCTGATGCTGCCATTATAGTTTGGCAGGCATCTTACACCTACCCTACTGAACCGACTACAGTAGGAGAAAGAAGGCCTTCTTGAAGGACATTGAAAGATGCTATCTTCAGTTCCATTGCACTGAACATAATCCATCTGAGACCGTTTTAAAAGGCTTCCTCTGTAGAATCCTAATGTTATAACTCTGGCACCTGCATAATGTAATTATGCTAATACTTCGCATTGTTATCCAAAATCCATTTATTAAAACCTTTGTCACGGAATCCCAATTGACTACACACCACTCCAGCATCAACAGAACCGAAATTGTTATTGCAAACAACTTCCCATCTGCCTCTGTTGCACACCTCTACTCTGCCTCGATAAGTAGTTCTGCCATAACCTCCTTGAAGTCGAACACTGCCATGACTGCAACCTATGAGAAATAACATGGTTTTAAATGCTATGATCATTGAGATCACTTTTACTTTGTGCAAGAGCAGTGGCCAAGAATAGAGTAGAAATGATGAAAAATACATTTACTGAGAAAATAGTATTGGCCATTATCTCTTGATGGAGTGTGATGTGATGAAGCTTGAACTGAGAAACATAAATTTGAGAAGCATGCCCTTCTTTTTATAGGATTTTGGTTCATTATTTTCATTCATGATGTTGACAGTGGGCATGAAGAAACTGGAATGTAAAACTGTACAGCAGTAGAAAGTATCAATCATCTCAGTTATCATAATAATGAGAATACTTTTTTAAACTAGACTTATTGGAAAATTACTAACCACTTTCAATTGCAATGATAAGCAGTTATCTTTCTGTAAGAGTTATTGAAACATCGGCCCATTATGGCTAATCACTTTCAATAAGTAGATTTTCTGCTTGATGTTAAGTAGTACAAATGGTCTAGGTCTAGTGGTAGTTTACTTAGAGATAAATAGGATATTACAAACAATGGGTGTTCCAATCAAAGCTTTCCATCCATTCCCATTGGATATAATTATAGCGGGTATATTTCGAGGGGCGAAAGTTTCAAGTAGCAGCTTGATATTATCATCACTGTGAATGCCATATCACTTCTATTATTGACTATCTCATAATTATGTTCATGGCTATATGGATTTCTTACATAGTCCCTATAATCTGTGGTGTGGCTATTCTCCACAAATGTGCTGAATTTTTGTTGCCTGTCCATCCCATAACCATGTAAGTAAGGTACAACACACAGGAATTATGAACCCTAGCAGTTAAGCTGTATAGCAGTTGACATATCATGCTAATAACTAATGCACTCCACCTGCTAGTTAAGCAGTGCTGGGCCAGCATAGGCTGAGTAGTCAAATCTAGGGTAGTCTATTTCAGAGCCAAGCAACCTCAGGGGAAAGTACTTCACTAAAGAAGTGGTACATAAATAACATGTACTTGCCAAGCTGGCAATGAGCATACATGGTAGGGATGTAAAGCAATTAGTCTGGGGGGGGGGGGAGGGAGGCTGTTAGTATTAGTTCAGATTCCTCGTCAACCACTTGGGTTATAAATCCCCCCCCCCAAAAAAAAAGAGGCTGTGCTCTAGCTATCCTATCCAATGTAGAGAAGTGTCCTTTATATTGAGTACACAACATCAGTTATAGCAGAACGTAATGAAGACTGGACATGAAAGTTTTGAAAGTCAGCGATAAGTAGCTACTATCAAAGGATCTATCTAGAAGCATGGAACATCAGAATGCAATAGAATGAGACTGTGGCCTTCTCCCAGAAATGTACAATAGCCTTATTTCAATTGAGAAGATTGCAAGAGCCAGGGGCAAAAGCTTTGTCAAAGCTACTCTTTAACAACAGACTTAGAAGCCCTGGAATCCAGTACATAGAAATACTTTTCGTTACCACTACCAATAAGGTGAAAAATTGGCTGTTCTTGCTACATTTTTAATTAAAATATTCATCAACCACTTGCCCATCACTAATTCTCCTAATTTCAATAACTACAAGTAATGTGGGTGTTAACATAAGGTGCGATTATTGTAGCAGTTTTCCTTCACACTCTCTGGACACCAAAAACAGCAGTCTTACTGAGACTTCTAAATGTAAACAAACACAGAGACTTCTAAATGCAAACAAATAAAGATAATGGCTAGACAGGCCCATACTAAGCGGTAGGGCTGGTAGGGCGATGGCCCTACCACTTTTTGAGCATTACAGTAACTTATAATTATGCCGAATCCAGGATTTTTGATAGGTAGGGTTGCAGGACCAGGAGCACACACACTGGGCCATGGGGAAGGGTGCAAGAAAGAGCAAGTTATTCGGAAGCTCCATGTTGGCTTCACTTGCAGGCTGCTGCATTTAGCATTTTTGGTTCATAATTGGATCAATTTTCCCTACCACATATTTGTGTACATTATATGACAGCAATAGTATAGGCAAAGGTGTGAACCATCTCAAAAATTGCTAGCTATTACAGAAGTGACACATGCAAGGTCACAGGTGTTCATGAAGGAAATCACAGTTAGTATATCTAATGTGTGACCTTGAAAATGGGAGCCCAAAGTCCTCTCTTTAAAGTGACACATGCAAGGTCACAGGTGTGATTGTTAATGAAGTCTCAGCTGAGTTATCTAATGTGTGACCTTGAGCCAAAATGGATGTACATAGAGCCTTAGATGATGATGGCTCTAGTAAGATATATAATTATACTACTTTAGAGCAGAAACACAAGAAAAATAGATACGGCTAAGCAAGTAGGCATGGTCATATTGCATTATAAAATATCATTTTATAACTAAAGGCTTAGCTTGGTTGTAACCCCCTCAACCCAACTCCTGGATCCAGCCCTGTGTTAGCCTGTGTTAGTCTGTGGATTCAGCCCTGTGTCTGGACTTAATAACCTAATTACTTTGTATGTCCATAAAGATTGCACTGATTTATTGAACGAAATTGATGTGGCTAATGAATTTGTGGGTGACTCAGAGCACAGACTACGGCTGTTGAAATTGAAACATTGTTGTGTAGCTGATAATTTAGTTAGTTATATTGTCACAAAATAATTTATTCAAAGGGTAACTTAAACCATATCTAAAGTCTTGGTCCTAGAGTGCGCCAAATTGAACCTAAGAGGCCAAAAATTTTCTGGCAGATCTCCCTAGATAGTGCACTTTGCACGCTGAATGTTCATGGTTCCACACATAATGGCCCTACTACTTCAATTCTGCTTGCTATAGGCCTGCCAGGTACAGTGGAAATGGAGAAGTTGGGACCAATAGTGGATTGATTCAGAGTGTTGGAGGTTTCACTGTATGGATCCAGGATTTTTAGGACTAGGTGTGTGCACACTTGATGGCTTAGGCCAACACTGTGTGCTGCATTACTAACAGTTACACTCAATCGTCAAGTGATATGTGCATGGTCACACACTATAAAAAAATAGTCACACTATAAAAAATAGGAGATATCCTAGCCTGAACCTGAAGGAAACTTAATAAGGAAATTCATAGGATATGCAAGGGCACAGCATGTTTCCTTGTTTTCTATTTAAAATGTCATGAAATATACTGTGCCCTTGTGTATAAGACATTATGTTTATAAAATTATCAAGTAAAAATGGGGATGGCTAGGCATGGTCAAAATTTCTAGGGCACTGGGCTTCAGAACAAAAGGCCCCACCCCTGGTTGATATTAGCATGGTACATGATAGTGTGATCTTGAAGGTAAGAATTGAAAACATAACTAGACTATGAACTATAAGCAATGCATGTAGTTACAGGTGGATAAGCAGTTTTCATTGTTGTCTTTTTTCAATGGCATGACCAAAGAGATGTCTAGCATGTGAAGATCATGTATAGTGGCCACAGCTGATCTTCACCTATTAGACCGCCATCCTATTAGACCGCCATCCTATTAGACCGCCATCCTATTAGACTGCCATCCTATTAGACCGCCATCCTATTAGACCACCATCCTATTAGACCACCATCCAATCCGTGATTATGCTGCTCCAGCTGCATGTGCATGTAAAAATACTGCTTGGAGATGGCCTAATGATTGTACAGATGCCACAAACTGTTCATGTTACTGTGATCGTGATTGTCACAGATGTAGATAAAGTCCTAATGGTATGAATTATCAGTGCTGGTCACATGACTTGTAACGAATCAGATGCTCTGAAAAGTGTGCTTTAAATCTCTTAAAGCATGCTAAACATGAAGAACTGTGGTCAGGAGCCTAGTGGAAGATCCACTAGGACTGTGACTTCCAGCCTCAGTCGCACCATTCTTGAGCATTATAGGCACCATTCTCATGCAGGCACATTAAAAGACTTAGAGCTAGATAAATATTAATTCTTAGCTATTTTCATGACACTTGAAATTCAGAGTTACCTGACTACCAAGGGTGAAACCTACCTCCATTAAAGGTTTGCACTATAATTGTTATGATCCCTCTTCAGTTAATTATTCGGTAGCTGAGGATGAAACTAGCGCAAATGATATGGCTATTGAATATTTAACCTACCAACCTTCCCTTCTCCATGTTATTAGGAGAGGGAAACTTTGAGGGGCTATATATATATATATATTATAATTATATATAATAATAATTATTATATATATTGCTTTTTAAGAAAAAGAGAGAGGGATCATCAAATATGGGTCAAGCAATGACTCACAAAAAGGGAAGAGCTATAGGTGCATGCATATAATCAATTAATCAAAGTTCTACATTTTAAGCAAAATAGGATCAAAAATAGTTCACCAGGAAAAAAATCATTTACAAAGTATAACTATAGCTAGCTGACAGCTGCTGGTGAATTTGAATCTGCATAATATATGCAAAATGTATACAAGGAAAAAAGTACTCTCTATAATAATAGCTACATGTGTAGGGGGGGGGAATCAGGGCTGGATCCAGGAGTGGGTTCCCAAGTGCTTTAGCTGCACTCTAACATATATTGACCCCATGCCTACTTGCTTAGCCATGTCTATTTTATTTTTGACAACCTGAAGTAGTATAATTAGAGAGCACATGGGCTAACTTAACTAATGTAGTTATTATTATCAGAGTCAAAAGAAACAGTCTCTATGTATACATGACATCCATTTTGGGCTTCACTTTCAAGGTCACACATTAAATAACTCTATGGTCACACCTGTGACCTTGCATGTGTCACTTCTTAATTACAGAGGACTTTGGCTAAAATTGGTCGATCACTTGAATGCTATTGGGTCGGGGGTTCATCCCTACTACCACACTACCATATTTTTCTTTGATCTAGCTAATATCTGTACTCTACAGATACCACTACCTTGCAAGTCATAGTCATCCAAAGTGTCAGTGAATTGCAAATGTTATTATATATCATTTGCTCCTTTGGTGTGGGCAATGCTTTAGGGTACCAGACTTCTGTTGGAGCATTTACCTTCTGGTGCCGCCCCTTCCTCACCTGATGCTTTGATTATTAACTGGGGGTCAAACCTTATTGTACTTGATTGCAGTTCTTTTCTTGACAACCTTGAGTAAACTGACCATGCACGCTTGCCCCACAAATGCAACTTTGCACCATACTGCAAGAGAAACTTTTTCCTGCTGCATAATATTTTGCAATCATTGTCTGGGAATGCCAGATAAATAAGATCTGGGGAAAGAGAAGATGAATTCATCCTATGATAGTATCACTTACAAAACAAAATCCTCATCTTCTTTCGACCTAAAATCACTTGCAAATGGTCAAAAGAACTAGCTACGTAGTTATAACTTCTCCAGTATCTAAACAGGTACTGATAATTCAAATTTTTGAGCTTCCTGCAATGACAAGGCCAGAAGTTGCTTATCAATGGTAAGGATAACATCATTATGCAGGATCATAGGCAGGATCCAGCATTCCTGGCTTAATTGTACTGACCACCAAAAACAATAAGTACTTACAGAAATACTATCATTATTATAGCAATCCCATCGTTACTCTCTCCTCTCTCTCTTGCATGAAAGTTTAGTCATGTTGATATGTAAAAATCAGCCCAAAAAAAAAAAAAAAAAAAAAAAAAGGATAAATGTATAGCTGCAGTAAGTATTATCTAGCAGAATTTGTTGCTTTCCTGTTTAAAACAGAAGTGGAGACATGTATTAGGGTGACTGTTTACAGCAGTCATGGATCCTGCATGTGGATGTTTTTTAAACTGTTCTCCAGGGCTTCCCTACTGACCTAATAGCTATCTCCATCAAGTGCCAGAGGCTGGTAGAATTAGTAGCAAGTCTCTCTGACTTTACCAAAGGTTTCATCCTTTGTTTATCATCATTAGCCACTGATGCCCGTCACATTACTGTTTTACAACATTCTGAAACCAGCCTGTCACTGCTCTTTATTAAATACAAAAAGTGGTATAGAGAGATATAGATGGAGGAAAGAAAGGAAATCTGTTCAGATCAATAACATGCACTCTACACAATACTATCATCAATGTGCCAAAATACACTTTTCACCATGGCTATGATTATATTAACAGCTTGATATAGAGGCAAGGTACTTGAAGGTAGGAATCTTCATAATTAATGCTTATGCAACTTATGCAACCAAGTTATTGTTGAAACTATGTATGCATATTTTAGGTATCAATAATGACAAATACCTTTCCAGGAAACATGGTATTATAACTTCACACTTAAAAAAACCCCACTCCACTACCATAAACACCAGCTGTTGCATGTGTGTATCCATATGTGTTGGCAATATAAAAAGGATTACCGCAGGCTCAGCACTCATACAGCAACAAGAGCAAGTATTGAAGAATGGTTCCAATCAGTGGCATATCAGTAATTATTGTTCTAAGTATAACTGGAATTGTTCAGTCACATCCAAGCATTAACAGTGTCAACTCTCAGTTTCATATTTTGTCATGTAAGTAATTTTAGTATAATTACGAAAATGGATATCAGTATAGTCACCATGTAGCCCCTGGATTTTGCCCACCATATAAGTACACATGTAATAACAATGGTGGCTGCATTCCTGGACATCAACGCTGTGATGGCCACCCAGACTGCCAGAACAGGGATGATGAAGTTGGATGTAGTAAGTCATCACAAGAAATGTACCATGACAATCATTCAAAAATCTATAGTCTGTGCACGTGATCAATATCAGTGTTTGGATGGTCAGTGCATAAGTAGAACTGATAGATGCAATGGAATCAATAACTGCAGGAATGAAGAAGACGAACTACATTGCCGTAAGTACTTAACAATCATTGATTGGTAATCAGTCTCACTCCAGTTAGCCTATTAGTAGCCTCATACCCAGGCTCTTGTGGGTGAGCAAAAAAAAAAAAAAAAGGCCTAGGAACACAGCTAGCCTGTTAGATGATCCCAGGGGAATTGAAATACAATTTTCGATTCATACTGTTGCTTATACAATGATCTTGGAAAGCAATAGTTGTTAACAGAAATTATAATAATCAGCATGTCCTCAAAATAAGTTTCGTTGCACTGAGAATGGACAATGTATCTCTCTGCGTTATGTGTGTGATGGATTTAATGACTGTCAGAATGGAAGCGATGAACAAAGATGCCGTAAGTCCTGAAATAGTTCAATGATAATAATAATATTATTAACTCTGTATAACTTCACATTTATAGCCACTTTTCAACAGAAATATAGGACAATGGTTTGTGAAATAGCATGTTAGCTGATCAGTCATCGAGTTGCATCTTCCACAGATTCAGGAATTTATAAGAAAAATTCAGGGGACAGCTATAAGGGAGAGACTCAAGATTCATAACAGGAGGTACTAATACGAAATGGAGAATGGATACAGTGATGACTGATACCATGGAACTAGTTTATGGCAAAAGTTCTTTCATCGTGAATAATATTTAGCTTAGAAACAAATAACAGTTTGTTATAAACACTTATTCACTATTGTTTATTGTTCACACAACACTCACCATTACGTCAACCTAAATCCTACAAGTTGATATGTACATGACACTCTATGGAACTGAAGAAAGTTCCTTGAGAGTACCGTAGCCTTATTAAAATCCCCCAACGTTACAGCATCCCAATGTTACAGAAATAGAAGTCGATTCCATACCCATGCAAGTAGATGGCACAATTGTAGCTGAATAAACCATTCCAAACCTTAGGACTGGTAGATTGAAAGTAAATATTTATTTATGTATAATTATATATAAACAGATATGATTGCTCAACTCCTTGGTGTACATACAGGCACTAGTTAACAGTTTGGATTGGGTTCTCCAATAATTCCACCTAACTGGTAATTACATTCATTTCAGACTTTGGACTGGATAAGATAACAAGTTCATTTTGGTGAGATAAGCCCAAAGAAAACTCTATGAAAGAAAGTACAATAATTCTCCTTGAGTTTTTCATAGGGAGCACATACATCTTCGTAATAGCATTCTGGCGAATCAAATTTTTAGATTTCAGGACACAGTGGGAATGGTCACTCGAAATTCTCCCACATAATTATAAAAAATCTATGCATAGCTGAGCAAGGATTTTCTTATTGTGTGATCTTGAAACTAATAGTTGAAAATAACTTCTCAGTTGCTGTTTGGACAAGGGGGTTGCATAGGACTGACTGGGAATTCATACTGTATGGTGAGGTCAGATGATGGAGCATCAAAAGTCTTTGATGAATCTCCTGTAATAACAAGTCAGTTCCAGTCTTGAGGAAGTAATGAGGGGTTTACATCTGAAGTGACTTAAGTGCCAGGGAGGTTGCTCATTAAAGGCACCGAGGATTGGCTATTGAACACAAATTGCTTGTCCCAACTTATCCATACTGTACCTGGCTTGTTTCTTTATTTTTGTTTTTAAATACAATTTAGAAGCACTGGACTACAAGGCTGTCGTTAGTTCTTGCTACCACATCCATGACTCCATAACCTGATTGGATGCAGTAGCACAGCCCTTCCTACAGGTATTCTCTTGATTGTAATTTGGCCCCCTCAATCAGTATGCATAGCTATCCTCAGACTTCTAACTCATGTTGGAGAGCAAGCATAAGTGATCTTGCAAATTTAGCTAGCTACATAAGTTGTAGGGTGCACCTGTAATATTTGTAATAAGAATATAGCATAAAAAAAAATAGAATCCCCACACTAACGATGGAACATAAGCTACCTGTCCCTATCCCTTTACCTATCTGTCCCTACTGTTGTACAGCTAAAAAATTATCTTGCCCTTTATGAGCTCATCTGTGTGTAGTGCTCCATCAGAATTTTGAACATGCTTAACCATGCCTTTTTTTTTACATAACAATTTTTACTGCTAAATATATTATGGAATGCAATGTCGAAATAGAATCATAGCTAGCTGCACATGAATCAAAATCTGCATTTTTTCCACACTGTATTTAGCTTGTGGAATAGCTCTTTCTGAACTCATACGGTTAATGGTTAGAGAATGGGAAGTACCAGGAGGCACTTCTGACAAGCTGTCTTTACAGTTATGTTCGTTTATGTCTGAGCCATAGAGATATAAGTGAACCAACAAGCTGTTATGGATGAGTTGTATGTGGCCAGCACACTTGCATATCTTGACATACTGTTATGGTTAACCATCTGGTCAAAGGCATGCTGTTAACCAACTGGTCATGGAGATGACTGGAACGCTAACACATTATTCACTCACTCTCACCCTATTCTGATTTTTCCATGACATTTAATGTACCCACAAAGGTACAGCTAGTTCCCTATGACCTTTTCCCCAAGAACAGTACATTGCAGTTGCAAACAACCTTGGACAGGTTTATCAATTCAAATTAGTGAATAACGTTAAAGGTTGACTGAACCGTAACAAAATGTGCCTCTATGGCACAGACAAACAATAAATTTTAGCCACATGACAACCCTATAAACAATATCCACCAGTTAATCAGTTAACCAGAATAACAGCTGTACCGCTGTACCTCTACGGCTCAGATGAACAATAAATTATAGCTACATGGCCTTGTCAAAAGTGCCCTTGCGGCTAGCTATAGTAGGTCTCTAACCATATTTTGATTACAACTCTAAAGTGTTTCTTGACTAGTTATGTATACCACCTGCCAGAGTGAACAATTTTAGCTATAAAAAGACTGCCAGACTCTGGCTAACTAGCTAAGAAAGAGGCAGTTTGGATTCAACAACATTTGTCGTTATAATATCAAGAGAAGATGTCTCAATACTGTATGGACAGAATGCAGATTTTAACTTGCATGCAGCTAGCTATAAATTAATCTTTGCAGACGTGGACATTACTGTCAACAACAACTCAAGCTATGACATAACCTGTCATACGCTTGCACTAGATAAAGGAGATTGGAAAACAGAGCTCCCAAGAAAGATTCCCAAATCAGGTGGATCTGGACAAGCAAAGGTAAACTTATAGCTAACTCTGAAACTCTCTTATTACTGTACTTCACCATGCATGGATGCAGGCTCAAGGTAATGTTATTGTTGGAAGACCTGCTTTCAGAATGGAACGTGGAGGAAGTTCAAAGAAAGAAAGCTTTGACATTGCTTATGGGGATGGCCAGGATGCATTATTTGTTCATTCTGGGGCATTAGATTTGGATTTTCAGATGGATAAACGTGTCCAAGGGTCCACCCTTGTTTGCAACTGCAATATTGGTGATCCCAAGTAACTGATGGAACTTTTGTAGCTATAGCTATAAGGAAACTCTTGTAGCAGCTGAAATATACTAAAATAACTATTGTACTAACCATAACTGTGCTATTTGGGCTGGGGGTAAGACACTAGGTACTCTCTTGACATATATCTCTGTTTCTGTGTATACCACAGTAAACCAGGTTGCACTATTTAATTTTGCTACAAAAGAACTTCAAGGCCTGTGATTGAAACTTCCACATGATTATGCATGCACAAAATAACGGAATAACTATATACAAGGAACAAATCAAAAGAGAGCGGATGGCTAATCATAGAGAGGTTACGGTCCAAGCATGGCAAGGAAAAACTCAGGAACAATAGCAACTACCACAGATCAGGCAGTAGCCAAGAGTAGTAAGATTACAGTTAGCATGCAACTCCACCCATGTCATATAAAAGAAAATGAAAGTTAATGTAGGGATGACAAAATACATTTATAAAAAGTGCCCAGTCTTTATAGGCATGTCTCTGAGTAAATTGGTAAACACTGGTAAACATTTATGAAGCTAGGAGTTATATTCCAGCACAATATAATGGGGCATCTGTGCCATTGTACTCTGGACCAATGAAAAAAGAAAAGGAGAAAAAAAGCAACATATGTCGATAGTCTGCTAAGTACTATGTACATGGCACAGATAAAGGGTTAAAATAAATAAACAAACAAGAATTGGGGGTGTTCTTTCCACAATAAACATCTTCTTTACTACTATATGCCACCTGCATACAATTGTTTTATTGGATACATCCCTCTCAAGTCTAAACAGAAGCCCATAGGCCCACTCATGCACACACACAAGCCAATCCCTAGGCCTCTATGGTATAGAAAGCTATCAGGCTCTAGCTGTTTATGTTGGCATGTATAATTGGTGGGGTCAGGAAGTTAAGTGGGACCTTATTACTAGAAATAAGTGCAACAGGATGAACTTGGTAAGATGAGTCTGATATGAAGCACATCACTGGATTTAGTGTAGGACTTCCACTTCTACTTTAACTCTGGTGGAACAAACCGCAGACATTAATCTTGCCTGCAACCTCAAATTTATTGAACTTTCCATCTTACTTTTGTCAATTGATTATGATCATTCCTCTCACATACATCCTCTCACAGCTGCTCAAGCTCATTATGTCACATCTAACATACATTGGTGGTATAATCCACAAGATATGAGAATCCATGGCATGAACTGAAAGAATAAGTAGGTAAACCTGGGGATAAACAGTTCCAAAATGTGAAAATTAATTTACACATTTCACATGTATCAGCTGAGCTGACCTGTTTAAAACAATTGTGTTTTCACAAAATTATCATCCCATATTTAATTGCCTAGCTGCCATCATTCATCATCCATGAAATAATGTGACTTGTAACTGTACCCACATATCCCTATTACACTCTTCTTAGAGTTCATCTACATATGGTAGAGATGCTCATCCTCCAATTACATTTGATGTAGCCTGACCTTGGGGGGCACACCTCACACCCCCACGTACATTTGACAATAAAATGGGTGTGCCAGCATACGATCAAGTCAAGGAAAATTTTCCAGCGCACAAGTACACCATGACTTAAAGTTCATTGACTGACCTAGATAATCAAATGAAAAATGAGCTAGTCTTATGCTATATCAAGAACAGCTTGTTTTAACATTCCAAAGTTTGGGCTTCCCCATCCTGAAGCTGGATCCCATCCACTATTTGCCTCAAATCCAGGACAATGGGTAGAGTGGAAGGAATTTCTTCCTTTAGTCACATCAAGAAAACCTTTGCCATGAAGTGTCTTGTAAATGAGAGGGTTTAAGAATCCAAGAGGTTTTTTGCCGGCATTGAGACGAACGTCATTCAACAATGAAATAATGCCTAGATAAACACAGTGCCAAGGAATTATGAGGTAGCCTCATATCACAGTACAAGGCTAATAATGATAGCTACCATATAATTTCCAAGGTGAACTATTATATCCCACATTTTTAACCCTAGCTCTGTAGCTCAGTAATAACTTAGTAATTCACTGGTCCAGCTCAATATACAGCACAGTTCATAACTGGTGACTTTGCATACCAATAATTATTACTTTGGGAGTGTTGCTTTTTCCCTTTTCAGCTAGGGAAAAAATAAGCATTAGGTGTAGCATTTTTCAATGGCTCAATAAATACCCTCAAAAACAAATGAGCCACTCTATACTATATAGGCAATTCACCTGCTACAATGGGAGTTGCACAACTAGTCCCATCAAGTGGCCAGAATTCACCGTCATTTATTGTCATACAGCCAACTGCAAAGGCACTCAAATCAGGATATCCCCTCCCAAAAGGATTGAAGTACACCCGATTCGGAGATTTAAACTTGTTCAAGTACATCTTAATAGTATCTTTCTGGTAGTCAGGTGCTGGAATAACATTAGAAAAGCCCCCTCCACTTCCTGGCCACACCGTTTTGACATCAGAAATGGTTCCACCAACAGAAGTTACATAGGGGCTACTGGATGGCCAGTAAGGAGTAAAGGAGTGTGGCTTTATATAGTCACAGAGTACTCCACTATCTGCAGATGCAACAAGAACTGTACGCCCAGAAAGTGCAAATTTCATTAGTTCAATTTCAGTACGATTGATGTATGCTGGATCCACCATGGCTTCAATATCAGCATAACTGAGCGAGTGGACCAATGGAGACATTGTACGATTCACTTCAAAGACAATCCATGTGAGGAAATCGTTTAAGATAGACTTTGAACTTGTAGAAACAGATGTAAACGAGGTGCTAACCCCTTGACCAGTTGAAAAGATGTACTGCATATCCAAATCTGCTTCCATGCCTGGATCACTCATGTTGTTATAGCCGAGGATATCAATTTTACCAGCTGTTAGATTAAACTGTCTCAGAAACTTTTCAAGATCTTTTGAGCTGTAGTACTGTTCATGAAAAGAAACCACTGATTGGGATGTGTGTGAGTTACTGGAAGTATACCATGATAAGTTATATACTTCCTGAATTTTTAAAGGAGTTACATTGCCTGGACCCATTACATGTTTTTCCTTGTTAGATTCAGCAGATGTTTTCCTTCCTGGTGCACAATCTTTTGGTGGTAACTTTGGCAAGTCATGGATACTAACTCCTAAAACATAATCAACATGTCCAACCAAACTATCAGGAACAGCATACTCATCAGACCTTATGACTTGCAGCTTGTGTTTGATAGTGTGTTTATAATAGTGAAATTCGGCTTGAAACATATCTTCAGCTACACCTATTGGAATGTGGACTATTGCAAAATCTTGTCCCAAAGTAAAATGAATATATTCTCTCTCAACCCCAGCAGAACTTAACATGTTTACAACTGCTGACACAGAGTCAAAGTGGCCATGCACATACTGCGCAATCTCATCAAAATTCATATAGTTACCATAGTCTGGGGATTCAGGGTCAGAAACAGTGTTTGCTTTCTCTCTCAGCCATTGAGTGCTAGTCTGCCTGATGGCAAATACTACTTCGACATCCTCCCAGCTTTTAGCCCGATCTAGCCTGATCCAAGCATTGTAGAGAGATCCACCGTTCTGATCAGCACATCCAGAGACGCGTGGATTCGCAGACTCCAGATTGAGTACGCCTAGGAATAAGAGCCGGAGAAGGCAAGCCATTGATTCCTGCTAGCCGCAGCTGATAGAAGTGGGCGTGGTTTTGATATTTCGTGAAGTTCTAGTCTAGTATTGTAGTCTCTTATTCCTCTTGCAGGGTGCCACAAACCATAGATATACTATGCACAAACTTAGTGTACATATATGAAGCGGTGATAGCGGTGCAAAGCGGTGCGAAAACCAGGACATCGAACGGGGCAATAACCTAGCCGAGACGATTAATGGGCCAGCTCACTTACCGGTGTCACAGGGAATCCGGCATCCCCTGGAATATGGCACCCCCGAGCAAAATACCCTAGTGGATTTGGCACCCCGTTAGGGAATTTGGATCCCTAGGGTTTTTGGAACCCCCGTCTGAACGTGCACGTGCATTAGTAGCTAGCAAGCTGTTTAAGTTGATTTTTTACTAGCCCTAGCCCTAAGACAGATTTACTAATCTGCAGCAAAGCTATTAGATGCCACCAAATTATTATTTTTTAATTTAAAGATGACTCAGGATAAAAGGAGTGATATCAAGATGATAATTATAATGATAATTAATCAGGATAAGTTACAATTAGAGGAGTGATAATATTGATCAGAATAAGCATAATTATATAGAAGAGTGATGATAAAATTTAGCACATTTTACAATACCATTTCTGTTCTTTCTTCAAATGACGTGATACACGAACACACTTGGTGTGGAACCATTCATCACATCTGTGTACCATTATCAGGTAATCTGCATGTACAGTAAATGTTCAATCTATTTTTCTTTATACTGCTTCGTTTGGACTTTTTATGTGGAAATGGGCATAAATCTAGTTCTTCAAATGCCTGTAACAAGTGTTTGCTTATTGATTCTTGGGTAAATATTAGTTTTCCCGGATCTTGGCCATAGCAAACTGTACAAGCTGCAGCGATGGCAAAAAAACCACAATCGCTGCCTCCTGCCCGCTGCTGCATGGTGACATAGTTTATGGTGATAAATTTACTGTCTGTATGCAGCATGTCCGCAATTATCTCCTTGAGTGAACTGGTCAGTTGCAGGTTCATGCTGTCGAAAACATTGATTGATGCAAGGGGGCAGCCAACTGTGGACACTGTGATCCAATGACTACCACCTGCATGAAGAATCTGAATAAATTCCTTTCTGGATTGCACCTCTAAAGTTTTAGTATATTGCAAAACCGTGTTCTGCAGTCCTGAAACAAGAGGGTGTCTCATTTTCAATAGCTGCTGAGCAGCAAAAATGATCTGGTCAGTTAACCACTCTCCGCTTTCTATTAGTGTCTTGTCCTCCAGCTGTAATGTGGTCTCACCTATGACTCTCCACACTTTAATCGATTTCTTGGGTAGTGGCTCTTCAGTAAGATCAATAATCTTTTTTTTCCCCCTCAGTAACCAATTTATTTGAGCATGTCCTTCTGATGTGCAGCTAGTCCCTTGCAGTTTGCATGGGCAATGCTTTTGTGGTATAATAAAATCTCCCAGGATTTAGCTCTATGCACTATTAGGTAGTTATATCTATTGAGCTATGTTATAACAATTTTTTACTTTCTATAGTAGCTAAGAGACATGTTGCTCTGTGGCATCTAGCTAGCTATTTATATACGTAAGTAGCTATCTAGAATATTTTCCAATACTGATTTGTATAAAGCTCAATCATGCATTCACATCAATATAGATCAGTTATAAACATTCCATCGCTGTACACTTGCAAAAAAAAATTAACTTTCTAGCTAAGCAAGACACTAGAAAAAAAACAACATGCTCTTGAAGTATGAGCGATATATTATATACGCCCAACTATAAAGGTGAATAGCTAACAAGCTTGAGATTTTGATGCACCTATAAACAGCATAGAAATATAGCTAATAACTAGTGAAAAAATATCCTAGGAGATATTATCATTATAGAAGAGATTCATCATTAAGACAGAAACGACCTAGGAGATTTTTTATTGCTAGGGCAATTTGTTGGTGAGCGATTGTCTTTGTATAATCATATCATCTCTCTAATAGCTACCTTAATATATCCTGGCGGCGACCAAATATCCTAGGAGATTAGGTCGCTCGCGTCGGATATTTTGTCGCCGCGACAGAATCTCCCAGCGACAAAAATACAGTCGCCGTTCGAATTTCCGTCGGAAGCGTATGGTTTGTGCGTGCCATACAAATTTAGGCCTATCAACACTTCTATTTATGGCACGCACAAACCATATGCTTCATATGGAATGTTCGAACGGAGCTGCAATTGACTGTAAACTGTGACACCGTATTGCGGTGCGTGGAAGAGCTGAAAAAGCCTAATGTGGAGGAATCGACCTCTCGAAGTTCAGAAGTAAGTCCATAGCATAGCTAGTACCACCTTACTCGTGCAAAAGGCAATTTTTTTTGCTGCTAGGACACCCATACCAGCCTGTTTTAGCCTGTACCTGTATCCCCTTACATGGAAGAATATAGATTTGCAATTTACAGTTTCAGAGTTTAGTGTACACTCTACTTCATGCCCTCATACCTAAAATGTAGTGAACTTTGCAAGAGTTTCAGCCAGTAGTTCACATTTGCTGGGTGTGTCTTTGCGTACCTTTTTTGAAAAAGTGAAGTTGTTTCTAGTGACCCCAATTTATATTCATAACAAGTAGTTATTCCTTCATGCCCTCCACCTATGCTTATTCCCTTGCCGAGAAAAAGCTCAATGATTAGAGTACATTAATTTTTATTATATTCCTCAGGGATGATCGACTGAGAGGGAGGCTTCAATGCCTTCACTCATAGTTCGGGCAGAGAACAAGAAGGTGCAGAGGTGAAGAAGAACCTGAAAGAAATCACCAGGATCAATGGCTGTATGATATTAATTAATGCAGGCATGCGCAATAGGCAGTTTATATTGCCACTTAATCTATGCTTAAAGGGATATAGTGAAGTAGCTAAAGTGCTATTGGAAAAGGGTGCATGGGTTAATCTTCAGGAAAGTAAAGGAGGATCTTCCTTGATTATGGCTGGTCAGGAAGGACATACTGAAGTGGCCAAATTATTGCTTGAATAAGGAGGTCATATAAACTTGCAAGATAATAGTGGACAATCTGCTTTGATGGCTAGCTGTGGAAAAGGCCACTTTAAGATGGCCAAATTGCTGCTAGAAAATGGTGCTAATACTGATTTTCAAGACACCAGTGGTCTAACAGCTTTGATGATATCCAGTTTGTAAGGGTATTTCGATATTGTTCAGCTACTGATTGTTGAGTATCGCGTTCGGGTGGACTTGAAGCAAAAGGATGGTGGTCACTGTGAAAAAAGGACATTCTAAAGTGGTAAAGATCCTGCTAGAAAATGGTGCTACAGTTGATATGCAGAACAATGAGGGAGATACTGCATTGCTTATTGCCAGCAATGAGGGATATCCTGAAGTGGCCAGGTTGCTCCTGAAAAGTTGTGCTCAGGTTGACAATATTGGGAGATCAGCTTTAATGCTTGCCTGTTCAAAAGGGTACCATGTCTGAAACAGTAAAAATATTGATAGAAAATGGGGCAAGGATAGATTTGCAGTGGAGTAAAGAGCATTCTCCTCTGATGATAGCCAGTCAGGGAGGATATTCAGGTGCTGCTAGGAAATGGTGCTCAAGTAGACCAACAGACAGGTAGTGGGGCTTCAGCTCTGATCAGTGCTAGTGAAAAAGGACATAGTGGAATACGGTGCTGTTGGAGAATAACGGGCAATCTGCTTTGATGTTTGCTTGTCAAGAAGGACATACTGAAGCAGCCAAAGTGTTGGCAGAAAAATGGTGCTCAGCTTAACCTTCAGAAAGAACAATGGGGATCTCCTTTAATGCTTGCTTGTAAAAAAGGACATTCTGGAGTTGTCAAATTACTGCTGGAAAAGGGAGCTCAGGCCGACCTGCAGGATAACAGAGGGAGGTCTGCTTTGATGTATTTCAGTGAAAGAAAAAGGACATTCTGGAGTTGTCAAATTACTGCTGGAAAAGGGAGCTCAGGCCGACCTGCAGGATAACAGAGGGAGGTCTGCTTTGATGTATTCCAGTGAAAGAAATAAGTTGGAAATGGCCAAACTATTACTAGAGAATGGTGCTCAGGTCGACATTCAGGGTTGTGGTGGGTGGTCTGCTTTGATGATTGTCAGTTTAACGGGACACCTTAAGATTTCTAAACTGCTGTTAGACTATGGTGCTCAGGTTGATCTACAGCAGAAAGGAGGGGGGTCTGCTCGGATGATGGCCAATCAAGGAGGACATTTTGAAGTGACCCAGCTGTTGTTGAACAACGGGGCTCAAGTGGACATGCAGGCCATGATGGTGGAAGGTGTGCCCTCTTTGTTGCCAGTAATTTTGGGCATGATCAAGTAGTTGGACTCCTCTTAAATAATGGGCAAACATGGAAGTAACTGTTCTCCAACTGTGAATAGCAAACTAGCTACACTGGGACATTTTATCTCCTTGCCCCCACCTTTAAAAACCCCCTGTAGTAGGTATGCTGCTAATGGTAGCTTATTTAGGTGCTGGAGAAGTCTTCGTTATTCTTCTCATGTCACAAGTCTATTTTTCTTTTTTTAACAGGAGTATAGTGTTTGATGAAAATCCAAAAAATAACAACTATCACATTGTCCACAGACACGGTGAACTTTGAGGATGTGAGCGTATCTGTATCAATACCAAAGCAAGAGCTGGATCAGGGGAGTCAAATGGAAGTATTCGTTCATCCCTGTGTGACTGGATCCTTCATAGTCTCAGATGGTTACAAGCCGGCTACCTCATACAACCTATTACAAAGGGGAAATTGCAAAATAATGTGATAGTGCATATCCAGCACTATGTTAGTCTGGAGAGTAAAGAAGACTGTGAAGACATGGCATTCCTTGTTGCCGGCACCACCCCCAAGAATCCAACCCAGTTAATGCCTTTCGAAAGATAGAGGGAGAAGATGGTGCCTTCAATGTGGGAGACAGATTTGGAACATTTGCTCTCAAGTCTTTCAATTTAATACAAGTGGTTAGGAGGATCAGTATATCTGATGTAGAGAGAACAAAAGGTATTTAATGTGATGATAAAGGAGTAGTGTCATTATGGCTTTGATTTTATAATGTACTGCTTTTTTTAAGCATCGAATTGTGTCTCATCCATGTACTCTGCTGCATTGAATCATAATACAGTGTTTCAATAGAGGCAGTGTACATAGTCAGGAACAGTGCTTAATTAATACCCGCCAAATACAGTATCCCCTTAAAACGCTAAAATTAGTAGCCGCCAATAATACCCACCTTAAGGTACATTATACAGCTTGCATTATTATTCCTATAATGTGGTTGGTGCAGAGTAAAATGACTTTGTGCATTTCATGTAGATAATATCTTGCTGGAACTTGTGGATCAGAGTTTGCTAAGTGAGTGCAACTGTAATTATGACCTTGAAACTCCCATATAAATTTGTCTATCCATTTAGCAGCACCTACGAAATTACCAAAAACAATCACTTTTTACCTAATGTCTATTTACATTCACTTGATCCCTTGATCATTCACTATATCTCCTCAGTTTTCACGTTTAAGACACCAGCAGAGAGCTGATCACCCACTCTATGAGCTGGTTGTTTTGTTTTTTTATTGTTTTTTTTTAGCAGTTATAATAAATTATCAAGGGATCAAGTGAATGCAAATAGGCTTTGGTAGTTATTCCTTATTAAGAACAACATATTTTTTTTCCACAAACAGGGGCGTCAGAGGCAAAATTGAAGTGGTGAGGCCATGCATATGATTTTGTGACCATACAGCGCGCAAAGCGCGCCATCTAGGGGGGTCTGGGGGCATGCCCCCCCCCAGGAAAATTTTGGATATTCGGGGCTCTTAGATTGAATCTGGTGCAATCTGAGGGGGAATTTTAGTGAAGTACATAACAGCATAATATTAATAATTAATTCATATCACTGTTTTTAAATTTTCCAAATAATAGTTCTCTGTGGTCATGTTCATGAATAAATTCATTTGCAGTAGCTATCAAGTCAATTTTGTCAGTGAGATCCCTGTGTATGTGTAAAGTCATTAGATAGTTAAGGCAATGCTGTGTCATTGTAGACCTCAGGTACGTTTTTATCCTACGAAGGGCACTGAATGACCGTTCACTGACATGTACGTTAAATTTTCACATGACATAACCTGTACATATTAATTAAAAGTACACTGATGTGTTGAGCAGCATGCAGTGCATAATTAGTGGCCTGTAATAGTACCCAAAAAGTGGTGAGGCTATAGCCTCACCAGCCTCATCATTTCTGACGCCCCTGACAAAGAATCGTTTTGTTTTTTTCCTTCATATATTTTGTTCTATTTTAGCACCTGAGGATTATGGAGAAGTGTTCAATTCAATTGAAAGCCTTTCTGCTCAATTATTTACTAAGCTACATTTGAAAGGGTCTGCATTGGACAGGATCCAGCAAAACCACCCCAGGGATAGTGTCTCAACATGGCCATGATGGAATGGCTCAAACTAAACTCCAACTATCACAGGTAAAGAGAAAAATTTGGGAAAGGAGGTAGTTAATTTCATAGACCTGCATGAAAATATCAATACAACCTACTACTGTAGTTATTAAAGCTAGCCTTTTCTGTGAAGGCTGAGGTCACCTTGAAAGTTGGTATCCTAGTAGGCAAAATAGAGCCTTTGTGAGTGCATGTCTGTAGTGTATGGATGATGACCTGAAATAGATTCTTCATGCAGTTTCTTTGTGCTCCTGCAGCATTTAGAAAACGCTATCCCTAGGTGTTTGGCATTAGGATTATTTCTACGACTAGACATCCAATTATGTATGGTGTCCTTGGGGTTCTGAGGTTAGATCAGTCAGACCAGACTCAAGTTGCAAAAGGCCTGTGGGTACCTAGACAAGCAAATTGAATCCACTTGCTAATCGTGTTCATTAATTGCTTATACATACGCACATAGGTATGGGAGGAGAAATCAGCAGAGGCTGTGAAGGATATTAATTATGCACTTTTTGAAAGTATCGCTACAAAACAAAGTAAGTTTTTATAATGCAGGAATGCAAGTTTATTAATTTTTTTCCCCTTTTTTTCCTGTTATACCAGCCTGCAAAGTTGTGTAACGATTCTGCTATCATAAGAATTGACCCTCTGAATTCTGTACCACTATTTGCTGTATGTGATTGAAAATTATTGTTTATGTGAAATTGGATTCCAGATATCAAAATTATATTTTGTAGCCAATGGAATAACCTTTAATAAATAGCTGCTTGGGAGAGGAGTGGTGCCGAAGCTAACATAACGTACCTATTTGTATGGTAACCTTACGTGGGGGGTGGGGCAGACCTGTAACACTATAGCCATCCAACTTCTCTCCCTAGCCTTGGAAGTTAGCTTCTTCTTTTTCTTCAGACCCTCCCTCTCTCAAACACACTCCATGCGATGACACTTCAGTTTGACATAGGTGCAAAAGTATTAAGTTATCAACTAGGAATGCAAAGCATCGAGGGGCAAGCGCAAATGCTCAGTTTACCCAAGGTCATCACGGAAAGAAACTACAATGTTAGGATGGACGTACAATTATAAATATTTATACGTTTGCATAATTATGAAGGTGATCACTAGTGTGGGGATACCCCCATTACAGTGTCTTAACTAATCATAGGTATATGGGAAGGCCAAACTCTCTCCCCCACCCCACTTACAAAGAGAAAATGAAAGCCAGCTCCCACACACACACAAAGCTTCCTGGGTATGGCATTATTACTGTGCAGATTCCAAATAGGTAAGCTTCATTGTCCAATAGTGTAACTGTAATATTCATGCAATACCAACTATATCCCTTAGTGTGTCATTATAATCAGCATACAAGTTGCTCGACATTTAGAAGTGTCTTATACGTAGCTACATAGCTAGCACTAACATGCATCAAACTGCTGTAATGCTTCTTTGGCTGTTGGCCACTACTTCCTGGTGCAGACCAACGATTAGAGTGAACTCAAGGGATTATGATACACCATTTAGAAATCGCACTGCACGTCAGAAAGTGAGTTGAGTTGAATGATGATTTAGTACATGATTGCAGCATTTCAAATAAAGCCATTTCTGCATGGGTGGATTCATTGAAATGAGATGGGGAGTTTTTGTCCTATGCCATTTTAGTAACCAGTGTTTGAATTTAAGACAACCTTGACATAATTCTATAGGATGTGTTTCCTCTCATGGAAGCTGATGATGATCTTCCTCGATATAATAGCAATGGAAAATACTTTGAGGGTGGTTTGGCCGTCAGCAGAGAGCTGATAAAAGCATACTTCGAGGAGCCAGTAAATGCTGAAGTAAGTTCACTACATAATTATGATTGTAGAGCCTGGGAACGAGGCTAATCATGTACACCGCTTGTCATTCACCTTTTAGCATACATACGTACATACCATGTAAAACAAGAAAGGTGTTTTAAGCATAAAGAAGTGCAATAACAGACTGGAACCTTTTTATAACCATTTAGATTTCCACAACTGCAGTACAAGAGTCTCTACGCTGGCTGATAGTCTTGTGTGTACCCCACTGTATCGGTGTAGCAACCTTTGCCATCTGAACGAAATACCAGGGTATCTTCTCCAGCATGTTCTGTTTCTTGGAAGTCTTCTCGCTCCACTCTCTGATTGCTACTTTGATCTTTCCTGCTGTAGAGTCGTTCACACTTTTATGGATGTGATAAACTACTCTTCCTTCTGGATAACAATCAATATACAAACACCTGGATGTGATTTTCATCATGTTATCCTGCATGAAATAGGCCATGCAATTGGACTATGGCACAAACATACCAGACCCGATCGAGACTCGTACATCAAGATCAACAAAGAAAATAATACCTCAAGGGTACCTGAGTCAATTTAAAAGGCGTACCAGGTCTGAAGTGAATACATATGAACTGGGATATGATTATGGTTCGATCATGCACTACAACCAAAAGGCATTAAGTAAAAATGGGAGGAACACAATCGATATTATAATGTATTGGTCTCAAGGAAGCCAATACCTCAACACTTAAGTGTGAGTGACTGTGTAACAATCAACAAACTCTATGGATGCAATTAAGAATACAATATGACCTTGAATATAATTATAAACCTATATAATAATGATGGTGATAATTATACAGCATTGTATTTAATTGTTTTCTGACAAATAATACCAGGAACAAGGCTGATGGTGATAACTCTGCACTGACACTCTTTCTTGACAGTACTTACATAAGAATTGCCATTGCACACACAAAAAAAAATTAAAATGTTGGATACACACAACAGATAGCATGGGTCATGATTATAAATATATCTTTGATTTAGGAGCCATGACGAAATAAAAATAAAGATAAACTATTCTTCATGGTGATGAATATTAGCCATTCTATGGCACTTACAAAAGTCTACAATCTGCTTATGAAGAAGTCTTAAGCTCTCATCAAACTATTGTAAAAAGTAAAAATTATTGATGATGCATATATACTATGTTTAGACCAGGCGTTCAATGAAATCAGTGTCTAGCACTATGAGTGCAGCTAGAGTTGTTTTTTTTTAAACTCTTGCGACAAGTGAACAGTATTGTGCAAGCATGATCACCAATGTTCACTCGGTAAGCATTGAATCAAGGCATTTTATAATACATATGACAAAGCATGCATGCATAGAGCTTGTACATACATGAATGCAACTTATTTTCACAGGAGAAGAAGTAGTTACACATGTACCTAGCTCCAATAATTTTTCTAAGTACTCAATGACTATACTAACACATGCACACACACCACCATCATTCCTGAGCCCAGAGGCTGACTCAGGGCAGGATTTTATGGGGGGAAGCTTTGAAAATTTGAAACAGCAAAAGACCCCTGGGGATAATGACTGTATGCTTGACCTTCTCCGCACTTTTAACTTACCTCTCTACTACTGTAGTCTTGAAACGTAGACAAGGAGATAAACCAAGAACTGGATAACCTGGGGATTAAGCAAACGTGCAAAGAGCTAGCATGATTTAGGGGGGTTTGGTCAAGTAACACTTTGGTACTTGGGTACAAAAAAACCAATTCGGCTTGTAAGTGATTTATAAATAAATCTAAATTACTGCTGCCTAAATCCACACCCGACACATACATATATACATAGTCATTGAGAATTTGTTACCTGATGACATATGACATATCTGTGACTAACCTTTTTCTTCAGATTTAGCTTAGCATGTGCACATGCAATGGCATTCCTACACACAAAAAAAAACGAGAATCAATTAGTTCCTGACAATCTATTGTGTACTAAGTACAATACAATTGTTCAGAGAACAGAGATTGTTCTGATCCAGTTACTATCAATCACTTAGGCAAGTGAAATGAGCCACACACTGACAATATATGTATGACTATTATGTGTACACCAGAAGACTTTCTTTCTTCTGGTAAGGCAAGATCTTTGGATTGATCCATGCAAAAAAAACAAACAAAAAAAAATGCTTCCTATGACAAGTCTGTGTGAAGCTTGCTTCATATTATACTAAACCATACATACATTACCAATTGAAATACATACATGCTGTTGAGAGCTCCGATGGGAATGTCCATACCACGTGATGCAGACATCCGTACTCTACGACTAGCAATATAAAAATCCTGCAATAGAATGGAGGCATCTTCATTTAACTCCACTTCCATCACTGATGCACTGATGCCATGCACAAGTATTGATGCAGATCCACAAGAGGCAAGAGGTGAGGAGAGCCTCCGCTTCTGCTACTGCTCATGATATGACTCATCATGACATCATGCAGGTGTTCTTGAGAAGAAAGGTCAGTGGGGTCGTTCACTACTACCAGCCCAAAATGACTGCAAAGTTATGTGAACTAATATGAATAAAGTGTATCAGTTATATATTTCCAGACTCACTCTACTAATCCTTTATCGATGACTGATGTGTCCTAATAGAGTCAATACGATGATTAATGTATAGATCACATTATAATCTTTTTTAGGGGACACCTTAGTATATAATATACTTTCCTTCTATGGCTCTTGATACCCAGACCCTGCTTTTTTTCACAGGGCCTGGGTACGAGGCTACAATTTCTCATCACAAGCAAGCTGCTTCTATAAATCCATGCACACAAAGTATTTCCTATAATTTGTCACACACACCTGGAGGGAATACTCCCTCAATACTTTACTATCGGCTTTAGATAAAGATTTCTTTCTGTCATGCTGATCTACAAGAGCCCAGATCTTACAGCTCAATGGCCAAGATAATTCCCGAGCCTTAGTTTCACCCTTCTGCTTCTGCCTAGGCACATTCAAAACCACCCGATCTCTCTCCATGGCTGCATAAATACATTGAATACTACTAACTACATAATTATGCACTATATTATATAGCTACATACCTTTTTTCAGAATTTCTCTAACATCTTTCTTGAGGGAGCCGAGATTCTCTATAATACACACTCCATCATGAGCCAACAAAAGGCTTCCAGCTAATAATGGTATGTAAAGCTCCAATTTCATACACACACCACATAATACTGTAGCCATAATTTATCCCTAGAACAATCGTAAAATCAGTCATACACATTCTATCACTGAAGGAAAGGATCACAATACCACCAGATCCAGAGCCATTCATGGCACTCAGGTTCTTTGGTTCATCTTTAATAAGAACTGTGCAGTATAACACTATAAGCTAAATCACCGAATTGAGATGGAGCCAGAAACCCACTTCAGTTCTAGAATTCCATTACTAAACAGAGAAAACTTGTCTACAGGTTCAGCTAGCAAACATATTTTACTGCCCCTAGTCATACTATCAATGAATGTACCCATGTTATTCCTCCTTAAGGAGGCAACGAGATCATTTAGTGAAGTATGGTGAACTGGATTAGGATCCAAAGCACTGGCAACTTTAAACAACTGATGGATAGTAACTGTATCTGATCCATAAGCAAGAAGATCTAACACTGCAAATAAAAAACATCGAAGTAGAAGTCATGCACGTCAGATGATTGATACAAAGTAGAATAAACAATCGATTGAACTTATTATAATCAGTTTGCCTTTACTACATTAGCTTAACGACCACACATGAGCTGCTTCCAATCCTGTGTATGTACATACCATGTTTTTTTCTGCTGTCTTCTTTTACTGACCGGACTGAGCAGCAGAACCTAATTGCCTAATCGGGTACCATTTGATAGCTCCTCAAATGTAAGTACTATGATAACCATCACCTTTCAAAATATGAAGAATGTTTCTAGGCATAGAGGGCAATAGCTTCTGCCTCTGACTTAATTCCATTGAAATATTATTCGCCTGAATGAAACATATGAAGACACATACTTGCTATGCATACTGTGATTCTAAAAGTTGCTATGTGGCTAACATACCTCTATAATTGAGTCGATGAATGTCTGCTGAGAGTGAGTGACTAGTTTATGAGTGGGAGCACCAATTATAGTGAACCTTTCACTGCTCTCTCATTAACTATAGAAATATAGCTAATCCTTAGACTAGGAGATATTGAACACTAAGACAGAATAAAAATAGTGATTTTTTTATTGCTAGCTAGGAGAGCAATTTGTTGGTGAGCGTGCATAATCAGATACAGCTATACCACCTACTTCACATGCAGCGACAATATATCCTCGCGGCGACAAAATATCCTAGGAGATAAGGTCGCTCGCGACAGAATTTCCTAGCAGCGACAAAATAAACTGTGACAACGGATTGTACCGCGCAGATCGTATTGTTGCTATGGGGCGTTTCCAATTAGTCTATACAATTAGGCTAGCATGCATCAGAGGTGAACTGAGTGTCCACGCTATATTCGCCATCTTCCAATAATTTTCTGACTTTCTGTACAACACCTAACCTGGCTGCTTCGTGTATAAGGGAGGTAACTTCTTCTCAGCATGCGCAGGTGCCTAGTACTACGTAGCGATTCCGGAAGCCATACATTTCCTGAAACTTTGCCCGGCCAGCGCAGCCTGACGGTTATATAAGCGCTTGATGTTTGGGTATCACTAGTAGATGTCATACAGATTTACCGTTTTCCCTCCATAGAACTAAATTAACTGTGAACATAGCACACTGGATCATTTGGTGTATGAGTAGTTAGTACATTATTAAGCTGCTGCTGGATATGAGTTACGCGTTCATGTGTTGATTGATCTTTAGCTAGTTATATGTGGGCAGGTCTAGCTTCCGGTGTCACAGTTGGGAGATTCTGTCGCGGCGACATAAATTCTGTCGCGAGCGACCTAATCTCCTAGGAAAGTTCGTCGCAGCCAGGATATATTGTCACTGCATATAAAGTAGCTATCGGAGAGGTAGTATAGCTATATCTGATTATACAAAGACAATCGCTAACCAACTCCTATAGCAATAAAAATCTCCTAGGTCCTTTCTACTACAGAGTTCCATATAGGCTGTGTCTACAGTCCCGGCAACGGGAGCGGTCCTTTCAGGCCACCAGTCCAGGCACCCGGGATTCTTCATAGATTCAGGCACCAGGACACTTAAAAATTTTTTTTCAAAGATAGAAAAAGAGGGGAAAAAAACTCTAATTTGCGTGAGACCACACCTTCAATAGCACGCAGTACTAACCATAGATATATAACACGTGTAATTGCAGCGAGCGAGCTGACTCTCAGGTCATGACTCATTGAAATTTTAAATATATATATATATATATCTAGGTCTACACTCCAAAATACCCCAGGCGTACGTATGGTACGGTACGTGTCGTATATAGTAGCGCCTGCGCGTGCATAATGCGCATGCTCCAATAATTGTAATCAAGCCTAGATCGTTTTCTACAGCCTTTTGTCATAGAGGCGCTAGGCTTATCAAAGTGAATTGTAGGCGCTTGGCTTATCTAAGTGCTTGTGGTAAGTATTTACAGCTTTTCAAAGTGAATTGTAGGCGTTTGGCTTATCTAAGTGCTTGTGGTAAGTATTTACAGCTTTTCAAAGTGAATTGTAGGCGCTTGGCTTATCTAAGTGCTTGTGGTAAGTATTTACAGCTTTTGATGCGTGGAGCTTTCTGGTTGGAACCACCACTTACATGACTCTTAACTCTGACGCAATATCAAGCACTGGAGCCTATCATGCTCACTTGCTCACGGTCTAAAACTAAAGTAGTAGTTGTAGCTTATCTAATACATATAAACTAAACAGCAAAATCTTCTAAAGAGTTGTAGCACTAAAGAATACTCGCTCGCTGCCAACTGAATGTTGAACGTTGCCCTAGTATATCTATGTACTACGGTGCAAAACACCTTCTAACTTCAAACTCTTTGGTTGCTAAGCTTAGGCGTAAATAGTACGTCTCATACTCCTATCGCTCGTCGCTCGCTCCCTTGCAGGAACCATCATAATAAATAGTCCCGATGTCACAGTTTACCGGTATTTTATCGCTGGGAGATTCTATCGCGGCGACAAAATATCCTAGGAAATTCTGTCGCGAGCGACCTAATCTCCTAGGATATTTCGTCGCCGCCAGGATATATTGTCGCTGGATATAAAGTAGCTATTGGAGAGGTGTTATAGCTATATCTGATTATACAAAGACAACCGCTCGCCAACAAATTGCCCTAACAATAAAAAATCTCCTAGGTCGTTTCTGTCTTAGTGATGAATCTCTTCTATATTATCTCCTAGGATTTTTTTTTCACTATTTTTTGGCTATATTTCTATGCTGTTTATAGGTGCATCAAAATCTCAAGCTTGTTAGCTATTCACCTTTATAGTTGGGTGTATTGCTCATACTTCAAATGAGCATGTTTTTTTCTAGGTGTACAGCGATGGAATATTTAAATCGATGTGAATGCATGATTGAGCTCTATACGAATCAGTATTGGAAAATTTTCTAGATGGCTACTTACGTATAATAGCCACAGAGCAACATGTCTCTTAGCCACTATAGAAAGTAAAAAATATAGTTCTTTATATATACTGCTATAACATAGCTCAATAGTTATAGCTACATAATTATATAACTACCTAATATTGCTTAGAGCTAGATAAGTAGCTGGGAGATTTTATTATACCACAGGGTTTTATTACTAGCTATAGTAGATAATAGCTAGTTAGCAATAGCTATATAGTGAGCAACAATCCTAGGAGATCGAGGAGATTTTGTCGCTCTATATTATTATTATTATTATTATTATATATTATTATTATTATTATTATTATTATTATCATTATTATTATTATTATTATTATTATTATATGATTTACAGCACAAGAGGACCTTTTAAGAAATGAGATAAGTTACAACAAAAAAGAAGATGGGGCAATTAGACCAGGCTGAGGATCCACCTAGTAACCAGGAGAGGATTTAAAAAATAATAATAACAGCCACAACAAACAAACAATAAAACAAGATTGGTCCATAATCTATAGTGTCTTTAGGAGTTGGAGATGTGAAAAACATATAGCTATTGGAGAGCAACAAAATATAAGATTTTGTCACTCTATTGCTATACCTACAACTATGCATGTGACGAACATAGGAGAGCAACAAATGTACTAGGAGATTTTACTTAACTTTAACTTTACTGAATTTATGGTGAGTGACTATAGGAGATATCTATACTCCGCTATACGCTCTGGCTATGTAATATCTAATATAGTAATGCATGTGGTCTAATATCTAATATAGCTTGGCGGCGACGAAATATCCTAGGAGATTAGGTCGCTCTCGACAGAATTTCCGGATATTTTGTCGCCGCGACAGAACCTCCAAGCGACAATACCGGCATCGGAATTTTCTTCTTGGAGTGCCGGCAGGACACTTTCAAAGATTGAAAATATTCAAATCGGGAATCGAACCCGAGACCGCACGTTCAATCATGGATACTATACTCCGCCCCGGGATCGGAAACGAAGTCTGCGCATCCAAATTTTTCCATTACAACAATACAAAACATGCGCGGACACTCCGTGTTGTATAGTAACGGTCGTCAACAAGCCGTAGCAACGGAGGTTTTTTCGTTACTATAAGGTGAGCAATAGAATCTATACGGTGAAAAAAAGATGTAGTATCCATAGGTAACTTACTAATGCTATAAATTCAGTAGAGCAAAAGCAGTTTGGGATAGAGATATTCTCACTTCAAGAAATAAATATATGTACAGAACTTGGGGTGAAAATGTCCGTAAAAAGAGAAGTTGAGCATCATTTCTTTATGAATCAGCTGCAACTAGAATTGGGATGTTGGGCGCGTTTTATAAATTGTGACGATTTATATATAAATTGCGCTGCGCATTTTATAAATTCATAATTTGCGCGGCGATTTATAAATTGCTCAACAATTTGTAAATTGCGCTACAGTCTAAACAGTGAGTTATTTATCTTCAAATAATAATAGACTAGCTACATGTAACCAAATCTGTATAATAGTTGTGAAAATGTTCCGGATTTTAGCTACTTGTGTTTGCTCCTAAGTTTTATGATACAATCATTACACACCCTAGGCACCTGCCTATTATGCTCATTTTTCTGTAAATAATTCTTTTAAGCAATCATCAAAATATCTTCCTATTAGCTACTTGGTAAGACATGTGAATGTTTTGCCATGACCATGTAGCTAGCTGTGGAATAATACCTGTCCAGTTTTTTCTACTGATTACAGCATGACATTATTATTATTATTATTATTATTATTATTATTATTATTATTACTATTATTATGATGATAATGATGATGATGATGATGATGATGATTTACAGCACAAGATGACATATATGATAAGTGAACAACAAAAAAGGAAGATGGGACATTTAGAGCAGGCTGAGGGTCCACCAAGACTGGACTGGCGACCAAGAGAGGATTAACTTATGATTATTAGCTACTAAGGTAATATGGGATATGCTGATATATTTTTGTAAAATGCTCAGGTTAGTTTATAAATAGTCCACTTTAAAATCTGAATTGATAAAATGGCCAACCATTTACAAATTGTTGCGCAATTTATAAATCGCCGCGCAAATTATGAATTTATAAAATGCGCAGCGCAATTTATAAATCGTCACAATTTATGAAACGCGCCCAACATCTATATAATAACTGCGTGCCAGAATGACTCGCTGTGTAGAGTCTATATTTATAACTGCGTACCAGAACGGCTCGCTGTATAGTCTATATTAATAACTGCGTGCCAGAATGGCTCGCTGTATAGTGTATAAAGTCTATATTGAAACCTTGTTCCAGAATGGCTCGCTATATTAATAACTGCGTGCCAGAATGGCTCGCTGTTTAGAGTCTATATTAATAACTGCGTGCCAGAATTGCTCGCTGTATAGAGTCTATATGTGACCAGCTCTGAGAAAACCCTCCGTCCGGTGAAAATAAAAAAAATTTCGTTATGGTAAAATTTATTATCTATGGCCCTTTGGCTCTTTATTGCGCAAATTTCAAAGCTATAGCTTTTATGACGCCTGAGGAACAGCTCTTAGAAAGATCGAGGTAGCGTCCATTAGCGTTATTGTTTTCCGACTAAGCAACGTGAACATTATTTCCGGACATGCCCGTGCACTATTAAATTGACGGTGGGTGGGGTTTCGAACTGTAGTTAGTAAGAAGCTAGTTTCTTGCCTTTTGGCTCGAGAAAGGTCCAACCAAAGCTCCGAGAAGAGAAGCAAGGTACCGAAGGTAGCGCAGATAGCTTAGTAAGTTCATATTTCTCAGCGCATAAGATGGAAAGCCTGCCTAAAGTTCAATGAATTTCAGCCTGACTAGAATCTCCGTGCACGAAGCTTCAATGGCTGACTAGCTAACTTTAGCGCTTCATTTGAAGCCTTTGTACTTGTAATCTGAGCTCCAAACTTCATCTGTGCTTTGTTCAAGGATCATAGTTGTCATTTACGCTTAAAAAAATTTTTAGCCAAATTTTGGCACTGCCAACTAAACGTGCTCATATCTGATAATTGATTTTTGCACCGGACTCTGGGTTTTCCCAGAGCCGGTCACATATTAATAAATGTGTTCAAGAATGGCTCGCTACATATAACTGCGTGTCAGAATGGCTTGCTGTATAGAGTCTATAATAACTGCGTGCCAGAATGGCTCGCTGTATAGAGTCTATATTAATAACAGCGTGCCAGAACGGCTCGCTGTATAGAGTCTATATTAATAAATGGGTTCCAGAATGGCTCGCTGTACAAATAACTGCGTGCCAGAATGGCTCGCTGTATAAAGTCTATATTAATGGGGCACACAGTTATAGCTACAGCTAGTATGCCATGCACAGTTATTAATTATTGTGAGACATTCTGGCACACTCACACATATCTTATTGTAGATTAGCTAGATTATGTTCAGAGCCATTCTGGCACCATGATGCAGTTATTATGGTAGATTAGTTCTGGCATGCCTTTAGCTATAGCTAGCTATAGAGTAAGCCATTCATGAGCAAAGCTATTATTGACTCTATATAGCGAGCCATTTTGGAATGCAGTTATATGTAGATTCTATTATAGTGAGCCATTCTGGCATGCAGTTATTATTATAGACTCTATATAGCAAGCCATTCTGGCATGCAGTTATTATTATTAATATAGACTCTACAGCGAGCCATTTTGGCACGCAATTATCAATATAGATTCTATAATAATAGCAGTTATATGTAAACTCTGTACAGCGACTCTATACAGCGAGCAATTCTGGCACGCAGTTATTAATATAATATAGACTCTATATACAGCGAGCCATTCTGGCACACAGACTCTATATAGTGAACAATTCTGGCACGAAGTTATATAGTGAGCCATTCTGGCACGCAGGTATTAATATAGACTCCATAAAGCATGTAACTCTGCCACGAAGTTATATGTAGCAGACTATACAGCGTACAGTGAGCCATTCTGGCACGCAGTTATCAATATAGACTCTATACAGCGACGCAGTTATTAATAATATATACTCCATAATAATAGTGAGCCATTCTGGCACGCAGTTATTAAAATAGACTCTAGACACGCGTGTTATATGTAGACTCTATACAGCGAGCCATTCTGGACGCAATTATTAATATAGACTTCATACAGCGAGCTATTCTTCTGGCACGCAGTTATATGTAGACTCTATTATAGTGAACAATTCTGGCACGCAGTTATAAGTAGACTCTGTGAGACATTCTGGCATGCAGTTATTAATATAGACTCCATACAGCGAGCCATTCTGGCACAGCAGTTATATGTAGCGAGCAATTGTGGAACGCATTTATTAATATAGACTCTATACAGCGAGCCATTCTGGGACGCAGTTATTAATATAGACTCTATACGGCGAGCCATTCTGGCACGCAATAGGGACTCCATAATAATAGTGAGCCATTCTGGCACGGAGTTATTAATATAGACTCTAGGCACGCAGTTATATACAGACTCCATACAGCGAGCCATTCTGGAACGTAATTATCAATATAGACTATACAGCGAGCCGTTTTGGCACGCAGTTATATTATAGTGAACCATTCTGGCACCCAGTTATATGTAGACTTTATATAGTGAGCCATTCTGGCACGCAGTTATCAATATAGATTCTATACAGCGAGACATTCTGGCACGCAGTTAATAATATAGACTCTACACAGCGAGCCATTCTGGCACGCAGTTATTAATGTAAACTCTACACAGCGAGCCATTCTGTCTATACAGCGAGACATTCTGGCACGCAGTTATAAAAATAGACTCTACACAGCGAGCCATTCTGGCACGCAGTTATTAATAATATAGATGTTGAGCGCGTTTTATAAATTGTGACAACTTATAAATTGCACTGCGCATTTTATAAATCCATGACGACCAAGGAGAGGATTAGCTCATAATTATTAGCTACTAAGGCAATATGAAATATGCTGATCCATATTTGTAAAATGCTCAGGACAGTTTATCGCAAAATCTGAATTGATAAAATGCTCATCATCATCAAAATAATAATAATAATAATAATATAAAATAAAAAAAAATAAAAAATTATAATAATAAAAATAATAATAATATAATAATAATAATAATAAAAATAATAATATAATAATAATAATAATAATAAAAATAATAATAATAATATAATAATAATAATAATAATAATAATAATAATAATATAATAATAATAATAATAAAAATAATAATAATATAATAATACTAATAATTAAAAAAATATATATAATAATAATAATAAAAATAATAATTATAAATCATGCAGTGATGAACTGGACAAGAATGACAAAACATTCATATGTCTTACCAAGTAGCTAATAGGCAGATTTTTTTTGGACAATTGCTTAAAAAAATTATTCCCAGAAAAATAGGCAGGTGCCTATGATTGCATCATAGAACTTTGGAGCAAAAACAAGTAGCTGAAATCCGGCACATTTTCACAACTATTATACAGATTTAGTTACATGTAGCTAGTCTATTATTATTTGAAGACAAATAACTCACTGTTTAGACTGTAGCTGGTTCATGTGCAATTTATAAATTGTCGAGCAATATATATATCGCCGCGGAAATTATAAATCTATAAAATTCGCAGCGCAATTTATAAATCGTCACAATTTATAAACGCGCCCAACATCCCAATCCTAGTTGCAGCTGATTCATAAAGAAATGATGCTCAACCGCTCTTTTTATGGACATTTTTACCCCAACAAGTTCTGTATATGTATTTATTTCTTGAGTGAGAATATCTCTATCCCAAACGGCTTTTGCTCTACTGAATGTATAGCATTAGACAGTTACCTATGGATACAAAAGATTGACCATCTTTTTTTTTATTATACAGATTCTATTGCTCACCTTATAGTAACGCAAAACCCTTCGTTGCAACGGCTTGTTTACCACCGTTACTATACAACAAAGAGTGTCCGTGTAAGTTTTGTATTGTTGTAATGGATGCGAAGACTACGTTTCCGATCCCGGGGCGGAGTATAGTATCTAATATTGAACTTGCGGTCTCGGGTTCGATTCCCGATTAGAATACTTTTTTTTCTTCTTCAATCTTTGAAAAATTTCTAAGTGTCGAATCTCCAAGCGACAACACCGGCATCGGAATTTTCTTCTTAGTGTGCCGGCAGGACACTTAGAAATTTTTCAAAGATTGAAAAAAAAAGTTATTCCATCATTTCTTTATGAATCAGCTGCAATTAGAATTGCGATGTTGGGCGCGTTTTATAAATTGTGACTATTTATAAATAGTGCTGCGTATTTTATAAATTTATAATTTGCGCGACGATTTATAAACAATTTATTGCGCATGAATCAGCTACAGTCTAAACAGTGAGTTATTTTTGTCTTCAAATAATAATAGACTAGCTACATGTAACTAAATCAGAATAGTTGTGAAGATGTGCCGGATTTTACCTACTTGTTTTTGTTCCTAGGTTTTATGATACAATCATTACACAGCCTAGGCACCTGCCTATTTTTCTGAGAATAATTCTTTTAAGCAATTGTTTAAAAATCTGCCTATTAGCTACTTGGTAATACATATGATTGTTTTGCCATGACCATGTAGCTAGCTGTGGAATAATTCCTGTCCAGTTTTTTCTACTGATTACGTCTATTATTATTTTTTATCATGATGATGATGATGATGATGATGATAATTTACAGCATAAGATGACATTAGAAATGATATGAATTACAACAAAAAAAAGATGGGGAATTTAGAGCAGGTTGAGGGTCCACCAAGACTGGACTGGCGACCAAGAGAGAATTGACTTATAATTATTAGCTACTATTGCAATATGGAATATGCTGATCCATAATTATTTGTAAAATGCTCAGATCACTTAAAAATCTAAATTGATAAAATGGCCAGCCATTTACAAATTGTTGCGCAATTTATAAATCGCCGCGCAAATTATGAATTTATAAAATGCGCAGCGCAATTCATAAATCGTCACAATTTACAAAACGCGCCCAACGACTATATTATTAATAACTGCGTGCCAGAATGGCTCGCTGTGTAGAGTCTATTTCTATAACTGCGTGCCAGAATGGCTAGCTGCATAGTCTCTATTAATAACTGCGTGCCAGAATACCTCGCTGTGTAGAGTCTAAATTAATAACTGCGTGCCAGAATGTCTCGCTGTATAGACAGAATGGCTCGCTGTGTAGAGTTTACATTAATAACTGCGTGCCAGAATGGCTCGCTGTGTAGAGTCTATATTATTAACTGCGTGCCAGAATGTCTCGCTGTATAGAATCTATATTGATAACTGCGTGCCAGAATGGCTCACTATATAAAGTCTACATATAACTGGGTGCCAGAATGGTTCACTATAATATAACTGCGTGCCAAAACGGCTCGCTGTATAGTCTATATTGATAATTACGTTCCAGAATGGCTCGCTGTATGGAGTCTGTATATAACTGCGTGCCTAGAGTCTATATTAATAACTCCGTGCCAGAATGGCTCACTATTATTATGGAGTCCCTATTGCGTGCCAGAATGGCTCGCCGTATAGAGTCTATATTAATAACTGCGTCCCAGAATGGCTCGCTGTATAGAGTCTATATTAATAAATGCGTTCCACAATTGCTCGCTACATATAACTGCTGTGCCAGAATGGCTCGCTGTATGGAGTCTATATTAATAACTGCATGCCAGAATGTCTCACAGAGTCTACTTATAACTGCGTGCCAGAATTGTTCACTATAATAGAGTCTACATATAACTGCGTGCCAGAAGAATAGCTCGCTGTATGAAGTCTATATTAATAATTGCGTCCAGAATGGCTCGCTGTATAGAGTCTACATATAACACGCGTGTCTAGAGTCTATTTTAATAACTGCGTGCCAGAATGGCTCACTATTATTATGGAGTATATATTATTAATAACTGCGTCGCTGTATAGAGTCTATATTGATAACTGCGTGCCAGAATGGCTCACTGTACGCTGTATAGTCTGCTACATATAACTTCGTGGCAGAGTTACATGCTTTATGGAGTCTATATTAATACCTGCGTGCCAGAATGGCTCACTATATAACTTCGTGCCAGAATTGTTCACTATATAGAGTCTGTGTGCCAGAATGGCTCGCTGTATATAGAGTCTATATTATATTAATAACTGCGTGCCAGAATTGCTCGCTGTATAGAGTCGCTGTACAGAGTTTACATATAACTGCTATTATTATAGAATCTATATTGATAATTGCGTGCCAAAATGGCTCGCTGTAGAGTCTATATTAATAATAATAACTGCATGCCAGAATGGCTTGCTATATAGAGTCTATAATAATAACTGCATGCCAGAATGGCTCACTATAATAGAATCTACATATAACTGCATTCCAAAATGGCTCGCTATATAGAGTCAATAATAGCTTTGCTCATGAATGGCTTACTCTATAGCTAGCTATAGCTAAAGGCATGCCAGAACTAATCTACCATAATAACTGCATCATGGTGCCAGAATGGCTCTGAACATAATCTAGCTAATCTACAATAAGATATGTGTGAGTGTGCCAGAATGTCTCACAATAATTAATAACTGTGCATGGCATACTAGCTGTAGCTATAACTGTGTGCCCCATTAATATAGACTTTATACAGCGAGCCATTCTGGCACGCAGTTATTTGTACAGCGAGCCATTCTGGAACCCATTTATTAATATAGACTCTATACAGCGAGCCGTTCTGGCACGCTGTTATTAATATAGACTCTATACAGCGAGCCATTCTGGCACGCAGTTATTATAGACTCTATACAGCAAGCCATTCTGACACGCAGTTATATGTAGCGAGCCATTCTTGAACACATTTATTAATATGTGACCGGCTCTGGGAAAACCCAGAGTCCGGTGCAAAAATCAATTATCAGATATGAGCACGTTTAGTTGGCAGTGCCAAAATTTGGCTAAAAATTTTTTTAAGCGTAAATGACAACTATGATCCTTGAACAAAGCACAGATGAAGTTTGGAGCTCAGATTACAAGTACAAAGGCTTCAAATGAAGCGCTAAAGTTAGCTAGTCAGCCATTGAAGCTTCGTGCACGGAGATTCTAGTCAGGCTGAAATTCATTGAACTTTAGGCAGGCTTTCCATCTTATGCGCTGAGAAATATGAACTTACTAAGCTATCTGCGCTACCTTCGGTACCTTGCTTCTCTTCTCGGAGCTTTGGTTGGACCTTTCTCGAGCCAAAAGGCAAGAAACTAGCTTCTTACTAACTACAGTTCGAAACCCCACCCACCGTCAATTTAATAGTGCACGGGCATGTCCGGAAATAATGTTCACGTTGCTTAGTCGGAAAACAATAACGCTAATGGACGCTACCTCGATCTTTCTAAGAGCTGTTCCTCAGGCGTCATAAAAGCTATAGCTTTGAAATTTGCGCAATAAAGAGCCAAAGGGCCATAGATAATAAATTTTACCATAACGAAATTTTTTTTATTTTCACCGGACGGAGGGTTTTCTCAGAGCTGGTCACATATAGACTCTATACAGCGAGCAATTCTGGCACGCAGTTATTAATATAGACTCTAAACAGCGAGCCATTCTGGCACGCAGTTATTAATATAGCGAGCCATTCTGGAACAAGGTTTCAATATAGACTTTATACACTATACAGCGAGCCATTCTGGCACGCAGTTATTAATATAGACTATACAGCGAGCCGTTCTGGTACGCAGTTATAAATATAGACTCTACACAGCGAGTCATTCTGGCACGCAGTTATTATATAGATGTTGGGCGCGTTTCATAAATTGTGACGATTTATAAATTGCGCTGCGCATTTTATAAATTCATAATTTGCGCGGCGATTTATAAATTGCGCAACAATTTGTAAATGGTTGGCCATTTTATCAATTCAGATTTTAAAGTGGACTATTTATAAACTAACCTGAGCATTTTACAAAAATATATCAGCATATCCCATATTACCTTAGTAGCTAATAATCATAAGTTAATCCTCTCTTGGTCGCCAGTCCAGTCTTGGTGGACCCTCAGCCTGCTCTAAATGTCCCATCTTCCTTTTTTGTTGTTCACTTATCATATATGTCATCTTGTGCTGTAAATCATCATCATCATCATCATCATCATTATCATCATAATAATAGTAATAATAATAATAATAATAATAATAATAATAATAATAATAATGTCATGCTGTAATCAGTAGAAAAAACTGGACAGGTATTATTCCACAGCTAGCTACATGGTCATGGCAAAACATTCACATGTCTTACCAAGTAGCTAATAGGAAGATATTTTGATGATTGCTTAAAAGAATTATTTACAGAAAAATGAGCATAATAGGCAGGTGCCTAGGGTGTGTAATGATTGTATCATAAAACTTAGGAGCAAACACAAGTAGCTAAAATCCGGAACATTTTCACAACTATTATACAGATTTGGTTACATGTAGCTAGTCTATTATTATTTGAAGATAAATAACTCACTGTTTAGACTGTAGCGCAATTTACAAATTGTTGAGCAATTTATAAATCGCCGCGCAAATTATGAATTTATAAAATGCGCAGCGCAATTTATATATAAATCGTCACAATTTATAAAACGCGCCCAACATCCCAATTCTAGTTGCAGCTGATTCATAAAGAAATGATGCTCAACTTCTCTTTTTACGGACATTTTCACCCCAAGTTCTGTACATATATTTATTTCTTGAAGTGAGAATATCTCTATCCCAAACTGCTTTTGCTCTACTGAATTTATAGCATTAGTAAGTTACCTATGGATACTACATCTTTTTTTCACCGTATAGATTCTATTGCTCACCTTATAGTAACGAAAAAACCTCCGTTGCTACGGCTTGTTGACGAGCGTTACTATACAACACGGAGTGTCCGCGCATGTTTTGTATTGTTGTAATGGAAAAATTTGGATGCGCAGACTTCGTTTCCGATCCCGGGGCGGAGTATAGTATCCATGATTGAACGTGCGGTCTCGGGTTCGATTCCCGATTTGAATATTTTCAATCTTTGAAAGTGTCCTGCCGGCACTCCAAGAAGAAAATTCCGATGCCGGTATTGTCGCTTGGAGGTTCTGTCGCGGCGACAAAATATCCGGAAATTCTGTCGAGAGCGACCTAATCTCCTAGGATATTTCGTCGCCGCCAAGCTATATTAGATATTAGACCACATGCATTACTATATTAGATATTACATAGCCAGAGCGTATAGCGGAGTATAGATATCTCCTATAGTCACTCACCATAAATTCAGTAAAGTTAAAGTTAAGTAAAATCTCCTAGTACATTTGTTGCTCTCCTATGTTCGTCACATGCATAGTTGTAGGTATAGCAATAGAGTGACAAAATCTTATATTTTGTTGCTCTCCAATAGCTATATGTTTTTCACATCTCCAACTCCTAAAGACACTATAGATTATGGACCAATCTTGTTTTATTGTTTGTTTGTTGTGGCTGTTATTATTATTTTTTAAATCCTCTCCTGGTTACTAGGTGGATCCTCAGCCTGGTCTAATTGCCCCATCTTCTTTTTTGTTGTAACTTATCTCATTTCTTAAAAGGTCCTCTTGTGCTGTAAATCATATAATAATAATAATAATAATAATAATAATGATAATAATAATAATAATAATAATAATAATATATAATAATAATAATAATAATAATATAGAGCGACAAAATCTCCTCGATCTCCTAGGATTGTTGCTCACTATATAGCTATTGCTAACTAGCTATTATCTACTATAGCTAGTAATAAAACCCTGTGGTATAATAAAATCTCCCAGCTACTTATCTAGCTCTAAGCAATATTAGGTAGTTATATAATTATGTAGCTATAACTATTGAGCTATGTTATAGCAGTATATATAAAGAACTATATTTTTTACTTTCTATAGTGGCTAAGAGACATGTTGCTCTGTGGCTATTATACGTAAGTAGCCATCTAGAAAATTTTCCAATACTGATTCGTATAGAGCTCAATCATGCATTCACATCGATTTAAATATTCCATCGCTGTACACCTAGAAAAAAACATGCTCATTTGAAGTATGAGCAATACACCCAACTATAAAGGTGAATAGCTAACAAGCTTGAGATTTTGATGCACCTATAAACAGCATAGAAATATAGCCAAAAAATAGTGAAAAAAAAATCCTAGGAGATAATATAGAAGAGATTCATCACTAAGACAGAAACGACCTAGGAGATTTTTTATTGTTAGGGCAATTTGTTGGCGAGCGGTTGTCTTTGTATAATCAGATATAGCTATAACACCTCTCCAATAGCTACTTTATATCCAGCGACAATATATCCTGGCGGCGACGAAATATCCTAGGAGATTAGGTCGCTCGCGACAGAATTTCCTAGGATATTTTGTCGCCGCGATAGAATCTCCCAGCGATAAAATACCGGTAAACTGTGACATCGGGACTATTTATTATGATGGTTCCTGCAAGGGAGCGAGCGACGAGCGATAGGAGTATGAGACGTACTATTTACGCCTAAGCTTAGCAACCAAAGAGTTTGAAGTTAGAAGGTGTTTTGCACCGTAGTACATAGATATACTAGGGCAACGTTCAACATTCAGTTGGCAGCGAGCGAGTATTCTTTAGTGCTACAACTCTTTAGAAGATTTTGCTGTTTAGTTTATATGTATTAGATAAGCTACAACTACTACTTTAGTTTTAGACCGTGAGCAAGTGAGCATGATAGGCTCCAGTGCTTGATATTGCGTCAGAGTTAAGAGTCATGTAAGTGGTGGTTCCAACCAGAAAGCTCCACGCATCAAAAGCTGTAAATACTTACCACAAGCACTTAGATAAGCCAAGCGCCTACAATTCACTTTGAAAAGCTGTAAATACTTACCACAAGCACTTAGATAAGCCAAACGCCTACAATTCACTTTGAAAAGCTGTAAATACTTACCACAAGCACTTAGATAAGCCAAGCGCCTACAATTCACTTTGATAAGCCTAGCGCCTCTATGACAAAAGGCTGTAGAAAACGATCTAGGCTTGATTACAATTATTGGAGCATGCGCATTATGCACGCGCAGGCGCTACTATATACGACACGTACCGTACCATACGTACGCCTGGGGTATTTTGGAGTGTAGACCTAGATATATATATATATATATTTAAAATTTCAATGAGTCATGACCTGAGAGTCAGCTCGCTCGCTGCAATTACACGTGTTATATATCTATGGTTAGTACTGCGTGCTATTGAAGGTGTGGTCTCACGCAAATTAGAGTTTTTTTCCCCTCTTTTTCTATCTTTGAAAAAAATTTTTTAAGTGTCCTGGTGCCTGAATCTATGAAGAATCCCGGGTGCCTGGACTGGTGGCCTGAAAGGACCGCTCCCGTTGCCGGGACTGTAGACACAGCCTATATGGAACTCTGTAGTAGAAAGGACCTAGGAGATTTTTATTGCTATAGGAGTTGGTTAGCGATTGTCTTTGTATAATCAGATATAGCTATACTACCTCTCCGATAGCTACTTTATATGCAGTGACAATATATCCTGGCTGCGACGAACTTTCCTAGGAGATTAGGTCGCTCGCGACAGAATTTATGTCGCCGCGACAGAATCTCCCAACTGTGACACCGGAAGCTAGACCTGCCCACATATAACTAGCTAAAGATCAATCAACACATGAACGCGTAACTCATATCCAGCAGCAGCTTAATAATGTACTAACTACTCATACACCAAATGATCCAGTGTGCTATGTTCACAGTTAATTTAGTTCTATGGAGGGAAAACGGTAAATCTGTATGACATCTACTAGTGATACCCAAACATCAAGCGCTTATATAACCGTCAGGCTGCGCTGGCCGGGCAAAGTTTCAGGAAATGTATGGCTTCCGGAATCGCTACGTAGTACTAGGCACCTGCGCATGCTGAGAAGAAGTTACCTCCCTTATACACGAAGCAGCCAGGTTAGGTGTTGTACAGAAAGTCAGAAAATTATTGGAAGATGGCGAATATAGCGTGGACACTCAGTTCACCTCTGATGCATGCTAGCCTAATTGTATAGACTAATTGGAAACGCCCCATAGCAACAATACGATCTGCGCGGTACAATCCGTTGTCACAGTTTATTTTGTCGCTGCTAGGAAATTCTGTCGCGAGCGACCTTATCTCCTAGGATATTTTGTCGCCGCGAGGATATATTGTCGCTGCATGTGAAGTAGGTGGTATAGCTGTATCTGATTATGCACGCTCACCAACAAATTGCTCTCCTAGCTAGCAATAAAAAAATCACTATTTTTATTCTGTCTTAGTGTTCAATATCTCCTAGTCTAAGGATTAGCTATATTTCTATAGTTAATGAGAGAGCAGTGAAAGGTTCACTATAATTGGTGCTCCCACTCATAAACTAGTCACTCACTCTCAGCAGACATTCATCGACTCAATTATAGAGGTATGTTAGCCACATAGCAACTTTTAGAATCACAGTATGCATAGCAAGTATGTGTCTTCATATGTTTCATTCAGGCGAATAATATTTCAATGGAATTAAGTCAGAGGCAGAAGCTATTGCCCTCTATGCCTAGAAACATTCTTCATATTTTGAAAGGTGATGGTTATCATAGTACTTACATTTGAGGAGCTATCAAATGGTACCCGATTAGGCAATTAGGTTCTGCTGCTCAGTCCGGTCAGTAAAAGAAGACAGCAGAAAAAAACATGGTATGTACATACACAGGATTGGAAGCAGCTCATGTGTGGTCGTTAAGCTAATGTAGTAAAGGCAAACTGATTATAATAAGTTCAATCGATTGTTTATTCTACTTTGTATCAATCATCTGACGTGCATGACTTCTACTTCGATGTTTTTTATTTGCAGTGTTAGATCTTCTTGCTTATGGATCAGATACAGTTACTATCCATCAGTTGTTTAAAGTTGCCAGTGCTTTGGATCCTAATCCAGTTCACCATACTTCACTAAATGATCTCGTTGCCTCCTTAAGGAGGAATAACATGGGTACATTCATTGATAGTATGACTAGGGGCAGTAAAATATGTTTGCTAGCTGAACCTGTAGACAAGTTTTCTCTGTTTAGTAATGGAATTCTAGAACTGAAGTGGGTTTCTGGCTCCATCTCAATTCGGTGATTTAGCTTATAGTGTTATACTGCACAGTTCTTATTAAAGATGAACCAAAGAACCTGAGTGCCATGAATGGCTCTGGATCTGGTGGTATTGTGATCCTTTCCTTCAGTGATAGAATGTGTATGACTGATTTTACGATTGTTCTAGGGATAAATTATGGCTACAGTATTATGTGGTGTGTGTATGAAATTGGAGCTTTACATACCATTATTAGCTGGAAGCCTTTTGTTGGCTCATGATGGAGTGTGTATTATAGAGAATCTCGGCTCCCTCAAGAAAGATGTTAGAGAAATTCTGAAAAAAGGTATGTAGCTATATAATATAGTGCATAATTATGTAGTTAGTAGTATTCAATGTATTTATGCAGCCATGGAGAGAGATCGGGTGGTTTTGAATGTGCCTAGGCAGAAGCAGAAGGGTGAAACTAAGGCTCGGGAATTATCTTGGCCATTGAGCTGTAAGATCTGGGCTCTTGTAGATCAGCATGACAGAAAGAAATCTTTATCTAAAGCCGATAGTAAAGTATTGAGGGAGTATTCCCTCCAGGTGTGTGTGACAAATTATAGGAAATACTTTGTGTGCATGGATTTATAGAAGCAGCTTGCTTGTGATGAGAAATTGTAGCCTCGTACCCAGGCCCTGTGAAAAAAAGCAGGGTCTGGGTATCAAGAGCCATAGAAGGAAAGTATATTATATACTAAGGTGTCCCCTAAAAAAGATTATAATGTGATCTATACATTAATCATCGTATTGACTCTATTAGGACACATCAGTCATCGATAAAGGATTAGTAGAGTGAGTCTGGAAATATATAACTGATACACTTTATTCATATTAGTTCACATAACTTTGCAGTCATTTTGGGCTGGTAGTAGTGAACGACCCCACTGACCTTTCTTCTCAAGAACACCTGCATGATGTCATGATGAGTCATATCATGAGCAGTAGCAGAAGCGGAGGCTCTCCTCACCTCTTGCCTCTTGTGGATCTGCATCAATACTTGTGCATGGCATCAGTGCATCAGTGATGGAAGTGGAGTTAAATGAAGATGCCTCCATTCTATTGCAGGATTTTTATATTGCTAGTCGTAGAGTACGGATGTCTGCATCACGTGGTATGGACATTCCCATCGGAGCTCTCAACAGCATGTATGTATTTCAATTGGTAATGTATGTATGGTTTAGTATAATATGAAGCAAGCTTCACACAGACTTGTCATAGGAAGCATTTTTTTTTGTTTGTTTTTTTTGCATGGATCAATCCAAAGATCTTGCCTTACCAGAAGAAAGAAAGTCTTCTGGTGTACACATAATAGTCATACATATATTGTCAGTGTGTGGCTCATTTCACTTGCCTAAGTGATTGATAGTAACTGGATCAGAACAATCTCTGTTCTCTGAACAATTGTATTGTACTTAGTACACAATAGATTGTCAGGAACTAATTGATTCTCGTTTTTTTTTGTGTGTAGGAATGCCATTGCATGTGCACATGCTAAGCTAAATCTGAAGAAAAAGGTTAGTCACAGATATGTCATATGTCATCAGGTAACAAATTCTCAATGACTATGTATATATGTATGTGTCGGGTGTGGATTTAGGCAGCAGTAATTTAGATTTATTTATAAATCACTTACAAGCCGAATTGGTTTTTTTGTACCCAAGTACCAAAGTGTTACTTGACCAAACCCCCCTAAATCATGCTAGCTCTTTGCACGTTTGCTTAATCCCCAGGTTATCCAGTTCTTGGTTTATCTCCTTGTCTACGTTTCAAGACTACAGTAGTAGAGAGGTAAGTTAAAAGTGCGGAGAAGGTCAAGCATACAGTCATTATCCCCAGGGGTCTTTTGCTGTTTCAAATTTTCAAAGCTTCCCCCCATAAAATCCTGCCCTGAGTCAGCCTCTGGGCTCAGGAATGATGGTGGTGTGTGTGCATGTGTTAGTATAGTCATTGAGTACTTAGAAAAATTATTGGAGCTAGGTACATGTGTAACTACTTCTTCTCCTGTGAAAATAAGTTGCATTCATGTATGTACAAGCTCTATGCATGCATGCTTTGTCATATGTATTATAAAATGCCTTGATTCAATGCTTACCGAGTGAACATTGGTGATCATGCTTGCACAATACTGTTCACTTGTCGCAAGAGTTTAAAAAAAAACAACTCTAGCTGCACTCATAGTGCTAGACACTGATTTCATTGAACGCCTGGTCTAAACATAGTATATATGCATCATCAATAATTTTTACTTTTTACAATAGTTTGATGAGAGCTTAAGACTTCTTCATAAGCAGATTGTAGACTTTTGTAAGTGCCATAGAATGGCTAATATTCATCACCATGAAGAATAGTTTATCTTTATTTTTATTTCGTCATGGCTCCTAAATCAAAGATATATTTATAATCATGACCCATGCTATCTGTTGTGTGTATCCAACATTTTAATTTTTTTTTGTGTGTGCAATGGCAATTCTTATGTAAGTACTGTCAAGAAAGAGTGTCAGTGCAGAGTTATCACCATCAGCCTTGTTCCTGGTATTATTTGTCAGAAAACAATTAAATACAATGCTGTATAATTATCACCATCATTATTATATAGGTTTATAATTATATTCAAGGTCATATTGTATTCTTAATTGCATCCATAGAGTTTGTTGATTGTTACACAGTCACTCACACTTAAGTGTTGAGGTATTGGCTTCCTTGAGACCAATACATTATAATATCGATTGTGTTCCTCCCATTTTTACTTAATGCCTTTTGGTTGTAGTGCATGATCGAACCATAATCATATCCCAGTTCATATGTATTCACTTCAGACCTGGTACGCCTTTTAAATTGACTCAGGTACCCTTGAGGTATTATTTTCTTTGTTGATCTTGATGTACGAGTCTCGATCGGGTCTGGTATGTTTGTGCCATAGTCCAATTGCATGGCCTATTTCATGCAGGATAACATGATGAAAATCACATCCAGGTGTTTGTATATTGATTGTTATCCAGAAGGAAGAGTAGTTTATCACATCCATAAAAGTGTGAACGACTCTACAGCAGGAAAGATCAAAGTAGCAATCAGAGAGTGGAGCGAGAAGACTTCCAAGAAACAGAACATGCTGGAGAAGATACCCTGGTATTTCGTTCAGATGGCAAAGGTTGCTACACCGATACAGTGGGGTACACACAAGACTATCAGCCAGCGTAGAGACTCTTGTACTGCAGTTGTGGAAATCTAAATGGTTATAAAAAGGTTCCAGTCTGTTATTGCACTTCTTTATGCTTAAAACACCTTTCTTGTTTTACATGGTATGTACGTATGTATGCTAAAAGGTGAATGACAAGCGGTGTACATGATTAGCCTCGTTCCCAGGCTCTACAATCATAATTATGTAGTGAACTTACTTCAGCATTTACTGGCTCCTCGAAGTATGCTTTTATCAGCTCTCTGCTGACGGCCAAACCACCCTCAAAGTATTTTCCATTGCTATTATATCGAGGAAGATCATCATCAGCTTCCATGAGAGGAAACACATCCTATAGAATTATGTCAAGGTTGTCTTAAATTCAAACACTGGTTACTAAAATGGCATAGGACAAAAACTCCCCATCTCATTTCAATGAATCCACCCATGCAGAAATGGCTTTATTTGAAATGCTGCAATCATGTACTAAATCATCATTCAACTCAACTCACTTTCTGACGTGCAGTGCGATTTCTAAATGGTGTATCATAATCCCTTGAGTTCACTCTAATCGTTGGTCTGCACCAGGAAGTAGTGGCCAACAGCCAAAGAAGCATTACAGCAGTTTGATGCATGTTAGTGCTAGCTATGTAGCTACGTATAAGACACTTCTAAATGTCGAGCAACTTGTATGCTGATTATAATGACACACTAAGGGATATAGTTGGTATTGCATGAATATTACAGTTACACTATTGGACAATGAAGCTTACCTATTTGGAATCTGCACAGTAATAATGCCATACCCAGGAAGCTTTGTGTGTGTGTGGGAGCTGGCTTTCATTTTCTCTTTGTAAGTGGGGTGGGGGAGAGAGTTTGGCCTTCCCATATACCTATGATTAGTTAAGACACTGTAATGGGGGTATCCCCACACTAGTGATCACCTTCATAATTATGCAAACGTATAAATATTTATAATTGTACGTCCATCCTAACATTGTAGTTTCTTTCCGTGATGACCTTGGGTAAACTGAGCATTTGCGCTTGCCCCTCGATGCTTTGCATTCCTAGTTGATAACTTAATACTTTTGCACCTATGTCAAACTGAAGTGTCATCGCATGGAGTGTGTTTGAGAGAGGGAGGGTCTGAAGAAAAAGAAGAAGCTAACTTCCAAGGCTAGGGAGAGAAGTTGGATGGCTATAGTGTTACAGGTCTGCCCCACCCCCCACGTAAGGTTACCATACAAATAGGTACGTTATGTTAGCTTCGGCACCACTCCTCTCCCAAGCAGCTATTTATTAAAGGTTATTCCATTGGCTACAAAATATAATTTTGATATCTGGAATCCAATTTCACATAAACAATAATTTTCAATCACATACAGCAAATAGTGGTACAGAATTCAGAGGGTCAATTCTTATGATAGCAGAATCGTTACACAACTTTGCAGGCTGGTATAACAGGAAAAAAAGGGGAAAAAAATTAATAAACTTGCATTCCTGCATTATAAAAACTTACTTTGTTTTGTAGCGATACTTTCAAAAAGTGCATAATTAATATCCTTCACAGCCTCTGCTGATTTCTCCTCCCATACCTATGTGCGTATGTATAAGCAATTAATGAACACGATTAGCAAGTGGATTCAATTTGCTTGTCTAGGTACCCACAGGCCTTTTGCAACTTGAGTCTGGTCTGACTGATCTAACCTCAGAACCCCAAGGACACCATACATAATTGGATGTCTAGTCGTAGAAATAATCCTAATGCCAAACACCTAGGGATAGCGTTTTCTAAATGCTGCAGGAGCACAAAGAAACTGCATGAAGAATCTATTTCAGGTCATCATCCATACACTACAGACATGCACTCACAAAGGCTCTATTTTGCCTACTAGGATACCAACTTTCAAGGTGACCTCAGCCTTCACAGAAAAGGCTAGCTTTAATAACTACAGTAGTAGGTTGTATTGATATTTTCATGCAGGTCTATGAAATTAACTACCTCCTTTCCCAAATTTTTCTCTTTACCTGTGATAGTTGGAGTTTAGTTTGAGCCATTCCATCATGGCCATGTTGAGACACTATCCCTGGGGTGGTTTTGCTGGATCCTGTCCAATGCAGACCCTTTCAAATGTAGCTTAGTAAATAATTGAGCAGAAAGGCTTTCAATTGAATTGAACACTTCTCCATAATCCTCAGGTGCTAAAATAGAACAAAATATATGAAGGAAAAAAACAAAACGATTCTTTGTCAGGGGCGTCAGAAATGATGAGGCTGGTGAGGCTATAGCCTCACCACTTTTTGGGTACTATTACAGGCCACTAATTATGCACTGCATGCTGCTCAACACATCAGTGTACTTTTAATTAATATGTACAGGTTATGTCATGTGAAAATTTAACGTACATGTCAGTGAACGGTCATTCAGTGCCCTTCGTAGGATAAAAACGTACCTGAGGTCTACAATGACACAGCATTGCCTTAACTATCTAATGACTTTACACATACACAGGGATCTCACTGACAAAATTGACTTGATAGCTACTGCAAATGAATTTATTCATGAACATGACCACAGAGAACTATTATTTGGAAAATTTAAAAACAGTGATATGAATTAATTATTAATATTATGCTGTTATGTACTTCACTAAAATTCCCCCTCAGATTGCACCAGATTCAATCTAAGAGCCCCGAATATCCAAAATTTTCCTGGGGGGGGGCATGCCCCCAGACCCCCCTAGATGGCGCGCTTTGCGCGCTGTATGGTCACAAAATCATATGCATGGCCTCACCACTTCAATTTTGCCTCTGACGCCCCTGTTTGTGGAAAAAAAATATGTTGTTCTTAATAAGGAATAACTACCAAAGCCTATTTGCATTCACTTGATCCCTTGATAATTTATTATAACTGCTAAAAAAAAACAATAAAAAAACAAAACAACCAGCTCATAGAGTGGGTGATCAGCTCTCTGCTGGTGTCTTAAACGTGAAAACTGAGGAGATATAGTGAATGATCAAGGGATCAAGTGAATGTAAATAGACATTAGGTAAAAAGTGATTGTTTTTGGTAATTTCGTAGGTGCTGCTAAATGGATAGACAAATTTATATGGGAGTTTCAAGGTCATAATTACAGTTGCACTCACTTAGCAAACTCTGATCCACAAGTTCCAGCAAGATATTATCTACATGAAATGCACAAAGTCATTTTACTCTGCACCAACCACATTATAGGAATAATAATGCAAGCTGTATAATGTACCTTAAGGTGGGTATTATTGGCGGCTACTAATTTTAGCGTTTTAAGGGGATACTGTATTTGGCGGGTATTAATTAAGCACTGTTCCTGACTATGTACACTGCCTCTATTGAAACACTGTATTATGATTCAATGCAGCAGAGTACATGGATGAGACACAATTCGATGCTTAAAAAAAGCAGTACATTATAAAATCAAAGCCATAATGACACTACTCCTTTATCATCACATTAAATACCTTTTGTTCTCTCTACATCAGATATACTGATCCTCCTAACCACTTGTATTAAATTGAAAGACTTGAGAGCAAATGTTCCAAATCTGTCTCCCACATTGAAGGCACCATCTTCTCCCTCTATCTTTCGAAAGGCATTAACTGGGTTGGATTCTTGGGGGTGGTGCCGGCAACAAGGAATGCCATGTCTTCACAGTCTTCTTTACTCTCCAGACTAACATAGTGCTGGATATGCACTATCACATTATTTTGCAATTTCCCCTTTGTAATAGGTTGTATGAGGTAGCCGGCTTGTAACCATCTGAGACTATGAAGGATCCAGTCACACAGGGATGAACGAATACTTCCATTTGACTCCCCTGATCCAGCTCTTGCTTTGGTATTGATACAGATACGCTCACATCCTCAAAGTTCACCGTGTCTGTGGACAATGTGATAGTTGTTATTTTTTGGATTTTCATCAAACACTATACTCCTGTTAAAAAAAGAAAAATAGACTTGTGACATGAGAAGAATAACGAAGACTTCTCCAGCACCTAAATAAGCTACCATTAGCAGCATACCTACTACAGGGGGTTTTTAAAGGTGGGGGCAAGGAGATAAAATGTCCCAGTGTAGCTAGTTTGCTATTCACAGTTGGAGAACAGTTACTTCCATGTTTGCCCATTATTTAAGAGGAGTCCAACTACTTGATCATGCCCAAAATTACTGGCAACAAAGAGGGCACACCTTCCACCATCATGGCCTGCATGTCCACTTGAGCCCCGTTGTTCAACAACAGCTGGGTCACTTCAAAATGTCCTCCTTGATTGGCCATCATCCGAGCAGACCCCCCTCCTTTCTGCTGTAGATCAACCTGAGCACCATAGTCTAACAGCAGTTTAGAAATCTTAAGGTGTCCCGTTAAACTGACAATCATCAAAGCAGACCACCCACCACAACCCTGAATGTCGACCTGAGCACCATTCTCTAGTAATAGTTTGGCCATTTCCAACTTATTTCTTTCACTGGAATACATCAAAGCAGACCTCCCTCTGTTATCCTGCAGGTCGGCCTGAGCTCCCTTTTCCAGCAGTAATTTGACAACTCCAGAATGTCCTTTTTCTTTCACTGAAATACATCAAAGCAGACCTCCCTCTGTTATCCTGCAGGTCGGCCTGAGCTCCCTTTTCCAGCAGTAATTTGACAACTCCAGAATGTCCTTTTTTACAAGCAAGCATTAAAGGAGATCCCCATTGTTCTTTCTGAAGGTTAAGCTGAGCACCATTTTTCTGCCAACACTTTGGCTGCTTCAGTATGTCCTTCTTGACAAGCAAACATCAAAGCAGATTGCCCGTTATTCTCCAACAGCACCGTATTCCACTATGTCCTTTTTCACTAGCACTGATCAGAGCTGAAGCCCCACTACCTGTCTGTTGGTCTACTTGAGCACCATTTCCTAGCAGCACCTGAATATCCTCCCTGACTGGCTATCATCAGAGGAGAATGCTCTTTACTCCACTGCAAATCTATCCTTGCCCCATTTTCTATCAATATTTTTACTGTTTCAGACATGGTACCCTTTTGAACAGGCAAGCATTAAAGCTGATCTCCCAATATTGTCAACCTGAGCACAACTTTTCAGGAGCAACCTGGCCACTTCAGGATATCCCTCATTGCTGGCAATAAGCAATGCAGTATCTCCCTCATTGTTCTGCATATCAACTGTAGCACCATTTTCTAGCAGGATCTTTACCACTTTAGAATGTCCTTTTTTCACAGTGACCACCATCCTTTTGCTTCAAGTCCACCCGAACGCGATACTCAACAATCAGTAGCTGAACAATATCGAAATACCCTTACAAACTGGATATCATCAAAGCTGTTAGACCACTGGTGTCTTGAAAATCAGTATTAGCACCATTTTCTAGCAGCAATTTGGCCATCTTAAAGTGGCCTTTTCCACAGCTAGCCATCAAAGCAGATTGTCCACTATTATCTTGCAAGTTTATATGACCTCCTTATTCAAGCAATAATTTGGCCACTTCAGTATGTCCTTCCTGACCAGCCATAATCAAGGAAGATCCTCCTTTACTTTCCTGAAGATTAACCCATGCACCCTTTTCCAATAGCACTTTAGCTACTTCACTATATCCCTTTAAGCATAGATTAAGTGGCAATATAAACTGCCTATTGCGCATGCCTGCATTAATTAATATCATACAGCCATTGATCCTGGTGATTTCTTTCAGGTTCTTCTTCACCTCTGCACCTTCTTGTTCTCTGCCCGAACTATGAGTGAAGGCATTGAAGCCTCCCTCTCAGTCGATCATCCCTGAGGAATATAATAAAAATTAATGTACTCTAATCATTGAGCTTTTTCTCGGCAAGGGAATAAGCATAGGTGGAGGGCATGAAGGAATAACTACTTGTTATGAATATAAATTGGGGTCACTAGAAACAACTTCACTTTTTCAAAAAAGGTACGCAAAGACACACCCAGCAAATGTGAACTACTGGCTGAAACTCTTGCAAAGTTCACTACATTTTAGGTATGAGGGCATGAAGTAGAGTGTACACTAAACTCTGAAACTGTAAATTGCAAATCTATTCTTCCATGTAGCTAAGGGGATACAGGTACAGGCTAAAACAGGCTGGTATGGGTGTCCTAGCAGCAAAAAAATTGCCTTTTGCACGAGTAAGGTGGTACTAGCTATGCTATGGACTTACTTCTGAACTTCGAGAGGTCGATTCCTCCACGTTAGGCTTTTTCAGCTCTTCCACGCACCGCAATACGGTGTCACAGTTTACAGCGGATTTACAGCGGATTTACGGGGTCTGACTAAAACACGGACCGGACCGGACCACCGGACCACGATAAACTTTTGCGCACGAAGTCAAAAATGCGCATGCGCGCTTGATTGCAAAGATCTGGGACACAGCCCTGGACTTTGGCCAAAGAGGTACCAAGGCAATACAGTCACTATTCAAAGAAATGACCAGACCTGTGTTTTGGCAGCATCCCATGCAGCCTATGCGAGTCTACTACCCTATGTGAATGAACACATCCAAGGACAAGAGATGACCAAGGAAGATATCGAAAAGACCCTTCCTGGACCTTGCACCTATCATTGCACTGTTTTCCACCACACCCACCTGACGGGGGCAGTTTTCTCATTTTATCAACATTAGCTATGATAATAATAATTTCAATATTAAAATAAATTACAATAGAAATTTATTCCCACCTTGCACGTGACTCCTGAGTACTTGACCAAGGAAGATATCAAAAAGACCCTTCCTGGACCTTCAGAGTCTAGGGTAGACACAGTGTTCTATACATATACTGCTATAACATAGCTCAAAGTGCATGATCGACATATAACTAGCTAGTATTGTATACAGCTAGATAAGAAAATATCTTGGGAGATTTTATTACCAAAGGAGATTTTATTACTAGACAATAGCTAACTATAGCGATAGTTCTAGGAGATCGATATTTTGTCACTTTATATTATTATATATTATTATTATTTTTTATTTTTTTATATTTTTTATAAGGTCAATGAGTTCTAGATACAAGAATCCGGAAACGGAGAATCAAAAATAAAACGTCAACCAAAAACAAAAAAACAAAAACAAAAACAACAAACTTATTATTATTATTATCATTATTATTAGCTATATGATTTACAGCACAAGATGACGTTTAAGAAATGAGATCGCTAAGTTACAACAACAAAAAAAAAAGATGGGGCAATTAGAGCAGGCTGGGGATCAACCAAGACTGGCCTGGCGATTAGGAGAGGATTAAAAAAAAAACCACAACAAACAATCAAACAAAAACAACAGAAAAAAATATTGGTGGCTTGAAATTTGACATACAGTTTCGGCAAGGGAGACACTCAATTCAATTCAAAACTTCTCAGAATAACTGATCAAAAGTAATCTTTAAGTTTGGATTTGATGGTAGGAGCATATCAATTGGTGGCAGAGAGTTCCATAATCTAGTCAGCCTGTTGAAATAGAAGTGTCTTTGGGAGTTGAAGATATGAAGAACATAGCTATAGCTATTGGAGAGCAACAAAATAATCTAGAGCAACAAAATATCCTATAGGAGACGTATCTATGGTATAGCTAGCTGTGACAATCCTGGCGGCGACAAAATACCCTGGGAGATAATGTCGCTCGCGACAGAATTTCCTGTCGCCGCGCGCGACAGAATCTCCCAGCGACAAAATAAACTGTGACGTGACACCGGAATCACTACTACTAGTACTAGAGTAGTAGGTAAAGGGTTCCTTTAGTAAAGATGTTGAGAAGTAGAACCAGAATCTTTCCCCCTGTTGCAGTTTGCTGTAAAGAAGGAAAGAGGTAGGTACATTATCTTTACGTATCAAGCTTACAATGTCAATGAAGTTGAATCCAAACGGCAAGAAAGGTGGAACCATGAATCATCACAAAGCATTCCCGGTGGATCAGTGGAAAGATCCAAGTTCTATGTCCTGTCCATGTTCCCATATCCATCGGGACGGCTGCACATGGGCCATGTTAGAGGGTACACCATCAGTGATACATTGGCTCGCTGTCGACAAATGAAGGGGAAAACGGTAAATTGCAAGTTAGCAACTAGGCGAGATTTATTGCTGGCTTGCATTATAGTTTTATGATTTAGGCCTGTGATGTGTACGGTGCAGGTATTACACCCTATGGGCTGGGATTCATTTGGTCTGCCGGCAGAGAATGCAGCTATTGATAAAGGCATTAGTCCCATCCAATGGACCAACTAGTATGTCTCTACAAATTATAATGATACTATGAAACAATTACCATACTCTGGTGTAGTTGACCCTTTACCATATTTCCTTATTGTGGTAAAGGGTCAGGTCTACCACAAGATTACCAATATTAACTGGACTCAAGGAACTTCATCTTGTGTGCCCTTTGCACATTACATTTCATGTCTCAGATGAAAAATATTTTTTTCATAGCAACATTCAAATAATGACAGGGCAAATGGATAGTCTGGGATGTCACTTTGATTGGAACAGAGTAAATACCATGTCAACGTTCAATACTGTCAATCCCTTAGGAAATCTGCACTAGCTCACCTGATTACTATAAATGGACGCAGTGGCTTTTTTTTGCAACTCTATAAACATAGATTGTAAACCTTAAGGTAACTTTTATTAACGGGTACTCATTATTTTCAGCGAATTTGTAATTTTCGCTAATAATAATACCAGCTAAAAATACGTAATGATTTTGACCACGCCCACACATTATCTCGCTAGCTAGCTGACTAGAGATTTCTTCGTCGCTGGAGGAGCCAAGTTCTTCCAATATATTTGCAGGGGCGTAGACAAAGGGGGGCTTTAGCCCCCCCCCCCCCCCCCCCCCCCAGATTTTGGCATAAAGACATTATTATAATCATTAACTTTAAAATGTCCAAAAATTTCAACCAACCCAGACTGTGCTGACATGTTTGTAACACTACTGCTTGCAGACATGTGACACATTTTTGTCATAGTGATAACCATGATGTACTCAGCTGGTACCACATGCACATACTATAGACTCCTAAGCACTGATCCTGAAAGGGGGTGGCCGAGATCTTGAAAAGGGGGTATGATGACGTGTGCATGGCCATAAGGCTCCTATAAGGGGGAGGGAAACTTGGGAGCTGTAGGCCTATAACACTCCATGGCAATGAATATATCCTTATTGGAAGACACCCAAGAAGGATGTAATCATCTAGCATTTTAGGAGGAGGGCTGGGTGGGTGGCTAGCCACCCTATCCACCTCCCTTACTTATAATCTCGTTAAAGTGGGTGTGGTTTTACAAAAGTGGGCGTGGCATTAAATTTTTTCTTGATCACAAGCACACAGAAATTTATAGCCCCCCCCCCCCCCCACTTGAAATAGTTTGTCTACACCCCTGATTTGGAGTGATATCTTTCCATCTACTGGCTCCTGGTATAAGTGGGCTTATTGATGGATCTACTGTACTCCTCCTGCTAACCCATTTGAAGAAATCATGGCTACCATGTAACTCTTAAACTTTTACTCCTGACCTCTGAACTCGTAACATTCACATCATCATTATAATCATGCCAATATTATAGTAATTATATATGCTTGTGCCCCTCCTTTCCTGGTCATCTCCATCTCTGTATCCACCATGACCAGAATCATGGCCAAATCCAATTGTACATTATGATGCTAAACAATGCCAGACTTGATTTGCATTTTTCTTGAGCTGCTCCTCAAAATTGCCAAAATTAGTACCCTAAATTTTAACTGAAAGCAAAAATCGCTAAAATTAGTCTATGCTAATAATAGTTACCTTAAGGTAGCTTACAAAAAAAAATGGCAACCTGGATTCTCGGTAGCATGATGGCTTGTTTGCATTCAGGCTCTTGTAAACTGGGATCCCGTCGATCAAACTGTACTGGCCAATGAGCAGGTTGATGCAGAAGGATATTCACGGCGTTCAGGGGCTAAAGTTCAATAAAAGTTCCTCAGCCAGTGGTTCTTCAAAATATCAGACTATGCTGAAGTTTGTCATGTTATGTATGAAATGATTTGAATTGGAATGATGTTTAAGGAATGCTGGATGGATTGAATGATTTGGACTGGTCTGATCGAGTCGTTGCAGAGAAAATGGATTGGCAAATCTGAGGGTGCTTATTTTTGATTTTAAAGTAGAGGTAACATAAGATGATATCGATCAAGCTTAATAATGAAACACCATGTGCAAAATAAGAGTATCAGTTTGATAGGACATTTTTTGTCCGACCAAGTCCAACTTCGATCAGACATCGCAATTTTGCTGGTCATTTATTATATCAATGAATGTGACTTCTTGAATTTGTTCTGACAGAACGTCTGACTAAGTTGGAATTGTCTGGCCAAAGAGGAAAAATGGCCGGTGGCCAGCAGTAATATTGCACATTGAACAGTGTTCTACTTAATAGCTGGGCAGCTTTTGTGGGGAAAGAATGGGGGCTTTGGCACAGCACTTTATTCCAGCTGGGTTTTGAGTGACATTAATCATAACTCAGGGGATAGAGGGAATCCCTCCTCTGAGAACATTCACCACCCGTCCAGACACTGCATATGGAGTTAGTTTCATAGCAGTCAGTATGGATCACGGCCTCTTAAGCCGCAAGGATTTGTTGGACAAAACTGTTGCTCAACAGATGGATACTTTCAGACAAATTCTGTTTCCTCTAGCAGGAAACGAGAAGAGAAGAAAAGCAAGTCTTACTTACGTATGCTGATTTTTGGTGTAACTGTTGTTATTATTGTTGGTACTCAAGCTATTCTAAGAAGGAAGTTTACAGTTTATTTCATTTGCAGGTATCGACTTAAAACTCAGAGCTGTGCACCCACTCACAGGTAGAACTATTCCCATTTATGCTGCCGATTACGTCATCAGTGGATATCGTACCAAAGCTGTCATGGGAGTTCCAGGCCATGATGACAGGGACTTACTCTTTGCTCAAGAGCATGATTTATTACTGTCAATCGTTTGAGAGAAAATGGTGAAGGAACTTTATGCAATTCTGATAAGGTACCCAAATTATTATGCAATAGTACTCCAATAACTTGTGTAGCTCCACTCTCATCTTGGATACTGTATGTATGTGAAAAATGTGGGGTAAGATATATAAGACTTATTACACGAGTCAGCGTGAGATATGGGGAGATATTTCACGAGCCGAAGGCGAGTGAAATATCTTGCCATATCTTACAGCTGACGTGTAATAAGTGATTTATTCTTACAGTGCACAACATATGTCACAACTAAAAAGTCTAAGGAGTGTTTATAGCCATCATATAAACATACCTCCGTAGGAAGCTATTATGAGAACCTGTAATACTCAGCTATTATGAGAACCTGTGATACTCACCAGAAGCACTTTAGATAAGCCTAGCAGCCTACCAGACCCTACAAACAACTAATGCACTTCGACAAACCGCTGTAAGATTCAATTAAGCTTGCCTATCATCTTCAGAAATGTCGGCCAAAAAGGTTACTAAAATTTCAAAATTCAAAATTCAAATTTCATTGTAAAGCCCGCAAGGGATACATACAGAGAGAACATAATATGAAATAACCAGGCTTATGATGTGACATGATACAATAACTTGCTGCTATAGAGTTGTGTGCAATATTGTTCTAAGTGATAGTGCCTTTTCAAAGGTTTCCTCGCAAGGAGTTGTGAGAAGGTGCAGCAGGTGCTTGAGTTCGCAGTCGAGGTGAACCTTGGTGATGTGGTCTGCAGGAAGGTTGCTCCTGCCGTACTTGTGCCCGCACACAGGACAGGCAAAGTCATCTGTGAACACTGGGATGGTGATAACGCGAAGGACTGTGGCTAGGCTAGTCTGCGCATGCGTAGTATACCGTTGAATATAGCCGTTGAATATGGGGATTTATTCAACGGCTTGTCTATGGGGAAAATGTACTAGTGGGCGTGGTCTGTAAGAATAAATTAATGTACGCATGTATGGGAGGGCCTCACTTGTGTGTTAACTCATGTTGTGCAATAGGGTCAAATTATAGTGATAAAGCCTTACCAAACGGAGTACGCTCTCTCCTTTTCATTTTTTCTTCATTTTTCTTGTTATCTTTAATGGTGGTTGTCTTGTTGGTAACTTAATTCCTCACTCAAATTGCTTATATCAGTAGGGTCAAGCCTATAGGAGTGTACCTTTTTTTTCTTGTTGGCTTTAGGTAACTTCAGTGCCTGAGGATCAGCTTCCTGTTGAATTACCAAATGATGTTAGGTTGAGTGATCGTGGTCCTTCTCCCCTAGCTCAAGCCAGAGAATCGCAGGTTGCTAGCTGTGGAAAGTGAGTTCTATGTGGCTGTACAGCTCTCATAAGGAATTGATGCTGATATTATCTTATGCATTACACATTGTTATGTATGTATGTAGGGCTGATTGCTGTGCAAGGAGAGAGACTGACACTATCATTACCTTTGTGGATTCCTCCTGGTACTTTTTGAGGTACATCAATCCAACAGAGCAATCAAGGTACATAATTATTGGTAATGAGTAGTATTTCAGGCTCCTAAATGTGACTACTCTCTTAAGGACTTTCTGTGCTTGTCTGAAAAATTGCTCCCACACGTTGCACACCTTCTGCTAATAAATAAAACACTGTATGTATGTACAAGATAAGGTTACTGAGCGTGGCAGTTGTATTAATTTTGTTTACAATGGTCATTACATTCTTATGGTCTTGTCACTGAATAATTCGCTTATCACAGATGAACAAACAGTTTTTGACTATATATGTTTGCATGTCATATCATATCTTCATTTTAAGTGGATGCCAGTGGATGTCTATATTGGAGCCAATGAACATGGTATGTATGCAGTAAGTAATTTAAAAAATATATCGTGGAATAGACAGGCTTCAAATGCAGCATTTGCAAGCTAGACAAGGGGTATAATGATGACACCCTAATATCTCTATCAATTCACCTTCAATATGTCATTGCAGTTTGGCAATATTTCATGTTACAAATAATTCATTAGAACAATATTTTGTTAATCTAATTTCCAATGTGTACCTTGCTTTTAATTAGTTTTAACACTAGATTAACACAATTGTGATATTAACATGCATCCGAAATGAAGTTCAGAGAGATAACCCAAAACAGAAATTTATCTACCTACATAATTGGATATAAATTAATGTCACTGGAATAATGTGATCCTTGTGTATCGTAGTTCCTCATTGTGTTTCTCTACATCAGTGAATGGCAGCATTTCATAAATTTAACAATAGCTTCAACTTTTGCAGCAATTCTCCACCTCTTGTATGCCCGCTTCATCACACATTTCTCTATAATATTTGTAAACTCGAGACAAGAGAACCATTCCAGAAATTATCAACTCAGGTATGTACCATGTTAGAGTAAGCATGAACAGTCCAAGTTACTTGAGTGTTATGTGTCAGGGAATGGTGGAAGGGAAGACCTACAGGGAGAAAATCAGTGGTCGTTACCTCACAAAGGAGGAGCAGGCTAATTTCAGTGGAACGTGTGAAGACATAAAGGAGAGCTGGGAAAAGATGTCCAAGTCTAAGCACAATGGAGTGGACCCCCACGATGTGATAGAGAAATATGGTGCTGATATGCTCTTTAAGGTATGTACCACCTAAACTGAGTGTTAAACTGCTTCTCTAAACACTACATATTAATTTTGTGCGTTTTAGGCTCCTCCCGACATGCACGTCCAGTGGAATATCCGTGCCATCAAGGGGGTACACAAATGGCTCAATAGGATTTGGATTTCTGTGCCATGATCACATTAGTGCTTGTCAGTCATCTTCAGCTCATGAGTGCAGTGATGAGGATAAGAAACGATTAGTCTCTCTTCAACGCAGTACTATCAAGCAGGTATTAAACTGCATAACTTCTTTACTTCCCCAGTAGTGGACTCACTATTTGTAACAATAACAAGATAAAAGTGATATGGAGGGATGATGCCTGCATCAAGCTCCTATAGGATATACGTAGAGACCCTTGTTTGTGAGTAACCTTCCTTCAGAAATACCTTCGTTCATTGTTCATCATCCACCGGTTTTGGGGGAGCTGGGATATTGATGGAATGGAATTTTCCTGACTATCTTTTTTCCAGCCTTGAGACCCTGACTAGTTAGCTCATACATCTTAAGATAGCCTGAGCTACATTATGTTGGCAGACCCCAATCTCTGTCTTACTATTAGTGAAAAGAACTAGCATGTGTATATCTTTGGTAAGGGATTGTCAATGTGGGAAATGTAGTACAATTGCTAATCTGTACAGTCCAAACAAATGCACTGTAAGCATGGGGAAGGATGAAAGTTCTCCTTGATGGTAGTGAAGCAGTAGGGAAACATTAAGAGGGAAGTTATATTTTCTGTATTGGAAATTTTTCCGTATATGCCTTCAGGTAACTCAACTGCTTGAGTCTCATACATACAATGTTGCTGTAGCACAACTGATGATATTTTGTAATCAAAGAAGCTTTCTGGAGTATCATTGTAGTCTGGAAATTTTATGTACGTTATTGGCACCCGTGGCTCCTCGTATTGCATCAGAACTTTGGGAATCATTGGTGAGAGATCAAAACCTCTGGTAAGTAGTATATACATAAATAATTATAATTATTCAAAACCAAGTTTCTTTTAAACTTTAAGATTCTTTTTGGCATAAGCTGTTTTATTTTCCTCTTGAACGTGTTCTGCACATTCATAACGCTTAACATGTCATTTTGATAACTTATTAAGGGAAATGTTTTCCAGGAGAAATGGCCAAGTTGGACAGGATCTCTGATATTGCAGGAGTCAACTACTGTGGTACTGCAGTCATTTATTAATATATAGACTGATAGAATTGTGTCAAACAAAGAGAGGGATCAGTACTAAAGTCGTCCCTTGATCATTCGCTATATTTATCGGTTCTAACTTTCTCAGTTCTCGACCGTTTATAATACCAGCAGAGAGCTGATCACCCACTCTATGAGCTAGTTTTGAAATTTGAAGTTTGGTTAAGAATTGAGAAAGTTATAGCAGTTATAGTTATGGTGATCACAGTATCAGGTGAACGCAAATAGATGAGTGTGATATCATTTTGCAGGTTAATGGGGTCAGAAAGGGATCATTTTCTGTCCCGTCAGAAATGTGTGATTCTGTGAATCGTGAATCCCTGCAAAGTGAAGCCGTTAAAGTGGATCTTGAACAGACTATGCTTTGTAACAGTGATATGAGTTCCACTAAAATATATGTGGCACCTCATGGTCGAGTTATTAATTTTGCCAAGTAATAATTATAATTTTTGTATAACGCAGCTTTGGAAAATCCATATTGTCTCGTCTCACCTTTATTAAGTCTTGGTAGAGTGATATGTGTGCACAGCAACTATAACTATTATAGCTAAAGGAATTATGGAATGCGCTAATTATGTACTGGACTGTTATTATAGCTGTGTGATCAATACTTCATGCAGTTATTAAAGGTTATTACAGGGGAGGGATTGAATTGTGATCACAGAGTTACACACACTGAAATTTCCAAGAGAAACTTGAAGGAAACAGTGTATTTTTTTGTAGGATACGCAAGGGCACGGTGTATTTGATGACATTTTAAATAGAAAGCAAGGAAACATGCCATGCCTTCGTATATTCTATGAATTTCCTTTCCTTCAGACTTCAGGCTAAGATATCTCCTAATTTTCAGTGACACGTATAATGGGGCTTCATAAAACAGTGTCAAGCAAAATTCATCATTGCTAAGGGAGAGAGGAGGGGTTTGGGGCTTAGCATTACAATGATGCTATTAATCATTGGAAAATTGACAGTCAAGGCAGCAGAGGACTTTGATAACTCTCATGCCATTCTTGTTCGTGCTAACCAATTTATTATAAAAAGGCACTAATAGATGTGTTTAACATTGACCATATTATGTAGTGTAAACTGACTTTTGTGGCAGAACTGAAGAATAAATCAATGCTATACACTGTCCATGCGATGTGCTCTTCTTCACATGCAAGGAATATAGCCAACTTCCCTTCATTTTCCTGCAGGTCAGTTTGAGCATGCTATCAAGAAGCAATTTGACCACTTCCTTATGTCCCTGTCTACTGGCAGGCAATAAAGCACTCCACCCATCTTTATCCTGCAAGTTGATATTTAATAGTGCCACCGCCCAGTAGTACATCAACCACTTCAGCGTATCCAGCTTTGCTGACATCAAAGGAGAGAATCCATTTCTGTTAAATAGTAGATCGACCTGAGCATCATTTCCCAATAGCTTTGCTCTTATTCTGTATAGCTGCGTACCAAACGGTTGATAAGTCTCCTCTTGAACACACATCTATCTGAGCACCATTTTCTAGCAAATATTTTGACATTCCCATTTGTACTTGCACTCATCAATGCTGATGATCCATCATTCTGCATTGAGTTGACTGCAGGACCCTTTTCAAGCAACCAACTTCCCATTTCATTTCGATTTTGTTCAATTGCAATTATTAATGCAGACCTTCCAAATTTTTCCTGTAAGTCTATTGTGTCCACTCCTTAATGAAAGTTCTTTGTGTCCTTCGTTGGTTGCGTTCGTTAATGCTGACCACCCAGAATCACCTTGTGTGTCAACCTCTTCCAACAATAGAGTAAGTGATCAATTATCAGATGGATCAATTACCAGACACTTTTTTTGGCATCTGGTACTTACGATTTAGGTATCAAAAGACGATTCAGAATCCTTACTGTGGCTGTTAATTTAAAGGAGTTGTCAAAAAAAATCAATAAGCAGACAAAATATATTTCAGACGGGTACCAGTAAGTACGATTGTCAAAGTTGGAAGACAGGAAGTTCCATCCTTCCCCTATCTTTGTCTACATTTATAGAAGTCAAGCTTCAAATACCACTACAATACAAACCTGAACTTAAGGCACTATAGGGTAATCAATATTCAGACGGCAAAAAATGGGCTGATTTTGAATTCGACCCACTTATAATGACAGTAACAACAGTACCATTTACGTGGATCATTCTCGATGCACCTCAAAATAGCCATACCTGTTTATCGAGTACCATCAAAGAATCCCCATCAAGAAGAACATTATAGCTGAAGATTTGAAATGGAGCATATATCACTTCCCAACTATACAGGCTGCATAAATCCTATAAATTGTGAATTACTGTGGGATTTAGTATATCAAGTGTTCCAGCTATATCATCATTCAAACATTTCATTTTATGATCATTCCATGACCATGCATGTTTACTCTCTTTGTTTTGTTCATTTGATGCAGCTAGCTACCTAGCACCAACTATTGAAACGACGGTTTCATTCTTGATGATAAAGCGAGATGGTTTTTATGAACTTTATATGTAGCTTCAGTATCTAGTTTGAAAGAATTATCTGCTAGTAAATCATTGACAGCCTTCAGCAACAGACCTGTGATAATTTATAGTAGATTTATTGTACTGCTGATGATTGTTATTTATAGCTACTTGTAAGTACTATAAGCTTACCTTGTCCTTTTCAGCTCATCTATAGCTAGTATGCTTGCTAAGACCTTCTAAAGCCAGAGCTAGCTATATAGGTTATTGTCGTAGAGACAATTATTTTCGCGCGCAACTTCTCCAACACGGAGTGTCCGCGGGAAATCGCCCGTTTCCAATCCCGGGGCGGAGTATAGTATTTATGATTATGAGTTACGCGTTCATGTGTTGATTGATTGTTGAGATAGAGCTAGTTATATGTGGGCAGGTCTAGCTTCCGGGTCACAGTTTATTTTGTCGCTGGGAGATTCTGTCGCGGCGATAAAATATGAAATTCTGTCGCGAGCGACATAATCTCCTACGCCGCCAGGATATATTGTCGCTGCATTAATAAAATAGCTATCGGACAGGTGCTATAGCTATATCTGATTATACAAAGACAATTGCTCACCAACAAATTGCTCTCCTAGCAATAAGAATCTCCTAGATTGTTTCTACGATATACGCTGTGCCTACAGTCCAGGCAACGGGAGCGGCTACTTCTTCACTGGTCTCGGCACCAAGACTCTTAAAAATTTTTCAAAAATAGAGAAAAAAAAAACAAACTCCAATTCGGGAATCAAACGCGAGACCACACATTCAATAGCACGCAGTACTAACCATAGATATATGACACATGTAATATATCTATGTACTAACCGGTGCAAAACACCTGACTTAAAACTATTTGGTTACCTTAGGGAACCCTTTGGGCCTGCCACAACAGTGCATGAATAGTACTCCTAACGCTCGCTGCGCTCGCTCCCTTTCAGGGGCAATTATAATGCATAGTCCCGGTGTCACAGTTTACCGGTATTTTGTCGCTGGGAGATTCTGTCACGGCGATAGAAATTCTGTCGTGAGCGACCTAATCTCCTAGGATATTTCGTCGCCACCAGGATATATTGTCGCTGCATATAAAGTAGCTATTAGAGAGGTGGTATAGCTATACCTGATTATAAAAAGACAATCACTCGCCTACAAATTGCTCCAGCGATAAAAAATCTCCCAGGTCGTTTCTGCCTTATAGTGATGAATCTCTTCTATAATGATATCTCCTAGGATAGTTATTAGCTATATTTCTATGCTGTTTATAGGTGCATCGAAATCCCAAGCTTGTTAGCTATTCACCTTTATAGTTGGGTGTATTCGCTCATACTTCAAAGAGCTTCTTTTTTTTTCTAGTGTCTTGCTTAGGTAGAAAGTTAATATTTTTAGCAAGTGTGTGTGGGTACAGCGATAGAATATTTATAACTGATCTATATTGATGTGAATGCATGATTGAGCTTTATACAAATCAGTATCGGAAAATATTCTAGATAGCTACTTACGTGTAATAACTAGCAAGATGCTACAGAGCAACATGTCTCTTAGCTACTATAGAAAGTAAAAAATTATAGTTTTTATACTGCTATAACATAGCTCAATAGCTAGCTACATATCGATAGTACACGGCACTAACCGATGCGATGCGCTACAGTGGCAACGCTGCAAATATCCGTTTGAAAAGCGATATTTATGCTAAACTCTTTGGTTGCCTTAGGGAGCCCTTTGGGCGAGTGTTGCCTAGCCTTGGAGTCACAACAGTGCGTGAATAGTACGTCCCATACACCTAACGCTCGCTGCGCTCGCTCGCCATTAGATAGGCTAATCAGAGCCAGTCACAGTTTATTTTGTCGCTGGGAGATTCTGTCGCGGCGATAAAATATCCTAGGAAATTCTCTCGCGAGCGACCTAATCTCCTAGCATATTTCGTCGCCGCCAGGATATATTGTCGCAGCTAGCTATATTAGACATTGGACGTAGCTACTTGATACATCTCTTATAGGATATTTCATTGCTCAGCGCTGCATGCACGACTATATTGAATATTACATAGCCAGAGCATATAGCGGAGTATAGATATCTCCTATAGTCACTCACCATAAGTAAAGTTAAAGTTAAGTAAAATCTCCTAGGATATTTATTGCTCTCCTATGTACTTCACATGCGTAGTTGTAGGTATAGCAATAGAGTGACTATTTTGTTGCTCTCCAATAGCTATATGTTCTTGACATCTCCAACTCCCAAAGACACTATATATCTCAACAAGCTGACTAGATTATGGACCAATCTTTTTTCTGTTGTTCATTTGTCTGATTATTTATTTGCTGTGAATGTTGTTTTTTTTTTAAATCCTCTCCTGGTTGCTAGGCCAGTCTTGGTGGATCCTCAGCCTGCATGCCCCATCTTCTTTTTTGTTGTAACTTATCTCATTTCTTAAAAAATCATCTTGTGCTGCTATAAATCATATAATAATGATAATGATAATTAAAAAAAAAAAAAAATAATAATAATAATAATAGAGTAGTTATCGACCACCATATATGAACGGACAGTGCAGAGGACAGCCTGGACATTAATAAAATAAAATTCCACGATTAAAATATAGGGCAAACGTGCACTAATTAAATATGAAGCGCGAAGATCACTTATCATCGTGCAATCTCATTGATAATTGGATACCCCCTAGTAGAAATAACACAGTACACGATACCTATTATGTCTACAGACTGACAAGCTGCTACTACAATCGTTCAACAATTCAACTTCCCAGCTGCAAACTGGGCGGAGCTAATAGAATTTAAAATGAACAGGTCAGCAACTTGATATTCGGACTGCGAACGATCCATTCCTGGCCATCACAAAGCATTAGAAGTAAGTTCTGGAGCAATTTTATTTAAAAAATTGCACATCCGACATATTTAGCCTAAGCTAAGGTTTTAGCCATCTATTCTGCTGCGATAATACACGGCCAAACCTTAGGTACCAATCTTAGAATGAAGGTACGCTAGCTAGATCCTTCTAATACTTACTTCCAAAGCTTTGTAACGGCCAGGAAGAGTCCCCACGTCGATGGATCATTTGCAGTCCGAAAGTTGGGCGCGTTTTATAAATTGTGACGATTTATGAATTGCGCTGCGCATTTTATAAATTCATAATTTGTGCGGAGATTTATATGGCTGGCCATATTCAGATTTTAAAGTGGACTATTTATAAACTGTCCTGAGCATTTTACATCAGCATATTCCATATTGCCTTAGTACCTAATAATTATAAGTTAATCCTCTCCTGGTCGCCAGTCCAGTCTTTGTGGACCCTCAGCCTGCTCTGATTGCCCCATCTTCTTTTTATGTTGTAACTTATCTCATTTCTAATATGTCATCTTGTGCTTCATCATCATCATCATCATCATCATAATAATAATAATAATAATAATAATAATAATAATAATAATGATAATAATTATAATAATAATAAGTCATGCAGTAATCAGTGGAAAAAAACTTGACAGGTATTATTCCACAGCTAGCTACATGGTCATGGCAAAACATTCATGTCTTACCAAGTAGCTAATAGGCAGATTTTTCGACAATTGAATTATTCCCAGGAAAATGAGCAGGTGCCTACCTGTTAGGCTGTGTAATGATTGTATCATAAAACTTAGGAGCAAAGACAAGTAGCTAAAATCCAGCACATTTTCACAACTATTATACAGATTTAGCTAAATGCAGCTAGTCTATTATTATTTGAAGACAAATAACTCACTGTTTAGATTGTAGCTGGTTCATGCGCAATTGATAAATTGTTGAGCAGTTTATAAATCGCCGCGCAAATCATAAATTTATAAATGCGCAGCGCAATTTATAAATCGTCACAATTTATAAAACGCGCCCAACTCATTTTAAATTCTATTGGCTCCGCAGCTGGGAAGTTGAATTGTTGAACGATTGTGGTAGCAGCTTGGGGGTACCAGTTAGTCTTTAGGCTTAGTTTGTATCATGTACTTTCTACTAGGGGGTATCCGATCGTCAATGAGATTGCCCGATATTAAGTGATCTTTGGGCGTTTCTTTTGTGGTGGATTTTCTGCACGGTATTATTCCATTGATCCTCGCGCTTCGTATTTAATTAGTGGACGTTTGCCCTATCTTTCCATCGTGGAATTTTATTTTATTAATGTCCAGGCTCTCCTCTGCAGTGTCCGGCGGTCGATAATTGAAACTCTACTCTATAGAGCGATCAATCTCCTAAGATTATAGCTCTTGCTAACTAGCTATTATTAAAATCTCCTGTGGTATAATAAATTCTCCCAGGATATCAGCTTCTTGTCTAGCTCTATAATAGATATATATATGTAACTGTAGCTAAGAGACATGTTTCTCTGTAGCATCTAGCTAGTTATTAAGCGTAAGTAGCTATCTAGAATATTTTCCAATACTGATTTCATATAAAGCTCAATCATGCATTCAAATCAATATAGATCAGTTATAAATATTCCATCGCTGTACACTTGCAAAAAATATTAACTTTCTAGCTAAGCTAGACACTAGAAAAAAAAATATGCTCCTGAATAGCTAACAAGCTTGAGATTTTGATGCACCTATAAACAGCATAGAATATACCGTAATCATATTAATTTTCGATGGGGTTCAGAATCCTCGAAATTCATAAACGGAAATCTTAGTACTATGACCGTCATATGACGGCATTGCGCATGTGTGTGCGATGCGATATCGATAGCAGCTGGAAAAAAAACCTAGAGCAGATAGTCCGTGAGACGCCTGTCTCTCTTCTACAACGCCTTCCGTAGCAGTCAAGATTTTAGTCTGGCGTCGCCAGCCCAGCTTTTCTTCTTTTGGGGGATTTCTCTGTAGTAGCCACGAATCACGAGAAGGTAGCTAGCAGCAGGCAATGATATAGCTATTATGCGCATGCATTATTTTCCATGTGGTTGATACGAAAATTAGACCTGCGGAAATTTTTTTATTAAAGCGGAAATCACGAAATTTTAAACCTCCGAAAATTTATACGATTACGGTAGCTATAACTAGTGAAAAAATATCCTAGGAGATATTATCATTACAGAAGAGATTTATCACTAAGATAGTTTTTATTGCTAGGGAAATTTGTTGGTGAGCGATTGTCTTTGTATAATCAGATATAGCTATACCACCTCTCCACTAGCTACTTTATATGAAGCGACAATATATCCTGGAGGCGACGAAATATCCTAGGAGCTCGCGACAGAATTTCCTACGATATTTTGTCGCCGCGACAGAATCTTCCAGCGATAAAATAAACTGTGACACCGGCACTGAGTGGCCTGAACGGACCGATCCCGTTGCATGCCGGGACTGTAGACACAGCGTTCTATAATATATATACTGCTATAACATAGCTCAAAGTGCATGATCGACATATAACTAGCTAATATTATATAGAGCTAGATAAGAAAATATCTTGGGAGATTTTATTACTAGATAATAGCTAGCTATAGCTATAGTGAGCAACAATCCTAGGAGATCGAAATTTTGTCATCATTTTTTTTTTAATGATAAGGATAATATCAATATCAATGAGTTCTAGATACAAAAATAAGATGGGAATCCGGAAACGGAGAATCAAAAATAAAATGTCAACCAAAAACAAAAACAAAACAAAAAACCACAAAACTTATTATTATTATTATTATTATTATTATTATTATTATTATTATTATTATTATTATTATCATCATATGATTTACAGCACAAGATGACGTTTAAGAAATGTGATAGCTAAGTTACAACAACAAAAAGATGGGGCAATTAGAGCAGGCCGAGATCAACCAAGACTGGCCTGGTGATTAGGAGAGGATTAAAAAAAAAAAAAAAAAAAAACCACAACAAACAATCGAACAAAAACAACATAAAAAATAGCAGACAAGATGGAATGTACAAGTCTCATATTGGCTTCAAAACTTCTCAGAATAACTGATCAAAAGTAATCTTTGAGTTTGGATTTGATGGTAGGAGCATATCAATTGGTGGCAGAGAGTTCCATAATCTAGTCAGCCTGTTGAAATAGAAGTGTCTTTGGGAGTTGAAGATGTGAAGAACATAGCTATAGCTATTGGAGAGCAATAAAATAATCTAGAGCAACAAAATATCCTATAGCTAGCTGGCGGCGACAAAATATCATGGGAGATTATGTCGCTCGCGACAGAATTTCTTGTCACCGCGACAGAATTGATATACGGCCCCATATCACGGGGAGGCCCCATATCGCTCCTACACCGGTGTCAGTTTATTTTGTCGCTGGGAGATTCTATCGCGGCGATAAAATATCCTAGGAAATTCTGTAGCAATATATCCTGGCGGCGACAAATATCCTAGGAGATTAGGTCGCTCGCGACAGATTTTCTTAGGATATTTTGTCGCCGTGACAGAATCTCCTAGCGACAAAAACTGTGACACCGGTGTCACAGTTTATTTTTGTCGCTGGGAGATTTTGTCGCGGCGATAAAATACAATAACACACATTGTGTAGCGAAAATTTAAATTTTTTTGCTATGTTGATATTCATTATCTTTGGCCCTCTGGCTCTCTACTGCGCAAATTTCAAAGCTCTAGGCCTTAGGAACAGCTCCTAGAAAACCCCCATTAGCGTTTTGAATAAGCTGAGTAAGCAACGTAAACATTAAATCCGCGCACTACTAAAAATTGAGTTGGCGATATTTCGAACTAGAGTCAGAGAGAAGCTAGTTTCTCGCCTCCTGGCGCTACAGAGCGCCAACTAAAGCCAAGCGAAGGCCAACAAGGTACCGATGCTAGTGTAATTTGCTTAGTTCATATTTCAAGCGTATAAGCTAGAAAGCCTACCTTAGTTCTTGTGATTTTTCACATGACTCTCTGCTCCGTGCACAAAGATGGCTAACTAGCTTTAGCGCTTTATTCGAAGCCTTTCTACTATAGTATAAGCTCTAAAACGTTAGTTTAGGGATCATAGTTGTGATTTATACTGAAAAATTTTTTGTTAGAAAATGATAGGACTCACTAAAATACTCCTATGTAATAATTAATTATTTCGCTACAATGTGGTTTTTCGCAAATCCGGTCACAGCTAGCTACAGAATTTCCTAGGATATTTTGTTGCCACAACAGAATCTCCTAGCGACAAAAATTGTTACACCGGTATCACAGCTTATTTTGTCGCTGGGAGATTCTGTCGCGGCATATCTATAGTCACGGCGATAAAATATCCTGTAGCTAGCTGTGACAAAATATCCTAAGAGATTGGGTTGCTCGCGACAGGATATTTTGTCACCGCGACAGAATCTCCCAGCGACAAAAACTGTGACACTGGAATTGGATTTTTTTCCTTTTCGACATTTGTAAATTTTTCTTAAGTGTCCTGGTGCCTATTTTGTCGCTGGGAGATTCTGTCGCGGCGACGAAATTCTGTTGCAAGCGACATAATCTCCTAGGATATTTTGTCGCTGCCAGGATATATTATCACAGCTATAGCTATAGCTACTTGATACATCTCATAGGATATTTTGTTGCTCAGGACTGCATTAATGATTATATTGGATATTTCATAGCAATAGCATAATTATAATTTATTATATAGATAGCAGAGTATAGTATTTATGGCAAGCAATATTATAATTAGTATAGAGCAAATCTCCTATAATCACTCATTATAGTTAAATAAAATCTCGTACTGTTGTAGCTCATCTATAAAATCTCCCTTGTCTCTTACTTATCTAACTCTACAATATTATCTAGTTATTGCTATGAGTGATATTTTATCGCTCACTTGAATAATTTTTTACATTCTATATTAGCTAAGAGACATGTTGCTCTAGCCAGATATGTAGGTGACAAATCCCAGGAATTTTTGTTGCTCTTAATAGCTAGCAGCTTTAACATAACCATAATTATCACTCTCAGATGTGATACAGAGCAACGTATCCACTTAATCTGTCACTCATTGTGCTCCTTTGAAGTAAGAGTGATACATAATATAATATAGGCCTACATAATATATACACCCAACTAAGGTGAATATAGCTAACAAGCTTTTGCATTGCTCTATCTCTCATTAACTATAGAATTATAACTAATGATTAGGCTAGGAGATATTATCACTATTGAACATTAAGACGGAATAAAAAGTAGTGATTTTTTTATTGCTAGCTAGGAGAGCAATTTGTTGGTGAGCAATTGTTTTTGTATAATCAGATACAGCTATACCACCTACTTTACACACAGCGACAATATATCCTGGCGGCGACAAAATATCCTAGGAGATTATGTCACTCGCGATAGAATATCCTAGGATATTTTGTCGGCGCGACAGAATCTCCCAGCGACAAAATAAACTGTGACACCGGAAATATTGATGTAGATTTTAATTTAACGCTTTGGCGGTTAAGCATCAAATCGCCAAAAAATAAAAGCATCGAAAATCGCGCGATTTAATTTTATTGCATACCACTGCTGGAGAGAGGGGAACCTGTGATAGCACAACAAACGAGCCATCCATCACTAATAAGAAAGAGAGAACAAGTGGTTGAAATTCTTCAAGGGATGTGTCCAACGATTGCAGCCGTCTTACAGCATAAGGATCGCTGTCAAGTCAGTCTCTCCTTACACTCCCAAGAATTGGAATCCATACGCTTTTGTAGACGTGATGGCCTTTCACGTAACTGGAGAACTCGTGGTCGTGCTAAATCTAGCTAGCTACATGTACCATAGATATATAGACTACGTAGTCTATATCTATGGTACACACGACACATGCGCATTATCTATTTTTCGCACTTTCAGCTATACAAAAGTCAACAGCTAGCTAGTAAGCACACGATTGATAGGGAGAAAAGTCACATACACACATGCACAACAGCCCCTAGCAACAGTGGCGTAGCCAGACAGGGTGCTCGAACACCCCCTTCCCACCCCAAGCTTTTAAAAAAGTCTATGTGGTGCATGTGCTTCGTGACTGGTTTGCACAGTATCTATTCTATTAGCTACCAGGACTAATTCATTGACCAGAAAAAAGTTTTGGTTAAAATAGCTGTGGACCAAGGGATTTACAAACCCAAGGGTCTTGGACTATAGTGTTCTGAGGGCAATAGCAAGAGGAATCCAATCTACAGAATTTTTCAGTGATATAATTTTTTATTACATCATAGCTACATGCATTGTCCATGTTGGAGTTCAAGCACAATGACAGATTGAGATAGGAGCTTGCAAAAGGGGGTATTAAATATTTACCTACTATTTCGGAGGAGGATAAAAACAAGCAAGTGACAAAATTTAATATCTAAGTCTATTAGCTCTAATAATAAATTAGTATGGCTAGACATAATGTGGCTACTACGATGCTTTATTGAGTTTTATCAGAGAGAAGAATCTTGGAGAGAAATAATTATACTCTCTCTCACACACACACACACACACACATGCACAAAGAAAAAAATCACCATTTATTGTGCTAACTTCATCTTCAGCTGTCGAATATGTTGATGCAATCTAAAATTAACTGAAGAATCATATAATATTATTGTGATAAAAGAGAAAGAAGTTAAAAAGTACACACACCTGTACTGGAAGTGGATGTAGGTGAAGGACAAAACTGCATAAAATCATTGCAACAATCATTGTTATTCATCTTGCAGTGACTGTCACACCAACATGATGTACTACTTGAAACGGTGACTCTATCGCAGCAACTTGTGTCAAGATTATTATTCAGGCAACTGTTATTCGCTGAAAATATACAAGCATCAAGCTATTATGCTATCAAGATTGACATGCTGCATACAATAACATCTGATGGTTCCTATGTCAGAGCAGCATTCACCATGTTCATGGCATCCTTGATCACAGTAACATGTCGTACCAACATTAGTGACTTCACACAAGTTACCCTGGCTTCGCATGCAACATCCAGCATAGTTTTGAGATGCACAGGTAGGTGGAGGAGGTGTTGAGGGAGGTGTAGTGGGTGCTGAAATATAGATAAATAAACAAACGTTTTAAAGAAGAGTTTTAAGCTCCATAGAAAAATAGCACTTATCTATCAGGGCAAGTATTTCCTGTGTCGGAGCAGCAATTACCACGTTCATAGAATCTTTGATTACAGTAACATGTCATACCAGCATTAGTGACTTCCCACAGGTTACCCGGGCCTCGCATGCAACATCCACTGTAGCCTACAGGTAGGTGGAAGAGGTATAGTGGGAGGAGGTGTCATGGGAGGACGTGTCGTGGGAGGAGGTGTCATTGGAGGAGGTGTCGTGGGAGGAGGTGTTGTGGGAGGAACTCTCATGGGAGGAACTGACTATATTTAGGTAGTGTACAGTACATTGATACCTTGCTATTGATCTTGTTCAGTGATTGGGACCATGAATAGCTAATACTGTGATCGTTCTATGACAGTGAAATTCAACTCACCCTATAGTGAGTTGGACTTTGGCTAACTGATAATTGTTCAGGTAATATTATGTAGCCTTGTACTATTTTTTTGTACAGGAGCCAAGTCCACTAGGACTATTTCCTTCCAGCTTCAGTCCCTAGTGCTTACAGTAAGTCAGCAGCTTAATGTCTTCTTTTATAAACTCACTAGTTCATTGGGTTTCAAATAGGAATTTACCTCATTGAATATTATGTATTCTTACTGAACCAAACGTGTGTCAGAGCTTACTAGGTACTATGTAGGGCTAGGGTTCGAACTAGCATTTGATTGGATCCAAGTCATGTGATAAGCACTAAATTGTTTAGATCACTCTGATCTAGCTCTGTGTGTGGTGCACTCGAGCATTATAGCATTATTCTCGTGCAGGCACATTAAAACACTTAGAGCTAAGAGTGAACTTAATCTTAGTGACAATAATCATGAAGAAGCCACTCGTTACTTATGAGTCTTCTAGGCTCCTGTGAATACTTTGTACTATCATGTAGTGCCAGAGTTTTGATGGATTGGTTCCCTATAAAATTCTTCATACTATAGAACATTACTTTTTGTGTACCACTCGTACTACATTGTATCTTGTACATCACCTTCTTTTTTTTTTTTTTGGTTGTTACACCCATGGTGATAACCAGCAAAATGTTTACTAAAATATGCTAAAAGACGAGTTTCACTTGAGCAGGTCATGAATCCTCTATGGTCGGTTTTCCCTGTGTATTTTGTGGAGTGTTGTTTGATGGCTACAGATCATTCAGTAACATCTCCCAATGGTTACGATAATCTATGCAAAGGGTGCATTCAGTGGGATCACCAAAACAAGTATGTGTTACTCTAAGCTAGTCCCTAATTACAAACATCTTGCAAATTTTTGTGTGCATAATAGTCTGGGAGATTAGGGAAGGGGGTATGTTCCAATGCACCCATAAAGGAAATATGATTAGACTGTCAATATTCTCCAATAAAAATCTGTCAATATATATTACGTGGATTTTTATCCATATTCTCCCCTTCCCCTCAGTTACAGTCCAATTTTTCAATCTCACTTATATGCACATTGCCTCCACATTGTTAAAGGCACATCACTGCATGTGTGACCTAAACAATAATTATAGCTATGTACCAAAGTAGTCACTTGCTAAGCATTTTGCCCTACATAATTTTTATTATACTAGCCTAAATTATAGCTATGTGGGTCCCTATGTCTCTGGGGGACGGGAGTCACTATGTAGATTCTGGGATGGGGGTCCCAAAACAGAGATCCCAACCTGGTTACTGCCAGTTTGGGGAGATGTGTTCTGAAAGTGGACGTTTTAGAAGGGGTTTTAGCTAAAATCAATGAATCATGAGTAATAATACTATACAAAAGTTAACAGCTAGTAAGTACACTATGTGAACTGCAATTGAAAAGTCTCTGATTAAAGGTCACACACACACAACAGTCCTAGCTAACAGCTAACGTTAATCTTTATCTGCTACATACATTTCTGCTGCTCGACCTGCTCCATATCGTCTAAACAGAGAAGCCATTCTCTCCCTGCTCTGAATTCTTTCTTGCAACTCTTGGAGTTTTCTTGACAGTTGATAATTTTGGATTCTTGCCACGTTATATCGCCTCCAGAGAGCTGCTGCTCTTTCATCATTATTACCATTTGAGTTTGGGTGACTTGGCCTAAACTCTCGTGGTCTTTCATACTGTTGCAATAGACTGTCCTCATAATTCAGTCTAAATTCTTGTGGTCTTTCATACTGTTGTAATGCCCTTTCATCACTACTCCATTTCAGTGGGCGAACCTGGGTCTATGTTATTGATCACCAAAGTAGGTTTTCTTTAATAATAATCGACCAATCAGGTTGCTCAATGGATCTCATTAAGAGGTCTTCCTGACCTACACATCTCTTATTTCCCATTATTAAGCATGCCAGATTGGGAAGGAACTCTACATCCCGTATGATTATTAATCAAGGGATTTTGTTTGGACTATAGTGTCCTAAGGGCACTAGTAACAACCTAAAGTCATGTAAGTCAGAAAGTCATTGACCATTGAAAAGCTGCACCATTGAATATTCATTTAAAGATCTGCTACGTACAATAAATGTTTAAGCAAGTGAGCACAGGAAACACGACTTAAGTCTAGCATGTAAATTGGCCCTATGGCTAAATACACAACTAATACTCATTGCAAAAGCAGAAGAGTCCACACATGTACAATCAGGGATTTAAATAATGTCATACCATTTGTTGTGCTAACTTCGTCTTCAGCTGCCAAATAAGTAGATGTAATCTCAAATCAGCTGAGGAATGATATATCCACACCATTAATTTAAAATAACAACAAGAATAACTACAAAAAAAAAACAACAAAACAAGACAAAAAAGTACCTGTACTGGAAGTGGATGTAGATGAAGGACAAAACTGGATAAAATCATCGCAACAATCGTTGTTACTCATCTTGCAGCGACTGTCACACCAACATGATGTATTATTTGAAAGGGTGACTCTACAGGCTTCATCATTACTTCTATCACAGCAACTTGTGTTAAGATTATTATTCAGGCAACTGTCATTTGCTGAAAATAAATTATACAAGCATCAAGCTATTATGCTATCGAGATTGACGTGCTGCATACCATAACATCCGATAGTTTCTATGTCAGAGCAGCATTCACCACGTCCATGGCATTCTCTATCACAGTAACATCTAATACCAGCATTAGTGACTTCGCATGAGTTACCCTTGCTTTGCATGCAACATTCAGTGTAGCCTCCAGACACACAGGTAGGAGGAAGAGGAGGAGGTGTCGTGGGAGGAGGTGTTGTGGGAGGAGATGTAGTGGGTGCTGAAAAATAGATATAAATAAACAAATGAACAAGTCTTCATAGAAATAGCACTTATCTACCTGGGCAAGTATTTCCTATGTCGGAGCAGCAGTCACCACGTTCATGGCATTCTTGATCACACTGACATGTCATACCACCACCATTAGTGACTGAGCACGAGTTACCTGGGCCTCGCATGCAACATCCAGTGTGGCCTCCAGATGCACAGGTAGGAGGAGGAGGTGTTGTGGGAGGATGTGTTGTGGGTACTGAAATGAAAGAAAGAAAAAAAGAAAGCACATGATTTAAAAATCTTATGTACTGAACACTTAGTTACCAGGGCAAGTATTTCCTATGTCGGAGCAGCAATCATCACGTTCATGGCATTCTTGATCACAGTAACATGTCATACCAGGATTAGTGACTTCGCACAAGTTACCCGGACCTCGCATGCAACATCCAGTGTGGCCTTCAGATGCACAGGTACTAGGTTGAGGAGGTGTTGTGGGAGGAGGTGTTGTGGGAGGAAGTGTAGTGGGTGCTGAAAAATAAATAATAAATAAACCTTTATAGCTAGAAAATAAGACTTTGGTACCAGGGCAAGTATTTCCTATGTCGGAGCAGCATTCACCACGTTCATGGCATCCTTGATCACAGTGACATGTCATACCAGCATTAATGACTTCGCATAAGTTACCCGGGTCTTGGATGCAACATTCAGTGTAGCCTCCAGATGCACAGGTAGGTGGAGGAGGTGTTGTGAGAGGAAGTGTCGTGGGAAGAGGTGTCGTGGGAGGAGGTGTTGTTGGAGGAGGTGTCGTGGGAGGAGGTGTTGTGGGAGGAGGAGGTGTCGTGGGAGGAGGTGTTGTTGGAGGAGCTGTTGTGGGTGGTGAAATTAAAAGGTAATGATAAGAGGATCTGGTATTGTTGGACTAGCTCTATAATGTACCACAGTGACACATACATAGACCAGGTACAGCACCCAGTAATACCAGCCTGAGAACATATTCTGGTTGGTATTGCATTCTATCGTGTAAGTATGGCTACTTAAAGTATTATAACTCACAGAAGCAGTTAATCATATGTATATCTGAACAGCAGTCATCGTATCTGTGACATTGAATGTCACAATAGCAGTACCCTCCCTGGACTTTAGGGACACGGCATGCAGTTGCAGGATCAAGTCCTGAATCACAACAACCATTCACATGACCAGCACTCCTGCAAGGACCTGCATGATAAAATCAATAAAGAATGCGAGTAGCCACATTCTTCCATATTTAATAATTATGTCCTCTTGAAGAAGTATAGACATCAATTAAATTTTGGTGATAATTATTTACATACCTGATTGTTGAAGTTGCTGTAGTAGCCTTGCTATGAAATCTGGAATCAGTTGATGACTGATCATAGGATGTGCCAGTACTGAGCAGGAAAAAAGGAGTAAACTGCTTATTTGCAGCAGGCAAGTAGAGGAGAACATTTTTTGTTGTTCAATCGTTCGTCCTTACTCGCTGCAAAGCTTCAATCATGTTTTTCTAATTTATAATGATCCTTTATGTAACAATCTACTCAAATTGAAAACATCGACAGTTGATATTGATAGTTTCAGTGGCATTTGAGTGATAACATTGCTGTCATACACTATAATTAAAATTGGTTCCTATTTCTGAAATTTAATACAGGTCTGCATGCGTTATCTGAAGAGGTCTGAATGTTCATATGACAATAAACAGCACACTCCTTTTGATTTGCATAGATACACATCGCACCAGCTAGATAATTGTTCAGGTATACTATAGACAACGACTTGTACTGTATTTAAAAAAAATGGAAGCAAGAAAGGAAGATAAGGTAAAGGGAAAAGGTGTCCCAAGAATGGATTGACTATAATCATGAAGAAGCCACTTGTTACAATGAGCTCTAGCAATAAGTGTGATAATGGCGGTAGCTATATTTTGTACTATAATTATGTAGTGCAAGAGTTTTGATGGAAAACAATTATTGGTTCCCCATAATTATTTTTTGTGTACCACTCGTACTCCATTGTATCTCGTACTCCATTGTATCTTGTACATCATCTTTTTTTTTCAGTTGTTATATCCATGGTGATAGCTAACAGGAAAAATGTTTACTATTAGTGTGTAAAATATACATAGAGACGAGTTTCACTTGAGCAGGTCATGAATCCTCTATGGTCAGTTTTCCCTGTGTATTTTGTGGTATGTTTTTGATGGCTACGGATCATTCAGTTACATCTCCCAATGGTTATGATAATTGTTTACACTTATGCAAAGGGTGCATTCAGTGGGATAGCCAAAACAAGTAGCTATGTGTTATATAAGCTGACTATAAGCTAGTCCCTAATTACAAACATCTTGCGAATTTTTGTGGGCATAATAGTCTGGGAGAATTTGGGGGTGGGGGGGTATGTTCCAACAGGGTGTACCCATAAGGGAAATATGACTGGACTGTCAATATTCTCCAATAAAATCTGTCAACATATAAATATATTATTACATGGATTTTTATTCATATTCTCCCCTTCCCCTCAGTTACAGTCCAATTCTTCAATCTCACTCATAATGCACCATAGTCTTGAATGCTTTGATATTGCCTCCACATTGTTAAGACGCTTTTAAAGTATACTAGTATGGTTCATTGTGTGACCTAGTCACTGATGATGATTTATGCTAAGTCACATCCCCATTTTGCCCTATCATTGTTATCATCATAATTATTACACTAGCCTAAATTATATGTGAGTCCCTATGTCTGGGAGTCACCATAATCTATGTAGACTTAGGGATGGGGGTCCCAAAACAGAGATCCCAACCTGGTTATTGCCAGTTTTGGGAGATATAACACCAGAAAGTGGAAGTTTTAGAAGGGGTCTTAAAATTAATGATGAGTAATAATATTATACAAAAGTCAACAGCTAGTAAGTACATTATGTGAACTGCAATTGAAAAGTCTCTGATTAAAGGTCACACACACACACAACAGTCCTAGTTAATAGCCAACGTTAATCTTCATCTGCTGCATACATTTCTGCTGCTTGACCTGCTCCATATCGTCTAAACAGAGAAGCCATTCTCTCCTTGCTCTGAATTCTTTGTTGTAACTCTTGGAGTTTTCTTGATAGTTGATAATTTTGGATTCTTGCCACGTTATATTGCCTCCAGAGAGCAGCTGCTCTTTCATCATTATTACCATTTGAAAGGTTTGGGTAACTTGGCCTAAACCCTCGTGGTATTTCATACTGTTGCAATAGACTATCCTCATAATTCGGTCTAAATTCTTGTGGTCTTTCATATTGTTGTAATGCCCTTTCATTACTACTCCATTCCAGTGGGCGAACGTGGGTCTATATTATTGATCACCAAAGTAGGTAAACATGTTTTCTTTTTTAATAATTGACCAATCAGGTTGCTCAATGGATCTCATTAAGAGGTCTTCCTGACCTACACATCCATTATTAAGCATGCTAGACGGGGAAGGAACTCTACATCCCTGTATGATTATTAATCAAGGGATTTTGTTCTGGATTATAGTGTCCTAAGGGCACTAGTAACAACCTAAATTGGTTATAGTCATGTAAGTCAGAAAGTCATTGACCATTCAAGAGCTGCACCATTAAATATTCATTTAAAGATCAGCTACATACAATAAAGTTTAAGCAAGTGAGCACAGCAAGCACGACTTAAGTTTAGCATATAAATTGGCCCTATGGCTAAGTATTTAAATAATGTCATACCATTTGTCGTGCTAACTTCATCTTCAGCTGACGAATAAGTTGATGTAATCTCAAATTAGCTGAAGAATGATATATTCACACCATTAATTTAAAATAACAACAAGAATAACAAACAAAAAACACACACACACAAAAACTACGAAGAAAAGCACCTGTACTGGAAGTGGGTGTAGATGGAGAACAAAACTGTATAAAATCATTGCAACAATCGTTGTTACTCGTCTTGCAGCGACTGTCACACCAACATGATGCACTATTTGAAAGGGTGACTCTACAGGCTACATCATTACTTCTATCACAGCAACTTGTGTTAAGATTATTATTCGGGCAACTGTTATGTGCTGAAAGATATACGAGCATCAAATAATAAGCTATAAGATTGACGTGCTGCATACCATAACATCCGATAGCTTCTATGTCAGAACAGCATTCACCACGTTCATGGCATCCTTGATCACAGTAACATGTCGTACCAGCATTAGTGACTGAGCATGAGTTATCCGGGCCTCGTATACAACATCCAGTGTAGCCTCCAGACATACAGGTAGGTGGAGGAGAGGGTGCTGAAAATTAAACAGAATTTTAAAGTCGTTATAGAAAATAGCACTCACTCTCCTGCCCCTTTAATCCATAATAGCTAACTATACTCTACGTAGGAGGAACTACGCATACACTATTCATAAATGAAAAACAATAATAGCCATTAATTTACACCACCAAGTGGCTGATGAGGAACCTGAACTAGTCATAGGTTAATACTAACAGGCCCCCCTGGGACCAACAGCTTTATAGCCAAAGGATGTATTATCAGACACACCTCCTCAATTGAGGGGTGGAGCTGAGTGGACTCCAGTAGATCCTGCTTGGTGGGAGTGGTGGTCTCAACCTGCACTGCAGGTAGAGGTCCACCAACTCACCACCATCCAACCTTTCCATGAGGGTCACCCATCCATGTACTAGGCTGCTTAACTAGCTTTGTTAGCCACACATAGAGTCATGAAACTGCTTATCACTGATTTAAAATGACATTGCATTAGTATGCAGTGATGCATATGAATTGTTGACAATAATAGGGTCACAATAATTGAATTATAGCATGTTTTGTTTGTTTTAGTGAGTTAGGGAAAAAATTGGGCCACTGATAAAAAAAAATTACACAGAGATGTGCAGCTATAGCATATCTTTTGTTATGCACTCCTTCACTAAGTGAATTTGTGTTGACAAATAATTGTTACTTTAACTTTAAAGCAAGTATTCTTATTGGGGTAGCTAGCTATTTTTCCCAACAAAAACAAAATAAAAACAAAAGTTTTGTGATCTCTATCATAGGATATACAGTGCATGGCTACAGAATGCATGTGACTATTTTCACTATCATCACTGTGCACACAACAGTGATAACAAATGAAAACAGATATCAAAGAGTGCTCTATGTATAGTCTTGTTAGGCCAGCCCACAGATTTTTTCGCGGAAAAAAAACAGTAGGATTGGTTTGGAATGGGCGTGGTTTCTCTTATTAGGTTAACTTATCTACCAGGGCAAGTATTTCCTATGTCAGAGCAGCATTCATCACGTTCATGGCATCCTTGATCACAATAACAGCTCATGCCATCATTACTGACTGAGCAAGAGTTATCCGGGGTTCGGGTACAACATCCAGTGTGGCCTCCAGATATACAGGTAGGTGGAGGAGGTGTTGTCGTGGGAGGAGGTGTAGTGGGTGCTGAAAAATAAGTAAATAAATTAAAAAAATAAATAAATAAAAACTCTACCAGGGCAAGTATTTCCTATGTCGGAGCAGCATTCATCACGTTCATGGCATCCTTGATCACAGTAACATGTCATACCAGCATTAGTGACTTCACATGAGCTACCCGGGCCTCGCATGCAACATCCAGTGTGGCCTCCAGATGCACAGGTAGGTGGAGGAGGTGTCGTGGGAGGAGGTGTCGTGGGTACTGAAGAAGAAAGAAAGAAAGAGAGAAAGAAAGAAAGAAAGAAAGAAAGAGCACATGATTTAAAATCTTATGTACTGAAAATTTTAGCTACCAGGGCAAGTATTTCCTATATCAGAGCAGCATTCACCACGTTCATGGCATCCTTGATCACAGTAACATGTCATACCAACATTAGTGACTTCGCATGAGTTACCCGGGCCTCGCATGCAACATCCAGTGTAGCCTCCAGATGCACAGGTAGGTGGATCTGGTATCATGACAGGAGCTAGGGCTAGAGGTGCTGTAGTAGCTGTGTGTGAAGTATAAAGACCTTGCAATCACTACATAGCTACATGCATACAATCATGTTCAGTAATTAGGACCATAATAATTGCAATTGAGGAGGAAATTCCTCACAGCTTTACTAGCATACTGCTGTACTTGGGCTTTGCTATGTACCAGGAGGACAGTGTTTCTGTGATACCTTGTGCAATTCACATAATGACTGCTGCAATGATGCTTCTTTTACAACAGGTGCTGTTTTTTTTTGTTTTTTTTTTGTGGAAATGGGTACAGAGGTTTTCAGGTTGGTTGACCAGTAGAATTTGTGTATGTGCGAAATAAATTCAAGCGAGCAAAATATACTGTCATACAAATGCAATGGTCTTAAATTTAGCGAGCACAAATTTAAATCTGCACTGTTGGCAAATTTTGTGTCAACCAACCTGAAAACCTCTGTACAACCAGAAATACCAGCCTGAGAACATGGTATTGCATAAGTATTGAAACTCACGGAGGCAGTTAATCTCACGCATATCTGAACAGCAGTCGTTGTATCTGTAACAATGAATGTCACAATAGCAGTACCCTCCCACGGTTTGGACACGGCATGCAGTTGCAGGATTAGGTCCTGAATCACAGCAACCATTCATATGACCAGCACTCCTGCAAGTACCTGCATGACAAATCCAATAAAGAATCTGAGTGGCCACATTCTTCCAATATCTAGTAATTGTGTGCCTTGAGGAATCACATCAATTTGGTGATAATTATTTACATACCTGATTGTTGAATTTGCTGTAGCCTTGCTATGAGATCTGAAATCAGATAACCACTAACTCTAGGATGAGCCACTACTGAACAGGAAAAAAGGAGTAAGCTGCTTATTTGCAGCAGGCAAGTAGAGGAGTACATTTTTGTTCAATCTTTCGTCCTTACTCACTGCAGAGCAATCAATCATGCTTTTTTATAACAATCTATCATGTAATAATCTACTCATTGAATAAACATTGACAGTTGATATTAATGGTTTCAGTGGTGAGTAGTAAACAGTACTACGTTACGCTATAATTAAAATTGGTTTCATGATCATTCCTCCTATTATATTGCATTACAGGCTTGCATGATTAATTAGCTGTTTCAAAGATCAAGGGCCTCTTAGTCTGAAGATTCTTACAACATAAGTAAATAGCACCCTCTTGGACTTTGCTAGATACACATCGTACTGTGTTGAGTTCAGGCAATGATAATCATCACTCACTTGTACTATAATATTATAGCTACTGATTAAATTTAAAGTGAGAATATGAAGTTTAAAAAAAAGAGAAGAAGACATTAAAAATAATTGATATTATGTGGTGATTTTGAACAGCTTCTAATTAAAATAAATATTATCAATTCAATAACTTCTTTTCTGATGAGTGCTGATGTGCCAAGTATAAAAACCCTATGCTTGACAGAGCACTGACCTAAAATAGAACAGCAATGGTGAATGAGATAACATCTATTACTACTTGGCTCCAATTGCAAGTGCAGTAGATCATTTGATTGAACAGTTACAGGCTATTACACTTGGTTTAGTGTTGGGAAAGGTTATAGGTAACTAGTAGGTGTTATAGAGGGAAGTGTGTGTGGTGATTAGGCACCCAACTAGTTTCTTACCTAGGTTGCTAGACTCTAGCTTGGTTTAGTGGTGAGTTAAAGATGGAGGAAAGTGTGTGTACAGGTGATCGAGTACCCAGCTAGTCCCTTAACCCAGTGTTTTCCCCAAGTATATCAAATGCAATGTGGCATGATAATATACTTAAGCACCCTGTTTTGTTCCCCTGGAACAAGGATAGTACCCATACAAGTTAGTGAGTAATTATTAATATTTCAGCTATGATAACTACAAAATTGGTAAAAACTAAAATGGAAGGACAAAGATATACCTTAAAGAAAGATTAAATGGCATAGCACAGTATGAACTTTAAGGAGGAAGAAGAGTTCAGAATCACAATGCTGAGAATGACAACGAAATTACCATGCTGTATCTACAACTGTGACAAGTCATTTAAACCTTCAGGTAACCTATGCTATGTGCATTAAAAATGAATGTGCAAAAAGGCATAGCTCCCACCAATGATTATTACCTTCCTGAAGGCTATGATATACTAACGACAGTTAAGAATTGAAGCAACAATGAAGGGAAAATGGGCAAGAGGAATGGAAGCAAGGAAGGTAAAAGAATCAAGCATGAACAAGCCATGAGTCTTCTAGGTTCTTGTGATAATAATTGTACTATATAATGTATAGTGCCAGAAAAGAAAGTTTTGATGGAAAAACATTCTGTACCAAATCACAGAACATTAATACTGTGCACCACTAGTACTCCATTGCATGTACCTTGTACATTAACAGAAACAAGGATCCCCGTCCATTTTAGTTTCCTTGTGTAGTTTGTTGTTACAGATTATTCAGTAACATCTCCAAGTGGCAATACACTCATGCAAAGGGTGTCACAGGTGCAAAATAAGTACTTATTACAGTGTTATAAGCTAACTGTACGCTAGTTCCTCATAGCAAACATCTTATGGATTATTACTTCCATGATATATGTATGATTGGAAGTCTGGAAGTAAAATTATGTCACATCAGTAGCATGATCCATACAGGGTTCATCTTTTTTTTTTTGGGGGGGGGGGGGGGGGGGAGGGGAGAGGGAGGTATGTTTTTCCCCCACAAAAACATTCCCATGAATAGTTTGCACACAGCTCCTGATTTTTTTCAAATAGTCATGCAGTATCTATGTATGTATGTACATCCACCTTCTCCCCTCCCTCTTCTCACCAAACTCACAGACAGTTACAATCCTAAACAGACTTACCAAAAAAATGACATTGAACCATCGATGAATTCTAATTCTCCTAAAACTTTTGTTACTATTAACCTAATATAAATAATAATAGAGGGAGTGATGGAAGTCACACACATACCTATATTCTTCAGGCATATTCATTCTCATTAGTAGAACAGATGAAATGAAATACATTCCCTAAGCAGATAATGATTCTGGTTAAAGGCCTTGTATGGATAACTCATACAACTATACCATGATTTCTGCTAAGCACAGAACAATTATATTAGAAGACTTGGTGCTGGCAATGGCATAGAAGAACCAGGTTATAAATGGGAGAGAAAATAATATTGATATGTACCAAGGAACAAGATAAAACAACCTCTGTGAAGGTTATGAGTAATCCTTGTACTGATGTTATCACAATCATGCCAACCAGAAAAAAAGATGCATGTTGAGACCAGAATTCAGTCTGCAGTAAATCCATCACTCACTAAACCAGCATGCAGCTATGATATTCTTACATCAACTTTGAATCCCAGCCAATTGACAGCTATTGATAAGCCTCTAGTCACAGGATTTGTACTCATAATTAAGGATGGGGGTCCCAAAACAGCAATAGCAATAGGGATGGGGGTCCCAAAACAGAGATCCCAACCTGGTTATTGCCAGTTTGGGGAGGTATGATATCAGACATGTTCTGAAAGTAGAAGGGGTCTTAGCTAAAATTAATGAGTAATAATACTATACAAAAGTCAACAGCTAGTAAGTACACTATGTGAACTGCAATTGAAAAGTCTCTGATTAAAGGTCACACACACACATAACAGTCCTAGCTAACAGCCAAAGTTAATCTTCATCTGCTACATACATTTCTGCTGCTTGACCTGTTCCATATCGTCTAAACAGAGAAGCCATTCTCTCCCTGCTCTGAATTCTTTCTTGCAACTCTTGGAGTTTTCTTGATAGTTGATAATTTTGGATTCTTGCCACATTATATCGCCTCCAGAGAGCAGCTGCTCTTTCACCATCTTGAAGCTTTGAATAATTTGGCCTAAACTCTTGTGGTCTTTCATACTGTTGTAATTAGTCAGGTTGCTTAGTGAAATAATCGTTACCGGGCGGACAAAAGTGCCATTTTTTGCACAAGAGTTCATTTTGTGATACTAAACAATATTAGCCTAGGAGCCCCCGACAAATTCTTAGCGTACTCGCAGAATAATAAAATGGCCGCCATATTCAGCAATTATCCAATATATTTTGTGATAAATGACTGAAAATTGCATTATTATTCACAATAGCAGTTACAAAGTGGAAAATATTCCTAGCGCACCCGCAGAATAACAAAATGGCCGCCATATTCGGCAATTATAAGATAAATCACTGCAAATTGCATACAAAGTGAAGATTACAGTAGGCTATTGCAGTCACTTTTACATGAAGATCCCTTACTAGGCTAGGAGCTAACTTCAACAATAATTTAGCACTTATGGTTAAGAACAAATGGCTGCACGAGAAAAAATAACTGATGCAAAATTAGTTTAGTGTAAACAGAGTCATTACATTTGCATTGGCAAAGTGATGAGCATTGAAGATTAGCTTTAGCACATTTGCATCTGGTATAATCTCCTTTGCATGAACATTTTATGAGTTCGCTGCATGCTCTGGGAACTTCTGTGATTGTAATCCACACTGGGATCCAAGGCCCTGATGTTGACTCCTTGGTCTACGAGAATTCATGTGGTGAAGAAATAACATGACTGGCAAGGTGTACGAATGTGTCTGTGACAGCTTCATAGATCTGCCAAGCTTGCCAAGCAGTCTTCTTGCCCTTTCCCTTAAAGGCTGAAGCAGTGTCACAGTCAGTCAATGCATGAAACACTGGTAGACTTCGGGATCTTGGCTCTCCTAGGGTGGAACAGACGATGTTTATGGAATAGAAGCAGTAGTTCTTCCCCATCCCAAAGGCAACCCATGCAGATGTCTGCTTGAGGTTGAATTGCAGTAAGGTCATAGAATGCGCCAATAAGGATTGTTACCACATCAGTGTCTACTGTGCACAATGACCCTGGTATCAGCTTCTTCATGGTTGCAATCTAGCATTGGATTGCTTGAGCCTATGCACACAACAGACTTCCCCGATGTGATATACACAAACTTGCTTGGTGGAAAAGCGTATTCAGCAACCTTGACTGTAAGAAAGGTAAACAGCTCCTCTTTATTCTTTGAGTCATGAAGGAATCCTTCCAGTTACCAGGGAGCGTAGTTGAGCCAGACACTTTTCTTCACACACCCTTCCCCTCTTGTTCCTGGTGGACTCCTTTAAACTGTCTACAATGTATGTATCCCCAATCATGTAGTATTCCCTAGCTGCTTCATTAAGTAAGGCATGAACACCTTATCTGCATACTCATCAGAGAGTGTGGTAGCACTCTCTATGTAGGGTTAGTAAGGAATGGGCATGAACAATACAAACTGGACTCTCTGTATCTCTTCTATTCTTGCTACAGGCTCAACTAAACTTCTTACATCTAGAAAACAATGCAGCTATGTCCGCTCAAACTCCTCCAGAACAGCGTCAACAATCAGCACCAGCCGCCGTCTAAATCTAAAATTTTTATGATTCGTTCATCATCATCATCATCATCATCATCATCAGATTTTCTTTGATGGCTGTAACTCCATGATCCTTTCACATACGACAATCAAATTCATATCAACTTGTGCAGTTATAATCACACAATGTGCTTTTACCATCGTTATTCACACAGTTTTCCTCTAAAATAATCAGTCATATCGAACGACTTTTCATTACAAATGATACTATGTCAGCCATTTTGAAATTAATGACGTCATTTATGACACACGAGCGTCTGTCATGATCACATGCATGTATGCGTGTGCCAACCAGTACCTAGCTAGCTAGCCACTCTAAATAAAAATGAATTGAGAAAAGGTCATATAAAAAGTAAACAAACAAGTGAAAGGGAAAATATTTAAAAAGGCCATGTAGGGTTAGTCTGTACTTTTACCTATAGCAGTTTCTGTGAACAAACATCAAATTATGCTGCCTTCAATAATAATCCCTACATCACTGCCTAAACCAAGCAGAACTTTATACTGACATGAACAATAAAGCAGCTTGGTGGGAGGCAGTGATGTAGGTGAAGGCAGCATAATTTTGATGTTTGTTCACAGAAACTGCTAGCTATATGTAAAACTACAGGCTAACCCTACATGGCCTTTTTATTTAGCATAAATTTTTTCCTTTCACTTATTGAAAGTAGTAACCCCAGAGGTTGGCAAGCTGTGGACGATAACAGGACCATCAAGCACCATGCAGTCAAACATAGCAGGTGGCTCATTCTCTACAGATTGCTCAATACATTGCAGTAATTCAGACTTAGCACTTGGCAAATCGAGCTTACCCAGCTCCGAGAGAGATGGTGGGGATGATTGGATCTCATGAGCGAAAAATTCACTTTCAAAAAGCCACAATCCACAAGAAGAAAAACTTCTATTTACTGAGCACATGGGATTTAGAATTCTATTCAGTGCATACCTTATTAAAGAAATTGTTTTGAGCAAGGTAGACCTCTGTTCGATCAGGCAAGGAATCCGCATACTCATCAAATCCACATGCATGTACTTGATGCAGAAAAAGTACAATTACGGCACTATCCGAGACCTTGCATTCAAAAGCTGAAGAGGTAGTTCTATTAGCTAATGATTAGCAAATGAATGCTAATATCACTTGTGCACTCATGCAGCAGCGAAAAAAAAAACACATACATTAATAAGCCACAAAATAGTAATTTTGAAGGATAAATAGTGGCCATTTTGTTGTGCAGCGAAAAATTTTGAACATCCAAGAATAATTATAATGCTAGTGCACCACTTTTACCTCATGTGTAGAAAAATAGGTATTTATATACTATTTGATGATAATAAGCCCACAAAAATAGTATTGCGTCAATTAAATGGCGGCCATTTTGTTCTGGGGCGTGAATTCATGAGGGCTCCTAGGCTAATATTGATTAGTATGATGAAAGCAAGCTGCTGACAAATTTTGGCGCTTTTGTCTGCTTCGTAACAATTTCATGAAAATTTGCCTCTAAGCAACCTGACTAAATAGACTATCCTCATAATTCGGTCTAAATTCTTGTGGTCTTTCATACTGTTGTAATGCCCTACTCCATTCCAGTTGGGTCTATGTTATTGATCACCAAAGTAGGTAAACATGTTTTCTTTTTTAATAATTGACCAATCAGGTTGCTCAATGGATCTCATTGGGAGATTTTCCTGACCTACACATCTCTTATTTCCCATTATTAAGCATGCCAGATTGGGAAGGAACTCTACATCCTGTATGATTATTAATCAAGGGATTTTATTCTGGACTATAGTGTCCTAAGGGCACTAGTAACAACCTAAAGTCATGTAAGTCAGAAAGTCATTGACCATTCAAGCTGCACCATTAAATATTCATTTAAAGATCTGCTACGTACAATAAAAGTTTAAGCAAGTGAGCACAGCAAGCATGACTTAAGCTAAGTCTAGCATGTAATTGGCATAATCATTGCAAGAGCAGAAGAGTCCACACATGTACGTACAATCAGGGATTTTAATAATGTCATACCATTTGTCATGCTAACTTCATCTTCAACTGCCGAATAAGTTGATGTAATCTCAAATTTGCTGAAGAATGACATATCCACACCATTAATTTAAAATAACAAGAATAACTACAAATAAAAAATACACAAAAAAACAACGAAGTAAAGTACCTGTACTAGAAATGGGCGTAGATGAAGAACAAAACTGCATAAAACCATTGCAACAATCGTTATTTATCTTGCAGCGACTGTCACACCACTACTTGAAAGGGTGCTACATCATTATTTCTATCACAGCAACTTGTGTCAAGATTATTATTTGGGCATGAATTATGTGCTGAAAATATACAAGCATTATGCTGTCAAGATTGACGTGCTGCATACCATAACATCCGATAGTTTCTATGTCAGAACAGCAGTTCAGTGAGTGCTGAAAAATAGACAAACGAACAAACAAAATTAGGTCTCCATAGAAATAGCACTTATCTACCTGGGCAAGTATTTCCTATGTCAGAGCAGCAATCACCACGTTCATGGCATTCTTGATCACACTGACATGTCATACCACCATTAGTGACTGAGCACGAGTTACCCGGGCTTCGCATGCAACATCCAGTGTGGCCTCCAGATGCACAGGTAGGAGGAGGAGGTGTTGTGGGATGAGGTGTCATGGGTACTGAAATGAAAGAAAGAAAGAAAGAAAGAAAGAAAGCACATGATTTATAAATCTCATGTACTGAACACTTATCTACCAGGGCAAGTATTTCCTATGTCAGAGCAGCAATCATCACGTCCATGGCATTCTTGATTACAGTAACATGTCATACCAGGATTAGTGACTTTGCATAAGTTACCCGGACCTCGCATGCAACATCCAGTGTGGCCTTCAGATGTACAGGTAGGTGGAGGAGGTGTTGTGGGAGGAAGTGTAGTGGGTGCTGAAAAAAACCTTTATAGAAAATAAGACTTTGGTACCAGGGCAAGTATTTCCTATGTCAGAGCAGCATTCATCACATTCATGGCATCCTTGATCACAGTGACATGTCATTAGTGACTTCACATAAGTTACCCGGGTCTCGCATGCAACATTCAGTGTAGCCTCCAGATGCGCAGGTAGGTGGAGGAGGTGTTGTGAGAGGAGGTGTCGTGGGAGGAGGTGTCATGGGAGGAGGTGTCGTGGGAGGACGTGTCGTTGGAGGAGGTGTCATGGGAGGAGGTGTTGTTGGAGGAGCTGTTGTGGGTGGTGAAAAAAAAAGGTAATGATAAGAGGATCCGGTGTTGTTGGACTGCTCTATAATGTACACTATGTACGTACATAGATCAGGTACAGCAGCCAGTAATACCAGCCTGAGAACATATTCTGGTTGGTATTACATTCAATCATGTAAGTAAAAGTCATTATGGCTACTTAAAGTATTATAACTCACAGAGGCAGTTAATCATATGTATATCTGAACAGCAGTAGTCGTATCTGTGACATTGAATGTCACAATAGCAGTACCCTCCCTGGACTTTAGGGACACGGCATGCAGTTGCAGGATCAAGTCCTGAAGCACAACAACCATTCACATGACCAGCACTCCTGCAAGGACCTGCATGACAAATTCAATAAAGAATGCGAGTAGCCACATTCTTCCATATTTAATAATTGTGTCCTCTTGAAGAAGTGTAGACATCAATTAAATTTTGGTGATAATTATTTACATACCTGATTGTTGAAGTTGCTGTAGTAGCCTTGCTATGAAATTTGGAATCAGATGATGACTGATTATAGGATGTGCCAGTACTGAGCATGAAAAAAGGAGTAAACTGCTTATTAGCAGTAGGCAAGTAGAGGAGAATATTGTTTTGTTGTTCAATCGTTCGTCCTTACTCACTGCAAAGCTTCAATCCTATGATCCTTTATGTAACAATCTACTCAAATTGAAAACATTGACAGTTGATATTGATGGTTTCAGTGGCATTTGAGTGGTAACATTGCTATCATACACTATAATTAAAATTGGTTCCTATTTCTGACATTTAATACAGATCTGCATGCATTATCAGCTATGTTTTGAAGAGGTCTGAATGTTCATATGACAATAAACAGCACACTCCTTTTGATTTGCATAGATACACATCGCACCAGCTAGATAGTTGTTCAGGTATACTAAAGACAACGACTTGTACTGTATTTAAAAAAATAAAAAAAAGGAGAAAGAAATGGAGGCAAGAAAGGAAGATAAGGTAAAGGAAAAAGATGTTCCAAGAATGGATTGACTATAATCATGAAGAAGCCACTTGTTACAATGAGCTCTTGCAATAGGAGTGATAATGGCAGTAGCTATACTTTGTACTATAAATAGAGTTTTGATGGAAAACGATTATTGGTTCCCCATAATTATTTATTGCGTACCACTCGTACTCCATTGTATCTCGTACATCATCTTTTTTTTTTAGTAGTTATATCCATGGTGATAGCTAACAGGAAAAATGTTTACTATTAGTGTATAAAATATACATAGAGACGAGTTTCACTTGAGGAGGTCATGAATCCTCTATGGTCAGTTTTCCCTGTGTGTTTTGTGGAGTGTGTTTTTGATGGCTGCAGATCATTCAGTAACATCTCCCAATGGTTATGATAATTGTTTACACTTATGCAAAGGGTGCATTCACCAAAACAAGTATGTGTTATATAAGCTGACTCTAAGCTAGTCTTAATTACAAATATCTTGCGAATTTTTGTGTGCATAATAGTCTGGGGGGGGGGGGGTATGTTCCAACAGGGTGTACCTATAAAGGAAATATGTCAATATTCTCTAATAAAATCTGTCAACATATATTACATGGATTTTTATCCATATTCTCCCGTTCCCCTCAGTTACAGTCCAATTCTTTAATCTCACTCATAATGCACCATAATCTTGCATTGCCTCCACACCTTTAAGGTATACTAGTATGGTTCATTGTGTGACCTAAATAATATCTACCAAAGTAGTCACCGATGATGATTTATGCTAAGTGACATCCCCATTTTGCCCTATCATTGTTATCATAATAATTATTACACTATATGTGAGTCCCTATGTCTCTGGGGCATGGGTGTCACCATAATTTATGTAGACTTAGGGATGGGGGTCCCAAAACAGAGATCCCAACCTGGTTATTGCCAGGTTGGGGAGGTATAACACCAGATGTGGTCTGAAAGTGGAAGTTTTAGAAGGGATCTTAAAAATCAATGATGAGTAATAATACTATACAAAAGTCAACAGCTAGTAAGTACACTATGTGAACTGCAATTGAAAAGTCTCTGATTAAAGGTCACACACACACAACAGTCCTAGCTAACAGCTAACGTTAATCTTCATCTGCTACATACATTTCTGCTGCTTGACCTGCTCCATATCGTCTAAACAGAGAAGCCATTCTCTCCTTGCTCCGAATTCTTTGTTGCAACTCTTGGAGTTTTCTTGATAGTCGATAATTTTGGATTCTTGCCACGTTATATTGCCTCCAGAGAGCAGCTGCTCTTTCATCATTATTACCATTTGAAAGGTTTGGGTAACTTGGCCTAAACTCTCGTGGTCTTTCATACTGTTGCAATAGACTATCCTCATAATTTGGTCTAAATTCTTGTGGTCTTTCATACTGTTGTAATGCCCTTTCATCACTACTCCATTCCAGTGGGCGAACGTGGGTCTATATTATGTAAACATGTTTCCTTTTTTAATAATTGACTAATCAGGTTGCTCAATGGATCTCATTAAGACGTTTTCCTGACCTACACATCTCATATTTCCCATTATTAAGCATGCCAGATGGGGAAGGAACTCTACAGCCCTGTATGATTATTAATCAAGGGATTTTGTTCTGGACTATAGTGTCTTAAGGGCACCAGTAACAATCTAAAGTCATGTAGCTAAGTCAGAAAGTCATTGACCATTCAAAAGCTGCACCATTGATTGAACATTCATTTAAAGATCTGCTACGTACAATAAAAGTTTAAGCAAGTGAGCATAGCAAGCATGGGCCTCTGCTTCAACCTCGATTTTTGGCTCTGTATCTTTGACCTTGGCCTCGGGCTTTGCTTGCTCTAGCTCCGTATCTTGCTGTAGGGATTCTTCCCCTCTTGGTGTAGGTTCTTCAGACATACTGGCAGCCCTAGCAACACTCAAAAAAGAATTCGGGTGTGGCTGCTCGATCGCTGACTTAAGTCTAGCATGTAAATTGGCCCTATGGCTTAATACTCATTGTAAGAGCAAAAGAGTCCACACATGTACAATCAGGGATTTAAATAATGTCATACCATTTGTCGTGCTAACTTCGTCTTCAGCTGCCGAATAAGTTGATGCAATCTCAAATTAGCTGAGGAATGACATATTCACACCATTAATTTAAAATAATAACAAGAATAACTACAAAGAAAATAAGAACAAAACAAAATAAAAAAGTACCTGTATTAGGAGTGGGTGTAGATGAAAGACAAAACTGCATAAAATCATTGCAACAATCGTTGTTACTCATCCTGCAGCGACTGTCACACCAACATGATGTACTACTTGAAAGGGTGACTCTACAAGCTATGTCATTACTTCTGTTACAGCAACTTGTGTTAAGATTATTATTCAGGCAACTGTTATTTGCTGAAAATATACAAGCATCAAATGATAAGATAGTATGCTATTAAGATTGACGTGCTGCATACCATAACATCCGATAGTTTCTATGTCAGAGCAGCATTCACCACGTTCATGGCATCCTTGATCACAGTAACATGTCATACCAGGATTAGTGACTTCGCAAAAGTTACCCAGGCCTCGCATGCAACATCCAGTGTAGCCTCCAGATGCACAGGTAGGTGGAGGAGGTGTTGTGGGAGGAGGTGTCATGGGAGGAGGTGTTGTGGGAGGAGGTGTCGTGGGAGGAGGTGTCGTAGGAGAAGATGTCGTGGGAGGAGGTGTCGTAGGAGGTGTCGTGGGAGGAGGAGTTGTTGGAAGAGGAGTTGTTGGAGGAGGTGTTGTTGGAGGAGGTGTCATGGGAGGAGGCATCGTTGGAGGAGATATCGTGGGAGGAGGTGTTGTTGGAGGAGCTGTTGTGGGTGGTTAAAAAAAAAAAGGATCTTGTGTTGTTGGAGGAGCTAGGACTGTGAGTATAAAGTACATTGACACTTTGATCTTGTTAGTGATTAGGACCATGATAGCTAATACCGTGATCGTTCTATGACAGTGAAATTCAACTCACCCTACAGTGAATTGGACTATCTCTACCTGTTATACAAGAAGCATCATTGCAGCAGTCATTATGTAAATTGCACAATGTATCACAGTAACACTGTCCTCCTGGTACATAGCAAGTACATAGCAAGTACCACCAGAAACCCAGCCAGAAATACCAGCCTGAGAACATGTTCTAGCTGGTATTGCATTCTATCATGCAAGTAATGTTATTATTGCTACTTAAAGTTTCGTAACTCACGGAAGCAGTTAATCATATGTATATCTGAACAGCAGTCATCGTATCTGTGACATTGAATGTCACAATAGCAGTACCCTCCTTGGACTTTAGGGACACGGCATGCAGTTGCAGGATCAAGTCCTGAATCACAGCAACCATTCACATGACCAGCACTCCTGCAAGGACCTGCATGACAAACTCAATAAAGAATCGAGTAGCCACATTCTTCCATATTTAATAATTGTGTCCTCTTGAAGAAGTGTAGACATCAATTAAATTTTGGTGATAATTATTTACATACCTGATTGTTGAAGTTGCTGTAGTAGCCTTGCTATGAAATCTGGAATCAGATGATGACTGATTATAGGATGTGCCAGTACTGAGCAGGAAAAAAGGAGTAAGCTGCTTATTTGCAGCAGGCAAGTAGAGGAGAACATTTTTTTGTTGTTCAATTGTTCGTCCTTACTCACTGCAAAGCTTCAATCCTGTTTTTCTAATTTATAATGATCCTTTATGTAACAATCTACTCAAATTGAAAACATTGACAGTTGATATTGATGGTTTCAGTGGCATTTGAGTGGTAACATTGCTATCATACACTATAATTAAAATTGGTTCCTATTTCTGACATTTAATGCAGATCTGCATGCATTATCAGCTATGTTTTGAAGAGGTCTGAATGTTCATATGATAATAAACAGCACACTCCTTTTGATTTGCATAGATACACATCGCACCAGCTAGATAATTGTTCAGGTATACTAAAGACAACGACTTGTACTGTATTTTAAAAAAAGAGAAAGAAATGGAGGCAAGAAAGGAAGATAAGGTAAAGGAAAGAGATGTCCCAAGAATGGATTGACTATAATCATGAAGAAGCCACTTGTTACAATGAGCTCTTGCAATAAGAGTGATAATGGCAGTAGCTATACTTTGTACTATAAATAGAGTTTTGATGGAAAACAATTATTGGTTCCCCATAATTATTTATTGTGTACCACTCGTACTCCATTGTATCTTGTACATCATCTTTTTTTTTTAGTAGTTATATCCATGGTGATAGCTAACAGGAAAAATGTTTACTATTAGTGTGTAAAATATACATAGAGACGAGTTTCACTTGAGGAGGTCATGAATCCTCTATGGTCAGTTTTCCCTGTGTATTTTGTGGAGTGTGTTTTTTGATGGCTACAGATCATTCAGTAACATCTCCCAATGGTTATGATAATTGTTTACACTTATGCAAAGGGTGCATTCAGTGGGATCACCAAAACAAGTATGTGTTATATAAGCTGACTCTAAGCTAGTCCTAATTACAAATATCTTGCGAATTTTTGTGTGCATAATAGTCTTGTGGGGGGGGGGGTATGTTCCAACAGGGTGTACCTATAAAGGAAATATGTCAATATTCTCTAATAAAATCTGTCAACATATATTACATGGATTTTTATCCATATTCTCCCGTTCCCCTCAGTTACAGTCCAATTCTTTAATCTCACTCATGATGCACCATAATCTTGAATGCTTTGACATTGCCTCCACACCTTTAAGGTATACTAGTATGGTTCATTGTGTGACCTAAATAATATCTACCAAAGTAGTCACCGATGATGATTTATGCTAAGTGACATCCCCATTTTACCCTATCATTGTTATCATAATAATTATTACACTAGCCTAAATTATATGTGAGTCCCTATGTCTCTGGGGCATGGGTGTCACCATAATTTATGTAGACTTAGGGATGGGGGTCCCAAAACAGAGATCCCAACCTGGTTATTGCCAGGTTGGGGAGGTATAACACCAGATGTGGTCCGAAAGTGGGAGTTTTAGAAGGGATCTTAAAAATCAATGATGAATAATAATACTATACAAAAGTCAACAGCTAGTAAGTACACTATGTGAACTGCAATTGAAAAGTCTCTGATTAAAGGTCACACACACACAACAGTCCTAGCTAACAGCTAACGTTAATCTTCATCTGCTACATACATTTCTGCTGCTCGACCTGCTCCATATCGTCTAAACAGAGAAGCCATTCTCTCCTTGCTCTGAATTCTTTGTTGTAACTCTTGGAGTTTTCTTGATAGTTGATAATGTTGGATTCTTGCCACGTTATATTGCCTCCAGAGAGCAGCTGCTCTTTCATCATTATTACCATTTGAAAGGTTTGGGTAACTTGGCCTAAACCCTCGTGGTCTTTCATACTGTTGCAATAGACTATCCTCATAATTCGGTCTAAATTCTTGTGGTCTTTCATATTGTTGTAATGCCCTTTCATCACTACTCCATTCCAGTGGGCGAACGTGGGTCTATATTATTGATCACCAAAGTAGGTAAACATGTTTTCTTTTTTAATAATTGACCAATCAGGTTGCTCAATGGATCTCATTAAGAGGTCTTCCTGACCTACACATCCATTATTAAGCATGCTAGACGGGGAAGGAACTCTACATCCCTGTATGATTATTAATCAAGGGATTTTGTTCTGGACTATAGTGTCCTAAGGGCACTAGTAACAACCTAAATTGGTTATAGTCATGTAAGTCAGAAAGTCATTGACCATTCAAGAGCTGCACCATTAAATATTCATTTAAAGATCAGCTACATACAATAAAGTTTAAGCAAGTGAGCACAGCAAGCACGACTTAAGTTTAGCATATAAATTGGCCCTATGGCTAAGTATTTAAATAATGTCATACCATTTGTCGTGCTAACTTCATCTTCAGCTGACGAATAAGTTGATGTAATCTCAAATTAGCTGAAGAATGACATATCCACACCATTAATTTAAAATAACAACAAAAATAACTACCAAAAAAACAACAAAACAAGACAAAAAAGCACCTGTACTGGAAGTGGATGTAGATGAAGAACAAAACTGTATAAAATCATTGCAACAATCGTTGTTACTCGTCTTGCAGCGACTGTCACACCAACATGATGTACTATTTGAAAGGGTGACTCTACAGGCTACATCATTACTTCTATCACAGCAACTTGTGTTAAGATTATTATTTGGGCATCTGTTATGTGCTGAAAGATATACAAGCATCAAATAATAAGCTATAAGATTGATGTGCTGCATACCATAACATCTGATAGTTTCTATGTCAGAACAGCATTCACCACGTTCATGGCATCCTTGATCACAGTAACATGTCATACCAGCATTAGTGACTGAGCACGAGTTACCCGGGCCTCGTATACAACATCCAGTGTAGCCTCCAGACATACAGGTAGGTGGAAGAGGTGTTGTTGTGGGAGAGGGTGCTGAAAATTAAACAGAATTTTAAAGTCTTTATAGAAAATAGCACTCACTCTCCTGCCCCTTTAATCCATAATAGCTCTATGTAGGAAGAACTATGCATACACTATTCATAAATGAAAAATAATTAAAAAAAATTTTTTTTTTATATTTACACCACCAAATGGCTGATGAGGAACCTCAACTACTCATAGGTTAATACTAACAGGCCTCCCTGGGACCAACGGCTTTATAGCCGAAGGATGAATTGTCAGACACACTTCCTGAATTGAGGGGTGGAGCTGAGTGGACTCTGCTTGGTGGGAGTGGTGGTCTCAACCTGCACTGCAGGTAGAGGTCCTACCATCCTACTTGCACCAGCCTTTCCATGAGGATCACCCATCCATGTACTAGGCTGCTTAACTAGCTCTGTTAGCCACACATACAGTCATGAAACTGCTTATCACTGATTTAAAATAACATTGCATTAGTATCCAGTGATGCATATATAAGCAGTTACATGCATTGTTGACAATGATAGGGATCAATTATAGCTAGTAAACATGTTTTGTTTGTTTTAGTGAGTTAGGAAAATATTGGGCCACTGATAAAAAAAAAATTACACAGAGATGTGCAGCTATAGTCATGTCTTTTGTTAAAACCATGGAGAATACATGCTATGCACTATGTTTAATGTCATGACCTATGCCTTCTTCACTAAGTGAATTTGTGTTGACAAAAATTAATAATAACATATTTTTCCCAACTAAAAAAACCAATAACAAAACAAGAACAAAAGTTTTGTGATCTCTATCATAGGATATACAGTGCATGGCTACACAATGCATGCGACTATCACCACTATCATCACTGTGCACACAACAGTGATAACAACTGAAAACAGATATCAAAGAGTGCAGTAGCACTCTCTATGTATAGTCTTGTTAAACCAGCCCACAGATTTTTTCACGGAAAAAAAAAGAAGTAGAGTTGGTTCAGAATGGGCGTGGCTTCTCTCATTAGGTTAACTTATCTACCAGGGCAAGTATTTCCTATGTCGGAGCAGCATTCATCACGTTCATGGCATCCTTGATCACAATAACAGCTCATGCCAGCATTAGTGACTAAGCAAGAGTTACCCGGGCTTCGCATACAACATCCAGTGTAGCCTCCAGACATACAGGTAGGAGGAGGAGGTGTTGTGGGAGGAAGTGTAGTGGGTGCTGAAAAGTAAGTAAATAAATAAATAAATAAATAAATAAATAAATAAATAACAAAAAAACTCTACCTGGGCAAGTATTTCCTATGTCAGAGCAGCAATCATTACGTTCATAGCATCCTTGATCACACTGACATGTCATACCGCCATTAGTGATTGAGCACAAGTTACCCGGGCTTCGCATGCAACATCCAGTGTGGCCTCCAGATGCACAGGTAGGTGGAGGAGGTGTTGTGGGAGGAGGTGTTGTGGGTGCTGAAGAAGAAAGAAAGAAAGAAAGAAAGAAAGAAAGAAAGAAAGAAAGAAAGAAAGAAAGAAAGAAAGAAACCAAAGATCTTATGTACTGAACACCTAGCTACCAGGGCAAGTATTTCCTATGTCAGAGCAGCATTCACCACGTTCATGGCATCCTTGATCACAGTAACATGTCATACCAGCATTAGTGACTTTGCATGAGTTACCCGGGCCTCGCATGCAACATCCAGTGTAGCCTTCAGATGCACAGGTAGGAGGTATCATGAGAGGAGCTAGGGCTAGAGGTGCTGTAGTAGCTGTGTGTGAAGTATAAAGACCTTGCAATCACTACATAATGCATACAATCATGTTCAGTCATAATAATTGTGATTGAGGAGGAAATTCCTCACCGCTTTACTTTATTAGCGTACTACTGTACTTGGGCTTCTGGTGGTACCTGCTATGTACCAGGAGGACAGTGTTACTGTGATCTGTGCAATTTACATGACTGCTGCAATGATGGTTCTTTTACAACAGGTGCTGTTTTTTTTTTTGCTTTTGTTTTTTTGGCTGGTATTGCATAAGTATTGTAACTCACGGAGGCAGTTAATCTCATGTATATCTGAACAGCAGTCGTCATATCTGTAACAATGAATGTCACAATAGCAATACATGTACCCTCCCTGGACTTTGGGGACACGGCATGCAGTTGCAGGATCAGGTCCTGAATCACAACAACCATTCACATGACCAGCACTCCTGCAAGGACCTGCATGATAAATCCAATAAGAATGCGAGTAGCCACATTCCAATATCTATAACTGTGTGCCTTAAGGAAGTATATATTCATCATAATAATATATTTACATACCTGATTGTTGAATTTGCTGTAGCCTTGCTATGAGATTCGAAATCACATAACCACTAACTCTAGGATGAGCCAGTACTGAACAGGAAAAAAGGAGTAAGCTGCTTATTTGCAGCAGGCAAGTAGAGGAGAACATTTTTGTTCAATCTTTCGTCCTTACTTATCGCAAAGCATTCAATCATGCTTTTTTTTATAACAATCTATCATGTAATAATCTACTCATTGAATAAATATTGACAGTTGATATCAATGGTTTCAGTTGCACTCGAGTAGTAAACAGTACTACATTACGCTATAATTAAAATTGGTTTCATGATCATTCCTCCTATTATATTGCATCACAGGCTTGCATGATTAACTAGCTGTTTCAAAGAGGGCCTCTTAGTCTGAAGATTCTTACAACATAAGTAAACAGCACCCTCTTTTGGACTTTGCTAGATATTGTGTTCCTAGTTCAATGATTATCATCACTCACTTGTACTATAGCTGCTGATTAAATTTAAAGTGAGAATATGAAGTTTAAAAAAAAAGAAGACATTATTAAAAACAATTGATATTATGTGGTGTTTTTGAACAGCTTCTAATTATAATAATTCAATAACTTCTTTTCTGATGAGTGCTGATGTGCCAAGTATAAAAACCCTATGCTTGACACATGAATGAGATAACATCTATTACTACTTGGCTCCAATTGCAAGTGCAGTAGATCATTTGATTGAACAGGCTATTACACTTGGTTTTGTGTTGGGAAAGGTTATAGGTAACTAGTAGGTGTTATAGAGGGAAGTGTGTGTGTGGTGATTAGGAACCCAACTAGCTTCTTATCTAGGGTGCTAGACTCTAGCTTGGTTTAGTGGTGAGCTAAAGATAGAGGAACGTGTGTGTACAGGTGATCGAGTACCCAGCTAGTCTCTTACCCCCAAAGTATGCAATGTGGGCACATCCATGGCATTATAATATACTTAAGCACCCTGTTTGTTCTCCCTGGAACAAGGATAGTACCCATACAAGTTAGTGAGTAATTAATATTTCAGCTATGATAGCTACAGAATTGGTAAAAACTAAATGGAAGGATAAAGATATAACTTAAAGCTGCAAAGAAGGATTAAATGGCATAGCACAGAGTGGACTTTAAGGAGGAAGAAGAGCTCAGAATCACACAATGCTGAGAATGACAACGAAATCACCATGCTGTACAAGTCATTTAAACCTTCAGGTAACCTGTGCTATGTGCATTAAAAATGAATGTGCAAAAAGGCATAGCTCCCACCAATGATTATTACCTTCCTGAAGGCTATGATATACTAAAGACAGTAAGAATTGAAGCAACAATGAAGGGAAAGATGGGCAAGAGGAATGGAGGCAAGGAAGGTAAAAGAATCAAGCATGAACAAGCCATGAGTCTTCTAGGTTCTTGTGATAATAATTGTACTATATAATGTATAGTGCCAGAAAAGAAAGTTTTGATGGAAAAACATTCTGTACCAAATCACAGAACATTAATACTGTGCACCACTAGTACTCCATTGCATGTACCTTGTACATCAACAGAAACAGGGATCCCCGTGCATTTTAGTTTCCTTGTGTTGTTACAGATTATTCAGTAACATTTCCAAGTGGCAATACACTCATGCAAAGGGTGTCACAGGTGCAAAATAAGTACTTATTACAGTGTTATATAAGCTGACTGTAAGCTAGTCCCTCATAGCAAGCATCTTATGGATTATTACTTCCATGATATATGTATGATTGGAAGTCTGGAAGTAAAATTATGTCACATCAGTAGCATGATCCATACAGGGTTCATCTTTTTTTTTTTTTTTGGGGGGGGGGGGGGGGGGGGAGGGGGGGAGGGGAGAGGGAGGTGTGTTTTTTCCCCCACAAAAATATTCCCATGAATAGTTTGCACACAGCTCCTGATTTTTTTCAAATAGTCATGCAGTATCTATGTATGTATGTACATCCACCTTCTCCCCTCCCTCTTCTCACCAAACTCACAGACAGTTACAATCCTAAACAGACTTACCAAAAAAATGACATTGAACCATCGATGATAAAAATTGAATTCTAATTCTCCTAAAACTTTTGTTACTATTAACCTAATATAAATAACAATAGAGAGGAAATTAAGGGAGTGATGGAAGTCACACACATACCTATATTCTTCAGGCATATTCATTCTCATTAGTAGAACAGATGAAATGAAATACATTCCCTAAGCAGATAATGATTCTGGTTAAAGGGCTTGCATGGATAACTCTTACAACTATACCATGATTTCTGCTAAGCACAGAACAATTATATTAGAAGACTTGGTGCTGGCAATGGCATAGAAGAACCAGGTTTTTAAATGGGAGAGAAAATAATATCGATATGTACCAAGGAACGAGATAAAACAACCTCTGTGAAGGTTATGAGTAATCCTCGTACTGATGTTATCACAATCACGCCAACCAGAAAAAAAGATGCATGTTGAGACCAGAATTCAATCTGCAGTAAATCCATCACTCACTAAACCAGCATGCAGCTATGATATTCTTACATCAACTTTGAATCCCAGCCAATTGACAGCTATTGATAAGCCTCTAGTCACAGAATTTGTACTCGTAATTAGGGATGGGGGTCCCAAAACAGCAATAGCAATAGGGATGGGGGTCCCAAAACAGAGATCCCAACCTGGTTATTGCCAGTTTGGGGAGGTATGATACCAGACATGTTCTGAAAGTAGAAGGGGTCTTAAAATTAATGATGAGTAATAATACTATACAAAAGTCAACAGCTAGTAAGTACATTATGTGAACTTCAATTTAAAAGGTCTCTGATTAAAGGTCACACACACACATAACAGTCCAGGACTCCTAGCTAACAGCCAAAGTTAATCTTCATCTGCTACATACATTTCTGCTGCTTGACCTGTTCCATATCGTCTAAACAGAGAAGCCATTCTCTCCCTGCTCTGAATTCTTTCTTGCAACTCTTGGAGTTTTCTTGATAGTTGATAATTTTGGATTCTTGCCACATTATATCGCCTCCAGAGAGCAGCTGCTCTTTCACCATCTTGAAGCTTTGAATAATTTGGCCTAAACTCTTGTGGTCTTTCATACTGTTGCAATAGACTATCCTCATAATTCTTGTGGTCTTTCATACTGTTGTAATGCCCTTTCATCACTACTCCATTCCAGTGGGCGAATGTGGGTCTATGTTATTGATCACCAAAGTAGGTAAACATGTTTTCTTTTTTAATAATTGACCAATCAGGTTGCTCAATGGATCTCATTGAGAGGTTTTCCTGACCTACATATCTCTTATTTCCCATTATTAAGCATGCCAGATGGGGAAGGAACTCTACATCCCTGTATGATTATTAATCAAGGGGTTTTATTCTGGACTATAGTGTCCTAAGGGCACTAGTAACAACCTAAAGTCATGTAAGTCAGAAAGTCATTGACCATTCAAAAGCTGCACCATTAAATATTCATTTAAAGATCTGTAGTTTCCAGCTACAATAAAAGTCTAAGCAAGTGAGCACAGCAAGCACGACTTAAGTCTAGCATGTAATTGGCCCTATGGCTAAATATACAACTAATACTCATTATAAGAGCAGAAGAGTCCACACATGTATTTAAATAATGTCATACCATTTGTCGTGCTAACTTCATCTTCAGCTGCCGAATAAGTTGATATAATCACAAATTAGCTGAGGAATGACATATCCACACAATTAATTTAAAATAACAACAAAAATAACTACAAAAAAAAACAACTAAACAAGATAAAAAAGCACCTGTACTGGAAGTGGGTGTAGATGAAGGACAAAACTGCATAAAATCATTGCAACAATCGTTGTTACTCATTTTGCAGCGACTGTCACACCAACATGATGTACCACTTGAAAGAGTGACTCTACAGGCTATATCATTACTTCTATCACAGCAACTTGTGTTAAGAGTATTATTCAGGCAACTGTTATTTGCTGAAAGATATACGAGCATCAAATGATAAGCTGTAAGATTGACATGCTGCATACCATAACATCCGATAGTTTCTATGTCAGAGCAGCAATCACCACGTCCATGGCATCCTTGATCACAGTAACATCTCATACCAGCATTAGTGACTTCACACGAGTTACCCGGGCCTCGCATGCAACATTCAGTGTGGCCTCCAGACACACAGGTAGGAGGAGGAGGAGGAGGTGTCGTGGGAGGAGGTGTAGTGGGTGCTGAAAAATAGATGTATAATAAATTAACAAAATTAAGTCTTCATAGAAATAGCACTTATCTACCAGGGCAAGTATTTCCTATGTCGGAGCAGCAATCATCACGTTCATGGCATCCTTGATCACAGTAACATGTCATACCAGGACTAGCGACTTCACATGAATTACCCGGGCCTCGCATGCAACATCCAGTGTGGCCTCCAGACACACAGGTAGGAGGAGGAGGAGTTGTGGGAGGAGGTGTAGTGGGTACTGAATGAAAGAAAGAATGAACGAAAGAAAGAAAACACATGATTTTTAAATTTGATGTACTGAACACTTAGCTACCAGGGCAAGTATTTCCTATGTCAGAGCAGCATTCACCATGTTCATGGCATTCTTGATCACAGTAACATGTCATACCAGCATTAGTGACTTCGCATGAGTTACCTGGGCCTCACATACAACATTCAGTGTAGCCTCCAGATGCACAGGTAGGTGGATCTGGTATCATGAGAGGAGCTAGGGCTAGAGGTGCTGTAGTAGCTGTGTGTGAAGTGTAAAGACCTTGCAATCACTTTGCAAGGACCATAATAATTGCAATTGAGGAGGAAATTCCTCACAGCTTTACTAGCATACTGCTGTACCTGGGCTTCTGGTGGTAGTTACTTGCTGGAGGACAGTGTTACTGTGATACATTGTGCAGTTTATATAATGACTGCTGCAATGATGCTTCTTGTACAACAGGTGCAGTTTTTTTTTGTTTTTTTGTTGTTTTTTTGTGGGAATGGGTACAACCAGAAATACCAGCCTGAGAACATGTTCTGGCTGGTATTGTATAAGTATTGCAACTCACAGAGGCAGTTGATCTCACGCATATCTGAACAGCAGTCGTTGTATCTGTAACAATGAATGTCACAATAGCAATACCCTCCCTGGACTTTAGGGACACGGCATGCATTTGCAGGATCAAGTCCCGAATCACAACAACCATTCACATGACCAGCACTCCTGCAAGTACCTGCATGACAAATCCAATAGGAATGTGAGTGGCCACATTCTTCCAATATCTAATGATTGTGTGCCTTGAGGAATCACATCAATTTGGTGATACGTAATTATTTACATACCTGATTGTTGAATTTGCTGTAGCCTTGCTATGAGATCTGAAACCAGATAACCACTAACTCTAGGATGAGCCAGTACTGAACAGGAAAAAAGGAGTAAGCTGCTTACTTGCAGCAGGCAAGTAGAGGAGAACATTTTTGTTCGATCTTTCGTCCTTATTCACTGCAAAGCATTCAATCATGCTTTTTTATAACAATCTTTCATGTAATAATCTACTCATTGAATAAACATTGACAGTTGATATTAATGGTTTCAGTGGCACTTGAGTAGTAAACAGTACTACATTATGCTATAATTAAAATTGGTTTCATGATCATTCCTCCTATTATATTGCATTATAGGCTTGCGTGATTAACTAGCTGTTCCAAAGAAGGCCTCTTAGTCTGAACCCTCTTTTTGCTAGATACACATCGTACTGTGTTCCTAGTTAACTACTGATCAGGGAATGATAATTATCACTCACTTGTACTATATAGCTACTGATTAAATTTAAAGCAAGAATATGAAATTAAAAAAAACACCTGAAGAAGACATTATTAAAAATAATTGATATTATGTGGTGATTTTGATATCAATTCAATAACTTCTTTTCTGATGAATGCTGATGTGCCAAGTATAAAAACCCTATGCTTGACAGAGCACTGACCTAAAATAGAACAGCAATGATGAATGAGATCAAGGCGCATACATCACATCACATCTATTACTACTTGAACTGCATTAGGTCCAATTGCAAGTGCAGTAGATCATTTGATTGAACAGTTACAGGCTATTACACTTGGTTTTGTGTTGGGAAAGGTTATAGGTAACTAGCAGGTGTTCACCCTGTTTGTTCTCCTTGGAACAAGGATACTACCCATACAAGTTAGTGAGTAATAATTAGTAGCTTGAAATATTTCAGCTATGATAACTACAAAATTGGCAAAAACTAAAACGGAAGGACAAAGATATAACTTAAAGCTGCAAAGAAAGATTAAATGGCATAGCACAGTGTGTTTAAGGAGGAAGAAGAGCTCAGAATCACAATGCTGAGAATGACAACAAGATCACCATGCTGTATCTACAATTATGACAAGTCATTTAAACCTTCAGGTAACCTATGCTATGTGCATTAAAACAAAAAGGCATAGCTCCCACCAATGATATACTAAATACAGTTAAGAATTGAAGCAACAATGAAGGGAAAGATGGGCAAAAGGAATGGAGGCAAGGAAGGTAAAAGAAAAGAAAGGATCAACTCTTTGATAGCTGCAGTATCAAGCATGAACAAGCCATGAGTCTTCTAGGTTCTTGTGATACTATATAATGTATAGTGCCAGAAAAGAAGATTTTGATGGAAAAACATTCCGTACCAAATCACAGAACATTAATACTGTGCACCACTAGTACTCCATTGCATGTACCTTGTACATCAACAGGCTACACATACTTAGAAACAAGGATCTATGGTCCCCCCCCCCCCCCCCCCCCCCCGTGTATTTTAGTTTCCTTGTGTAGTCTGTTATTACAGATTATTCAGTAATATCTCCAAGTGGCAATAGACTCATGCAAAGGGTGTCACAGGTGCGATCACCAAAATAAGTACTTGTTAGTGTTATATAAACTAACTGTAAGCTAGTCCCTCATAACAAACATCTTATGGATTATTACTTCCATGATATATGTATGAGGAGTCTGGAAGTAAAATTATGTCACATCAGTAGCATAATGCATACAGGGTTCTTTTTTTTTCTTTTCTTTTTTTTTTGGAGAGGGAGGTATGTTTTTTCCCACAAGGAATAGTTTGCACACAGCTTTTTTTCAAATAGTCATGCAGTATCTATGTATGTCACCTTCTCCCCTCCCCCTTCTCGCCGAACTCACAGACAGTAAACAGACTTACAAAAAAAATCGAACCATCGATGAATTCTAATTCTCCTAAAACTTTTGTTACTATTAACCTAATATAATAAAGAGGATATTAAGGGAGTGATGGAAGTCACACACATACCTATATTCTTCAGGCATATTCATTCTCATTAGTAGAACAGATGAAATGAAATACATTCCCTAAGCAGATAATGATTCTGGTTAAAGGCCTTGCATGGATAACTCTTACAACTATACCATGATTTCTGCTAAGCACAGAACAATTATATTAGAAGACTTGGTGCTGGCAATGGCATAGAAGAACCAAGTTATAAATGGGAGAGAAAATATATTGATATGGTACCAAGGGAATGAGATAAAACAACCTTTGTGAAGGTTATGAGTAATCCTCACAATCACGCCAACCATACATGTTGAGACCAGAATTCAATCTGCAGTAAATCCATCACTCACTAAACCAGCATGCAGCTATACATCAACTTTGAATCCCAGCCGATTGACAGCTATCGATAAGCCTCTAGTTACAGGATTTGTACTCACAATTAGGGATGGGGTCCCAAAACAGCAATAGCAATAGGGATGGGGGTCCCAAAACAAAGATCCCAACCTGGTTATTGCCAGTTTGGGAGGTATAACACCAGATGTGTTCTGAAAGTAGAAGTTTTAGAAAAATTAATGATGAGTAATAATACTATACAAAAGTCGACAGCTAATAAGTACATTATGTGAACTGCAATTTAAAAGGTCTCTGATTAAAGGTCACACACACACACAACAGTCCTAGCTAACAGCTAACGTTAATCTTCATCTGCTACATACATTTCTGCTGCTTGACCTGTTCCATATCGTCTAAACAGAGAAGCCATTCTCTCCCTGCTCTGAATTCTTCGTTGCAACTCTTGGAGTTTTCTTGATAGTTGATAATTTTGGATTCTTGCCACGTTATATCGCCTCCAGAGAGCAGCTGCTCTTTCACCATTTTGAAGCTTCAGATAACTTGGCCTAAACTCTCGTGGTCTTTCATACTGTTGCAATAGACTATCCTCATAATTCGGTCTAAATTCTTGTGGTCTTTCATATTGTTGTAATGCCCTTTCATCACTACTCCATTCCAGTGGGCGAATGTGGGTCTATGTTATTGATAACCAAAGTAGGTAAACATGTTTTCTTTTTTAATAATTGACCAATCAGGTTGCTCAATAGATCTCATTGAGAGGTTTTCCTGACCTACACATCTCTTATTTCCCATTATTAAGCATGCCAGATGGGGAAGGAACTCTACATCCTGTATGATTATTAATCAAGGGATTTTGTTCTGGACTATAGTGTCCTAAGGGCACTAGTAACAACCTAAAGTCATGTAAGTCAGAAAGTCATTGACTATTCAAAAGCTGCACCATTAAATATTCATTTAAAGATCTGTAGTTTCCAGCTACAATAAAAGTCTAAGCAAGTGAGCACAGCAAGCATGACTTAAGTCTAGCATGTAAATTGGCCCTATGCCTACATATACAACTAATACTCATTACAAGAGCAGAAGAGTCCACACATGTATTTAAATAATGCCATACCATTTGTCGTGCTAACTTCATCTTCAGCTGCCGAATAAGTTGATGTAATCTCAAATTAGCTGAAGAATGACATATCCACACCATTAATTTAGAATAACAACAAGAATAACTATGAAGAAAAAACACACAAAAAAACAACGAAAAAAGCACCTGTATTAGAAGTGGGTGTAGATGAAGGACAAAATTGCATAAAATCATTGCAACAATCGTTGTTACTCATCTTGCAGCGACTGTCACACCAACATGATGTACTATTTGAAAGGGTGACTCTACAGGCTACATCATTACTTCTATCACAGCAACTTGGGTCAAGATTATTATTCAGGCAACTGTTATGTGCTGAAAATATACAAGCATCAAGCTATTATGCTATCAAGATTGACGTGCTGCATACCATATGCATAACATCCGATGGTTTCTATGTCAGGGCAGCAATCATCACGATCATGGCATCCTTGATCACAGTAACATGTCACACCAGGATTAGTGACTTGACACAAGTTACCCGGGCCTCGCATGCAACATCCAGTGTGGCCTTCAGATGCACAGGTACTAGGTGGAGGAGGTGTTGTGGGTGGAAGTGTAGTTGGTGCTGAAAAATAAGAAATTAATGAACAAACAAGCAAACAAAATTAAGTCTTCATAGAAATAGCACTTATCTACCAGGGCAAGTATTTCCTATGTCGGAGCAGCAATCACCACGTTCATGGCATCCTTGATCACAGTAACATGTCATACCAGGATTAGTGACTTCGCACAGGTTACCCGGGCCTCGTATGCAACATCCAGTGTGGCCTTCAGATGCACAGGTACTAGGTGGAGGAGGTGTTGTGGGTGGAAGTGTAGTTGGTGCTGAAAAATGAGAAATTAATGAACAAACAAGCAAATAAAATTAAGTCTTCATAGAAATAGCACTTATCTACCAGGGCAAGTATTTCCTATGTCGGAGCAGCAATCACCACGTTCATGGCATCCTTGATCACAGTAACATGTCATACCAGGATTAGTGACTTCGCACAGGTTACCCGGGCCTCGTATGCAACATCCAGTGTGGCCTCCAGACACACAGGTAGGTGGAGGAGGTATTGTTGGAGGAGGTGTAGTGGGTGCTGAAATGAAAGAAAGAAAGCACATGATTTAAAATTTTATGTATTGAACACTTATCTACCAGGGCAAGTATTTCCTATGTCAGAGCAGCATTCACCACGTTCATGGCATCCTTGATCACAGTAACATGTCATACCAGCATTAGTGACTTCGCATGAGTTACTCGGGCCTCGCATGCAACATCCAGTGTAGCCTCCAGATGCACAGGTAGGAGAAGGTATCATGAGAGGAGCTAGGGCTAGAGGTGGTGTAGCAGCTGTGTGTGAAGTATAAAGACCTTGCAATCACTACATACATGCATATAATTGTGTTCAGTAATCAGGACCATAATTGCAATTGAGGAGGAAATTCCTCACCGCTTTACTACCTGGGCTTCTGATGATACTTGCTGGAGGACAGTGTTACTGTGATACATTGTGCAGTTTATATGATGACTGCTGCAATGATGCTTCTTGCAGTTTTTTTTTTTTTTTTTTTTGTGGGAATGGGTACAACCAGAAATACCAGCCTGAGAACATGTTCTGGCTGGTATTGCATAAGTATTGTAACTCACGGAGGCAGTTAATCTCACGCATATCTGAACAGCAGTCGTTGTATCTGTAACATTCAATGTCACAATAGCAGTACCCTCCCACGATTCGGACACGGCATGCAGTTGCAGGATTAGATCCTGAATCACAACAACGCACATGACCAGCATTCCTGCAAGTACCTGCATGAAGAATCGAATAAAGAATGGGAGTAGCCACCATAAGGAACTATATATTCATCATAATATTATATATATATTTACATACTTGATTGTTGAATTTGCTGTAGCCTTGCTATGAGATCTGAAACCAGATAACGACTAACTCTAGGATGAGCCAGTACTGAGCAGGAAAAAAGGAGTAAGCTGCTTATTTGCAGCAGGCAAGTAGAGGAGAACATTTTTGTCCGATCTTTCGTCCTTACTCACTGCAAAGCATTCAATCATGCTTTTTTATAACAATCTTTCATGTAATAATCTACTCATTGAATAAACATTGACAGTTGATATTAATGGTTTCAGTGGCACTCGAGTAGTAAACAGTACTACATTACGCTATAATTAAAATTGGTTTCATGATCATTCCTCCTATTATATTGCATTACAGGCTTGCATGATTAACTAGCTGTTTCAAACAGGGCCTCTTAGTCTGAAGATTCTTACAACATAAGTAAACAGCACCCTCTTGGACTTTGCTAGATACACATCGTACTGTGTTCCTTACCACTGAGTTCAGGCAATGATAACCATCACTCACTTGTACTATATAGCTACTGATTAAATTTAAAGTGAGAGTATGAAGTTAAAAAAAAAAAAAAAAAAAGAGAAGAAGACATTATAAAAATAATTGATATTATGTGGTGATTTTGAACAGCTTCTAATTAAAATAAATATTATCAATTCAATAACTTCTTTTCTGATGAGTGCTGATGTGCCAAGTATAAAAACCCTATGCTTGACAGAGCACTGACCTAAAATAGAACAGCAATGGTGAATGAGATAACATCTATTACTACTTGGCTCCAATTGCGAGTGCAGTAGATCATTTGATTGAACAGTTTTGTGTTGGGAAAGGTTATAGGTAACTAGTAGGTGTTATAGAGGGAAGTGTGTGTGGTGATTAGGCACCCAACTAGTTTCTTACCTAGGTTGCTAGACTCTAGCTTGGTTTAGTGGTGAGTTAAAGATGGAGGAAAGTGTGTGTACAGGTGATCGAGTACCCAGCTAGTCTCTTACCCCAGTATTTTCCCCAAGTATATCAAATGCAATGTGGCATGATAATATACTTAAGCACCCTGTTTTGTTCTCCCTGGAACAAGGATAGTACCCATACAAGTTAGTGAGTAATAATTAATATTTCAGCTATGATAACTACAAAATTGGTAAAAACTAAAATGAAAGGACGAAGATATACCTTAAAGAAAGATTAAATGGCATAGCACAGTGTGAACTTTAAGGAGGAAGAAGAGTTCAGAATCACAATGCTGAGAATGACAACGAAATCACCATACTGTATCTACAACTGTGACAAGTCATTTAAACCTTCAGGTAACCTGTGCTATGTGCATTAAAAATGAATGTGCAAAAAGGCATAGCTCCCACCAATGATTATTACCTTCCTGAAGGCTATGATATACTAAAGACAGTTAAGAATTGAAGCAACAATGAAGGGAAAATGGGCAAGAGGAATGGAGGCAAGGAAGGTAAAAGAAAAGAAAGGATCAAATCTTTGATAGCTGCAGAATCGAGCATGAACAAGCCATGAGTCTTCTAGGTTCTTGTGATAATAATTGTACTATATAATGTGTAGTGCCAGAAAAGAAAGTTTTGATGGAAAAACATTCCGTACCAAATCACAGAACATTAATACTCTGCACCACTAGTACTCCATTGCATGTACCTTGTACATCAACAGAAACAAGGATCTACGGTCCCCCCCGTGTATTTTAGTTTCCTTGTTCAGTTTGTTGTTACAAATTATTCAGTAACATCTCCAAGTGGCAATACACTCATGCAAAGGGTGTCACAGGTGCAATCACCAAAATAAGTACTTATTACAGTGTTATAAGCTGACTGTAAGCTAGTCCCTCATAATAAACATCTTATGGATCATTACTTCCATGAAATATGTATGATTGGGAGTCTGGAAGTAAAATTATGTCACATCAGTACCATGATGCATACAGGGTTCATCTTTTTTTCTTTTTTTTTGGAGGGGGAGGTGTGTTTTTTCCCACAAGGCATTCCCATGAATAGTTTGCACACAGCTCCGCCACCTTCTCGCCAAACAGTTACAATCCTAAACAGACTTACCAAAAAAATGACATCAAGCCATTGATGATAAAAATTGAATTCTAATTCTCCTAGAACTTTTGTTACTATTAGGCCACTTGTTTATCATCCCCTCCCTCTCCTAATTTTTGCTCTTCTGGATTTTTAATATTATTTCTACTGAGCATGCACATGATGTGCTTTATTTGAAATTCAGGTGTGATTTACAGTGTGATATTAGTTTATGGTGTTTGTTATTCTTCAAATAAGGTGTGCAGCTACTTCAGCTTTTTTGTTATGATTTTTTGCGTGTTTTTATAATCTTATACTTGTTTGCTTTTTTGTGGAATAAGATCGTGTATAAATAGTTGCCATGGAAACTGAAAATAAAAGCCTCTCCCCCCTCTCCTATTTTTTGAAGAAATTGGGATGATAAACAAGTGATTAATTTGATGTGGCTATAAATAACAATAAAGAGGAAATTAAGAGAGTGATGGAAGTCACACACATACCTATTCTTCAGGCATATTCATTCTCATTAGTAGAACAGATGAAATGAAATACATTCCCTAAGCAGATAATGATTCTGGTTAAAGGCCTTGCATGGATAACTCTTACAACTATACCATGATTTCTGCTAAGCACAGAACAATTATATTAAGACTTAGTGCTGGCAATGGCATAGAAGAACTAGAATATAAATGGGAAAGAAAATAATATGGTACCAAGGGAACGAGATAAAACAACCTTTGTGAAGGTTATGAGTAATCCTCGTACTGATGTTATCACAATCACGCCAACCAGAAAAAAAGATACTTGTTGAGACCAGAATTTAATCTGCAGTAAATCCATCACTCACTAAGCCAGCATGCAGCTATGATATTCTTACATCAACTTTGAATCCCAGACAATTGACAGCTATTGATAATTAGCCTCTATAGTCACAGGATCTGTACTCATAATTAGGGATGGGGGTCCAAAAACAGCAATAGCAATGAGGGATGGGGGTCCCAAAACAGCAATAACAATGAGGGATGCGGGTCCCAAAACAGAGATCCCAACCTGGTTATTGCCAGTTTGGGGAGGTATAACACCAGATGTGGTCCGAAAGTAGAAGTTTTAGAAGGGATCTTAAAAATCAATGATGAGTAATAATACTATACAAAAGTCAACAGCTAATAAGTACATTATGTGAACTGCAATTGAAAAGTCTCTGATTAAAGGTCACACACACACACACACAAAAGTCCCAGCTAACAGCTAACGTTAATCTTCATCTGCTACATACATTTCTGCTGCTCGACCTGCTCCATATCGTCTAAACAGAGAAGCCATTCTCTCCCTGCTCTGGATTCTTTCTTGCAACTCTTGGAGTTTTCTTGATAGTTGATAATTTTGGATTCTTGCCACATTATATCGCCTCCAGAGAGCAGCTGCTCTTTCATCATTTTGAAGCTTTGGATAATTTGGCCTAAACTCTCGTGGTCTTTCATACTGTTGCAATAGACTATCCTCATAATTCGGTCTAAATTCTTGTGGTTTTTCATACTGTTGTAATGCCCTTTCATCACTACTCCATTCCAGTGGGTGAACGTGGGTCTATGTTATTGATCATCAAAGTAGGTAAACATGTTTTCTTTTTTAATAATTGACCAATCAGGTTGCTCAATGGATCTCATTAAGAGGTTTTCCTGACCTACACATCTCTTATTTCCCATTATTAAGCATGCTAGATGGGGAAGGAACTCTACATCCTGTATGATTATTAATCAAGGGATTTTGTTTGGACTATAGTGTCCTAAGGGCACTAGTAACAACCTAAATTGGTTATAGTCATGTAAGTCAGAAAGTCATTGACCATTCAAGAGCTGCACCATTAAATATTCATTTAAAGATCTGTAGTTTCCAGGTACAATAAAGGTCTAAGCAAGTGAATACAGCAAGCACAACTTAAGTCTAGCATGTAAATTGGCTCTATGGCTAAAATACACAACTAATACTCATTGCAAGAGCAGAAGAGTCCACACATGTATTTAAATAATGTCATACCATTTGTCGTGCTAACTTCATCTTCAGTTGCCGAATAAGTTGATATAATTTCAAATTAGCTGAAGAATGATATATCCAGACCATTAATTTAAAATAACAACAAGAATAACTACAAAAAAACAAACAAAAACAACAACAACAAAAAAACAACAACAATAAAAAGCACCTGTATTAGGAGTGGGTGTAGATGAAGAACAAAACTGGATAGAATCATTGCAACAATCGTTGTTACTCATCTTGCAGCGACTATCACACCAACACGATGTATTATTTGAAAGGGTGACTTTACAGGCTACATCATTACTTCTATTACAGCAACTTGAGTCAAGATTATTATTCAGGCAACTGTTAATTGCTGAAAAATATACGTGCATAAAATGATAAGCTATAAGATTGACGTGCTGCATACCATAACATCCGATAGTTTCTATGTCAGAGCAGCATTCACCACGTTCATGGCATTCTTGATCACAGTAACATGTCATACCACCAGCATTAGTGACTAAGCATGAGTTACCCGGGACTCGCATACAACATCCAGTGTAGCTTCCAGATGCACAGGTAGGTGGAGGAGGTGTCGTGGGAGGAGGTGTTGTGGGAGAAAGTGTAGTGGGAGTAGTGGGAGGAAGTGTAGTGGGAGGAAGTGTAGTGGGAGGAAGTGTGGTGGGTGCTGAAAAATAAGTAAATTAGATAAATAAAATAAATAGATAGATATATAAACAAATAAATAAATAAATTAATTAAATTAAACTCTACCAGGGCAAGTATTTCCTATGTCAGAGCAACATTCACCACGTCCATGGCATTCTTGATCACAGTAACATCTCATACCACCAGCATTAGTGACTAAGCATGAGTTACCCGGGCTTCGCATACAACATCCAGTGTAGCCTCCAGATGCACAGGTAGGTGGAGGAGGTGTCGTGGGTACTGAAGAAGAAAGAAAGAAAGAGATGATTTATCAATCTTATGTACTGAACGCTTAGCTACCAGGGCAAGTATTTCCTATGTCAGAGCAGCATTCACCACGTTCATGGCATCCTTGATCACAGTAACATGTCATACCAGCATTAGTGACTGAGCATGAGTTACCCGGGTCTCGCATGCAACATCCAGTGTAGCCTCCAGATGCACAGGTAGGAGGATCTGGTATCATGAGAGGAGCTAGGGCTAGAGGTGCTGTAGTGGCTGTGTGCGAGTATAAAGACCTTGCAATCAGCATACAATCATGTTCAGTAATTAGGGCCATAATAATTGTGATTGAGGAGGAAATTCCTCATCGGTTTACTAATGTACTGGTTTCTGGTTGTACTTGCTATGTACCAGGTGCTATGTACCAGGAGGACAGTGTTACTGTGATACATTGTGCAATTTATATAATGACTGCTGCAATGATGCTTCTTGTAGTTTTTTTTTTGGTATGTAATTTTTGTGGGAATGGGTACAACCAGAAATACCTAAAAACATGTTCTGGCTGGTATTGCTTAAGTATTGTAACTCACGGAAGCAGTTAATCTCACGTATATCTGAACAGCAGTCGTTGTATCTGTAACAATGAATGTCACAATAGCAGTACCCTCCCTGGACTTTAGGGACACGGCATGCAGTTGCAGGATTAGGTCCTGAATCACAACAACCATTCACATGATCAGCACTCCTGCAAGGACCTGCACGATAAATCCAATAAGAATGGGAGTAGCCACATTCTTCCAATATCTAACAATCGTGTGCCTCGAGAAATCACATCAATTTGGTGATAATTATTTACATACCTGATTGTGAAATTTGCTGTAGCCTTGCTATGATATCTGAAATCAGATAACGACTAATTCTAGGATGAGCCAGTACTGAGCAGGAAAAAAGGAGTAAGCTGCTTATTTGCAGCAGGCAAGTAGAGAACATTTTTGTTCAATCTTTCGTCCTTACTCACTGCAAAGCATTCAATCATGCTTTTTTTATAACAATCTTTCATGTAATAATCTACTCATTGAATAAACATTGACAGTTGATATTAATGGTTTCAGTGGCACTTGAGTAGTAAACAGTACTATGTTACGCTACCATTAAAATTGGTTTCATGATCATTCCTCCTATTATATTGCATTACAGGCTTGCATGATTAATTAGCTGTTTCAAAGATCGAGGGCCTCTTAGTCTGAAGATTCTTACAACATAAGTAAACAGAACCCTCTTTTGGACTTTGCTAGATACACATTGTACTGTGTTCCTAGTTAACTACTGAGTCAGGCAATGACTCACTTGTACTATATAGCTACTGATTAAATTAAAGTGAGAATATGAAGTTTAAAAAACAAAAAAGAAGACATTATTAAAAACAATTGATATTATGTGGTGATTTTTGAACAGCTTCTAATTTCAAATAAATATTATCAATTCGATAACTTCTTTTCTGACGAGTGCTGATGTGCCAAGTATAAAAACCCTATGCTTGACAGTGCACTGACCTAAAACAGAACAGCAATGGTAAATGAGATCAAGGTGCATTCATCACATCTATTACTACTTGGACAGTCTCTACTAATGCATTAGCTCCAATTGCAAGTGCAGTAGATCATTTGATTGAACAGTTACAGGCAATAATTACACATGGTTTTGTGTTGGGAAAGGTTATAGGTAACTAGTAGGTGTTATAGAGGGAAGTGTGTGTGTGGTGATTAGGTACCCAACTAGCTTCTTACCTAGGTTGCTAGACTCTAGCTTGGTTTAGTGGTGAGTTAAAGATAGAGGAAAGTGTGTGTACAGGTGATCGAGTACCAGCTAGTCTCTTACCCCAGTGTTTTCCTCAGTATACCAAATGCAATGTGGGCACCCTGTTTTGGGTCTATGGCATTATATTCTCATGAATATACTTAAGCACCCTGTTTGTTCTCCCTGGAACAAGGATAGTACCCATACAAGTTAGCGAGTAATTTGCAGTTTTAGTAGCTTGAAATATTTCAGTTATGATAACTACAGAATTGGCCACAAACTAAAAACTAAAATGGAAGGACAAAGATATAACTTAAAGCTGCAAAGAAAGATTAAATGGGACTCCAGTATAATGTTGTCCATAGCACAGTGTGGACTTTAAGGAGGAAGAAGAGCTCAGAATCACAACGCTGAGAATGACAACTATTTAAATGAAATCACCATGCTGTATCTACAATTGTGACAAGTCATTTAAACCTTCAGGTAACCTGTGCTATATGCATTAAAAATGAATGTGCAAAAGGCATAGCTCCCACCAATGATTATTACCTTCCTGAAGGCTATGATATACTAAAGACAGTAAGAATTGAAGCAACAATGAAGGGAAAGATGGGCGAGAGGAATGGAGGCAAGGAAGGAAGGTAAAATCTTTGATAGCTGCAGTATCAAGCACGAACAAGCCACTTGATTAGGTTCTTGTGATAATATATATTGTACTATATAATGTATAATGCCAGAAAAGAAGGTTTTGATGGAATACCAAATCACAGAATATTAATACTGTGCACCACTAGTACTCCATTGCATGTACCTTGTACATCAACAGGCAAGTGGTTTCCTTGTGTAGTTTGTTATTCAGTAACATCTCCAAGTGGCAATACACTCATGCAAAGGGTGTCACAGGTGCGATCACCAAAATAAGTACTTGTTACAGTATTATATAAGCCGACTGTAGCTAGTCCCTCATAACAAACATCTTATGGATTATTACTTCAGCTATGTCCATAATATACGTATGATTGGGAGTCTGGAAGTAAGCTATGTCATATCAGTACCATGAGGTTCATCTTTTTTTTTTTTCTTTTTTTTTTGAGGGGGGGAGGTATGTTTTTTCCCACAAGGCATTCCCATGAATAGATTTCACACAGCTCCTGATATTTTCCCCGAATAGTATCGATATCATGCAGTATCTATGTATATATGTATGTACATCCACCTTCTCCCCTCCCCCTTCTCGCCAAACTCACAGACAGTTACAATCCTAAACAGACTTACCAAAAAAATGACATCGAACCATCGATGATAAAAATTGAATTCTAATTCTCCTAAAACTTTTGTTACTATTAACCTAATATAAATAACAATAGAGAGGAAATCAAGGGAGTGATGGAAGTCACACACATACCTATATTCTTCAGGCATATTCATTCTCATTAGTAGAACAGATGAAATGAAATACATTCCCTAAGCAGATAATGATTCTGGTTAAAGGCCTTGCATGGATAACTCTTACAACTATACCATGATTTCTGCTAAGCACAGAACAATTATATTAGAAGACTTGGTGCTGGCAATGGCATAGAAGAACTAGGTTATAGATGGGAGAGAAAATAATATGGTACCACGGGAACGAGATAAAATAACCTTTGTGAAGGTTATGAGTAATCCTCGTACTGATGTTATCACAATCACGCCAACCAGAAAAAAAGATACATGTTGAGACCAGAATTCAATCTGCAGTAAATCTATCACTCACTAAACCAGCATGCAGCTATGATATTCTTACATCAACTTTGAATCCCAGCCAATTGACAGCTATTGATAAGCCTCTAGTCACAGGATCTGTACTCATAAGATAAGATAAGATTACTGGTGATATTCGATATTGTGCTTACCGACTTTCCCAACTCTGTCAAATATGATGTTCACTGTACACTGTAAAGGTTGAAATTGAACTGAAGGCCATGTGATGATCTCTTATGTAGCTACACACAATTTTAATTGGACCAGTGGGTGGACTTACAATAAAGATTTTATACACACAGTATATTGAGAAGAAGTGACCTATAAAGTCATAATATCTTCCTTTGAGAGTTTTGGAAGCAGCTATTCTTTCCTGCACACATAAATGTAGAATGCTGTAAAGTCTGTGTAGTATATTCATCGATAATACTGATAAAAAATAGTTATGTAGCAGTGTTATTACTGTGAGTAAATAGTTTCAAATGTGAGTAAATAGTTTCAGTTGCATGACGTGCATAGTATATATTTAAAGTGACAAAAAATAACTGCTAGAATCACAGTGAATGTTATTCCACGTGTCATCATATACTTTAAAGGTCAACTTAGCAGCACACCCTTTGAAATAACGCAGTTACCTTTACTGAGAGCATGTCTACATACTCCATGAACAACTGTCGACTGAGCTCTTCAAGTGCTGAAATTTCCTTCTGAAGAGCATCAATATCTAATGAGCAATAAGAAAACTACATATCACTGAGGCAATGGTGGAATTTTCCGTATTTCTGGATCTATCATGGCTCTATTGGCACCATTACGTCATGGCTACACTAGTTTCCATGGGCACGAGTTCCAAGCATTATGCCATTACACAATGTGTCCACAAATGACACTGCTGCCAAAAAAATGATGGTATATTTAAATTTGGATTGATTTCAGATTGAAACGTGTTCATTATCCATACCACAAATAACAGGTATTCACTCTTCCAAACATATAATACACATGCATACAGCTGCACTGTATAATGGCATATGAAGTGACCTGTAATGGATTTGATTATTGCTTGCATGAATGATGGTAAACAACATGTGTGCATAGCAGTTACATACTTTCAGTTGCTCCTGTGAGTTTTCCACTAAACATGTTCCACATCTTCATCATGCTGCTCTGTCTTGTGTCCGACTCTTCCCCATGGAAACTATCAGTCATACATTGATCAAGAGGTGGTTCTGAGGACTCTTTTCTGACATACTTACTTTTGCTTTTCTGCCATCACTATCCTGGAAAGATAGAGGAATGCCCACTAAAATAGATACTCTAATCTCTACTTCAAGAACATTAACTATTTATATACAAAAAAGAATTAGAAGCAGGGTTTTCTGAAGTCCTTTTAATTAAGAGTGGTGCTGCACTACTCTGGGTTATATTACTTACTCAACAGATGTAACTTATGCATGTGGTCAGCAAACATATAACTGCCTGGCTACATCAAATGGAAGAAGAGACTATGAATCTAAGAATGCCATTCCTATTGTCTACAGTAACAAATGCTAGCTTTGTGCAGGAGAGGAATATGCTACAATTCCTTGTCATATAGTTCTCTACCCTTTTTTCTTGGAAAAACCTCAAGTATGGATACTAGGGTATGTATGCATTTATGTAGCATAATGGGGTTGGTGAGTGAAGTCCATGTCCAGGCCTCTAGACAACAATCACACCCAAGCCAAATATTTTCATGGTATACTAACGATTTTAATTTGGCAATCTAGCCACTTTAAAAAGTTACCTTTTCTTTTTGGATATAATCATATCCATAGTCTGGTTGAGTTTTCTTTCTTGATTGAGGATATCACCATCTGTCACATTTCTGGGAGGGAGAAAAGACAATTTCTTGCTTCATTTACTGTATGCAGCTATAATTAGAGCCTCAGGCAATGTAAGCTTGCTTTGAAAATGATGGGCAAAATTCCCCCACAATGATATCTGCTATGTTGTACCTTACAAAGTATGCCATGTATGTATAAGGAGCATTCACAGCACCAAATCCAGATAGTATAGCCATGAGGGTAACTCCAACCACACCCACTCTGCTAATCAACTGCTCAATGGAAAAAATTCCTGCAAAGATTGGACATACATTCTTTGCTGATTGTTAGAAATGCAACCTTGATACCATGTTTAGCACTAAGTATGGGGAAAGGGTTGCCCAGCTTCCAGAAGGTGTACAGGAAAACAAACCACATTGCAAATGAGAGAAGTCGAACCAGTCTTCTTTGTGGAGCTGCATTATTAAAAAAATAAAAGTATTTACCATAAGTGTGATAGGCTTTTGCTACACAGTTATAAGGAATTCAAGGTGGTTAACTCCATGATAAACAGTGTTGTCATGATGGCCACCATAGTGCTTGTTGTTTTAGCAGGCAAAAAGTTTAATTTGCAGTTTGTCAAACACACCAATCATCAACTTTTAACCAAAAGCAGTTAACACAAGATCCTAGGACTAAAACTAACTCTAGCAACAGGGATCCCGAGTGTTAGCTGGTGGTAAACATGAATGATTAGTAATGAACATACCAATCCTTATGAGGCTGACTATAAGTTGTGCTGAGTATAGAGGTATAACACCGATGATCATTGCCAGCATCAAGTAAAGGTTCAGCTGCCAGTGGAAGTAACGAGAACTACATAAAAAGTTATACAATATTATTTGAACCGCTTAATAAGAACGAATAATCAAAGAAGTTTGAAGCTATAGCTTTAACTTGGTATCTAGAAATAACTGAGGTATGTATTTAACCTTTGATCTATTGCAAAAAGAAATAAATAAATAAATCTTTACTCAGTGTCCAGGAATCCTATTATCTCAAATATGATCAGTACGAACATAGTACAGGAGAGTGCAAAGGTCGAAGAGAAGAGAATCAATATGCTGACATTATGAATCTGCAAATCATCAAAGAATCATACCGGACTAGATTATTTACCAGTCCAACCATGTATACCTCAAAATTCTTGAATAATTTCTTCATAAAGAAAATCCAACCTCCACCAAACAATATTATCTGCATGTGTTGTGAGATACAGGTAGGGAACAAGTTGGGGAAGTACTGTATTTATTATGACATCAGGCAAATAGCATAGCACACGTTATTAACAGGGGTTCATTTAGGGGGGTACAGTGGGCATTCGCCTCCCCCTCTTGAGTTAATCTTGCCCCCCCCCCCTTAAATTTTATATACACAGAAAAATGAGCAGCTAAATTCTTTAACTCAATACACAAATTGGTATTTACATATAACAATGAGTCCTCCAAAAAAGTTTTAAAATTTTCGTGTTCCACGCGGGAGGGGACATACCCCTCCCTCTCACCGTGGCCTCATCTATACCTAGTCTGGCGTTGCCAGCCCAGCTTTTCTTTTTTTTTTCTTTTTTTTTTGGGGGGGGGGGGGGGGGGACGGGGAAGAAAAGTGGTCTGGTAGCTCTAGCATCAACTACTTGTGTCGCCCGGGCACGCAGCTATAGCTGCGTCCCAATCAGATTGCTCTATTCAGTCACGTGAAGTAGTATTAATGTTGGCGACACACACCCACTATTTATTCCAGGTTGGCAGAGCTAGAGCTATGGAGGAGTAACCAAGAGCTGTGTTTAAACAGCTAGGAATACCTGGCCTGAAGCCTGAACGGCTGGAAGTTGTATCAGCGATTTTCAAGGGCGATGTGTTCGCAATTCTACCTACTGGCTTCGGAAAATTATTCAACACGCATGTATATTGCAATTTAAATTATTTTTGAGAGAGCGCGCGGGCGTCACAAGTAGTTAATGCTAGAGCTCCCAGACCACTTTTCTTCCCCGTCCCCCCAAAAAAAGAAGAAAAGCTGGGCTGGCGACGCCAGACTAATCTATACCATGAATAGATCCACTTTTCCTTTGCCCCCTCTTTTTTCTACCCCAGGTTGGGGACCAACCAGTTGCTACAGTCATGCATAATGGGATGATGTAAATCATTGCTGTGCATACATAAGTTTAAAGACACACTTCCCCAATGGTGTGCATTAGCTCAGTATACTAGCTACTGGCAAATTGAATGGGTAGCTAGCTAGCTACTCTATAATGAAGTACAGGATGAAACAGGTGTGGTAAACTCCAACTCACCTGCGTCCCAAACATAATAAATGTATCAAATACAAATTGTGCTCCCATTTTTGCATGATCCGCACCAGTTTCTAAAAGAAGCACAGCACGGTAGAGATCGCCCTATACTGCCGCGCGCGCTAGCTGGGCATTCATTCAGCTCGAGCTAGCTCATGCTCAGGTGACCCTTTTCCACTTCCACTTCGGGACTGTCATGGCTGCATCTACAATTCTGTTTGAGGACATATTCGACGTTAAAGACATTGACCAAGATGGAAAGAAATTTGAGAGAGGTCTTTACTTCATAGATATCTACCTTTAAATTATTATTCTATTATTAACACAGTATCTCGTCTTTTCTGTGAAAGTGAGAGCTTTAAGATGTATCTAATTCTGGATGTGAACACACAACTTTACCCTGTGTCACTTGGAAATAAGTTTCGTCTTCAACTTACCACCAGTTTGAGGGAGGATGGATTACCAGATGATGGAGACTACCTCACTATGGGTGACTAAATAATTTATATAGCTACTGCATTCAAATACAGTATTCAGCATGTTAGTGTCATGACTGGAGTATTAATTAATGACTTTTCACTATTCCACAGAGTCTGATTCATCTTTAGCTGACGCTTTCGAGTATGTGATGTATGGAAAGGTCTATCGTATTGAAGATGACAAGGATGGGAAACTGTAAGGTGATAATGGTAGAACATTGTACGTTTGCCATTGTTGTCTGTATACCTGGGCCAAATTAAGGCCATACCTACCTACTTGATTAGTTGTTCACAGACCTGACCGGCCCTTGAAGAAGAGAAAAATGAAAATGACATCATCACAAGGATCTATGATTCTGCACATGCATGTGTGCTGACAACTACAGACATTGCATATTGCCAGATGGCTGGATCAGTGTTGGCAGTTTAATGCTGTCTGCTTGTCTATTGAAGAAAATTACTGTTCATATTTTTCTTTTTCCAGCCTACTGACCCTATTTGAAAGGCGATAAAATCCATGAAACAATTAATCAAGTAGGTATGGCCTAAGTTGCTTGCAGCTGTACTAACTGACAGATTACCAAGGGTGTAGACAAGGCGGGGGGAGCTGGGAGGCCATTTTAGCAAAATTGCCCAAAAATGGAATAAGGCTGGACATCAAGATTTTGTACTATACCAGTGATTTTTCACTTATCTCTAACCTACAGAGCAGCTTATGTGTCATATGGAGGACTCCTAATGAAACTCTATGGTGATGCCAATAATTTGCAGGGATTTCAAGTAGAGAAAAATGTATATCTCCTAATGAAGAAAATTGCCTTTTAATCTATTCACATGTGCACATCATCTGACTCTTTGTTTCTTCTCTCTATGATATTCACTTATCCTGTTATAATATGCAAGTGGTGTTAGGTAGAGGGTGAGGCTTGCAGCATTGCTGTGACAGCATGCATTGTGTCCCCCTACATTCATGCTCTTCACCATATTTTGAATAGTGATATGCTAATAAAACCGTTACAGTAATCAGATCTCTGTGAACAACTGATGATTTAATGTGTTGTCCCTGTGAATTTCAAGTTCCATGATACAATACATAAATCATGCCATTAGTCTACAGCAACCTTATTATTGTTGTGGAACATGACTGTATGGCACAGTAGCATAACTATATTTAGTTTTCTATTTTTGGGGACACTTCACTTATCTGTAGCTACTTGCAGCATTGTACTTCACTTTTTACTCGAGTATCAATATCTCACAATTATCATCCATTTTGATAACTTCTACTATAACTAATCCTCTCCCTCAGGCCTCCTGTAGTGCTTAATTAGAGTAAAAAAAACAAACTTCCTCTATTAGTGTTCTCGTGACCAACAGAGCCTTCCCATGTGTTCCTCCCACACTCCTAATGAACTCCAGTATTACGTACCTATAACATTAACTTACAAGGAGAGAGATACTGGCAGCAGATAGCACTGATATCCGCCTAAGGTATTGGTGACAGGGATTAACTGGTTATTTAAAGCCACAGAGAACAAAAGATTGTTTCACAAGCTCCTTGCTACTGCTTTTTTGCATGTCATAATTTACACAGAGGTAGCTAAGAAGAAAGACAATTAAAATCATTAAAACACTTTTAATATGTTTAATGCCTTGAAAGTCCATCCATGATCGAAACAGTATGTCATAACTCATAGCTAAGAAGAAAGACTATTAAACTCAGTAAATTAATTCAATGCCTTGAAAGTCCATGATCAAAACAGTGCAAACAGGGGAGACAGTTCCTTCAGTTCCTTCTCGTAAGTCCCATCTAGGTCCAATCCCTATATTATTCAATCAGCCTATGTGATCATAATACTGCGCTTTCTTCGATGATGACAATTCCTTAATACCAATGAAAACCTAGCTAACACTTTAGATTGGTAATGATCGTTATTCATTCTCACGCGCCGACCCTTTACCAATTATTGAGGTTCCTTCCAGCTGCGTAGGGGCAACCACCTAGCCTCGAACCCAGCACCTTGGCAGTTGGGTAAGAGTCACCAGCGGGGACTCTTATTGGGGCGAGCATGAGCGAGCCCCACACTAGCGAGTCGGCCGAGAGATTTCTACTATATATATTTATGTTTCGTACGTTCTAAGATCGTAGTTTTCACGTGCGACGACCATCTGGCAGCACAACACATGATCATGATGCGCTTTATTTTGAGAATTGTTATTCACTGACTAGCTAGCTATGGATAAAGCAAGCGTAGAAGAGAGTTCCGAAACTGTTGAGCAGACGGAAGAACGTCTTAGAAAGCGAAGGATACGGGATCGAACAAAGCGTGCTGCTCAAACAACTGAATAAAGACAGGCCAGTTTGGAAAGAGCAAGGGACTATCGAAGTCGTTATGATCTGAGACAGCTGATGAGAGTGAGGCCAGGGTGGAAAGTCTGAGAGCCAATCAAAATCGAAGGTTATCTTCTGAGGCAACTGATGATCGAGAGGCAAGACTGAGGGAGTACAGTGCTATGCACCAAAGACCTACTACCCATCAACAATCATCACAGACTCCCCTGTTTCACCAACCAGCAGTAAAAGCTAGGATGTTGAAGTTTCATTCCGACATTGCTATAGACTGTACCAGATGCTCAACTTATTTGGAACAAGTCCCTGGACTAAATCTTACTTCGAACAGTACTGAGTGTGCACGCTGTAGTAAGGACAAGCACATCCCTAAGCTCTATTCCTCTGCCAATAACATGGATCCTGGCACAGTTCCATCTCAACTACAGGTGACATAGGATCAAAGTTTCAGAGCATTTAGTGTGTCTTACCCAGGTAGAGGAAGTGCTGGTATCTACAGTGTTGCCCATCATGACTCTATCACCTACCTTGAGGACAGTACGGATACAGTGGCCATGTTGTCGACTTACCTCAGGATGTCTCATTTGCCAACAGCCTACCACAAAATCCCAATATACTTGACGTAATGATTGTCAGAAAGGAAGGGTCAAATCAATCCCATTGTGACTTCAGAGTGAGAAGGTCAGTGGTGCTCGGTGCACTTCAGTGGTTGATGGACAACAATGTCTATTACTGCAACATCAGCATTGACATCATTGCTCAATTACCCGAAAGATGGCAACTTGTCAGGACTTTGTACTGTGACCCTAAGCGACTCTCATGAAGAACAGAATCCATTGCAAGAAGTGGATCCCTACGATGCCAATCTGTCAAGATCATTCATTCCCACTGCTCCACGAAGGATGACAGAGATGGAGTCAATTCGTACATGAACATCAGAGCAATCAACCACCTCGGCCTACACCTATTGAAGGCTACATCATCTGTGCATTCCCAACCCCCAATCTGTTTGAAGTGTGCAAGATTCCCATCAGAAGTAACACCTGTTTTCACCCTTAGATTAACCTACCTGGTTCTCTTGAGAAAGAAAATCACTTGATCTCTTTGATGTGCATAGCTAATTATTACAAAAAGACATTTCCATGAAATGAAAAAAAGATGTAGGGCTCAGAACAAGGGTAGGGGATCTGTTATATCCAGCAAACATTTCACTTTTCTATTGTAATTATGTGGCGTGCGCCAGCGCTCTCATTATGCTCGCCCCACAATGCTTGCATTTCCTAGGGTAAGGGTCGTCGATATAAAAAGCGCATAATTATTTTGTGGTGCGCATGTATACCATGTACCATGCATGCATGTACCATATGCCTGCATGCGGCGGGCGCGCGACACTTTGCCACGTTGCAACCTTTACGTTGCAACTTTTACGTTGCGTACGTGCAGCTATATAGCGGTATCCATTAGTAATTAACGCTTGTTCGTACAGATACAGACCGTTCATCATGTCCCCAGAAACATCAGCAGTCGAATGTTTATCAGAAGTTGTCATTGCAATGGTGGATTGGAAAACCATTCTGACCTGTGGTGTAATAATGCTAAACCCGTTATTTTGGAACATCATTAGCCGCTTTGAGTACCACACTCACCTAGTATCAAAAACAGCAGGAGGACCAAAAAGGGGAGTCGCTCTACTTGCCTTTGGGATAATCTCCTTGAACTATGTTAGGACAACAATTTTTCACCAAGTGATGGCTAATCATAGTGTTTGTGGCCCCATGCAGAACCCGCTATTTGATAAGCTGGGGTTATTACTTGTACTCATTGGAGCCATCTTTGTCATCTCAAGTTCGTACAGACTTGGTTTTTTCTGCAGCTTCATGGGAGATTACTTTGGAATTTTGCTCAATGAGAAGGTTACTGGATTCCCATTTAATGTTGTGGAAGACCCAATGTATGTTGGTTCTACTCTGGTGTACCTTGGGTTCTCCTTCCAGCATGCAAGTATTGTCGGAATGGTTCTTACTGGATTTATAGCACTGAGTTATGCTATTGCTCTGTTGTTTGAACAACCTTTCACCGCTCAAATTTATGCTAACAGGGTGAAGACTAACTGATTCTTTCTTTTAAAAGTTGTTTGGCATGTGCATGTACTTTATCAATGATATTAGGACTACAGTACTACCATGCGCAAAAGGGGCAGCTAGTCAGTCTGCTTAGTCTATCCACTCTATTTCAGTGTTTGTGTTTGTTTAGTCTATCCACTCTATTCCAGTGTTTGTGTTTGTTTAGTCTATCCACTCTATTCCAGTGTTTGTTTAGTCTATCCACTCTATTCCAGTGTGTTTATGTTCTTCTGTTACTCTATTACAAGCTACAATTAATAATGGGCAAGCCTGGGCTAGAAGTTTAAGTTTTTATTATGGTTCTCTATCAGAATCTGATTCCAAAGTTCATTCTTCTGGTTCTGCCTCAAATTTAATACTTGTAGACTGTCAAACTTCCACCCACATTCTATTCATAATAAATAGCCTATCAAAAACTTCAATTTATGGTTAGTCTCACGACTAACCACAATAGCTAGTATCAAACTTCCATCCACATTCTTTTCATAGCTAATATTATAATTACTCAAAGGTAGACCATAGATAATACAGTACGGAGTTATCTATGGGTAGAACACCACTTTCTTTCGCAATGCGCATGCGTATATTCTGTTGTTGTCATGACAATAAATTTTACAAAAAAAAACTTCGATGCCTTACCAGTTTGACCATAGACCTAGCTAGATGGCTGGATATACCTGCCGGGGTGAGATCGAGCCACTGATGCGACTGGAAAGACCAAGCACTGCTCGCTCTCAAATAACAGCTCATATTATTAACGCTTGCTTTAATGAAAGGCTTTCCCATAAGCCACTGGATTTCAAAGAAATTAATAATCTTGCAGTTTCCAAGAGGATAGATTCTGCATCATCTGAAAATTCAGAATACCATGATTATTTCGTGGATAAATTGGAAAAGGTATTCTAATTTATGATTGGATGCTGTGAGTAGTGCAGTATGGTATGTCAGATTTAGCTATGACTCTTATTATTACAGTTATCAAATGAATGTAATAAACGTCTGGAGGAGTTATCACAGGTTGAGCACCACTTAATGGAAGCAAGAGCTAAAGCAATTGCTGAAGATGAAAAGAATCTTGCAAACCTTGTCAGCAACTGTCCTTCGTACAAAACTATAGGTTTACCACTTGGTCCATCACAATTCCGCAAACACCTAGATGAAGAATTGCTTGCTCGCCATAAACTTTTAATCCCAAGCCAATACCTTCCATCTGTAACTTTGCCTTCAACCCCACCCAAAGGTATAACTTTTTGATGCTGCTAGCTAGTTGTAATGATTGTGGGTTTATCAAAATTCCATTACTTTAAATTTAAATGTAAATAGATGTTAACTTTGATGATAATTGTGCAAAAGAAAAGCTAGCCTACACACTGATCAGATACTGCAATGTCACAATCATGATAGCCATGTAGGTATGTAGCTAGCTAGCTATGATGAAATCTTCACTGCATACGTATAGTATTTGTTTTTGAATGGAATTACATTGAACACGCAAAGTAAGATGAACTGTAGTACATAGCTAGCTATTATGATGAGAATGCATTGTTTGAAGCATCCAGCAACTATAACTGTTACTTGTTTATATGCATGATCTGGTAAACTCATTCCTTCACTAGTCTGAATTCTTGATAATAAACTTCATGTCGCGATCTCATGCACTTTGAGTTGGCTTGGCAAAACATTGAGAGTTTATGTGCACCAGATAGACCTCTCTATAAAACTATTCACTATTGTTAGCCTGCTAGCTAGCTTGGCTCACTCCATTTGCCTTTCATGCATTAGTTCACTCTCAGAGCTATTATTTTTCTACCTGCAGGTGACCCTCCACTGTTTTTGCAACCAACTAAATCATCATCTCATCGTATGCGAACTTTACCACCATCAGAAAAGAAATCACTATCATCAACTGTACCTTCTCAAAAGGTTGGTTAATAGAATCCCAATAACTAACTATAGTTGCTCTTTCGCAATCAGTTCAATATGTATAATTTCCTACATTCAGAACATGATAAATATGTACTTGGCTCATCTTATTCTTTTCATGTCCATAGCATTAAATATCTTATCTCCTACTTCTCAATTCAGAGAAAATGCCAGTGGCAGGAGTGCTTGAGAGTTCCAGATAGATTGGCAGAAAAAAATGCTTTGATGTACCTGGAGAGACGAACAGCTTTTTTAAAAAATGCAAGGTTAGATAGAGAAAATATATAGTGTAGCAGTTTTAAAGTGTATAATAATGGACTGGCAGAATGACAGGTAGACAGGCATTGAGAAAGGGGTATAAGATTAGACGAGGTTAACTGTGTTGATATTGTAGAAGTTGTATTAGTGAGGATTATCAATTCAATAAGACTCCTTGTATACGTACATAATAGAGTATGAGTCTGGGATTTCAATGTCTGCAAATATAATTTTTAGGCTATATAATTGTGTCATCACTTCTTTTTCAAGTCTCCACAAGAACCTTAATAATAGTTCAAATTCCATAGGCAACAACCTAATTCATGCTTATGATAGTTAGAATTTGATATCTCCTACAAGCTTCCTAGATATAAAGAGAAAAGTGGAGACCTACCCATTTAGGTCACATGCTATGAGTTTGTGTTGTGACCTAATGCACACCTCTGATACTCAAATCAACCCTGACACCTCCCACTTTCTTACATGTCTATTCCAGTCATGTCAGTCTCTAATCGTAGGTATGGTAGTGCCAGTAATGGTGATAATCCTTACCAAAAACAAATATCACATTTCTTGGTCAACACTTTTCCTGTCGCTGGCTTTCCTTGAACTAGGTCCGTACCATTGTCCTGGCACTGCCTGTCTCCAGAAGGATAACAGTTACTCTTCTGCCGTCCACAGTTACAGCACGCTTGAATCTGTCCCCATCCTGAGATGGAGTCTCATCTTGGTCATTTATGTACACTACTTCTGTGTAATTTTGTTCGAACAATATGCCCCAGTCATCATACTTCATCTTCCCTGGATTTAGCTGGGTTTCTCACCCCCCACTCTCAGTGGTGGTCTGGTGGACCAGGTCCAGTGGTCTGGTGATCCAGTGGACCAGGTCTGGTAGTCTGGTTTACACGGTGAGAAGGCTGGAAACTAGAATGAAGGAGCATAAGGAAGCTTGCCTACGAAGAGAACAAGAAAAGTCTGCAGTTGCTGATCATGCCTGGAGTAGTCATCATCCAATATTATGGAAGGAAGCTTCAGTTGTAGATCAAGCTAGGACTAGGAAGGAGCTGCTTCTAAATGAAGTGCTTCACATTAGTTCAACTTCAGAAGAGCAACGTTTTAATAGGGATGTAGGACTAGAACTTCAAGGTTGCTGGGTTTCTACTCTTAAAGCCTTAAGGAAATAGTGTTTGTGACTTCGGGTAATGACATGCTATAATATAATATCCATAGGCGTATGCATGTGCATTGTCTAGATAACAAGTGTAACGTTTCTGTGTGCATTTTTTGTATCACCCTGATGAAGGCTAGAGTATTCTGGTCGAAACGTTAGTGGTTTATTTCATAAGCTAATTTTATGAGAATTAATTCTATTTAATTTTTATCATGTTAGCTGAGAAAAATAAGCAGAGTTATTATTATTGTAATTATTATTATTATTATTATTATTATTATTATTATTATCATCATCATCATCATCATCATCATCATTTATTTATTTAATCTTCTGCTCCGAAAGTTATACTAAGGTGCTATATATAGTCATCCATCATTTGGTTACTGGGTCAAGGATTCCTTTATTGCTTACGTAGCAACTTCACTTGAAGGAGAACAAAACCTAATCAAACAGTAAAAAAAGACAATAATAATAATAATAATAATAATAATAACAAATAACCAAAGAAAAAACAAACAGTGCATGCATGGCAAACTTGAATTCCTTGTAAACAAATTAGGAAAAACACTGAGGATACCTCTAGGTTGATATATAATCCTGGAAAGATTTGTGTGCACAAACTTCACTGCACATACACACAACGTGAATTCCTTAACCTTTAATATTTGTCAACTGGCATCTATCTGACCAGATTCCTTCACAGCTTTTTTTTTCTTTTCAACCTCATGATGTTTTTAAATCTGTTTTTAGGTACAGTAGTGGTTTGAACAACACAGCCAGTTCTGGCCCCCTCAAGCAAAAAATGAAGCTGACACAGCAAGAAGAATGGTATAGCAATGCTTAGTACTGGTCACATGACTTTTGACCAATCAGATCCTCTGAAAAGTGTGCTTGTATGTGCACTAAATGTTTGGCGCACACTTGAGGAACTGTGCTGAGCCTAGTGGAAGATCCACTAGGACTATGACCTTCCAGTCTCAGTCCCTAGTGCTTACAGTAAGTGAGGAGGCTAATGTCAAACTTTAGCATTTCACTAGTTGCAATGGTTTCAAACAGGTTATTTTTTGATAAGTAATTGCATTCTCAGAGCTTGCTAGGTACTAGGGCTAGGGTTCTGTAAGGACCAACTGGAATTTGATTGGATCCAAGTCATGTGATCAGCACTAAATTTTTTTAGATCACTCTGATCTAGCTCCATGTGTTTTAATGCATGGTGCATTCAAATGCTATGATGCTCTTGCAGGCATATTAAAACACTTAGAACTAGATAAAAGTGAACTATATGCATGTACCTCAACTGTATGTACATGTAGGACAGCAAGGTTATTTTCCATTGAACCAAGTGAAGTGAAGTTCTCAAGGTATCAACCAGGGGGTACTTACCAAGTATGTAGCAAGTTATAAAAGTTGTATTTTTAATTATGATACTCTTTTTACGTTCTTCACAGTCAACAGTGCAATTCAAGAATATTAGTGAAGTAGCTCGACAAATAAGATTGTTGCCTATTAAATCCCAATACTTTTCTGCAGCACCAGGTATTGTGTGTATGTATAACATGATAGGAGATGCTGACATACCACATCTGTTAATATTCAGGACAGTTTCCTACTAAAGAGGGACTGATTGCTCCTGGAATGCATTGTACTTTTACTGTTACATTTACACCAGATTCTCTAGCAAACTATCAAGAGTTCATGCAAGTGAGTTAATATAATGCATGTGATTCCATCACTCCATGTTAGCTGTTATTATGCAAAGGTCATTGTAAGCAGTGGAGACTGTTTGATTGTACCACTTGTGGGGTCAAGACCTTTCCCTGAACTCAACTGTTAGTGCTCTTTTTTAGTGTTAAATTTTTATCATTATTGCATTAATTATAATATGATGCCTTTCAGTGCCAAGTGTCTTAGACTGTGGTGGATGTTTGGTTGGTCACAAAAAAACTCATAGACTTTTGTGTGATAATTCTGGTGGAGAAGGAAGCTTCAAGATTATGGGAGTTAATGATGCTGGTGAAAATGAAAATGTGAAGTCCAAGTGACTTTAACTTTACATAATAATAGTTGATATTATGCTTCCAGGGTGAAGACTTCATTATTGTGGGTCCTTTTCAAGTGTCTCCTAAAGAATTTTTTTTGCAAGCAGGAGGTAGTGTGGCTATCAATGTCACATACACTCCTCCCAGTGTTGGAGAGTTCAGTGAGAAAATCTATATGGCCTGTGACAATGGACAAGTTCTGAGCTACAGTCTAATAGGTTATTATTAGGGATATTATTGGTAGCTGTAGCTTACCATTATGATTGTTATGTGAACTTTCTAGGTACAGCTGAGGTCATGCATATTGGATGTATCCACTTCAGACCCAGTTCCGCAAATGAAAGAGACTCAGTCAGTTCTACTACAACATCATTGAGCAAAGCTTGTGCTGTCAAGTCTTCATCCTCCAGAACTTCTAGTGATTGCAAGGACGAGCAAGTATCAATGAATGATATAATTGTCAGACCTTGCATAGAGTTCCCTCCAACCAATCCACATAGTCCTTCATTTCTCACTGTCCTTATTCATAATTTCAGGTTGGTCACATCAGTTCTTATTGCTACTAATTAATTTTATTGTAATATTTTTAGTAATGTGAATGTGTCATATACATGGAGGTATTTTCGTCCATTCGTAAAGAGTTTGAGTGCTGAAGAAAAATCTGAGGATGATAATTCCGTCTCGGAAGTACCTGTTCCTTCTACAAATTCTCTCTTCACTGTCTTCCCCAGTACTGGGGTTTTGCTTGCCAGGGAAACATCAACTTTTGTAGTATGCTTCAACCCAATCCAGGTATAGAACTGTGTCATTAATAATGCTTGTTGATCACTAAGTTGATATTTGTTACAGCTTGGGTCATTTGTAGATATGGGCTATCTGACCCTGACTGATGAAGTCAATCGTACAGGTATGAATTCTTCTTCTGAGGGGATTGAATGGGTTCAACTCTCAGACTCTTCTATATCTGTTGTCTGTCTACAAATGCAAGGAATTTGTCAAGTAAGTCTCCTGCTAAATTAAATGTGAATGTCTCCATGTTCATCTTTAATTACAGCCATACATCATTGAATTAGACCCTCCTCTTTTTATCATTCCTCACAAGATAGACCTTGCCACAGAAATCACAAGGACAGTAAAAGTTAGCCCTATAATTAACTTCATAGCCTGATCTTTATACCGATAATGATCACTTTGATAGGTCTACAATCATAGTTGCTCTACTGTGCATTACCAGTGGAGTTCTTATAAGAGTAGCAATGCAAGTATCACTGTCAACCCTAGCCATGGAAGAGTATGTGAGTGATTGGCGTGTCATACTTATAATACAGCATTGATTTTTCATGATAGCTATTTTCTAATACATAGTACCAAGTGTTACTGGGTACCATGAATTGATAATACAAGGCCTCAAGGAAGGATCTTTCTCTACTACTCTTTACTGCTCCTTGAATTATTTTCCTTCTCACTTTCCTCTCCATATCTCAGGAAAAATACAGGCAAGTCCAATAATACCTCAGGCTTATTTGAGAAAGGGGATCTGTGCAATCATGAGGCTTTTTACATAGTTAGTTAAATATGACTTTATTTTTCTTATAGGGACCTACTGTATCTCTTGATTGTAGTAATCTCAGATTTGGCCTTATCAGGTTTGGTCAAAGGCATAGCCTGAAAATGTGTGTGAAGAATGAATCTAACTGTCCTATTACTTATAAGCTCAACCAACTGATTCAAGAGTCAAAGGATGGCTTCTCAGTAAGTGATATCCAAACTACAACCAGAGAGGGTGCAAAGTACTGTACTTAATCAATTGATTCAAAGAATTATTTTCCATGTGTACTAGCTACGTAGAGTATCAATTCCCAAATTCATCAGCCATAAATATTGTCACTAAGCATTATCCACCATAAAATTATGACTCCAATATTTTGTCTAAAAGTTACATGAAGTCCCAAAATTACAAATCACTAGTCAACATCAACTAAATCTATAGTCAGCAATTTTTTTGTCATTATGAATAGCTAAACAAATTTTTATTTTGATAGGACCACCGTTGTCTCTCTTTTCTTCCTGCTAAAGGGACACTTAAGCCTCAGAACTTCATGTCCATTATTATTGAATGCAAACCCAAACAACCAGGTCGTTTAAGATCTATCTTGCAAGTACTTGTGGATGGAAAGCCAAATAAGTATGTATGACTTTATAATATTCTTCCGTATGGAATCTGATTAGAGAGGTGGCAGACCACATATGTACGTAGAAGGTTCAGAAGATTTTTTCAGAGTTAATTTTCCCTATAGCTATAGTGATAAAGGCACTTAGTCCAATACCTTGTGGTCCTCCAATCTGGTTATTGTTGTTTGTTTTGTTTTGTTAAGACATATTTCTGTGGAGGCAGAGGTCCAGTGTCCAGGTCTTTGCTTATCTTCCTCTTTGCTCCACTTTGATGAGGCTTATGTTGGAATTCCTCTAAGAAGTGAATTTCTCCTCAGAAATAATACCCTCATTCCAGCCCACTTTACTTGGAGTTCCAAGGTAGAAATACAGTGATCGTAGCAAATGGCCATTGTATTTGCAGAAATAGCCTAGCTATTTATTAACACCCTCTGGCTCAGAAAGTGCACAAGATATGTACTACAAGCTATCTTCTTGTGTGCTATGATAATTTAGGTGTTTGGAGACAACAGTCAGTTCTGTAAGGTCAGGATTGAAATCATGACAGGCCAAGTTGGTCCTCAGGAAGAAATACTTATTCCGCTCACTGTGACATGGACTGCTGAGGTACTTTATGTAATAAAATATATCTCCCGTAATATTTTTTACATTGAGAAAGAAAGGTATTTTCTAGCCCTTTTTTGTTTGTGTAATAATCAAGTTACATATGCTAGCTATACATATGTATATACATTTTTTTTACTGAAGATAAATATTCATTTCAGGGTTCTTATAGTAATGTCTTTTTGAAGTGCAATGTATTGGACATGACTGACCCTCTCATTGCATCACTTACTGCAAATGTCAGAGGGTTATCAGTTAACTACATGCTGGAACAGTAAGGCATAACAGTCATCAATATAATTATATAGTTATCTCTAATAATTATAGGCATGATTTAAACTGTCAACATCAAACTTCTGTTGAGCAAGATGAGGTTCCCACTTTTAGCTACAATGACCAGTTCCTGGACTTTGGCTGTGATAATAAGTTAGGTCAACCAACCACCTTGAACCTGAAAGTGATGAATACTAGTTCTATCCCCACTTCATTGGAAGCATTTGTAATGCACTTCCCTTCTGCACAACATCTTACCCAACCTAATTGTGAGCTATAATTATTATGTTGCTTATGAAGTGATTTAGTCATTATAATCTTTCAGCTCAAAGACACAAGTATCTACTAAGAAAGACTTCACACACTGATAAAGTTTATGAACAACAGAGAGCAGGTGCATAGATTTTGAATTCTTTTTGCTATCCGTAACTGAATCCACTACCGAATAACCCCAGCTACGTATGTTCTTTTATTTTCCCCTACAGAGCATGCTTCTAACCTCCTTGAAGATGGTCGTGGAGCTTGTTTCATTGTTGAACCGCCTACTGCTGATCTACCTGCCTTTAGTTCTATCACTCTGAAAATAACTGCCTATGCAGATATGTGGGGAGAATATGTTGACAACCTCATTTGCAGAGTTAGTGTATTATAGAAATTTAATCACAGAAGTCAAATGATAACATTGTCTACAGGTTAAGGGATTCGAAGATAAGATTTTTCCCATGAAATTAGGGGTAGTAGGCTGTCCAGTCAGATTCCAATCCACTGCCACATTTGGTAATACATTGATAAGGTATGTACTTTGAAATGCATTTCTTTTCTACTCCCAATGAAATTCTGCATGATATAAATAAGAAATAATTGATGTAGATTTGGATCACATGTTATTGGAACTAAGCCAGTTAAACGATGTGTGAGTATGAGGAATTCAAGCCCCATAGGTGAGACTTTCAAACTAGTATTCTGTGTAAAGGGCCTCACTTTGATTATTAGAAGTTAACCATATCTTTCCACTTAACTCGTGAGAAAGTGATACAATATCATAATTGTCTTTAGCTCTTCATGTGAACTGGAGAGTATTTAACATCCTCAAAAATGATGATAAGCTTCTCGATCTCATTGCTTTCTTCGATACTCCCTTCTCAAAAAAGCGTCTCATGATGGCTAAATCTGAGTGTAGTACTCCTATGACAACAGAAAGTGTTTATGTGGAGAGTGAACATGACCAAGATGCTGGGATAAATGATATTAAGTGTAGCTCAGCCAATGATAGTGAAGACTTAGAAGACAGTATGGAAGAGCTGAATAATGGTACATGTTCAGAAGCAGGAAGAAACTCAACAGCAAAGTGTGAAGATAGAATAACTATGGAAACTACTGAAGCTTCTATTTGCTCAGACAAATCTGAGAGTATTGGTGATACTGATATCTATTGTGTGAGACTACAAGAACATGAAGGAGAGGAAGCTTATGACACCTTTAATGTACATCCTAAACGAATGGTTAGTTGTTTGTTGTTTTTTTTGCTGTTGTTTTGTTCTCTCAGTGGTGCATATTCACCTCTCATCCAGTTATAGGAAATTCCTATAGCTATAGTGCCTGGTAACCTAAATATCTATTTTGCTATAGTTAATCTGTTCATGCTGATTCACAGAAAATAGTCCCAAAGTATATTCACATTGAAGGGTTACTTCGGGACTTGTTATTTTTATTTCAGTATGTGACCTTATTGCTGGTTTCACTGTACCTAGGCTAGTTCTTGGTTTATGTTAGTGTGTGTGTGTGCATGCATACTGTTGATTTGTAAATACTAAAGTGTGAAAGCATAAGTGATCAAGGTTAATTACTTTATCTTCAGGTGATTCCAGCTCATGGTAGTGCTATTGTGGAAATCACATACGTATCAACCAAGAAGGCTTTTAAGCAGATGGGAGAAACACCATGTGGTTATATCCTCGGTCATGTGACCATTGATACTCAGGTAAAAAATATACACTGTAGTGATAATAGGTATCACTGTATGTATACACATGTTCATGTAGAATCCTCCTCACACAACACGTCTATCCGGTTATGATATTGAAGCTCTGAGGATCAATGTAATGGCCGGAATAGAAGAATCACAGTAAGCTAGCAAGTTCATAATTTTAGTCAGACGATGTACACTCGTAATACCCTAATTCCAATGTATTTATTAATCATGTTTTATTGTGAATAAAGGTTATTGCTAGAGTGTGATGAAGATGAAGGTCTCCATTTTGAATGCTGTGCTTCACTCTTATACCGTGATGACATGAAGGTAAAAATTATTGGCTTCCTGAAAGTAGTAAGAGAACATGTTGTCCTGGTGAAACATAAAAAAAGAAAAACACCCCATACCAGCAACAAAATGAGTGTGTGTATATAGCTCCTTGACAAAAAATCTGAAAGTAGCAGTCTTTTATCTCAACACAGTCCACAATGCACATGCCTTATTACAAGTTCTTCTTCTAACTCCCTCAGGGGCAGATTCAATCTAAGCTGGCCCTAACAATTTTCTAGATCCACCCCTGTCCCTAGTGTGTGGCTAATAATGGGATGCTGAGCAATTATATATTACTCATAAATTTGTGATAGGTACAATCAGAAGCTTCTCAAGTCCATGATTTCACGCTGATTAATCCAAGCACTTCTACCATGTGCTTTGACTTCTCCACAACATCCTCCAGCTTCTTTGTAGCTAATGTGCATACACTTTCTAATCACCCACTGATAAAAAATGGGAGTCTCATAACAATAAAACCTCAAGGCACTGTTCGGGTTAGTTATCTTATTAGAAATAATTATGTATATTTATGTATAACTACTTCCCCCCCCCCCTTTTTTTTTCAGTTTTCTGTGAAGTTTTCCTTTTCTCAGTATGACATTTTGGATATATATGATCAAAATTCAAGTCGTTATGGTTACTCAGAGCTCCTATTTGAAGGGAAGCTACAGCTTAAATATTCTACTTATGCTATTCAGGTACTGCATGTCGATATGCTTGTGTCATTCTAGAAATGATAGACTATACTGAAAGGGCTCGGAGCAATAGATAATAATTAATTACAGTGTTATCATTGATGTAGGAGTTTCCATTGTCTGCTGCTGTTAAACTACCAATGCTAAGTTTATCAGCAAATTCCTGCAATATGGGCACGTGTCTCTTGGGACAAACTTCAACCTCTTCCTTTGTCATATCCAATGTTTCATCCTCCATAGCTCAGTGGACTGCTGTCATATCTCAAGGTGCACATTATTTTGTATTCAGCTCTGTTGAAATTTATAAACCTGGACACTTGGGACCCAGCTTTTTGTAGAGAGGTTATATTCTCTTTTGGAGGTTATTTTGTATAGAGTGTATATGCAAAGGTATTTCTTTGTTGAGAAGTTTGTCCTCTTTTCGGAGTGTGGAGGTTCACACTGTATAAAAGCTATACAGCTCGCTGTCTATACTATCTGAAATGGCAAATGAAATAGCAGATAGCATAATGCACAAGTACAGAACCAACCAACCAAGGTTATGACTGTAGACTATTTTATGCCTCTACTTTTGACAGTGAGTGTGTATACCGTAGATGTGTGATGAGATGACTAGCTTGTGCTATTATGAAAAATGCATACTTGAAATTGTACAAGCAACAGTAAGTACAATTTTGTCCAACCAAGTATTCTATCAACTGGCTATCAGTAGCAACTCAACTTAATGTACACCCAGACTCTGACTGGGGCTACAGAGTGTTTTGCTTTCCAACTAAGTATGCTTTCAGTGTATCAGTACTAAGTCTTCATTGTCCAATGGCTAATATAATAGTTATGTATGCAAAACTCATTGTAATGTTTACCCAACAACTTTAATAGTTCAATTAAAATATAATTTCAATATAGACTCATTGTTATTCCTTTTCATAGTAATGCGCTGAACAAACAATACCCTAGAGCCACATGCATGTAGTGTTTAATGGTATGTTTTCCAAAGTGAGAGTTTTTCTTCCACAGAGCTAAATGGTGTGATTACAGTTTCTCCAGTATCAGGTTCATTGATACCTCATCTTCATGAAGGAAAGCCCAGCACACAGCTTATTAGTGTCACTTTTTCTCCAAGGTATATAATTATCAAAGATTGCATGGAAATAGATACTCCCCTGGGGTTATTGCTACTGTGCATAAACATTCCTTGTGGTCATGCAGATCTGAAATTTCATATAAAGGATCAATATTGATAAAGGAAACACTAACTGGACAAGAATGGACATACAGTATTTCAGGATCAGGTTCTGCTGATGAGCTATATTCACAATAGTCATTGACAATACTATACTGCTGTATTGTTGTTTTTTTTTTGTTTTATGCATCCTTACCGGTCAAGAAATATGATTTCCTCATGCTGCATACCTAACCTGTTGCACTAAGGTGAAATATGATTCTTCGTGCTGCGTACCTAACCGTTGCGCTAAGTGAAATACGTGCTGCATACCTAACCCGTTGCGCTAGGTGAAATACAATATCCTCATGCTGCATACCTAACCTGTTGAGGTAGGTGAAATACAATTTCCTCGTGCTGCATACATAACCCATTGCACTAGGTGCTTTTTGAGCTAATACGTACGTGTGACAAGTCTGATCAAAATTAACTACATAATTAATGTGACTATGGGCTGATACAAATTGCTAACTAGTACTTGCTTCAGTTTAAACTGTTTGAATGAGTAGTTAATTCTGGTGCTGCTGGTGCTGCTGTTGATTGACAAACATAGGACGCCTTCTCATCGCCCTTCCTCTCATACGAGATGCAATGAATTGCTCTCTCATCAATTCTCTATCACCCATCTTCAAATCTGTGTTGTACTATGCAAGAACATGGTTCATAGCCTGCGAGAGGCTCTCTTTAAAGGTGAAAGGCAATCTTACCTGAGATGGTTCACGTCCTTCATATTGGACTTGATTCATAATATCTGATGAAAATATTAGGATTTTTGAAATGGTATTTTCTGAGATGGTTCTGACTTCACCTGGTAGAGGGGAACACTGCATTCCTCTAGGAACATCTGAACAGCAGTCATTAAACCAGGAACATGCTCTATCACAATAGCAACCTCCATTTGCTCTGCAATTGTTTGATAACCATGAACAGCACCCAGGATGTAATCCAGCACTCCTACAGCTTGTTGCTATCATTATTAGTACTTATAACATTAGTAATATAAGTTTCAGCTTTTTTAGTACTCACCAGAGCATCCTATTGCAAGTATATCTGAACAGCATTCTCCTGTCATATGGCAGTTCTCATCGCAATAGCAAATATTGCTACCACTGATCACAGAGCAACTGCTGGAAGATCCTTGACAACATCCAGAGGTATGTCCTGCTCCTGCACATGTCCCTCCTATATAAGGCACAAATTACTTTCTGCCCAAGTCATTGCCATCAGTTACCTGAAGTTTGTGCAGACACCTGAAAATGTTGATTACTGGTGTCGACATTATGAGCTGATGTTGAGGCCAGAATAAAATATGTGATAAATGCAAAGTAGCACTTCATAGTGGCAATGACTAGGGCAGGCCAGCTATCGGTACACTGTTGCAATTGACACAAGCTTTTATAGGCTTTGCTTACCATTGATTTTATATGGAAGTTCTTATGCATAACTGTGATAAGTATTATGTAGTACTCTTGGGAGTTCTTACTTCTTGTAAGACTTCAAAATCCACAATTGACTAATTACTATTTCCCAGGTGTACATGTACACAGAATTGTTACTGTATATAAGGAGAAAAATATAAACAAACTAGTAACGGCCATGTGTAGATGTTATTACTGAACTCACAAGCTAGGACTTTACTCTTACCCACCACAGCTGAATTCATACCCACATGCTACCCTTACTACACCCCTGAGGGTTTCTAAATACCATAAATCCCTAGGTAGAGATGTGTAGCCCAAGTAAGTACTCTCAGGGCTACTAATGTAGTGCCTCCACTAGGGAACTGACCAATCAGATTGCTGTATATATTCAGTATAGCTAATTTCTAAGTAAAAGATCCCCTGTACATGTATCATTTCTCAATTGTCATATTAGTAAGAACACAGAACCTGATAGTTATGTCATCATGATAATACGGTGGACAATAATAAGAATGCTTTAAAAATTCAAGGTGATGACTATTGAACATTGACAACACTGTACGATTTTTTAATTTCAAATATGTCCTTCCCTTTCCTATTGCACTGAATTGACACTACGATTGTGATGAGTGTCATAAATAGTCCTAGAAATAAGAATCCCACCTAGGATTTTAAAAAATAAATAAAATAAATAAAAATCATTGAATATTGTAGTAACCTCTTGTAATGGAGTAGTAACCAAGAATACTCGAAGACGAATAGGTTTCCACCTGTAAATATGTCAGAAGTGTTATCATAATAACTGGCTTGACTAGAATTATAATGCAGACCTGCTTTCTGTCCAAGTGGAATAGTTTTTGCTGTCGATGTCTAAAGAAGTGGAGTTAAAGGCTGGAGACTCAGCAGTATGAGAGTATGTGAAGGATTCAAGACAAAGGGATGCATTGTCTACCTGGACCCGCAAAGACGTCAAAATCTGCAACATCAGTGACAGTCATCAGGAAAGAATTGACCAATTGTTAGTGTACAAATAGCCTGGGATTTTAGATACTAAGGAGGTGGAGGGACATCTGATCAAAGTCCAAGACTCTAAGGAGTCCTTATGACCATAATTTCAGTGTGGACGCTAACTTTGGGATGACACTATTTCATCCTTTGCAATCTCTGCTATAGGGGGGAAAAAGTTCAATACTGATTTTTTCCTAAGAAATGTCCTGAAAGCACTATACAAACTGCACCCACTTCTGTGGATGCCCTCCAGAAGTAATACTAGAATCATAGGCGAGAAATATAGTTCTTGCCCTAGACAGATTCATAATAGGTTTATAAAAAAAAGCGAATAACCAATCAACTGCTCAACTTGTACATATAATTATGTTCACTTTCTACTTACAATTGCTGTTCCTAGATTCTTGGACCCCAGGTCCATAAATAATACTTGCTACAAACATACCTCATCAGGTTGTGGACAGTTGTCACTGTTGTCAACCCATCGGATATCGCTGTCATTTTCAGCAGTAAGATACGACAACAATTTCTCAATTACTACAGTTTCAAGATTTTTATTGGTGCTCTCTCCAATATAGCGGGATATTGGCCGATTTTCTACATTAGAAAAAGATGTTCCTGCTCATTTTTAACTATCAAGTCATCCCTTTCATTTTCCCCCTCATGTCTAGGCACATATTATTTAGAAGCACACTATGATTTTAGCTACTTTTTATTTAGAAGCATACTATGATTTTAGCTACTTATGCTAATCAATTCAGTGCTAATGTGGACGATTAACAACAATAATTAGCCAAGACAGCTTACGTGCTGTTTCATTTGCAATGGAGCGAATGAGAACATTATGAGAATGATCACAGCTAGAATTTGATAAGAAGAGACACAGTATATCCTCAATGAATTCAGGACTGGCACTGATGTTCTCAAACACATTCTTGCACATAATATCAGAGCATTGTGGCTCTGAAAAATTCAGTACAGCCTGCACAAGAATATATATAAAAAAGATAACGGGCAGATATTTGGGACCCAGAGTGAGATTTATCTCAAAATTCCATCACCATAGCTAATTCTGTTATTATTAGGGCACACCACCGAATAGTGTTCCCTTGGGGTACCCATGTAAGACTAGACATCGAGTAGTGGCTTCCTGCTGCTTTTCCAACTCAGGTGAGGCACATTGTAGAGACTCGAGAAGAGGAGTGAAAGCTTCCTAACTCCGATTCTGTAGTCTTGTCCATCGCCCATTGACAGAAATGATGATTCCATGCCAACCATTCATGCGCATGCTAAGCTCTGACCTATTCCACTACAGATGATGAAATAGTGAGCTGATTGGTCAGTGGCAGCTCATTTTGCCTCAGTATATTTAGTATAGGGAACAGAATTAGCCATAGTAATATTCTCTACACACATACCTTGGTCACTGTTGTAGCTACTGCTGCCAAGTCAGCAGCAACTTCTTCAATTGACCTCTTCCCGAAGTTATGCAAGTCATCAAAACGACTCCCAAACAACCTAAATAAGATGATATTCAAAGGATCACTCATGCATTTTACGAGTTATTGACACACACACACAGTTCCCCCTCAAATCGAATGCATATCATATTGTAGAGGTGTGGGAGTGGACCATTACTGTAGGGATGGTATTTGGGACATGCAATTTTCTTGTATAACTCATTGTCAGATAATTCATGCAAGAACTTTATGAGTTTATGTCTATTCGTACTTATTATCGAACACATTGTTGAAACTAGTCAGCACAGAACCAGAAAAGTTGTCAATGCCCACACTAGCAGCTTCTCTGATGAATCTCTGCAGGGAGGCTGGAGGAAGTGCCGCCTTATCAGTGCCACTACTTTTCACAGTAATCCCATCACTAACACCAAATGCTTTAAGACGTTGGATTATACTGGACTCCTATATGTCATATACGTCATATACGTAATATGCAACATCATTCAGAGTTTTTTTTTTTTTGTGTGTGTGCACACTTGTATGGTAGAACATGCATCACTTACATAGTCACCATGAACAAAGATTGTTCTGTTAGCAATCAATCCAAGCTGGCCAAGTTCTAGAAAGTAGCTGATGTCATTAAGATTCATTTTTGGCAATGCCTATAAACAAGAGGACTAAACATGATCATGCATCCTAAACATACTGCACAGAATTTATTTTGCTCAAGGAAACACATACGTACTCCACTGCCCACTTACTTTATTCTCAGGAAACTTTCCCCGAATCATGTCATACGCCATCCTTGATGACCCAATGTAGTCCCAACTCTCCTGAAGATCATAACATTATATCATACCTTTAACACCCTTCTTCAAGCTTTTAAGGGTGACTTACCCCATGAAAGAAGCTGTAGAGAATGGGTTTTCTCACTCCTGTCACTAAATCCTAAAGGAGGACATACTAGTGGATAAGTATCACAATAGGAATAATAGATGCATGTACATTTTTCTTGAGTCGTCCCAGCTGGTCAATAACAGCCAACAGAGTAGCTATTGCTGCAACTTCACTGCTTGCTCCAAATGATAGTCTTGTCGGGAAAAATGAAACGCTATCCAACTACAAGAGAAATATGTATCATACTTCCATTGCATAACAGAACAGGAAGAACTAAGTACAAAATCATGTCAGTTCCCAAGAAGACGATTACTTGCACAGATATAAAGATGTAAGTACAAGTAATGGGTACTTGCCTCTCTTTACAAAGACTGCACACTATAAATACATTATGTACCTTAACAGCTAACATGATTGCTTCATTGTAGTCACTACTGGATATGTTGAAGAGAGACCCCCATGTCGTAAGATCTCCCAAAGAAACACAAATAATTTCTCCATTCAAGTAGGGGATGGGCAGACGCTCTACAGGGGTAACAAGTATGAGCAACCTACCGTATATCACAAATTAGTATTTCAAGGAGCACTAGTTGAAGCTGCAAGGCAGGCCAGTTATACACTATCTTTAAGTTGCACTTAGCTGTAGCATAATAGAATAAGCACCAGTAAGCCTACTGAACATGAACCCCTCATAAAAAAAGGATCACGGTTAGCTTGAAGAAAGAATAGCACAAGTATGTAAGTAGTCCATATATTCACCATCATGTAGGTGCCTCCAAAATACTTAGAAATACATTATAGATCAACGCAGAATTTTTAAGATGTCCATATCTTCATTATACTACCCCTATAAGCTTGATTTAGGTCTCAAAAGAGAGCTCTCTTTGAGAGCTTTCCAATATGGAAGACCTGACATGACCTCAGTAATTGAAAAATTACCACATACTTAGGAAGCCTTTGATACTCCTATCATAGCTTCTATGGGCCTTGAACTGAGGGATTTCAAGGGGGGGTAAGGTTTCAAAAATATGTTTTAAAAAGTGTAAATAAAGTGTCTTTTTTTTTTACATAAATCCCTCAGTTCAGCTAGGCCCTATGAAAGGCCTCATAAGTATGTGGTAACATATCAGGTCTTCCATATAATTATGGGAGTACACTATTGGAAAGATCAAGCTTATAGGGTAGTATAATGAAGATATGGACATTTTAAATATTCTAATTTTTATGGCATTGATCTTCCCTTAATATTAAATATCCATGAAAAATTTTATTCCACTCCGGATTTACCTCTTCTAAAGCATGCTGGTGTGCTGGTAGCTACAGCCATATCAGATGTCAATTCAGCAGAACAGAGTGGATAATCTTCTATTCTTCCACTGGATACATTGTTGAATTTATTATGACACTACAAAGAGATCACACATAATATTGTGCATACGCTAACAATTAATGTATAACACACTAACATTTAAAACATCATCAAATTCACTTGATAGCAGTGCAAATATTGGAAAATCACCAAAATCAGTGAAGAGTAAATCTGTTCCCTATAATAATTATGTGTATGATAAAGTTAAAGTCCATATGCATGCAAAATCATAATGATTACACTATCACTCACAATTGGATTCCAATGCTTACAATCTTGAGCTTCTAATTACAAGAGCAATGGTTAAATAATCTCAGTAGATCAAGAAGTACCTTTTTCTATTCCAAAACCATTATTAGGGCAAAAATTTTCTGGAGAAAATCCTGCTGGGACCGAATCTGTATTATGGATGCAATCCTTAAATGTCACACTATGGTATAAATGTAAGACGTCACCAGATTGCACTGTTGAATTGTATATCTCGACATAGCGGACTATGATTCCCTTCACCTTGGGCTGCATACTCTTCAGATTCTTTACAGTATCCCTAAGTGGCATAACAAAGTGACGTAACATGATATACTGACAGGGTATGTGTAACACTGTATAGTCAGTGATTATAATTAAACACTTATTGGGACTCCCTAAGATGTGTCCAAGATCAGAGACTGCTCACAAAATAGCCACTCAGCCTCTATCCTGAAGGTAACAGAAGCCATTCTCAAATAGTAGTTGCAGCTGTACCCACTAATAACTACACACACTTGGTCAACTTTGCTCTACATGTGTGCTAAAGTCATTCATGTCTCTAGGAAGATTGGCTTGAGCAAAACTGTAGGATTGTGGCTTCCCTCTCTTGCAGAATGAAAGAATTAGTAACCACGGCATCTGATCAGTATGTCCAGAGAAACCCAGCCCTTATATTCTAAGATCCAAGTTACCCTGTGAAGAGCTGGGGCTCAATGAGAACAATGTATGGAGCATTTGGAGAATTTTCTCCTAATCTCATGACATCATCCATTTCATCCACATAATATAGGACACCACGAGCACCAGACCCTATGAGGTTCAGTATAAACATGGACTGTATCAATCAATTCACTGTCACATAGCCTTACCTGAACATCCAATTTGACTGGTGGCATTAGTAAGTCTAATACACATAGCTACTAAATTGTTGTTAACAGGCTGATAGAACAGCTCCTTTAAATTTGAGATGCCACCAACATGGTGCAAACCTAAATAATTGTAAACAAAAGAAGGGGGGAAAATGATCCCTTCACTTTATGGCCAGCTAGCTAGTCAGCCACGATATTGCTAGCTAGCTATATATCCACAGTAGACTTACTAAATAAAGTCAAAGTCAACACCACAGCTAGTAGTTGCATGCCTTTCATCGCTTTCATTCTGCCATCGACTGCTGCTAGTCACATGATATGCATAATATAATATAAGCACGCGCGTTTAGTCTCATGCGCGCGCGGAATTGTTGCTGTGGCCGTGGAATGGAATCAAAGTTCATTAGCAATATAATTAATACTAGTATAATTTATCACACAGATTCTAACAGCTATTATATGTCACTGATATGTCATAATGTTAATTAATCTTCATTTCTGCTGCTTATCTGCTTCAATTGTAATCCTTTTCCTTTGAATAAGTCAGAGAGATTAGACAAGATGTATGTAGTTAGCTAGTAGCTTGCTAATTAATTTTTGTGCCCCACTAGCAAACATCCTAGCTGTATAATTAAATAGCCTTCTCATGAATACTTATCTCATAAGCCTTATGTATGTTAATGTCATATTGGGGGAGGTACGTAGTGCTTACTAGCATTATATCTTATCCAAGTATAAGACTATTGATTATCAGTACCATTTGTGCTAGTTCCATCATCAGCTGCCGAATAATCTGACGCAGTATTGAATTGACTAAAGAATGAAAATAAGTGGAGTGTTACTAACACTAATAATCAAAGTTATACACCTTTACTGGGTGTAGGTTTCACCCTTGGCTGCTGAATATCCTGTAATTTTGAAATGACTGAGGAACAACAGGTATCATGAAAAATAAATGACTCCTCAAGTGGTACATCAACAAAATGATAAGTTATACACACCTTCACTAGGTATAATTTTCACCCTTGGCTCCTGTAACTTTGAAATGACTGAGGAACAACAGAAAAAATAAAGTGTGGTAGTTGTAATAATTATACACACCTGCACTGGCAGAAGAATTAACAGAAGAAATACAAGATTTCATAAATTCTGTAAAACCTTCACAACAATCATTTCTCCTTTCGCAGCAATTATCACAATAACATGATGTAGAATTTGAAGTGTTGACTTTACAGGCACCAACAATAGTATCACTAGCTACAACATTCTTCTTTATGTATGTTACCATTATTGCAACTATTAGGTGCTGAAAATAGACAAACATTATAAATCATTAACACTTTATTTTATGTGCATACCATAACATCCTATATTTTCTATGTCAGAGCAGCAGTCTCCATGTCTGTGACAATCACGATCACAGTAACATGTGTCATTAACTGAACATTCACCTTTGACACAACATCCAGTGTAGTTTAGAGATGTACAGGTGTTCTGCTTGGGATTTTCTACAGAAGAAGTGCTAGTTAACAAAACTGAGGGTAGCTAGGGTACAATTAAATCACATGAAAAATGTGTGTGATTGACTGACTATTAATTAATTAGCAGAACAGCAATAAAGAAACTTATCAAGGTCTTCCTTTATAGTTTAAGTCCATTTACATCAATAGTGATTAAAAAAAGGTGGGAAACAAGAGACCAGAATATGCAACCTAGAGTTGCACAGGCAAAATTTAAAATTTTGATGATGATTACAATTCACATGCCTAAGTTATACTGCATTGCTACATAATTAAAATTGACATCTATTATTGAATTATAATAAGCAATCAGCACTTAAATACTGGGATGATTTTCAAATATGCACAAAACTCAGGTACATAGCTATCAGACCTGAATTAGCTAATCCTTAATGCAGCTATAATTATTACCAGGGGTGGAACATGGCATTTTTTGCAGCTTTGCTATGAGATCTGAAATCAGGTGATTACGACTGACTTGAGGATATGCCATTGCTGAGCAGGAAAAGAAAAGTAAGCCGTTTGATAGCAGGAACCAAGTAGAGAAGAACATCTTTGATCAACCTTCCGTACTTCTTCACTACAAGGTTATCAACAATGTTTAACCTTTATATATAATGCAGAAGGCTTATACTAGCTAACATAACTAGTTTCAATGTACTAATTTGGCAGCAAAGTAATCTTCCTAAGTCAAGTGGTCATACTGCATGAGGTACACCAAGTAGCTAGCTACATAGTTCATCCATGTGGTCACAGGTGCATCATCACAATTGTTTATTCCTAATCTTAAAGGTAGTCATGGATGTGGTAACAGGGTGCATTATCACTAGTTATTAAGTCATGGATGTGGTAAAACAGGTGCATAAAGGATTTATTATCATACTGAAGGTAAATTTGCAGTGGAAAATAAACTGAACTATAAACCATGTATGTATACTATAGTTACAGCATGCATGTAGTTACAGCATGCATGCATGTAGTTACAGCATGCATGCATGTAGTTACAGAATGCATGCATGTAGTTACAGCATGCATGTAGTTACATATATTGGAAAGCATAGGTGCAGGGTATGAAGGAATAACTACTTCTTATGAATAATACACAAATATTGTTAATAATCTTCCATATCCAGTGCTACGTACTTATCAAAGAGGAACATTTTCAAAAACTATATTTTTAAAGGCTATATTAATTATCAATTTATATATATAGCTAATTACAAAGGAAACAAGTGAGTGCAAAAAATTTCTTCAAAAAGTGAAGCTGCATTCCTATCACTCCTACCCCTCCTAATTTCAATATCCACGCCCATATATACATGTACACCCAACTTAAATCCCTACTCTTCACTCCCCCTTCGAGCTTCAGCAATAAGTGAGTCAAGTAACCCCTTACCCGTACCCATCACCAAACTCAAGAATCACAGCAATAATATAATTACAAAACTACTATTCCTACTTAACTCTTAAGGAGGCCAAGAATAGTAGTTTATTATTGCTGTGATTCTTGAGTTTGGTGATGGGTACGGGTAAGGGGTTACTTGAGTCAAGTAACCCCTAACTCAAGAATCACAGCAATAATATTATTATAAAACTACTATTCCTACTTCACTCTTAAGGAGGCCTAGAATAGTAGTTTATTATTGCTGTGATTCTTGAGTTTGGTGATGGGTACGGGTAAGGGGTTACTTGACTCACTTATTGCTGAAGGGGGAGTGAAGAGTAGGGATTTAAGTTGGGTGTATATATGGGTGTGGATATTGGGGTAGGAGTGATAGGAATGCAGCTAAATTTAACCTACTTCACTTTTTATTTAGATGAAATTTTTTGCGCTCATTAAAGCTACATGATGATATAGGTGACATAATATTTATTAAAGACTCAAAAAAATTAGTAGCAGCTATAGTGAATGAGCTATAATCATAATACGTGTACATTTGATGCAGCTTGAATTGTTAGCAGTTGTTCAAAGAAAGTTATGATATTTTATGTTTTCCCTCTGATTCTATCTCATCAAGAAGATTATTTCCAGAGAATGCTGTTGGATGTTTGAAAGAACCACCAATTCGATCCCATAGAGTAAAGAATTGGCCATAGTTATGCTTGTAAAATAGATGGTGATCAGTATGGTGAGCTGAACCATTGATGAATGGCTGAAGCAAAACGGGAACTCGGTAATCTCCATCATGGATGGATACAGTCCAAATGTTCACAAAAACAAACAGAAGAAGGTATACAATCTTGTGCAATGGAAATAGAAAAGGGTACACATGATATGGTAAACTTTGTAAGAAGCCATCAATTGGATGAAATGCATGGCTTGCATAAGGAGTAGGGACTTTCCACTTGTGATGAGGCTTATGAATATGCTTGTATAACAATCTGTGATGGAGTCCTCTATGGATCCAATAGATAAAACAATCTGTGAACATGAGGAACATAAACACACTAAGAAGCATGTATGATAATTCTTGCATAACTGAGCTGAACATTCCAGAATTCACTTCTGTACCATTCATATCTACAATCACTGCAGAATAGGTATCCATGTTCATGTACAGTTTACTATAGCCTCGGACCTCTAACAAAAATAATGGTGCAGCTATCAGGGACATAAACGGAATAGACCAAGTAGCACAAGCAATTTCTTGCAGTTCTTGGTTAGGCAGAAAATAGGAATGACGTCTATATCGTCGGTCGAACAAAAATATGTAACTTAGACTTGCTGTACCGAAATATAGCAGCCAACCGCCAATTGTCACGATCAAATGGAGTGAAAGTAGTTGACGAAATATGTCCTCCTCTGGCCATGATGTAGGATAGAGATATAAAGTAAATAGATTTTTATCTACAAACGCAAGCACCAGATCCATCATCCATCAAGATTTTGCAGCCTCAAGTGCAAAAATTCTCTGGTTTTATGATTATACGCGCGCACGCGCATAATGGAGTTCTACTAGTTGCATATGCCCCTTGGGCTTATTATTGTAATGAATAATATTACTCCAATAGATTACTAGTTGATTGAATTGCATTATAGATGCAGTCATTGACACTAACTCCCTGATAGAATGATCCAATTATAGTGAGAGGCAATTTTCTTTGTGAAAGATATTGAAAAATGTTATCTATGAGATAAATTTAACTGGTCAAGTGTGATGGCATTAATTATTATCACTTACCAAGTTTCACAGAGTGATCCACCTCATACGTAGGGATACAATTCTGCAAGATATATTATTATATCTTACAGTACTATAAGGTATTAAAATGATTAAGTGTACCTTGTGTATTTGGCATAAGATGCGAGAAGGTTTTTTAACTAGTCCAATTTGGTTCCTTAATTCCTCTAGTGCCACTAGTGTGATGGCTTCCTCACTTACTGCACATGTATTTCCAAATAAATCCTCAAACCATTCCCCACCAAGCATCACCTTTGAAGAGACATTATCAGGTTTGGACATGATGGGTATATTAGTAGACTACTCACAGTTAGTCTAGTAGACACTTTGTCTTTCCTACTTTGCTCAGGGAAAGTGGAAGAGTCAAACACTACACCCAGCAACCTAGAAGTCACTGTAGATGGAACTAAGTAGCCAAAAGCCTGAAAATATAGCAATACAGCTGCTAAGTTATAATCTTTTTTTGCACAGTAAAATGGTGGACCACTAGGTGTAGGAAGGGGATACCCCAGTGGAGGGAGAGCCCCCCAATATTTAAGGCCTAATTGCTCTACACACCAATGCCAGCTTTTTTTGGTTGTGGGTAGTACAAACATCATGTATGTAGTAAGCAGAATTCTAGTAGTTGAAGTGACTTCCTAGCCTGTGAACACTTGCAAATGGTGGGTGTTCCTCAAAACAGTTCTACTTATAGAGCCATCACTAGCCTTGTAGCAGGCTGTTGGTAAGAGGCTAAGCCATCACCAGCATACTTTTAACTAACAGTCTTAAGGAATTAGCTATTCTTTCCACAATGCACAGTTTATGCTTTTTTATGCTATACGGTCATAAATATTGCACCCCCCTTTTTGTATATTGGCATAATTAAACAAATGACATCCCCATATTTTTCTCTATTCTACTTCCTAAACACTCACTTCACTATAATCTCGTGGCAGTACGTCATCCCCTTCAAATTCCAAGCAAACCACACCAACTGTCACAGAAGAAATGGTTTCTAGAACTTCAGACAAGGCAGAGTGAGAGGCACTAGGAAGCAGTGAGGATAACTCTAAAAACAACAACAAATAAACAAACAAATAAACAACAACAACAACAACAACAAAACATAGGACAAGAATTATCTAATGCCATTACCATGTGAAGGAATAGTGGATATAACATGATCATATTCTTTAGCACAGTCTCCTGCTTGTACCTACATTATTTAATAGAGACACCAACTTACAGGTAGGGAGTGTATAACAGTGTAAACTCCCAATATTCTCAGATGGTATTTGAAGTTTCTGTAGATCTACATGTGTGCTGGTGTCATGTCATCATAACCTGCTACTTAGGATGCACACAGAATATGTCTAGACAGATTATTTGGAAACTCAAAACCCAAAATTTACATTTCATGATGAAAGAGATAGTTGCTTGGGGAATTATCATATACATACATACCATGATTTTGTCACCTTTGAACTTCAACTTAGAACAGAGCTGTCCTAGTTTTACTTCTATGCCTCTTTCCTCTAGGAAGCTATGCAATGCATCAGGCAAGACACCTAGACCTCTTTGCAGAGTGTAAATTGTCCACTTTTCGGATGATGAACGCTTTAGCAGAGAACAAGCAGACGGTGGAATGGGATCTATAAATCAAGGTGGATATAAGGGAGAAATCAAGGCCCTTGGGTGGGGGTACACCATGTAGTGGGTTGTTATTCAACCAGATAGGTTTATAGGCTACTACAAGTCATGTTAGGAAGGAGGGAGAAAGATGCTGACCTAGATACAGCAAAGCAATTTGTGTAGCAACCATGAAAGCAAACAATTATGTTTCAGTACATAACTTTTAGGGTTGTAGACAAGTTCTTAGGTTTAGGTCGTGCATTCAAGTAATATGTACAGTGTAACAGGAGCCAACCTATCCCCTTTATGCTAATCACAGTGCAGAGTATAAACTCTCCCATTTGAATCAAGCCAATGAAGCATGACTAGGAGTTACCCAAGTGCCAAGAGTAGTACCTATGCTGGAGTCCTCAAGTATTTACTTGACTCCAACGCTATCTATGTACTAGCAGCTTCTATTCCATGCCAGTTACCCAAGTGAACACAAATCGGAATTTAATTAATAAATTTGGGGAGGGGGGGCAGGCTGTGAACTTCAGGAAGTACTTACACATCGTAAGGTAAAGGTAAATTGAGGCACAGTTCAAGGAGGAATTATTATTATTATTATTATTATTATTATTATTATTATTATTATTATTTTTTTTTTTTTTTTGGGGGGGGGGGGTGCTTTCCCTTGCCCCCACCAGTCAAAAGTCATAATACATGACTCAGCTCCAATTAGACTACAGTATGGACATTTTAATAGGTGCATTTTTCATGTGGTTATAGTGATCTAGTTTTACATGAAATTGCTATGCCACACAATGTACCACTTTGGATGGAATGCTGACAAAAATACAGTATGCATTTGAAAGTCAGTTGAGGTTCATTAATTAACAGACTTGGGGGGATACCAATGCAGGTTTCTGAGAGTTGGGAAAGTCAGTTGAGGTTCAGACTTGGGGGAATACCAATGCATATTTCTGAGAGTTGGGAGGATGGAGGAGGGGGTGATTGAGCCTGGTACTAGGCATGTTTGCATGTAGATATGAAGCACCACTGAAGTCTACTAAGTATAGAATACAAGTAAGTGGTGCAGTGCTTCTACCATAATATTATTGTTGTGTACAGTGCTACCTGCTAAGAGAGTAATATCATGTATGTAGCACACTTAGTACTAACCAGATTTTGTCCTGAGCATGCCCATGATGACTGAGCCATGCATTTGCTCAGCCTCATAGATGGCCGGGAAACAAGACTTGACACTGAGACTCTGAGTGCTAGACGCGTATATGCCCCGACACATAGGGTCCATCAAATACTCCACCACCTAGCAGTAAAAGGTGGACAATACCCTTATTGATGTCCCCACAAATCCCTGAATAGCAAGTAGGTTGTTACACTTGAATGGCTGTATAGAACAACTGTATAGAGACATGACATTCTACATGGCATAGTACTTTGCACAAAATGGTCATAGCAAAGAGGCAGGGGTACACATCAGGTATAACTTTTGTATAGTATGTAAAACTTTCCAACTGATGGAGCTAGTCTATTCCTCAAAGTTAGAATAAGTAAGTAAATCAGCATTTCAGTATAAATTTCGCACATACATTCACATTTATTTCAGGATGGTTGGGCCATCTCTACATATGCATAGATAAGGGAAGAGTGAGTGAGTCTAGAGATCTGGTCCTCCACAAACAATTCAGGAAATTGAGTTTGTAGTAGGGGTTCCCATTATAGCCCCATCCAAATCTGTGGCATATTCATAGCCATTTAAGAGTTCAAAAGGTCAAGTCAAATCTTAATTATTGGAACTTAATAATATTATCCATTGAGTGGTTTACTACCTCCTTTCCCAGTCTCCTCAGAAAGAAATCATAAACAGTCTCATCTCCAGATCCTTTCCTCGTCAAAAGCTCTTTCAAAACAGATCCTGGATAAAAGAGTAACAATTAACTCAACAATAGAAATCATACAGCACTTTAGTAATATTGAAAAATAACAAGCCAAGTCAAAAAATGTTTCACTTTTAATTAGAGTTTCATACCCCATTATTCGTCATAGCAATGACTGTGAACTAATGCATGCAGCTATATATTGCAGGAAATAGACCATCGGCTAGCGAGCTCAGTGGTGATAATCATGCATGTGCACATTAAAAAATACCAAGAAATGTAATATGAACACGATTCTTGCCAGAGCAGAGAGTACAAAGCCTATGACAGGGGTGGAGTCTTAGGTCAGGTATTTACCTGACCATTTTTCAGTCACAAACTTTGACTTCACACTGGGTGTAGACCATACATTCAAGGGTGTACACATACTGCTAATATACTACACCCCTGGGGTGTAGTATAGGGTGTAGACAGTTCCATTTCAGTGGAGCAGACCTGTGTCGCTGGGGGACAAGAGAGTTATGTATAAAACAATTCCTTCCAGCTATGTATGTATAGGGAGTTGACCCAAAATCTGAGTTGACATAGCTAATGCTTAAGTCCAGATCCCACCACCTAAATGGTTTCCAATCATGCACCTGATAAAACAGCTCCCCTCTTCCAAACCTAGAAGTGGTGCAGCTGCTCCCTGGATAATGTATATGCCAATCAGAGAACACTGCATGACATCATTTAGACACACAAAGAAGTCGTAACTCAACACAGGGATTGACATTTGAATCACCCAACTCATTTGACCTAATCCCTAGCCTTGTACCCAGACCTTACTTTCAAAAAAATAGATCTGGGAATGAGGCTAACCTTTTTATTCATCAATTAACAATTTTCAATAGTGTGCACTATTAAGAATTGCGCAGTACCCAGAGCTAATACATGCACACTGCTGTAAGTCCATACTAGTGCTGAGGCATAAAACAAGGGTAATTGTCATGCTATATAAATTTTGTAGTAGGTATGGAGCAAATTACATATGCTTAATTAGAACTTGCTCACTCAACTTGCTAGAACTTGTGATCTCTGTTTGTCAATGAAGGCGGTTTGCCAAGTTAGACTACTGTTGTGGAGCTATATTTGAGAGGTAAGTCTTCTACCATTGCAATAGAGCGTAAAAAGTGACGATTTACTTGGTTTTTCAAAAATATTGGCATATATATATATATATATATTGACACCACGACCGATTGCTTTATCCCTTGCTGCGCATGCGCACGCGGGGTATACATACACTCAGTCTTACAGCGATTTTTTTAAAACTCCGGAACAGTTGTTCACATATTGTACCATTTCCTATAGCTAGTGCCACTTCCTGTACTCTCTATTGTAATCAAAAAATAGGCCATCATTTATCCAACCTGCTTTGATGAATCGTCATGTGTTGAATTCTATACTACATAGGGTACGTATCTCCACACCAAATTTCCTACCCACAGTACCAATTTAATACTTTGCCCCATCCTGAAATTAATCTTTATGTGCAAGCAATTAAGTCACACTGTTCTATCTGACTATTCTGATTATAATTATCTGAAAAGTACTAAGGCTTGAACAGCAAGAGCAGTACATGAAACTCTCATGAAAGTCTTGACCGTGGGAGCAGAGGCTACAAAGTAGGCAAGTTAACAGAAAGCAGCAAAAAGCCATGAGTAGCTTTTACATATAAAGCTCACATTGAAAGAATCATAATGACATGTGATGACATAGCTGCCCAACTCCAAAGGAGGCTATGTAAATTTTGGTTTTGCATACTGTACCAGACAGATCACTGCTTTCTGTGGTCTAGTTGGGGAAGTACCTTACAAGTTACCCTATCAGCGCCTCCCTTTCTTATGAACCCCCAACCATGAAGCTACAAGATATCATCTCACACTCACTAATCCAATTCCCAGGCCCATGTGAACTCTGATTTAGGCATCAAGGAAACATTATTCTCCACCATTAATGCTCATAAAAATTTATGAACCAAATATTACCGGCTATTATACTGCCTCATTAAGGATGCTTATATTATAGTCTGGTAGTCAGTCATGCTGAGCTCAGTCTAATTTGAAATATGGTGGCTCCATCATCAAGTCTCCTGATCTCAGTACCTCACCTCATTTAGTGTAGCAGTAGACTTCATATTCCCAATATATGAATAGCTGATAATTATAATATAAGAGATTGCCAGTTTATTAATGATGATCACTCGCAGAGCATGTGCAGAAATGTCATGGATCAGCATTCTATTGAATAGTTGATGGTATTTCCTACATGAAGACCATTGATGGGAGGGGGGACCCTAGTATACTAGTATACTCTTCATTCCCAATAGTACCTTAAGCAGGACTGTAAGGTGCAATTCAGTTGGATTCTACATGATCAAGGATTCGCATATGTCTAAAGTGCTCGGTGACTGCCAGGAAATAAAAATTATAATTATAAACAGTGACACACTTATCATACCAGCAGAGTACGAGTGGGTCAGTCAGACTGGGGCTTCTAAATATCCAGGCCCATTTCTGGGCATGAGATTTGGATTGAGTGTTAGTTCAACAATTGAGTGCATGTTCTAAGATTGTCATTTATTTTTGTGGTGACCGTAGGGTATGTATGCTGTACTTGTATGTAGATTTGATCTGAAAATTTCACTGGTCATGACTTGTTATCTAAGTATTAGAGTGACTCCAGGGGGACCTTCCAGATCAAACCCGCTGTACACATACAATGACTGTAGTGCAAGCAACTATCATGCCAGACCATTTCTCCCAATATTACCATGAGCTTGAACTGACAGGGAGATTACAATTGGTGGGATGATTCCAATAATTTTGTATTTTCTGAAACTAAAACTTGGAAATCCCAGAATTGCTGAAGTTAGCAGCTTATTACTATATTCAGCCAGCTGTTTATGGGATCAAATGTATGTAGTAGGTATCTGGATAAGGAGAGAGAGAGAGAGAGAGAGAGAGAGAGAGAGAGAGAGAGAGAGAGAGAGAGAGAGAGAGAGAGAGAGATTTCACCTCCTTATCAAACTCTCATCTGATTGGTTGGTTTGCTTCAAGCTCTCATCAGCTCATCAGATTGGTCAGTTTGCTTCAAGCTCTCAGCTCATCAGATTGGTCAGTTTGCTTCAAGCTCTCATCTGATTGGTTGATTTTATTGATTGTTCAGTGTTGGGCTTCAAGCTGGGGGAATTTTCTTAACATCTGAGATAGTTGCTATGTTGGAGTCTAGCATATCAGTTTCTATACAGCTTCAATTAAATTATATTCTAGAGGAAACTGTAGATGTGTACACATGTAGGTACCTAAGTACCGCTGCAGAGGTGTCTCCATTATTGGAGGTGCTCATGTGCGAAGGTGTGTCCCAAATTACGTGGGTTCTTTATAATTATAGTGGACACTTTATTTTTTCAACCCTGTTAAAACAAACAAAAAACAATGCACAAGAAACCATATCAATCAGGCTTGGCCCACAATGCCCTACATTTCTCTAGTAGTAACACAGACTTACCACTGCAATAGTGACATGCCAGGCCCCCAAGTGCCACAACACTTGACTTATAACTACCTTTATACATTGCTGAGCATTCTCTAATTACTTCCAGTAAGGGTGAGGGTAACTTAGCATGACCTGCCCACACTGGTCGACAGTGGCCATTTTGGCCACCTTGGCCAGAACTCTGCATACCTATTAGTGGCCGAGAAAATGGAGGTTTAGTTCTGAAGAGCCATGAAATATCAGAAGGTACATCCACCAGTCCATTTTGCTGCGTATATAGCAATCTTCTTCCAGCTGCCTTGTTATTACGGGTTACTGGCAATACTTCATCCTCCAAACCCACACTTGAAATCTATAAACATACAATCCCACACAGATCAAGCCAAGTACAGTAACAGAATAGCCCTGCTGGCCAGGTACTATATGTGTAGGGAAATATGGTAAAGGGTCAGTTAGGGAAATATGGTAAAGGATCAGCCATGCCATTGTACGAGTATGTCAAATATAATGGTGGTAAGGGTCAGCTATGCCAGACAACTTAGCTAGTGGTGCGGTGTGTAACATCAATGGGTTAGATGATCAATATATTGTCATACAATCCTGTGCTTACCAGCTCCATAGTGGCTCTGGCAGATACCCCAGCTGTCCTCAGACTTCGTGGTCCCAACTCAAACACTGCACCTTCTTTAGTTCTTTCTGTCTTAATCCAACCACCCAACCTCTTTGAGGCCTCATAAATCACTACTTCAGTTGGTATTGAAGATCTTGTGAGATTCCAGGCTGCAGCTAGACCAGATATCCCTCCCCCCAATACGGCTATTCTCCTAGACATGATTCTTAGCGTATAGCCGGCCTGTTATGTGCTGTTCAGTCCAGTTAATGGGCCCAGGAGATGGAGCACCAGGAGATCAGCCTCGTACACTAATAATGGTACTGGTCATCAAGACAGAAACCTTCGATCATGTAACTCCAGCCCCGCCCCATTAATATCAAGGGGCGTGGTTAATCTTGTCGGCGGGAAAGTGAACCGAGGAGCTATTGAAAAACTCGTGATTTATCTGTATTCAGAGGTGCAGTGCTCATCCAAGTAGCTAAAGTTACACCTGTAGGTAATCTGTATTCCTTATAATAAGCTTTAGCTCCGTTCAGTGTATAAGCTTTGTTGGTGGGCATTATATAGAATTGGAATGGCAGACGCTCTTGAAGATACCAGTAGTGACGAATATAGGCTAAAACAATTCATTCTGGAGCAGGCCTGTTATTATTGTGAGCATAATCTCATACAACGTGAGTCCTGTGCAATAGGTGTGTATCTAGTTAGAAGTTTAACCAAGTGGTTGATGGGTGTTGACTTGTGGATAATTAGTGGTTTTGTTTCTCCTACCTGTTTTTTCCTGTATGTGTGCAGGCGTTTTTTTTTTGTCTGATTATTTGTCACTAGTCAAATATTCACAATGTTTCAAGCACTCTTCAGTGCCCATCTTCAGGTGAAAATGATTTCAAAAAAATGAAAATGCTAAATTAGGTCTCTAGGACTGTTGCTAAAGAGTTCTTGCTCAATTGAAATAAGGCTATTGTATGTTTCTGGGAGGAGGCCATAATCTCTGTTCATAGAATTCTGTTGCATTCTGATGTTCCATGCTTCTAGATAGATCCTTTGATAGTACTTATCACTGACTTTCAAAATTTTTGGACCTTCCCATTCAATTTCATGTCTAATACCTATGTCATTTAAAACAGGAGTGGTCTACCAAATTCGTGTGGGAGTACTTATGTAGGGCAGACAGTCCAGCACAGGATGATAAAAGAACACCAAAGGGCTCTAACAACATATACCTGTACACAACATCAGCTAGCTGTAGTAGAACATGTAATGAGGACTGCATCTTTAGGATGAACCAGCACTTGCCTCAGTGTTTGGTATGATCTGAAACAAGTCTAATTCCCTCAGACATATGGAATTACTAGTGCCAGTCCCATCTGTAATCCTTGAGGTCTTACTCAGAATATATCCATTTGCTTGCATCACATTAGCAATGTGCAACCTTTCCTTCTCCCTTTCTGCAATAGTGCTGCATATGTTATCTGCTCTTGTAAAAAGTGTTTGGACTACTGCAATTTTTTGTGCTGTTGGGTGATGCGAATCAAATTGTGGTTGTAGACATACCATCTTGATGGTGTATCTAGAAACGAAATCTTCCCATCTTCCTCGACTTCTACTGTAAATTTAATTGCTGAGTTCAAGTGAGAAAGAAAAGGTGTAATCTAGTTCTCTGGCATAGAAGCGCATTAGCCTCGTTCCCAGGCCCATTATAATAGGGCCTGAGTATACACTGATTGCGCATGCGCAAGATTATGACAGCCATTATAACGTAGTAATCAATACTATCCTTTCTGCACAGCAGGCTTGTCAAGAACATCCCTCCACCTAGACGTGAACAGGGCTTCAGGATCACAAAAGAAGACGCTGTCAGTGCAAAGGCTTAGCAAGAGATACCGCTCTGAGATGAGATGACCACTGATTTCACATCTCTTGTTTTAACCTGGTCAACCATCAGAGTGATGAGTGGAGACATTTACCAGCACAGCACTGGTCTTCTGACTGCCAGCCGGGAAGCAAGCCAGCCAGTCAGGAAGGGAAGCACTTGGTAACACAGACTGTTCCCAACGTCTGGTTCACGAGACTACCTGTGGGGAGATACACACGAAGACATCTCTACCCTTGTAAATGGTTGAATAGCCACTTCTTTCAAAGCAAGAATGAACCAAACTTCTCCAAAAACGATCAGCCACTTAGTAATGGTATACGGATGATATTACGATATAGTATGCGGAGGCCCTGGAATGCCGGGGCATTTTAGTGCATGTGCAATCAGTGTATACCAGGCCCTCCCCCCCCCCCCCCCCCCAAAAAAAAAGCCTGGGAACGAGGCTAAGAAGCGCATAATATACCATCCACATATCTTTTCCTAGCAACAGACCTAGAGGCCTAGTTAGCATTTTCATTTTTTTTTGAAATCATTTTCACCTAAAGATGGGAAACGTAGATATATATTATATTTCTAATAATTGACAAGTGACAAACAAAATAGGGATTTGTAACCAAGCCTTTTTCCTGGACTCATGAGAAATTAATTATTAAAATAGATTTTATGCCTGATGACATCACAACATTCGGTATCAACCCCATTCTTCCTGCCATGGCCGCCTTCCACAGTATAACTACCAGGCACTATTTTGATCATGAGACGGGTAAAGCTGTCTCTCTCCTTCAGTTCATACAGTCACAGATCCCTGAGCCTAGTGATTCCCTTCAGAAGGAATACATTGACATCCTCATCAGTCTAAAGTCAAAGGTACATATATAAGATAGGACATAATAGTTGAAGGTGGGACATGCACATAGGACCATACACATTGCTCGTAACCCTGTCTACCAGTGTATTTTATTCAATAGGCTGTATTTTATGAAGTATTTTCTTCCGATTTTTCTTCTGCTGACGACGAGCAGAGGCAGGCTATTTTAGACAAATATTTCTCTTCCAACTGTCTTGATGAAGTAAGCACTTATTTGCATGTATACCGTACATCAAGATAACTAGATGTGAATGAGTGTGGTTGTAAAAAAAGAATCCAATGCATTACACAGCTTTGTGAAGTTGATCAGTGCAATTAATGTTATTGAGACAGGGGTGGGGCTCCTATTTATACTTGTGTATTTCGTTATTCCCTGGTGGGCTACTAAGTCCTGCCCTCACTTTATTAATTCCTGGTAAGTAAATGTATGATCGTATTTGCTATGCAGTCCTGTTGTATCCCAGAAGAATGTTCAACCAACAAAGAATATGACTTGGCCATGCATACATCTGTCCATCGAAGCATTAAAAATCTCCTCTCATCTAAAGACCGACGTAAAGTTTTTCAGCAAGATACCCTCCTAAACTGCTCAATGAGTCTCTCTCTGTGGGAAACCCTTGCTGAAAAGGTAGAGAATTATGTACAGAAGATCAGACAGCTTCTACCTTTACCTCAACTTTCTATGGTGAGTTGTTGCAATGAGACCACACCATCTCATTACCATATAGCGCTTTATTTTTGAGGTGCTTTATTTTCGAGATTTTTTTGTGGATTTCGCTCAAAACACAAATTGTGCCCTCGAATTAATTTTTGCCTAAGTAGCCACGTGTTATGTATGCACATGCGCAATGTGTAAACTGTAGTACAGTGCAGCTGTCCTGTCGTTATCTAAAAATCCTTCAAAGCAACCTACAAATCTTCCACTACCAGATCCTAGTGGTACTGACAGTTCCCTATTGAAGCAGCAAACTTGAAAGTCTCTACCACATTGAAGCAGGGATCTACAACTAGAGGGCCATATACTAGATTTTTGTCAAAAAAAAAGAAAAAAAGAAAAAAAAAAGAGGCTGAAATAGGAAGAAGAGCAGTAGAACATGGTGTAGCCTCCACTACGCTCAGAGTGAGACAGCAGCTACTATCAAGGGGAGCTGCAAAAGCATGCTCTTCTATGTGTTTGTAGGTGGGGTTTTAAATTTTAATGATCCTTGAAAAGTATTCTGTGAAATAATTTAGAAATAGTTATCCTCGAAATATTAGTGCCTCGAAAATAGAGCGCCATACGGTATTAGTTTGCAGATATGATAGTTCCAGTTCAGCTATATAACTAGCCTTGTACCCAGGCCCGCTTTTTTCGCGGGGCGGTGGAAAAGCGAAGGGCCTGGTATAAGTTGCATGCGCATGCGCTTAATTAGACACGAAATAATACGTAAAATTTCGTCCATGATGAATGATGTAATCATAAAAACTTATGTAGCACGTGCGCATTCAATCAGTCCAGCTTAAAGCTAGCTAGCTAGATCTGGCTCCAGACCTTATCCACATTAGTGAAAATAAACTAAGAACAAGAACAGCACTATCCCTCTCAAGCCAAGCTTATGGTAAAAAATAAAAGGTAAGACATGATACTTTGATAGCAGCGACTCTTCTCGTCTAACCAGTTGGTAGCGACAACTTCTTTCATAAACAGCTTGCACAGAACGCTTCTGGGAGTGAGGTGAGTTGAATCTAGCGCAGAAAGACAGAACAGTCTCTCGAACAGTCTAGAACTAGCTGCTGACTCAGCTCTCAAAATTACGATGATGTAATGTTTATTACGATTTGTGTAACGGACGTGCCCAAAAGTATAGCGAATCCCGGGGATGGAGCGCATGCGCATGCAACTTATACCAGGCCCTTCGCTTTTCTACCGCCCCGCGAAAAAAGCGGGCCTGGGTACGAGGCTACTATATAACTAGCCTGAATTATGAAGTACAAATAAATAAATAGCTAAACAAATAAATAAACAAACAAATAAATAAACAAACAAATATTTCTGTAGTTGGGCTGTAATATGCTGTGGAGTGGTATCTCATATTCACTGAATTATATTGATGAGATGTTTTATCTTTGATCTAGTGTTATATCAAGTGTAAAGAAGCTCAGATGCTCAAAAAAGGAGGTGAAGATGTTGAAGACAGTGCAATTGATGAGGGTTCCGGTGATCCTAATGACCAACACTCATCATCACAGAGTATGTATATTATAGCACTCTTAAATTTACGCACATCATACTGAACCAAGTATCTTCATCATTCTGCATGTGTATAATGATGGCACAGATATTTTTTCATCACGTATGCATGTAGGTAGCTAGTGATTTGCTTTATTAAACCTTTGGGTGGGATCTATATAGAGCACAAGTGTGCAAAATAAGAGTTTCAGGACATTTGTCCAACTTTGTAGCAATTTTGCTGGTCATGTCTTTATCTAGGAATGTGACTTTTTGAATGTATTCTGACAGAATGTCCGACTAAAGTTGGAATTAGAAAAAATGGGCCAGTGGCCAGCAGCAATATTGCATACTGCTATGTGATATGTACTGTGATGATCCTTACAATATTGCCATATCCATTGGAACCTTATAAAGTCTATGATTAGATGTCCCTCACCACTGACCAATTTTCTATTATAGCTATAGATTTAAAATTGTTATTAGATAATAATATCCGGACAATAATTAAGTGTTATTGTGAGCCTGTCTTATTATATCCACCTGCTTTTCTCCCTAATGAACACCTATAGAAAGTCCCATCCCTCACAGCAGAAAGATATAAGCTCATATATACTTATACTGATGCTGTATTGTGCACTCTCACCAGTTATTACGTAGGTTAGCTCAGTAATGGGTATTCATAGAAGCCTTTCACACACTAGTGACTGTGGTGTTATGTAGATGTGCATATGTGCAGTCTCTTGATTTCGTTGTTACGTAGTTTTGTTGTTGTTGTTGTTTCCCTACCACCCTTGGGAATGTGGGTGTTCATAACTGTGAAAAGTTTGTATCCTTGAAACCAGGTGTACTAGGCCTATCATTGCTGTTTTTAGTCATTTTAAACATGTCTTCTGGCAGTTGTGCTACTGCACACAACATTTAGTGCTTAGAACAATGTTGTTGACAGTTCAATGGTCACATAATAATATGTTCGTAACTCTGGTGTTGGTAACTGTGACTGTATTACTAAGCTACCCAGAACATATTATCATTTACCACTGCACCTAATAAGGAAAGTCTACAGTAGTAAACAAATGTACTCAATCAGACTTCAGGAAGATATGATGCTAATTGGTATGCTGGTTTAGCATAATGCAGTGAGGATTACAACTATTTTGACAAAATGTGGGAAGAGTTGATCGGCCATATTCTTTAAATAGATACATTCCTAAGTGTAATGGGATGTATTTTGCCAATATTATGTCAGACCAAAGCAAATCTTGATCAGACATGCTCAGGCTGTGCATAGAGACAGACGTCTAGACAGACAGACAATGGTTCTTTTAATCAAGTATTCACCCACCCTATGATTTGTTTCTGATTGCATGTGGCAAGAAACAGACAATTGACTGACCAATTTCACATTACACAGTTCTACATGACCAACCAAATAACCAGTCAATTAGAATCATGTAGCTAGGTGTTCATTTAGCACACAGGATTGGTGAGTGAAGCATTGTTGTACCCACTCTGAGCCTTCTCGATTGAACCATTTTCCTTTGCAGCAATCAGTCCAATTGCTACGTACACCTGAAGAACCAGAATGTTTCATACGTAATTCTGATCATAGCCACTGTTTCATGGAAAGGACATAGTCCTATATATTAACTACATTATGCAACTAACTACTGGTTCCTGGAGGAAAACTTTTCCATAACTCATATAGAATTATATTTTGAGTCTGTGTTCTTTAGCTTGAATGCCCCCTAAATGTTATGTGTTTGTTTTATTTTTAGTTCAATCTCACCACATACTGTTGCGGAATCCCTGCATTCTACTTCAGAGGTTACCACTGATCAAGCAGTTACAAAGTTCTTCCTCAGACCACTCTGACAATTCAACAGATAGTTCTGATGATGAGTCATATCACCGCCGTAAAAATGCAGATAGCAACAGTATAAGCAAGCATTGGAGCAGAGGAAATGGCCGGCTGAGAAATCGAAGACCTCGCCTTCGATATCAATTGGTGAAGAATGCTGATTCTTCTAGTGATAGTAATGAAGATTCATCAAGTCAAAGTTTATCTTTGGGATCTGAAGATGAATTGAGTAAGCAGGTGAAACATTCACATATTTCAATCAATGATAATGAGGATATAGAGTCTTTTCACAGTGAAAGTATGGATGAGAGTACTGGAGTAAAAAACAAAAGGGACTTAAAATCACCTAAACTCACACAATTGAGTATTCAGCATTGCAAATCTGCTTTTGATGACAAGGATATATCGGATGATAGATTCTTGAACATTTCAAGGAATTCTGGGAAGAAATTTTCTAAAGAAAGCCATAACAAAGAGCAAATGGACAGGGGTCAAAGGCAAAGCGATGATGGAAGCACTACTTGTATTGTGATGGAGAGCCAGACTGATGAACCAGTGCACTTTTTGGATGAACAAAGTGAGAGTGAAGTGCAGCTGGTACCCAAAGCTAAAGAAGTAAAGATATTACATTCTGACACCAATAATGATGCATCAGATTCAGCTTCTAAAGATGACTGTGCTATCAAACACAGAAGAAGTGACATGCAAGTTCATGAAGAAGAGGCTGTGATGGATTGGGAAAATTGGCAAAATAACTTTGGAGAGATAAAGGAGCATTCTAAAAGTACCAAACAGACTACTGATAAAACACCTGATCATCAGCAAATCACAGGAAACATTAGACCAGATCCAAAACGAGTTAGAGTAGTTTTGTCTACTGCACATTTGAGAAAATTTCTGGAAAGCTCTGAAACAAACAGTGATGACTTGTCCGGTGTTGTGCAGAAACGGTTCAGATGGGTGAATAATTTGAAGGGCACCTGTACTGCTGATAACAGTGTTCTTTCTAGTACAGTCTCTCCTACTTCATTCAATCAAAATCAGACAAAGGCAAAACCACAGCCTCTTGTAGACCCTACTGCCTCAAGAGACAAAGCACCAAGTGATCCAATTAGTAGAGAGCAAGAAAACAACTACAATCTTTTATGGTCTTCGCCGAAAGAAGTCAATCGATCAGTTACTTCACCTATGAGTAATGGTGGTGCTGTTGGAGAAGAAAGCATCGGTGCTGACAATGAAAGGAACAAATATTTGTTGGTACCTCCATCTCCATTGAGTTCAGTGGATACTGCTCTCACTAATGCTTCAAGACCTTCATTGCAGATGACTACAAAAAAAAGTGGTCAGTACTTGTATACCCATGTTTCTCGTGTGACTAACCAGCAAGCTACCACTGAGAATCACTGCATGGTACCATCATCTGATTCAGAAAAGAGACCAGCGTCCAGATCACCAACACCTACAAAAACAAGTGATAGAGCTTCAGCTAAGTGTTTGGATAAATCTCTAACACATCCTACAGTGAAAAACCAAAGGGGTAGGCCTTGTAAAACTGCACTCGCATCTTCTGGTGTTTCTCCTCTTTTGAATACACCAAGTCTCAAGTCTAGTCCGATACCAGGAAAAAGGAGGGGCAGACCTCGTAAGACTGCTTCCCCATTGCACCATTATTTGCTTTTGAATACTCCACAGCTTTCAGCTCACTCTCCAGTAAAAATAGGACGAAAAAAGAGAGGTAGACCTCTGAAGAAGAAGAAAAGAAACCCTTTTTCACTGTCGTCGAAAACTTTTATGGTGAATGAAAAGAGAATACCATCAAAGAGATTTATAGAGTCACTTGGTTTTCAATCATCACCAGATGTGGCTAAGAGTCATCAAAGTGGGAGTTCAGTAAAGGAGAAGTTAAATATATCAAGCTCTCCTTATTTACCTACATCAAAGAGTAATTGTGGGGTCAGAATTGGAGCGGCAACTTCTGATGAGAATATGAATGGTGAAGTTATATGTCTTGATGAAACCGACTCTAAACATGCTACTAGAAATTCACCATCAATACTACATCAAAAGGAAAAAAATCCATCACATGCAATGCAAGGCTTATTTGTGTCCCCAGAAATCCCTTTCTCATCCATTCAAGCTCAGAAAAGAAATAGAAGAACATGTGCTACAATGGGATCAACTTCAACAGCAGCAGACCTGAAAGCTAATGTTGCATCACGTGCTGAGCAATTTCCTCAACAGAAAAGAAGTGGCACCACAAAACCATCGATTCCCAGCAGCAAACTAAGGAATATGCTTGAAGAACTTGGTCCAGGTGTGTTGCATCATCTCCAGGGAATGGTTAATACTGCTTTAGAAACATCAAAGGGTAGTAGTCACACTTCTGCTTCTGTACCAGATCAAGAATGTGACATTGTCTCTGATACCACTGTTGCCACTGATGATGAATCTCCCCTTGATAAGCCAAACTCTATGTTGCATAAACTGGACATGCTCCATACATCAATTTCTAAAACTTTGCCCTCCTCTTAACTTGTCATACAGCTAGCTTATTATGAAGTTTTAATCCACAAAAGATTTGTATTTCTGTTTTGTTTATTTCATTCATTCAAAATATTGTTTACAAATTTTTGATCACTACATCTGGTTATACCTTACCTGAATAATTAATCAGTACTCCTGGTACCATAGATGACTATCTGGTTATAGCTACCTGCTGAATAATCAATCTGTGCTACATGTCCCTCCTGGTGTTACCATCTGGCTATACCTTATATATCACTCCTGATGTTATACAATCACGCCTGTTGAAAGGAGTGGAACCTTATTCTAAAAATTGATACTTTCTATGACTCTATGAAGTATGTTTTCTGAGCAATGGCTGAGAACTGTAAGACTTGGTTCAATTTCCCACTGTAAGTAAAGTGTGATGCCTGAACACGTACCATTTGAAACAAAAAAGCTGGAATCATGCTGCATAAAATAGACACAAAATATAATCAAACCATTGCATAATAGGTCTATAATCATCTCTACATCAAGCCAATGCATGCATGGGAGCAGCTTGATGTAGGGACTGACACACTGCAAATGGTCAAATTTGTTACAAGTCCATGAACAAGACCGTGGAAGCTAAGTAGTCGTAAAGAGTGACTGGGGGAATTACCTTTAGCTTGGCAGAAGTTCCTGCATTAAAATGGCTCATTAAAGGCTTGGTAGTTATTCTCAGCTGGCCACTCCCTTCAGCAGCATCACCACTACATTCATTACATTGATTGCTATAGCTAACTCAGGGGGGGGGGGGGGGGGGCACTTTTTTGTACATATACATTGTGGTACCGGTGTCGGAGTGTAGAATGTCCCCCCGTGCAGAATGTCCCCCCGTGCAGAATGTCCCCCCGGACAGTCTACACTATACTAGTGCGGAGAGCCTCCGGGGGAGACTCTACACTAGTGTAGAATGTCCTTTCTAGTGTGAAGTGTCCCACCTTGCCAAGACAAAGGGAAGATCAGAATGGTGTAGAAAAAGTAGTAAAAAAGGTGTTAAACTCTACAAAGGTAGGCAACAGCCATAGCTAGCTATATAGCCACTAGCTTTATTAATAGCTGGATGCAGAAAACTTGATATCAGTGTCTAAGATGACTGCTATTCTGTGATTATGAAGCTATATATAATTTTCTTTTCAACCAAACCATGTGTATCCTGAGGGCTTCAGCAAAGTTCAGAAGAGAGCTCTGAGAAGAAAGGCCAGTGATAATTATAAAGTGGATAGGGGACAGTTGTTCTATAAAAAGAGTGGGACCCAGAATTGGAAGCAAGTCCCTCGAACAAACAGGGAAAGGAGGAGGATATTAGAAACCTGCCATGGACTTCCTGAAGGTAAAACTCCATGGCTAACTAGCCATAGCATTGTAATAATTATGGACAAAAATCTTTGTTAATAGACTAGCTACAACCAAAATTAATAGTTGCATGAATACATGCAGCTGCAAGCTAAAAAAATTTTTTTGGTTGTTTTATGTAGGTGGCCATCTTGGTCGGGATAAAACTTATTACAAAATTTCTGAGCGCTTTTTTTGGAAGAGTCTGTGGGCTGATGTTGATGAACATGTCAAAACTTGTCCAGTATGTCAGACAACAAATGATGCAAAATTTGTAAAACAAGGTGCAGCACTTCACCCTATCCCAGTCAAGCCAAAAGTATGGAGACAGGTATGAAAATATTTAGCACAGCTATAGCTACAGTTGTATACACATGATCAATTGGGTAGCAAAACTCTCTGTGCAGCTACCTTATAAGCTTGTATTTTGAGACGAATCTTGCACTCTTTTTCATATAGCTATACATGTATATTATAGCTAGCTAGCTACAGCATTCCTAAAGCTTGAGTAGTTTTTTTTAAAGTTTTGATATATTTATCAATTTTGGTGGACTTGTCCAAAATTTTTAGGTGGGTATTGACTTGATTGGACCCCTTCCTGAAACAAAAGCCGGGAATAAGTACATCATTACTCTAGTGGACTTTTTTTCTAAATGGCCAGAGGAAGCAGCTCTACCAGATAAGAAGGCTGATGGTGTAGCTCTATTCCTATATCAGATGGTTTGCAGGTACATATTGCTATAATGGGCTAATAGTGCTAATTATAATTACCAACATTAGATATGGCTGTACAAAGATATTGATATCAGACCAGGGCAGAGAGTTTGTAAATGAAGTGAACAAGACTCTCTGCAGAAAATTCAAAACAGATCACCGTATCTCTACTGCTTATCATCCGCAAACGAATGGTTTGGTTGAAAGATACGACCAAACACTCCAGCGATCTCTTGTGAAGCTAGTCAACAAGGAACAGAACGACTGGGACAAGTTTATAGATGGTGTGTTGTTTGCTTATAGGACTTCAAAACAGAAATCTACTGATGTGACCCCCTTTGAGCTGATGTATTGCAGGTATGTCCTTATCTGGGCATTACTATAGAATAACTATCTGGGTTCATGTGGAAAAAATGAATCATCAAATTAATATATGACTTGGTTTGGGGGGGGGGGCATGGCCCCTCCGGCCTTCCTATTCCTACTTGTGTTTTATTGTGTTACCTTCATGCATATAAAAAAATAGGAAACCAATTCTTCCAATTGAAAGGGAACTCACTCAGAGCGATGACACTGATACAAGCAATGATGAAGCTAAGCAAAATATTAGTAAATACTGTGATGACATGCTGAAACTGAGGAAAGATCTGTTTTCTAAAGCAAACAAAAAAATAAAGGATGCTCAGGGACGCTACAAAAGAGATTATGATAAAAAAATACCACCATGTGAAGGTGTGTAATAAAAAATAATAACAGTGACATCATGATATGTTTTTCCTGCAGAAACTTTATATAGGTGCACTGGTACTTCTGCGTAATTGTGTACGTGATGGGCGAAAGGGTGACAAGCTCACTAAGCGTTGGCTGGGCCCCTACAGAATTAATGAACATATGGGGAAAGGAGAATATCAACTAGAAAATGCTTCCAGTGGTAAAATTCTAAAGAAGGCATTTAATTCATGCAGGTAAGGTATCCTGTTATAAGGATGCATTTCAATATAACTGTAAAAGACACATGCAGCCCTTAATTTTGTTTTTGTATTTGTTGTAGATTGAAGTTATATTACCCACGTCCTTTATTGAAGCCAATACTACAAAATAATAGCGACATTTTTCAACTTCATTCATCCGACTCTTCAAATGAGAATACACTGGTGACAACACCACAGATACCAGCTAATTCTTTCTCTGATGACTCCATTCCTCCACTTCCACCTCCACTATCTCCCCTAAATCCTCCCTCATGTGTTACCAAGAAGCGGTTAATATTACATGACTCATTCTATGATGATACCAATGGTGACCTAATATATACGTATATATAGCTAATAATTATCATAGCTAATTTATAACTTTTAATAAAGCTCCAGGAAGCAATACCATGCCTATTCCAGAAGCTACTCCTCAACATTCACCTCCAATGCCCCTCTTTAAAGCTGTTGAAAATTAATCAAGGAGCTGTGATGACAGGAATATTAATGGTTAGTTTACATGCATGATTTCATTCCAAATTTAACATGGCAACTTTGCACAGATCTTAGTTCACAAGTTTGGGATAATAAAGCAGACCAACAGGATTCCTAACAAGTAGTCCTAAACACACAGAAAGATTTCCTCAAGATTTTGTTCTTTTTTTCTGACAAAGAACCTTCAGCTATCATGGAAACAAATGAGTGTCAGAAACAAGGTAAATAAGATAAAGCCATGCATTCATGCATGTATCCCATGCATATTTTGATTTCATAGCTATGGTGATCAACAAGTAACAAGCTGTATCCCCTGTGCTTCAACAACTTAATAAAGATGAATTGCTATCTTTAGTTTCAGAGCAATTGGACAGAATGAATAATTTGAAGGTTGGCACTAGTATTTTTAGTAATCAGATAGCTAATTTAGTTATATGTTTTTATAGCCTTCTGAGAAGGAGTACAATAACTATTCATGTAAAAGACGCAGTGAGTTGTTATTACCTAGCTATAGCTATTGCAATGCTGGAAATTAGCTATATTTATTATTATGTTGTAGATGAACTTAAACATTTGAGCAATTCTATAACCTGCCTCACAAGCCACCAGTATCATGTTGTCACTGAATATATTGTGTCCAAAGTTTGTGCCAAGAATATAAAGGTATTTGCAACCGTTACGGCATGTATATAGTTTCTAGTCCACTGATTATCATTATTTCTTAGCATTTCTCATTTGCCATAGATGTTATACATCCCAAAATATTGCAAAACATCGTTATAAATGTACAAGTGATGAGGTATGGTATAATCTATCATAGACATAATAGCTAGCTAATAATTAATTTTTGATGCACATGCACAAGAGAAAAGAAGAGCCTGAACTTCACATACAATCAGGTTATTAATAGCTAATAACTGTGTGAACTACATAATGATATTATTATTGTTATAGGCATATTACATTCTAGTGTCTATGAGTATGTAAAAAAGAAAAGAAAGCTACACACAGGTATCTGTACAAAGGCTTAGCCATTGATTTAGTTAGCTATTCAATGAATGATATGTACACAGCATGAACACACCCAGCCCCTTGGTCATTCACTATAACTGCTATTTGAAATTTGAAGAATCTAGAAAGTTATAGCAGTTATAGTAAATGATTAAGGGGCAAGGTGAATGCAAATGGACTTTAGCTACACTTCATGCAAGCTATGCTATTTTTTGCTTCATTATAGACTTAGCCGAGGAAGAAGTAGCTATCATCTACAGAGAATGAATAAAGTCCACTATTGTCTGATTCCATTGTCACTGCTGCACAATGCTTATTAAAGGAGAAATATAAGCATGTTGGAGGTTTAGAGCCTATTATGACACGTACATTCGATATTCAGAGGGGTAACTTTATTCAGATTCTGAACGTATATGGTTCTCACTGGATCACTGTAGCAAATGGCTCTTCTTCTGGTTCAGTTAATGTTTATGACAGTCTGCCAAATTGTGCACTCTACAGTCATACGAAGAAGCAACTTGCTTCCATCCTCTGCAGCAAAGACAAAAAAATATCTGTTAATTTCACTGATGTCCAAACCCAGAGCAGTGGTAATGACTGTGGTCTGTTTTCTATAGCATTTGCAGCTTCACTTTGTGCAGGTGAGCCTGAGTTTCTTGCCAGTATTTCATTGATCTTTTACTTGGCATGTGTAGGTGAGAATCCATCTGAGTTGCACTACATTCAACATGACTTCCGCAACCATTTATTCAAGTGCCTAGAAGCTAATCTGGTTACTCCATTTCCCCGAAGAAATCGGAAAAGAAAGGGTGGGAATCGTGGCCAAACCAGTTTTGGAATTTTTTGTACTTGTAGGCTGCCTGCATATGGTAAAATGATATCGTGTAGTTCTTGCCACGAGTGGTTTCACCGAAAATGTGTTGTAGCACCAACTGAAGTACGGAGAAGGAAGGAAGGAAGTAGATTGGTACTGTAATTCATGTATAAAATAGCTAAAGCTATTCCAATCAATGTACACATTATCACTACTAAAATATTTGCTGTAGCCAAGTTTCATAACAGTGGCAGAGACCTACTGTATTGATATTTTTTAAATGAACAACAATTTTTTTCCAAGTCAAAGAGCAGCTATAGCTAGCTAGTTATAACATGCATGAAACATGGTCATGCAGACTTCTTATTAGCTAGCTGAATCTTAGAGGACACTCAGATTGCATGACTAAAATTCAGGATATATTTAGGCATTCTAGCTACTGTAAGACTGTTCATAGTGGTAACAGGGAATCATTGCATCTCTGAAACAAGCTCTATTGTCAGAGGAGCCATAGCCCCTAGCTCTACTGATGCCTCTTTGCATCCTTTTATTTCTACTTTTTAAAAAAGGGGGGAAAGCTTTACACTAAGAGGGGAGCTAGTTCAAGAATGAAGAGTGTAAAAATCAAGTCCAGCCATAAGGTAGCTCATAAGTTATCACACTAGCTGATAATAAGTATGATAGATTTAACAAAAGGATCATAAAAATTTGTTGGATAGCTATTCCATGAAGATAACAGTAGCTACTGATTCCATTGTCACTGCTGCACAATGGAGGTTCCGAGCCTATGTATTATGACATACAGTCATATGAAGAAGTACCTTGCTTCCATTCTCTAAAGCAATAACAAAAATATCAGTTAGTTCATTTTGTACACTCGTAGCTCACTATAGTATCACCACCTATAAATCGTTCTTCAATTTCATAACAGTGGCAAAGATTATTGATTCACTTTATGAACAACACTGACAAGTAAAATTCGGTTGTTGTTTTTGTTTATTGCTGTTTGTTTTTTTGGTTTTGGGGGGTGTTGTTTTATTTTGCAAGCCAAAACAGCAGCTATAGCTACGTATATGAAACATGGTCAGGCTTCTTAGTAAAAAACTGAATTCAGGAGACATTAGATGTTCTAGCTACATGCAGTGTTCATACACTCAGTGGTAGCTATAACAGATTTTCAAATTCATAATAAAAATAAGATTTCGTTCAACTATTGAAGAGCCCTAGGGGGACACTCTGCCCTAGTGTAGAATGTCCTAGGGGGGACAGTCTACACTAAGGGGGGACACTCTGCCCTAGTGTAGAATGTCCTGGGGGGACATTCTACACTAGGGTAGAGTGTCCGGGGAGACAATTTTTAGAGGGGACAATCTACACTATGACACCGGTATGGGCCACCCCCCCACTTTTGTTGCGGTGTATGAAACTTTTCACCAACATGATCCAAAGCATGAGAGCAGCATCCAATATCTATGGCATTGGGATAAATCACACTTACAGTAAGCATGGCCAGGTTGTTCACAGATGCTCTATCTCGCATTGTAGCGAGAAGAAATGAAGGTGCTATTCCCATGCAGACAGAAAGAATGCTAATAAGCTCTCTAGCTATTTCCTCTCCAGACATACTCTTAGACAGAAATTCAAGTCTTATCAGCCGCTGTTCTATTTTCCAGTTGCACACAAAACGGACTATCCTCTCCAAGACGGGTGGTGCCATCAAAATCACGGAAATATATTTCCCTGCAATTTCTTGTTTTATTCTGTATCGCTCTTCATGGAGAATGAAAGGTACATATGACTCTTATCTGTTAGTCTATAAGCACCTTCTTCCAGAATACCACGAAATATGTCAAGCTTTGACATCGGTACACCAGCTCTTAAAAAAGTAGTAACAACTCTTATTCTGTAGACACGTTGTTCGTCAGATAGTGTTTCACCCTTACTGTGATTACCATCGTCATACTTCTTTAGACCTCTGACAATATCCATTTCATGGTCCACTCTTTCTTTCATCCTTTTCTTACTATCCATATGCTTCACTGACCTCACATGGTTCTGAACTGTGCTACACTTTAGAGATAACGTTTCTCTACATGCAGTGCAGAACAATCGATGATTGAAACAGTTAGCTTCTCCTCAGGAAACTCCAGCACTCTCTGAGAAGGTTTTACAGATTTTGGATCATATTGCCTACTACAACCACCTGACTTCTTTTTGCCTTTGGGAGGATTGCACTGTAACCTCCTTTTCCTGTTCCTGCTCAAGTCCGAAGGAGTAGGTGACTTCAGTCTCTCGAGAAGTGAAACTGGAGCACTACTACTTGATGAATTATCAGATTCATGAGAGCTACAGCTAGTGCAGAACCATAGGCAGAACTCTCAGAAGAAGCGAGCAGACGTCATTATTTCTTTTTTAGCTGCTAGACAGGTGCACGTGCAACTGTGGGCGGGCACTAAACAACCTATTATGCTATGCCGGCAGAATGTGCCGGTCCTACACTAGGCTTAGGTAGATTATGCTCAAGATTTCTATTCCACAATGCTCCAAAATGCTACCTATTATTCCCTCAAATGCACCAATTATTCCCAGATTATGCTTGCCCAGTCCACCAGTAGCAGAGCTAAAAGTTGCTTAGCCATTACCATAGTGATAGCTGTCCATCTAGGCACTGTTACAGTGTAGCACCTCAGGCAGTAGAGAGTGAAGTCTTTATTTCAGATTTGCATGCAGCAGCTCCAATTATGCTCAAAATATGCCCCATTATTCTGGCATTATGCTTGATTCCAGGAAGTCCCGATAATTCCCAAAATTATGCTGGCATAATCTACCTTAGCCATTGCCATAGTGATAGCTGTCCATCTAGGCACTGTTACAGTGTAGCACCTCAGGCAGTAGAGAGTGAAGTCTTTATTTCAGATTTGCATGCAGCAGCTCCAATTATGCTCAAAATATGCCCCATTATTCTGGCATTATGCTTGATTCCAGGAAGTCCCGATAATTCCCAAAATTATGCTGGCATAATCTACCTAAGCCTATCCTACACAGCTGTGGTTATATATTGTGCATGCAATAATTACCTCATGATCAAAGCTAGCTAGCTACTAGAATCATTTCATGACGTCAGACATCGACGTTTGCAATATATAAAGGAACTCGCGCAGTTTCACAGCAGAAAAACGAGAACTGATGTAAGCAATAAATTAGTTAGCTCTGATGATACTAGCTAGCCATTAATATTAGCTAGTATTAGCTAGGATGCTGAGCTGATGATCTATTTATGTTGTCCAGAAGGTGAGACTGTTCTGAAAGATGACTGTGACTCGATGCATAGTATTTCTTATGGCACTGGAACTATCATTATGCAACCAAGGTAATAGTTTATGCTGATCACTGCAGAATACCTAGCAAATGCTTGCACAGCTGCATGCTATGAGCCATCATGACATAGTTTTAGCTACAGTACTTGTTCTCTAATGATATTTGCAGTGGAGTGTCAGGGGCTGAAGGGACTACCACCTGCCACTTCACTTGAAAATCTTGCTGTGCAGTACAGGGATAGTTTTACACTCCCTGGTGGAGGTGGTCAACAAAGGCTGTTCCCAGCCTTAAATTTTACTTTTAGGGGAAGAATCATTGGATGGAAGGTAGCTGCTACTGAGTTTAATGATGGCAATGGACGTCCCATCCTGAGTGTGTGGTCAACAAGTGATGGAGATACTTACACTAGAAAACAGAGCAAGTTCCTTGAAGAATGTATCTTATCTATGGTTCGGCTAGAGAATAAAGCAATAGTGTTTATCCACAGCGATGGACCTCCATCACCTGGAATAAATTTTGACAGAGGAGATATATTGGGTTTATTTATGAGACAAGAGATTGCTGAGTTTGTTCCATATCTGTACGATGGAAGCAGTCAGAGTGCAGTCAATCCTAAAAATGGTACATTTAGTTACATTCTAAGAGAGACAATCCCACGAAGCAACAGTATCAGACTATCAGAACGATCGGAAAGGAATAGAGATCGCCTACTGCCTCTTATGTCACTGGAGTTATGTAAGCAAATGCAATAAATAGGTCATTTGATATCCAATGGCCTGAGGTGTAATCCTTGACTTAAGTCCTATAATATTTTTTAGGTTCTTTAGAAGATTCAACAACAACAAATGGTATCCCAGCATGTGATAACACAACTCAACAAGGAAGGTAATGATTAAAGATTTACAGAACCAAGTTTTCAGTAAGCCTGTCACCTAAATTGCATTCTTAGTACTTGTATCTGGAACCAATTTATTCTTTTCTTCAGTTGTAATATCACTACTACTATGCTACCTCCAATATCAACAGCTGTCAGTGTGGGTCCTCCAAACACTACTGGTGCTCCAATGCTACTGGCAGTAGTGATAGCTCTTCCAGTGGCTTTATTCTTTTTATTAGCACTTACTTTGGTTATTTTGGTGGTCGCATGCTGTCTCTTTGCCAGGAAAAGGAAGCATTCTATGTACACCAGTAAGTTTGAAGGACACTTTGATCCTTTTATAATGCACCAGTCTGATATATATTTTGAGGGAGGGAGTGCTACTACATACATGTAGTGATACTGTATATCTAGGTATAGAAGGATGTGAAGTTGTTCCTCAAATCCCAAGCTGACTTGATCAGCAGTAGAAATTACTATGTGCTGGTTGTGTCTTGAATCCCATACTCTTGAAGGAGGAGAGTCCATTGTTCAGGAAATTAACTTGCAGTGGTTTCTTGCAAGCTAGATGCCATAATTTTTTGTGGGTGAATGATCTTGAACCATAATTATGTGGCTATTTTGCTTTGATGAATAATTAGTTCCAAACTTCTGTCATGTGTTCTATAATAGTTAGACTATCTCTACACCAAATTTCCAGACCATGGCTCATGAGTTATGGTTTAAAAGTGAGTATTTGATTTCTTCTTGGGATTATCTCTTTATCCGATGAAAAATTTCCTGCTATAAATTTACCTAATACTGGCACAATCAGTTATGACGTATGTCTATTCAATCAGCTGATATAGCTCTTCGGGAAGACTTCAGGAATGGCTCTACACCTGCTGTTGACAACTACAAGCTGTCCAGTACAGCTGAATACGATAACATTGATCCAGCCTTCATCATCTCGATAACTGATGAGAATAGGACCCAAATAGAGGGAGTGCAGCAGGAGGAAGCATCAGCTGGCAATTATGAAGAACCTGTGATATCACACTCTTATACTAGCAGTACTGGTGGAATAGGGGTAAGTCTCCTAAGACTCAGAGGCATGGTGAATTGGATGCCTCAGACTCAAGAGTCATGGTAAATTAGGTGTTATGTAATCAGTAACAATGTTTGTTTTGTCTATTGCAGGAGGTCAGTAACCACATGTATGACACCCCACTCCACTCACGCCAAAACTCAGCAAGTCAAGTGACCCCTCGCTGTCTCACCCCTCTCCCTCCCACTCCCAATGAGCTCAGCCCTCCTCTTTTTCTACCTGAAGCTAACAAAGTGGTTTACCACACTTTGGAGAGGAGAAATACCCCACCATTAGCTGCCAAGTAAGTATCATTGCTGACTACTAAAAATGGTTGCGATAGGTGAATTGGTGAGAAATTTCATCTGACACATGGGACTAGGAAGGGGACAGAATTACCACAATAATAGAACAGTAGGTGTATAAGTGTGTGTTTTCCTGACAGTTTAACTTATGGATGGTTCTAGCTGGAGGTTTATAATCGATGTATGTGCTTGCAGCTGGAAGTTTTTGGTCACTAATCCATTAGTGCATTAGCTAGCACTAAGACACTTCTGGCAGAGGAACTATGTCCTCATTACTCTTGAAAATGTTTACAAAATCATCACCATGTCCAAATGATGTAATGACTCATATGAACCATTGTAATTAGTAATTTCAGAGTGCTACCTCCTGAATCCTGTCATGCTCACACAGAGTGTGTATTATTTTATTATTAGGTGAATGGTGAATGAACTATCAATGGTGACCACCTATTGGTCTAATCTAAGGTTCTTAATGTATGTGAATTGCAGCATTATTTTGGTCCCTTAGGATTATGCTAAATGTTGTTAAGTAAACAGTAAGTTTGTGTGGCTCTTTGAAGTTAGAAAAAGATACACCTGGTCTGTGGCCAGTGATTAATAACACACAATCTTTTGTGAATCCAAAACAGATTATGGACCTGGTGGGTCTCCACCACCTTAGCTGAAAATGAAGTCATTGGGTCATATTACATGGCTAAACATGTACAGTTGAAACCGTATTAGGCTATACCACTGTATGTAAAATAGGGAGTAATGACTGCTATTCCTGTTACAAGTTCATAAAAGGACAAAGGTTACCTGGGAACTATGTACGCGAGCAAAGCAAGCCCCTCTCTATGGTGTACAAGCTGGATAGTGGTGATATATATATTGGTATGTATGTAAGCCCTGAGGGTAAATACTGCGCATGCGCAAAATAGCTATAGAAACGATTGCAAAACTTTAGCTAATGATGGAAAGTGAAGCGAATGAACACTGCTCCAAAACTGAGCAGCAAAAAGAGCAAGGTTAGACCAAAGGAATGCAAAGGATAAAGCCAGAAGAAGCTCTGAATCAGTGGAACAAAGATGGTCAAGGCTTGATAAAAGGGATAGAGAAAGAAGAAAACGACAAGCAGAGTCTGAGGATGCCAAGTCCAGAAGAAATGAAAAAGATTGAGAAAAAAGAAGAGGGTTCTCCCTAAAGCTTGATAGGGTGGCGGAAAGCCGAGGGGCTTAAAACCACTCTGAAGGGACCAAATTTCCTTTGATGTGGTTATAACAATGACAAATAACCATGAAGAATGTAGATTATCCTTTGATGTGGTATTTTGAGCACCACTCTGACTAGACAAAAACAGGCAGAGATTATATAGATTCAGAACAAAGAGAAGCTAGGTTAGTAGTATCAAGGGCTTATAGAAAACAGATGCTATATACCAACTAGGCAACAAAAATTTAAAATTTTCGCAAAAACAAGGTGTGTTGCTTCGCTCACCCTTCTGTGCTATGAGCACAGGTTATAGTCTGATAGAATTGCACCATGCAAGTACCTACTATACTTCACTGACTTCAATGCCACTATCTTTTATGACCGATAGGAACACCCCTCTATCTAGTCCAGCAGGGAGTCCCCATCAGATGAGACTGCGCCTGCGTTCCACTATCAGTGACACCCTTGCTCTGAAGAGAACTGGCTCTGGGGCAGTGCCCAACAATGTGAAGTCCCCTGTACCTGATTGGTGCTTTCGACTGGAATCGGGCATTTACGTTCCCACACAGGTGAGCGATATTTGACAATAAGTTAGTAGATAAACATCTGAAGTGTGATAACCATCTCTCTCTCTCTCTCTCTCTCTCTCTCTCTCTCTCTCTCTCTCTCTCTCTCTCTCTCTCTCTCTCTCTCTCTCTCTCTCTCTCTCTCTCTCTCTCTCTCTCTCTCTCTCTCTCTCTCTCTCTCTCTCTCTCAGTCTCTTTCTCTCTCTAAGTCGTATTGTGCTACACTATACAGCATTTCTGAATAGTGCATGAAAATAGGGGAATTTGCTTCACACTTCAAACAAAAACAAAACCATAGAAATTTCAGTGCACTGGCTAGTCCATCTACTCTTGAGAGACCTTTGTTATTATAGGTACTGTACATATGGCAACGTAAAAAGAGATTTTTTTTTGCTGAAAGGGTGGTCCCATCTTTGGGAGAGCTTTGTTGTGGTAGATTCTTCTATTAATGGGTCCCCCAGTGGATGTTGTTGGTTGCCTGCAGTTAGTTGATAACAGGCCTGTACTGATTATAAAGTGAGCAATACATGAAGGTTCTCAGGCTTTTCATGGAGCAAGAATTGTGATGTTTAAAGATGTTATCATGTAATGTAAGTGTAATCATTTCTGAGATAGCTGATGTAATACAATCATGGATTATTGGATAGCCAGTAAACAGCAGGGGATATTTTGTCCTCTATAATACGTGATATAGTGGTGATGTCAGCAAGGTGTCATGGGGGCTGGCACTAGGGTGGCCAGTATCAAGTGATATGTGGGACCTGTTTATGGAACTGGACACCAGCTGTGAATAAGCATGTTAACAAATCCATTGGATATGTTTACAATTACTGGGTGTAGGAAGCTTGGTTTGGTGGCCAGCACCACTGGTACCACTACAAAGGTGACATGGGTTTAAAAAAGTGCAGCTGAAGGACATTGTGGTATGGAAGGAAATGTGAATTTGGTACACAAACTTGTACAAACAGTTGTGAAACAGCTGGTAGTAATAATAATCCCTGTTCATAAGTAATGCCATCAAGACAAAATTAATGTCCCAGCTGGTGTGAAATATCGAGATCTGGGTGTGGAATTCGCTCCATTAAACTAACCATGCTCTATATAATAATGCTAATTGAACAAATGTGAAATATCTGGGTGACCATTTGGCTTGTTTTTGTTCCAGGAGCAGAGAGATCACTTGGCAGTCAAATCACTATTCGATGACACCTCTTATGCCACCTTCAATAGGGTAAGTAAGCACACCTTTTGTTGATCACTCAGTTACACCCACTGCTTCTTATAAACAGAAGCCTATTAGCTGTGATTATGACTTGCTAGCACTTGAGATACTATCACAAGTGTTTCTTGCTATGTCTCATTGGATCATAAGACTCAATTATAATATCACTCTCCAGATTCCCAACAGTCCCTCCTCTAATAATTGGGCCTTCTTTGATGAGTGTGAGACATATTGGAAACCTGCATCAGATTCAAGGACTCTTTACAATCAGTTTTCTAGTCAAAAGTACAGAGAAATCCTAAGGAAACAGATTGAGTAAGTTCTGAGTAAGTATTGGTGGGTAGTGTATGGTGCATGATAGCCATTCATGTCTGTGCCGAATTATTATAGTCTTTTGGGCCCTTTCCCACAGCATAAGTACATTTTTAACCTCTTGACAACGGCTGATCCCAAAGTGTCCTTTACTTGGTGTAGTCTGAGCTTGGAAGTGTTCATAGTATAACTTTTCAAGATTTTGATCTGATGATGGTTGGCTTTTGCTTTCATAGAATCAAGGACCACCTTGGGTCTGGTGAATTTGGGACAGTGTGCCGAGGGAAATGGCACACTGACCAGGGAGATTTGGACATAGCGGTGAAGATGCTCCATAGCCAATCATCTGAAAGAGACATGATCAGATTCCTGCAAGAAGCTGCCATTGTCGGGCAGTTTAAGCATCCTAACATTGTTCGCCTCCATGGTGTCGTGACAGTTGGTCAGCCAGTGAGTATATAACTATATAGTGTCAAATTTTTGGGGTATGATGTTTCAAAACCACGAAATTCAACCCAGTATCCAGTTATGCATCTATGCTATATTGAGTCCTTATCCAAGTAGCCTGTACTGACACAAATTTGTAAAATGAAGATCCGAAATCCTTTTACATCAAGCGTGAACTGTAAACTAATTAATTTGACTGTCTTATTAGCTGATCTCACCATTATTGCCAAGAATTCATACGTTACCCTTCTTACCATCACATTGACGTAGCTTTAATTTTCCATTGTTTCTTGCATGCACTCTATTTATAGGTAATGATAGTGCTCGAACTAGTTCAAAATGGTGACCTCAGAAAGTACCTCAAATCACTTCGACCAGTGTAAGTTTGATGAGGAGGGATTTCACTTTGAGGGGTTCCATGAGGGTGTATTGATATCTCCTTTGTGCTTATTAATTAACCCAGCCCTGGTGAACTGGTTGCACACAACTTACCTCAGAGGCTGCTGGACTTCTGCTCACAGATAGCTCTGGGAATGGAGTACCTTTCCAGAAAGGAGTTTGTCCACAGAGATGTGGCAGCCAGGAACATTTTGGTCACTGAAGACTTCATATGCAAGGTTAGGGTTAGGGTTTGGACTGCATGGTGAAGGGGAACTGACAGTAGATATTATAGATGGTAGCATGACCCCCAGGGATACGTGGCCCCCAGGGGTACCAAGGGATGGAAAGATAAATAGTCTGTCAAGTGGGTTACTAATAGTGACCCTGACGTATACATTCAACAGGGCTGGATCCAGGGGTGGGGTTGAGGAGGTTGCAACCCCCTTTTTGTTCCCAAGCTATTATAAAATGAAAATGCAATTCTTACTTAGCCATGTCTATTTTTCTTTGACAATTTGTGTTTCTCCTCTAAAGTAGTGTAATTAGAAGAGATATGTGTGAGCTGACTAACTAGGAACTAATGTGGGTATTATATCATCTAAGGCTATGGTCTGTATGGCTATATGACACATCCATTTCACTTCCAAGGTCACGCATTGGATAACTTGGTGCATACTAACTGTGATTTTCTTTTATGATCACACCTGTAATCTTGCACATGTCCCTTCAAAGATATCTTTTGGAGCACTTTGGCTTACATTTTCAAGGTCACATATTGGATAACTCAGTGCATACTAATTGTGATTTGAGGTGTGACCTTGCACGTGTCACTTTGAGTTTGAGTGCAGTGAAGCACATGGGTCCTCCAAATAACTATGCTCCTTCTTGCATGGTCCAGTGTTTGTGCTTATAATAGTCCTGCAACCCCACATATCTAAAAATCCTGGATCCAGCCCTGTTCAATCAGTGTATCGACAAATCACAGTGAAGTGCAGCAAAAACATGATCCCTTTAATTGGATCCTTGTAATAATTCTGTGACTCACTACGTTTCCTTTTGATTTTCTTTGATGTAGACGGTTTCTTTATTTGTGGGTGTGTAATTAGGATCCTTTGGTTATACCAACTGACTGTGTTATTATATGCAGATTGCCGACTTTGGAATGTCTCGTGATCTTGATGATGATGATTACTACATTTCCAATGGCGGAAAGATTCCTATCAAATGGACAGCCCCTGAGGTAGTCATTACTGTCACATGCTCCTAATGATAGATTCTTGATCTATTTATGATTGCTTGTAGGCAATACATTTCAGGAAATATTCAAGTGCCACTGATGTGTGGAGTTTTGGAGTTTTAATGTACGAAATTTGGAGCCTTGGGAGAACGCCATTTAAGGATAAGTCACCTGACCAGGTTAGTATATGTCGGTGCGTGCAATATACAAGTAAAACTTCCCCCTTTTAGACAATATCACTGATTGACTCTGGACACCGGCTCTCCCCTCCCCCTGGTTGCCCAAAGGCAATCTACAGAATCATGATACAGTGTTGGTAAGTGGACAGGAATAATTAAACGACTTGGTCCCCCCAGACTTCATTTTTTCATCACCCATGTAGGAACCCAGATTCTTATCATCGGCCATCCTTTACTAAGTTATTACACACCCTTTCTCAACCTACAAACGCTTTGCTTCACTGGTCTCCTGATGATAGTAATATTCACCAGCAGGTATGCAATCCTACACAGTAACCATATCACACACTGCTTAAAGGCAGGACACATTACAGTGGAAACTCTGAATAATGGATGCATATTGTAGCTTTTTGTCCCTTTGTAGAGAGGCTATATAGAAAGGCACATTTAGATTGTTCTCTTTCAGAGTGTCCTTGATTTGGAGGTTCCACTGTAACCCTCTGACAAAGAATACCTCTCAAATCTGGACACCTCAACTCTTCATGATTCCAGGACTCTATATTTTATACTTTGTGAATGCAGGCTAACCAGCTAGGTTCTAATTTAGAGGCTGGTCGTGGTCTGTACTCTGACCTTCAAAAGAGTTATTTGTATTCCTCCGCTGATCTTTCACAGTCGAGTACTGAGGGTTAACTTTCAGCCATCATCACTAACAGATAATTCAATGTCACTTTTTAATGATCACTGTGTGTGGACTTGCACTTGTATAATACTTACAATGATCAAACCATCAATTAATAATGAGTAAGGCATTACCTGTAGTTGAGAAAACAAAACACAAAATTGTATAGATACAAAAACAAAACACACTATGATGAATCTTAGAAAGGAGTGTGACTTCTCTTTTTGCTGAGCTGTTCCAACTGTTGTACTGTTGGGTCATGCCATCTACTAAAAGCGAACTCTGACAACATGTAGTCCAAGTTACAGAAAACCTCAAACACCACATCAGTGTCTTCCTCATCAGTGTCTTCCTTATTGCAGTCCTCCAGCAGAAGTGTCACAAACCTCCTAGTTGGAGTAAAGACTCCATTTCGCAAGTACTGCAGGAAAAGCACCTTCTCCATTGTAAGGTAGCACATGGAGATGAAAAAAGTTTGAAAACCCATGGGTAGTGGAAGACCAAGGTACAAGTGAGCAAGTTGGTAAGCTTCAAGCAGTTCGTGGAGGATGCGTTCCTTGGTGGTGGGAGAACGACACAAGCTTGAATTGAGGGGATGGTTATTGCTGCTGAATCCCAGAGACTGCCATATCACCAGCAGGAGGTTACAAGATTGTTTTTCAAGTTCATTGCAGTAAGTTGCGGCAGTATTGTAGCCCGTGTTCCTGGATCGTAGTGGCAAGCCTCTGGATAGAGACACCACCAATTGCTCTCTCATGGATTTCCATTCGGTAGTTAGCTTATCTTCGATATCTTTGTCGTATGTCAGAAATGTAAGCATATCTTGTGGATCATGACCTTGACGCCTTGGAGAAGTAATGCGTTCATTCTTGCGTCCAAATGTAGCTATTTTGTTTAGAATACCAGTGGATGAACCCGAAACTTGGTGACTGCTAGGCCCCCTCTTTCCCTTTTGTTGTCGAAAACCAGGAGATTCTGAAATATGCTGTTCTGCATCAGCATTTGGCAGCTTCTTTAGATCCAAGCGTACATATTCAGGCTGGCTAATGACAGCATTGAAGCACAGATTTTCAAAAGGCTGGTTTCCAGGTGGGTCGTAGTTCAGGAGGTCCTCAGGCAAAGCCATGACTAGACTCTGGTCTGATTGAACCAAGAGCTGCTTGACGAAATTTGGGATCTGTGTCAACTTCAACAGCACCCTGTTGCCACAATCTGGGTTCTTGGAGACTTTACCTTGGAATGTTGGAGTTGTTGTGAGGGGAAGCTGGTGTGCGAAGTACTTCTTACAATCGAAGTATACATTAGCGAAGCTCGAGGACACGATGAACTCTGCAAAGAGCCTGTGATCATGCATGGCCATGGGACTTTGGCAAATATGCTCAACCATTGAGAGAGCCATACCGTGATGCCTGAAACCGACCACCATCAAGTGGAGGAGATCTTCCTTCAAAACTGCATCATTGGTTGTTTTGAAGAGGTAGAAGAAAGCAGGTATATTGAGAGTGCACTCGTATATGATATTAGCATTGCAGTCAATGACTGCATTATTGTAGTCCCCCAGCAAAGACCCACTGATGGCAAAGGCTAAGCTGCTGACTGCTTCCAGGATGGAGCTGTTGTTACTGTCGGTTTCTTCCAGTTCTGCTGAATCAGCAGATGCAGACTCCGCTACAGTAAAAGAGGAGTAATTGCTGCCAAAGGTAAGGTGATGACAGGGATCAACTCGTGGACCAACGTTTAGCAAGTGGAGCATAACATCAGGTACATACACAGCAACAAAGCAACCAACAAGCATAAAGTGGATGTACATAGCTTCAGTGGAAGATTGGGGGAGGGGGACCTGACCATAGAGAACATACCCATTGTGGATGATGTACACAGAGTAATCAACTTTACTTCCCTGACTGCTGCCTCCATTGGAGTGGTGCTGGTCAAGAGCCATGCCTGTGCAGTGCTGTAAGCAGGCACACCAGAAGCCATCTCTCCTATAGAGGACTTGCAGGTTCATCTCTCTGATCGGCAAGGTGAAGGCAAGGGGGGAGTCATAGTAAGTGGTGCTGCTGGTATAGAGAAGCTCTTTGTACGGTAGAGGAAGTGCCACAGAGAACAGGAGCTGATGATGTGCTGTTGAAAAGTTCTCACAATTCAACAAGAGTGAGTGCTTGCCACTCATGGATGCCTTGGAGGAAGTGGCTTCAAAACGTGCGTAATACAGCCACTGGGTATGTGGGTCCCACTGATACCACGAGAAGTTCTTCTGAATGATCTCTTGCTTCGGATGCTCCATCAGGACAGCTCCCAACATGATCGGCTGTAACTTGAAGTGATAGAGGCAAATGATGACTTGTGGAATCACCACTAGCAAGTGTGAGGCTTGGCTATTCTTTGAGATCAGACGGTTCTTGACTGGTGGGTTTTCCACATGCAGGAACTGCAGTATTCTGAAGTCGGGGGAGGGTATATCTAGGGTGAACACTCTGCCTTGGGGTTGGATTTCAGCTATGAAGCTGTCATATAGGTGTTCACTCTGCTCATAAGCAGCTTCTTTCAGAGTGAATGCCAAAAGGGTTTTCTCTACATTGATGGAGGCATTGCAGATATTGGCTTTGCAGTCGTGCTGGTACACAGTCTCGTAGGACTTCATTTGATGAGAAAACAGTCCCACATTGGTAACAAATTCATCTGCACTATTCTTTCTATCCCAAGCAAAAAGGATTTCACCATTTCTGGTCTGTCCGACAAGGTGGGCGGAGGAACGGACAAGCTCGGCCATTTCGCTTTCTTCTGATGGAACAACATAGTTTTCGACGAATTTCTTGAAATTAAATATCTCTGAGAAACGCATAAGAGGATCTGGAAGTCTCTCCAAGTCGTCTTCAGCGCTTTCTACTGATGTTTTTGAAGCCATTGCCAGCTAGCTAGTATATATAGTAGGGTCACATGACATAATAAGCATGATCGATCGACGCGCGCGCGACATACCCTGGTAGATAAAGGGTCGGCCGGCTACGCGCCGGCCAGACCACCATCGAAATACGGTTTAATCTATTTTGATCCTTACCTTTTTAACTGGAACAGGATCGACGTGTGCTGTATGCGCATATGCATGCATGCAGTGACTGGGAATGCAGTTTACAAGGAGTGTCAGAAGACTCAGTGTGCTCTCTTCTCATTTAGGTACCATCTACCAGCTTTTGTTGGCTTCATAATATGATTACATAATAGATGCAGGGGCAGGCAGGAAGTATGAATACGACTTGATAGTCATTGGTGGGGGTTCTGGAGGATTGGCTTGTTCCAAGGAAGGTAGGGGAAGATTTTTCAATTCACTGTAGATAGGTAAGGTAAAGCGGGGCTATTCCGTAGGGTCAAATATTTTCAAAACTCCACGAGCTTACGAGCTCTATTTTGAAAGATATATTCTACTATTATAGTAGATTATATCCTCCAACATTGAGCTCTGAAATCTCAGTAGTTTCAGAAATATTTGAACCTACGGAATAGCCCCGCTGTTCGAAATAGCCCCACTTTACCTTACTGTTTATGCAACCACAAGGCTTGTTGATTGATGCTTATCATTCATGGGATGGAGGGTGCATGTTACCTGGATCCAGCTTATCCCCTCCCTCTTGATAATCTCTTCATTTTTCTTGCAGCTGCATCACTGGGGAAAAAGGTGGCTGTGTTAGATTATGTAACCCCATCTCCAAGAGGTATGTGAAGTCCGTGCATCAGTGGGCATACTCGTACTTTTCTATGCATGAGACTTTCCAGTGTAGCCTCTCTATATGTAGCTAAATGTCCAGTTTAGAGAGACATCATTCTGGGACATGATTAAGTGGTTGGGAAATCTTGCAGTGCACATTGAGGGGTTACACATAGCACACACATACACACACACACACACACACACACACACACAGGGTTTCATGACTTTTTGTACTGCAGGAAGTGTGTGGGGACTGGGAGGAACCTGTGTCAATGTTGGCTGCATTCCCAAAAAGTTGATGCATCAAGCTGCTCTCCTGGGCCAAGCCATCAAGGCACGTAGCTAGGGTGGATCACAGTAATTGTATTTGATATCTCTAATATCATCAGTAGGATGCCAAACACTATGGTTGGTCTTTTTCTGAACCTGTCAACCATTCATGGTATGTTACTCATTGACCCTCTACCTCATAGTATGCTAGCTAACTATTAACCCTTTACCGTAGTCAGTGTTTTCCAAGGGGAATAGTGACTACTGAAAAGTAGATTTACACTAATATGCAGAGAGCACCCTCTTCAGGGTTTCATAGGGAGATTGATCTCTGATTGAAATTCCCCCTCCCCCCCCCCCCCCCCCCCCCCAAGCCAATGCTATATTATAGCACATCCTGAAAAGGAAAAATCTTCCTAATTGTACATAAAGTAGGATTTAAGTAGGATTTATAATACAGTCATAACTTTGCTTTGAATTTTAAGTGCACATGACAGTCATGGAAAATAATTAAAGTGGGTGTATGCTAACCTTTTTTTTCTCACACAAGCACACCCATGTGCATAGTCCCCCCTCTATCCAAAAATTCCTGTATGAAATCTGCTCTTTGGGAGAACACTGCTTATTGCATGGAGTGCAGTGATAAAATCTTTCTTACTACAGGACTACTCTCACATCAGCAATAAACAATCACATCAAGTCACTGAACTGGGGGCATCGTGTGCAACTGCAGCAGAAGTGAGAACCATTTTTTTTTAATTCTTAAAAGGCATTCTGCTTAAATAGGAATGTGGAGTATTTCAATGCTGTGGGATCCTTTGTGGATGCTCACACTATAGAAGCAGCTGCCCCTGGCAAGCAAAAGGTATGGTTCATTAATGTGTTAACTATCGCAGAATGTACGTCTCTAGGAGTCTCTAATATAGTCTGACTTACCATCATTATGCAGTCTAGAATGAGCTCACAATACTTTGTGATTGCAGTGGGTGGCCGTCCTGTCTATCCCTGTCATGTTAGTCACTTTTTTGAACTTCCTGTAGGCACTTGCAAGTGTTTATAATTGTACCTATGTAGGTGCCTGGGGCTGAAGACTATGGCATTACCAGTGATGACCTCTTTTCCCTGGAAAAACCACCTGGAAAAACGTTAGTCCTATCATGGAGTGGGAGGGGAGGGGGGTAGGATCTCTCTCTCTCTCTCTCTCTCTCTCTCTCTCTCTCTCTCTCTCTCTCTCTCTCTCTCTGATTTTGCTCTCTGTTCTGTAGAAGTAGTAGAATCACATGACAGTGACATCTGTGAGCAAGAACACAGCAATAGTCTAGCATAACAGTCATAAGTCTTCTAAATTTTAAACTTATACCCACCCACAAAAATTCAGTGCTATTTTAATTAAGAGTGTAGAGTGGTATGAACTCTGTCACTTAGAAGTCCAACAAATACCACACACACTTGAGTGTGTCTGGACCATGCCAGAACTGAAACAGCCAACCACATCTCCCTTAAGTGCTGTCATGAGTGTGAGGTGTTCTCCCTATCCTATTGAACTCAGTGTCTTTATTTAGAGCTGCATAAGGCTCATGTATGTCACATGCACATATATGTTATCTCATAGCACATGCATGTAAGATCCCCCTTCCTATCTAAAGAGGATATGAATGATTGTCCTTCCTTTTGGGGGATTTTGACATGATAATATGAGGGGAGTCCTTGTAATTAACACCAGTCTTTGCTTTTGCATGCAGACTTGTGGTTGGAGCCAGTTGTATCCTTTGAATTTGTGCAATAATTATGTGGTTGCTATTGGAGATATCACACATCTTTAGGTCATCACTTTCTGTTACTCTAATGTGTAGCAGGATTTACCTCCATACTAGGGGAAATCTAGCAACAGAAATTTGAATTTTTAGTGAAATAGTGTTGCATCTCTTGAAATTAACTTGTCTGCTTTTCAACTCACAGTAGTCTGGTATTCCTTGAGCACATGCACTAGAAACTCCATACAGCAGCAGCAGCAGCTGCTGCTTCATAATGTGTAGCTTGTGTGGAAGTCCTTACTACATTGTACGTACCAGATGTGGCACTAGAATGTGCTGGCTTTCTAGCAGGGCTGGGCTTTGATACTTCTCTCATGGTACGCTCCACTCCACTGAAACTCTTCGACCAGGTACATCTGTCTGTCTCTCTATATAATATGATCATACTATCATATGAATTATTGGTGTATAGATATGGATTTGATTCGTTAATTAACATGAATACTGTTATAGTATTTTGTTATGTGTGGCTATGATTATGACCATGGGCTCACAATGCTTCATGTGATTTTCCTAGTAGAAGAGACCCATAATTTGCTATTAAATCATCAAAAATAATTTGCAATGAAAAATTAAAAATAGCAGTATTAATGTATTGGATGGAGGATGATAGGAAAGATTATTGTATGTGTATATGTGGATGCAGGATGTGGTGGATCATGTGATGCGGCACATTGAGGAGCTGAGTGGGGTACAAGTGATGAGGGGCTGTGAGCCCAGAGAGGTCAGGAAGAGAGGAGATGGGAGCTTGGCAGTACTATGGCATGACTCCCACAAAAACCAGACGATGGAGGTACATATACTGTCACATGCCAGTTACCTGATTGGTCAGTTAAGGGGTCTCTAAATCCCATAGAACCCTCCCAAGTGGGGCCCTGGGCTGTAGCATCCCGAGCGCAGTGAGGGCAAGCTACTAAGGGCCTGAAGGTTTCTAAATAGATTGTAGACCCTGTTGGTTGAGGTATTTAGACTATATGGAATTGTTTATCTTACCTCAACACGCACTTGTTCTCGGTGTCTAACTATTATGTAGAAACCTTCAAAACTGTCATTGCCATAAAGGGAGGCCCCCTCCCCCATAAGATTGCTCCTGGTTTAATCTGAGAGAGAAGTTGGCCACTAAGGCATAGGGGAAGGCATAGTGGCAAAATATAAGGCATAGTGGCAAAATATAAGGCATAGGGGGAAGAACTGAAGGCGTAGTGGCTGGGAGAACCCTGAATTACAAACAAAGAAATTGATATATTAGTATTAGATCTAGGGGAGGGGTGTGTGGTTGCTGCTGTTACGAGACAGCCTGGTACAGCCAGCCCATCACATGCCTCAGGTGTTATGTAAGATGACCATCCAATAGCTGACGACTTTTCATGATCAGACAACTTCCTGGCAGCTTATGATCATTTGCACTGACACATCCTTCCATGCTATTGCAGTGTGTCCAGCTATCTGGAGGGAGCCTTGATATGTACAGTAAGATTTTCCATGCCCACTGGTCACAGCATGAAGGAGTGGGTAGGGAAAGGGGGAGACAGGAAGGGGTGAAGTGCAAGACCCATGTGAGGTAGATGAAATGCTATCCATGATGAACCATTGTATTGTATGCAGTGTGACATTTTTAAGGGGCGAACCTGATTGGAGTGTCCAATCAGATGATAATTTAGATAAATTTTATCCATTGAATTGTCATGGAAGGTTGCTATGGATGAATTCTTGCATGTGAAGTGTGAACCATATCCTATGAAATTTGTTCTATAATGGTTAGAGTATCTCTACACCAAATTTCCAGACCACCACCAGTAGTCATGAGTTATGGTGAGCCAAAGAAAGTGATATTTGATTTATACTGTCACATGTTAATTAGAAAACTGAAAAGTTGTAATTATGGCCTTTGACGAAGATACTTGCATGAAATGTGTGTACTTAGAACAATATGGTCATGAAGTACTTAAATGATTGATGCGTGGCCTCATATGCATTTGCAGGAGACCTGGGATACAGTGCTTTTTGCCACAGGTGAGTAAAAGCTCACTCCATGGACGGGTGTTTGCATGAAAGTTGCTATCATCATTGCAGGTCGCAGGGCATGCACAAAGAGTCTGGGGTTATCCCAAGTGGGGATCAAGGTCCACTCTTCCAATGAGAAGATCTTGACAGATGAACAGGAAGCCACTAATTGTGCCAATATATTTGCCATTGGTGATGTGGCACATGTGAGCCTAATAACTATGCAAGTGACATGCATGTGAGCCCAGTAACTGTGCATGTGGCATGCATGTGAGCCTAGTACATAGCTATGGGCCCTATATGACATGCATGTGAGCCTGGTAGCTGTGCATGTGGCATATATGTGAGCCTAGTACATAGCTATGTTGATTTTAATAGCCTAATTTGAAGATGTTAGTGACAGCACTGCTAAGGATGTATGATATGCATGTGAGCCTAGTAGCTATGCATGTTGCATGTGACATGTATGTAAGCCTAGTAGCTATGCATGTGACATGCATGTGAGCCTAGTAGCTCATAGTAGCTGTGTATGTGGTGGGATAGGGTACAATGTGACATGTGAGCATAGTAGTGGTGCATGTGGTGGGATGAGGGTACAATGTGCGTGTAACATAGTAGCTGTCAATATGACATGTGTGAGCCCAGTAGAACCAAGTGCATGTTTCATAGCAGTCTACACATTCAATACTGCTTTGTGGTGCAATAACCTCTGGCTTTTAAGGAGCAATGAAAGCAATACTTTTCCCATGGGAACTGACTTTGATGTAATTAAGGAACCCAGATAGTGTCGGTCAATACTCGGCTATATCACGTTCCACTGCACCAGCATGAATGAGGATGACATCAGACACATCCTCCAACAGAAAAAAATTATGCCAAAACCACTAATCAGGTTAAATTAATGCCCATACAATTTTAATTAATTTCATTATCGTTGCTAATTAAGTGATTTTTTAATCATAATTAGCTGAATCTGTGATCATTTTTGCTCACAGAATAAATGGGAACTTACTCCTGTGGCTATCAAGGCTGGGAAAATGCTGGCTCAGCGCTTATTCTCCAAGGCACAGTATTTGATGGACTATGATTTGGTAAAGTAGGAACTGTTACTATGATGCATGGTGGTCCTTCTCAGCTAAAATCCTTTACTCTATAGCAATTGTAGAGTTTAGAAGATATGGTTTGAAGTCTTAGAAAATAATCTGTAACTGCATGTGACAAGATGTGTCAGCCAACTACATACCTCTGCATTGAATCAGTGACTGTAGTGGTTAACTCTGCACAAGCAACTGGCTGCATAATCAATGCACCATGTGATAATCACAAGTGCATTGAAATGAATGCAGAAGGTGTAGAGATAAGCATTGATACAGGCAGGCATTCTAGTGGTAAAATGTAGAGTGAAGAGGTAAACAAGTTTGCTTAATTAATGCCTTTGTGGTAGTCTACATCAAGTCTTGCTGTGACCTTTGCACTGTAGGTTCCCACCACAGTGTTCACACCTCTGGAGTTATCTGCAGTTGGACTCAATGAAACTCAGGCCATTGCTAGACATGGCTCTGATAACATTGAGGTAAGTAAGTGGTGCTCCTCTGTTATAAGATGGTAACCAATCATGATCCAGGCCTCTGAATCAAGGACAAATATTGACTCCTACCCTTGTTATTGCTTTCCAATAAAAACACTTTTTTGAGTTCCACTGTATCTAAAAGGCACACAATGGAAGCAGTATTCAGGAAGCAGCATATTATTACAATTTCCTATCTTGTAGGTGTACCATGCTCTATACACACCTCTGGAATACTATCTTCCTCAAAGGACTCAAAATCACTGTTATATTAAGGTACCGTGTTTGTTGTATTAGTGTAAGTTATACTATGGAACTCCTGTCCTTATGCTATGTTATAGTAATGCATCGTGTTGTTAGAGCTGATCTAATTCTGCTCAGATGGTGTGTTTGAAGCAAGGCGATGAGAAAGTGCTGGGATTGCACATGACAGGACCAAATGCAGGAGAAATTGCCCAGGGCTTCTCTGTGGCAATGAGGTATTATGTCTGTTAGGACTTTATGGCATATTATCATGTTTCCAGTCTAAACACTCAAGCTGCAGCTGTGGCATCTAGGGAAATGATTATTTTAGGAAATAGCAATTCTGTTCTTAATACTATGTAATTCATTGAGATGTACTGGGAGAGGAGGAATATAACAAACCTATTCATAGTGAAACCCTGAAAACCCTTAATCAGAACCCTTACATATTGGAACCCTTAATCATAATGAACCCTTACACAGTGGAACCCTTAAGCTTTTAGACTCAGTCTTATGGAACCCTCAAGTAGTAAAGGTGTTCTGGAATGTTCTATGCCAGCTTAATCAACACTTTTCCATGCTCTGTGAATTTAGCTCACTCTTGCTATCTCATCTGCCATTAGAAAAGGGTTGACTCGGAAGGACTTGGAGTCGAGTGTGGGAATCCACCCTACATGTGCTGAGGAAATCATCAAATTGAACATTACCAAGAGTTCAGGGCAAGACCCAAGTGTCACTGGTTGCTGAGGTTAAAAGTGCCTGAAGAGTGAGTAAAATGGCATTAGGGCATAAGTAGTAGTAGTAGCTGGAGTAAATCTTGGTTAGCTTATAAAGTCAGCAGACATGCACTGTTCATGCACCATTCAGTTGGCAGTGAGGTGTTATGATAGTGAAGGTTTAGTAGTAGTAGAGCTGGAGTAAATCTTGGTTAGCTTATAAAATCAGCAGACATGCACTGTTCATGCACCATTCAGTTGGCAGTGAGGTGTTATGATAGTGAAGGTTCCTAGTGGTCTTTCCAATGTATAGTTTATATTGTGTGGACAGGGACTAAATGCTGAAAGGGAGGAGACTCAGGTCAGAGGTCTATAATCAGTCTATTATGAAATGCAATGTGATGTGTAGGGTGCATACTTCATCTTCTTGGTAATCCCTAATCATTAGCCATTTCACTATACTGGATGTTATTAATACTTAATATTAATTATTGTTAATTATTTTTAAATGTTTGACAGGTTGAAGGGCTCACTTCAGGCAGTGTATATATTCTTCAGGCACAAATGAATGTGCAATTTGACAGTTTTATGCCAAGTCTCATGGTAGTTTCACACATGATAGTGCACTCAGAAATCCTTTAGGGAAAGTGTGCACTTGAAGCCTTGAACTTAGTGAGAATAATGCTACAGTACAGTATTAAGTATACTACACCTATTCTTATTATGTGAAAATAATATCAAAATACATGAATGTCATAAAAAATTGTACCTGATCAGCTGTAGATCTTATTAGGAAGAGTTTATGTAGCTGCATTATTATAGCTAGCGATCTAGGCTATAAGGGCAGCACATTCAGAGAGACCAGTTGTCTGCAACATATCCTAAACCCTCAGTGATTTGAAGAAATAAAGGTATGTTTATTTTTTAAAAATCCATGCAAAAAAACTTGATTTATTTAGTTGAAAGAGTTGGGCTTCTATGGGTGCAATACGGCGTAGAGCAGTTTCTCCAGGCGCTGCAACACGCATAATTCTTCGTATGGGATCTGCTTTGTTGGATTTGATTTCTGCTAGTGGTGGACTTGAGACTATAATGCGGTTGCACTGCAAGTGTTTACATACTATCAATGAATATCATTTATAGGTGTCGTAGTACGGTTCATTGTGGTGTGTATAACCACAGTATTATCTAAAAAGAGACCTTTATCCATATAGTATTAGTACCATAACCTAAATGCCTAACCTAGAAGAGACATGACGGTGTATCTGAGACTCCACACTGTATTGGCCTCAAACAGAAAAGCATCAGCAGCAGTTTATCAAGATGCATGGACAGGCAGTGGGTCAAGAAAGATTTATGCACCCAACATGTTAGTAGTATCTGTGATTATAGACTATTCAGTTCCTGGAAGTGAATGCATTCTAAGATGTCACATGGTGTAGTGGCTACCTAGCAGTTAGTATTATTAAAAGATTTTGCGTGCACAAAGCCCAAATAGAACTGCATGTCTGTTTATGAGACAGCAACAGTTTTCCTACACAAATTTCTTAAGTGTACAGCATAATTATTTCGAATTTCGCGCGCTTACCAAGTCTAATTATTTGCGCATGCGTGATCTTTAGAGCTCGCGCGCGCTAGCTGCGAGGCTGCGCATCGCATTAAGGACAACTTAGTTCATGTTCAGGCACGAGTTCAGGCATGAGTTTACTATTAGGTGGAGGCAATGATTGATTTGCAACGATAATGCTGCACTAGCTCTTTCCAAGCATCATGGGTAGGCCAAGAGTCTTGGCTAGCTATTTGATAGCTAGATAACAAAGGTCACATGATTTAGATCATCCTTTACCATGCCTGATGGAATATGGCCTCCTTAAATGCAGTGAGCAAATTAGCTATAAACTCAATACTGACATCCAAACTATTATAGCTGGAAAATAGAGCATGCTGGTGTGATGCTGTTTTGAGTTGTTTTTTTCTCTCTATAAAAACAAACTTATAGGAACACTGAACACCTGAAACTATATTTGTGGGATGAAAAGCAAGGAAATAAGTAGTTATAAACCACATTTGTCCATCCATTGCTGAAAAACTTGTTTCCACTGGTGAATTCCATTTTGCATATGTTTGTAGCTGTTGAGATTCCTGTGTGTAGTTTCGCAGGCCATGCTTAAATGGATGCAGTGCACTGATGGCATGGACACTGGTGGCATTTTAATGCTTCTGAGCATCTGATATTTTTTATGTCTTTCCATGTATATATGGATCCATATAATGTACAGGTATATCCCATTTAATCATATGGTTAATATTTACTAGTACATTTACCCTCATTAGTTCGAGTGAAATTAATCCTTAATTTGCTAGTAACAATATTTCTGAAGATTGTAGGCAAGCTTGATTGATTTCTACAGCGTTTTTTCAGGGTGAATTGTAGGCGCTAGGCTTATTTAAGTGGATTGGCCACCGCTAGACTGAAGTAAGGTTTTGTGGCAAGCACTACAGGTTCACACAAACAGCTTCCTACATGCAGCTGCCTGGCTGATACAAGTAATTTACCGTATGATTAATAGGCTTTTTCGTGCAATTTGGGTATAATTGCATTCGGAACTGTCTAAAATTGCACTTGGGCTTCGCCTGGTGCAATTACCTACCCAGTTCATCATGCAATTATACCCAAATTACACTCAAAAGCATGTGATTACCTATACATATATGGATCCATATATCTGCTGAAAGTATTGTCTATTATAGGAAGAGGATGTAATTATAGAGGCAATTCTTTGCTGTGTGTCCTTCAGTTAAGAAAATAACTGTATTGCCATATATAAGTCAGTGCAAGTAGCAGAATATCTAAATCTAGGATACATCAAGATGGTTGACCAGCTGTTTTGACTATTGTTCGGTGTCCTTTATCAGAATCAACTCAATGAGGTCTCAGTACATACTAATTCACACTTCTCTAATCGCAATGTTACCATTCTCAAAACATCAAGGTGCATGTATTCAAATGGATCAGAGTGATCAGAGTGTAGCTGCAACTCCCACTAGTTTGTGGGTCATGTGGGGGGGTCCGGTAGAGAATCAAGAAGTCTTCATTTACAATAAACATCATACTTTCAGTGTTCTTTTCCTACTTGTACTTGAGTATTAATTGTGCATTTTCTTTATGGGTTAGGTATAAAGCATATGACTTTGATTACAAGGACAAACACCTGATGTATAGCTATCTCTCTAATGCTCCAATACATACATCACACTAATAATTATAGATGCCTTCACTACAAAGGTAAATATTTGTATCATGCAGGGAAGTAAGGCAAAGTGTCTAGCAATCATGACCTGCTAGTTAAAATTAATATTTGCATGAACTCTATAACCAATAGAACCTGATCATGAAGTGTGATAATGTGCCGTTTGCTTTGTTGAATTTGATGACATTAATAATTGAATCAACCGCCTACCTAGTGTCCCAATAACTTCTGAGTTTTCACCAGCTTGAGTGGTACAAAGTTGTACTATACAAGTTGGAATGTTAATACTTCAACAATGCTGCATCCACCCATCTTAGATATCCTTTAGCTACTGTCACATTTGGTTTACACAACATGGATTATGTAGGACATGCAAGTTTCTTAGCCACTGCCTATTTCTCATTCCTTACGCACAATCATCCTGAAAGTATAAAGACATAGCTAGCTTCATACATTGCCATTGTCAATGTGGACTCCCTAATGTAAAACCCTAACACTTCCTGTCCCAATTACCCACTCCTGCTTAAGAAATTCCACGTACTGCATACTTTACCTCGTCCAAACTGTGGAGGACAGTTTAAATATTCTGTTTCTCCTGCCAGCAGCTGTGTGACAGAATTTGACATGCCTGAATAGCTAATGCCATGGCAACCTAATTGACATCCCAGCCAGTAAGTGTGTGGGAGTTAGAGGCTGGAATTTTATAGATTATGTGCTTGTGTCAACTTCTTAATCGCCTATAATTGAATGATCTGTACACATTAACTCTAGGTATGCAGCAACTTGGACACAGTGTTAGAGGTATTCTTGATTAAGGGTCAAGACTCTCGTCATGGTAGAATAAGTACACAGTTGAGTCAATGAGCGACAGATTGGTTCATTTAAGTTGGCTTCTTTAAACTCAAGCTATGCTGTAATGGGTGGTAATGACCCTCCATGTATATATTTTGTGGAAAGTCCTTTAGAAGGTGCTATTCTGAATTTGGCACTTGGCATTACTTTGAATGGCTTCAATCTTTCAAATGAGGTGTCCAGACTTTGACATGCTATTCAGCTACGTAGATAACAATCAGCACATGCGCAATACCTTTCCTGATCTTTATTGGAGGTTTGGAGGTTAGAATGGTAGGCTTTGTTAGGCAACATTCCCCTTAGAAAAGAGCCAACAGCAGTTAAACGCTTGATCCAGCAGTGTTGGTTTTAGCTTATCATCACCAAAAATCCTTATCATGGTTGCTGTCTCATTCTAATATGGTTGACCTATACTGCAAGCCACTAGTTCTAACCTCAACAGCCCAGCTGACTGATTATTAGGATTTTTTGAAAATTGACATTCTAGCTAAACAACTGTGGTCTTATTCCTCAGCATGTATAGTCCCTGGGAAAGTACCACAGTGACTTGGTGCAACTGTGAGCCAGCAAAAAATGTGTATCTGTGCTTACCACAGTATAACTGTGCTAGCAGTGATACACAACACTATGTGGCAGTTGCAATGTGGTTGTACTCAAATTACAATTCCTAGCTGCATTTCTCATGAATCCATCAATTAGTTAGGTGTTTTACCACTCTTAATATTACTTTGCTTCACCTCTAGCTATAGGTGTTTCACCATGGTGTTTTCTATATTAGTTAGATCACTAAAAATACATATTCACATCACATAGCTGCAGGTAATATAAAACCTGTTAGCAGTTGTCCACCTCAATTATTACTGCTAACCAGGAATGGACCCTCCTTCAGCTGATGTGTCTATGAATCTCATCTAATGGTAAATTGACCTGATCAGTCTCCAGATGGTCTTGCTGTGGCTCTTTTCGGGAGGCATTTGCATTTACCTAGGAGCATTTACGCATGGAAACAATTTATTCACATGATAAATGAGGGGAACTAAGTGAAACAAAATAAAATACACCAAAATGAGGGGAACTAAACAAAAAACACCCCAGAACGAGGGGAATTAAGACTCCAGAATGAGGGAAAACTAAAACCGAACACCCTAGGAACAAGGGGAACTGAACAACACATCCCAGAATGAGGGAACTAAAAACAGGGACTCTTTTTTATGGGAGAGGAATTTTCTAAGTGCAAGAATATAGAACCTGAAGCGTCGCACTTTTTTAAAAATGCAGAAAGGAATGTGAACCAGAAGTTTAATAATAAGCAATGTGCACAGATAGTGTGCAACTGCATGCCACTGAAGCCACCCCACCCAGGATCTACTACTATAAATTATAGTGAAGTTTTGTTTACTCTGAATCTTATGATAATATGCTGCCCACCAGATCTCCATCTCATCAGCCAGGTAGTGTGGATGTTTACATTGACCTACTACAGTCATAGCATCGTGCATCATGCACTAGCTAGGGCCTAAGGGGAATTACAATCCTCTGAAACATTATCCTAATGCTTGAATTGTGAAGTGCATTATTTGCATAATTAAAATTAATGTGGAGTTTAGCTACTTCCGCTCTGTTGGGATTGGATTGCAGTTCAATGTATTATCTCTACGAAGTAGCCCCACACAGTAATTAGTGTGACTACTGCATCAGTTTTGCACACTCAATACTATCTCTCTAGCTCTCTCTCTCTCTCTCTGTTATTGGCTGCATTGTGAGTGTACCATATGATGCTGAAATAACTGCATAATTTAATTGATCTGCACACTCCAAAGGTAATCAGTTGAGACTGGGTCATTTAGATGCACTACAGAGGGAGATCTGTTAGAATTGCTTCCTGGACAAAGGGTTGTCAGTGGTTGTGATTGAAATTTGGTTAGAATGTTTACCTTTTCTTATATGACACCAACCAAGTACCTTTCATTACTAGTCAATATGTATGAATGGATATTTCCTCTTGACAGATGGTGAATCAAAAATCCTTTGTGGTTTCCATGGTGCAGTTAGCAAGTGATTAGTATGGTCAGAATAACTAGACATTTCTGTAATACTAATAATCTGCTGACAGGTGATATTGATGAATTGGTTATGAAAAGTGAGATTCTTGTTGACTTGCCTTGCTCCTTAATCGTTACTTCCTTGGCTTCACAAAGATGTCTTTTGATATTTGAGAGTGCCTTTGAACAGAGGAGAATGGTGGTGTTTGAGGGTCAACTGTTTATGTGACAACTTGGCCACTTGTAATTGCATGTGTCAGCTTCCCACCTTGAGCTTAACACCATGAAACCTGCTAAGCTGACCGTTATTTGATATATTACATAAAATATTAATATTTTTTACTGGTCCATGCCAAGTATAATAGGATTAAGGAGTAAACACTAACAGCTGATTTGCAATATCAATGCCTAAATATAGAACAATGTTGAGTCCAGAGAATGGAAAGACCAGTCTAATTGTAACCAAGTGCACTTGGATTCGATTATCTCTTTCTGGTGGCACGTATGACGTTCATAGGACTACACTTTTTTCCCCATCTTGGTTATGTATACATAATGCTGTACATCGTTCGTTATGTGTATCGATTTAATTGAAGTTAACTAAGTTATGGTGAGTACAGAGCCCTAACTTTATGTGCATTGGATTACAGTTGTACAGAATACAAAAATTGGTTGTTTTTTTTAAAGTTAGTCAGTTAATTTGTTAATTTGTTTTTTTTAGTGGGTATCAATCTGGTGTTTTTTCTTCTCCCCTATTTGTTTCAGTAACTCACTGTGAATATCACGGAGTTAAATCAAAACAGTACTTAGTTACTAGCATCTGTACTGCTGCCACATTTCCTCCTTTGATTTGATTCATGGAGTCCACTTTGTCTGTAGCTACATATAATCATGCAGACTATCATAAAGTGTTGAGCGTAAACATGGGAAGAAAAATTCCCATTTCCAGCTGGTCACACGAAGAGTCGCTATCACAAAAATCATGGGTAACATCTGCTCTGTACGTAGTACTCTAAAATGTTGAGCCGCAAGCCCCATCTGTGACTGTGGCGAGGTAGCCAGAGGTAACAGCAGCCCATGATACATGTGAGAGTGGAGCATAACAATAGAACCAGCATGTGTACGGTACTATTTATAGTAAGAATGGTTCAAGACGTGGGGAAATTTCACAACAATTTGTAAGAGATAGCCATAAGGGGGTCTGCTGGACAGAGTACTCAAAATTTCTGTTTATTTAAGCCTCCCCAGTGCAGACTGGATTGGATCTTGTGGGTATTTACTCCATACCTTATCTTTGATGATGTGGTATTTTTTACCTTAACACTCTACACTGGTGAAGGTCTGTAGTGTGTTGTGATTGTTAGTAGTGATTAGGACCTCTCTGCTGAGGCATTTTTGATATGCATAATGATGTGCAGGAAATGGACATTGGTATGTTATTTCTGATGGTTGATGATAGAGTGATAACTGTGCAATCACCTTCAAAACCACTACAACATTATACTTTCATAAGCAATACCTAGAATTCTGTTTGAAAGTGGAGGAGTAGTAAAAATATTTTTATTATTGTCTATTTTTTTTTTTCAAGTTTATTTGATTTTGTCACATTATTATCTTGACAGATAATAATTATGACAGATAAAATGTGATGAAAGCAAATAAACTTGAAAAAAAGAAAGAGGAAAAAACAATGATATTTTGATGATACTTGTAATGGGTGCCGGGGTTTTATGGATTATAAACAACCTGAGCCCTAGGGTGCAGCCCAAAGGTGAGAGTCGTTTACAATTCATAAAACCCATGTCTCCCATGTTCTAAAGTGAGTATAGACTAGGCTAGCTACAGTAAAGTAACTTTACCTTGACGGTTAAGCGGCCGTGTTTTCTTATCTTTATGGAGATTAAATGTTGTTTCCATGGACAATGGGCAATATGACTCATTTGCCCGTTGTTCATGACGATGGGCATTATGACTTATAAACCACACGGCGGCCCTTTGATCTCACACGGGATATAAATCATATTATCATTATGAGGAAGATGGAGGGATTCAAGATATGTCCCTCACCCCAACCATAAAAAACAATAAATATCTGCAGCCGAGTACTTGTGTACTACATTCCCTAGAATGGCAATATATGGAGGAAAAAATTGGTTGTAAAAATGATTATTATAGTTCTAGGTCACTCTCAAACTCTGTATGCAGCACAGGAAGTTACGTTTCCAAACACATCAGGACCAGAGGGTCTTTTAGGGAGTGCATGCATCGTAGTGATCTGTATCATAGTTCAACACATATTGTGTTCACTTGGATACCTGGATCATTCATTATAGCTGCTATAACCTTCTCAAAACTCAAATTTCAAAAACCAGCTCATAAAGTGGCTCTGCTGGTGTTTTAAATATGAGAAAGTTAGAACAGATATAGTGAATGATCAAGTGATGCAATTAGACTTAGCATTTTTTATTGTGATCCAAGCTACAATTCCTGAAGTGATAAGGATTCTAGCTACTGAAGGTCTCTCTGCCGAACCTGCAGATACAGTTGGACTGAGCCCACTCCACTCTTTTGCTTCAATCTTATTTGGACTTAGCCTTATTAACTCTACTATAATCATGCTGTGTGGTTAGTGGAGCTGCTATGACAATCAGCTCTACTTGGCTCATTGCTTATAGACCTGATGCAGATAAATGGTAGCTTATTCAATACTGTGTGAGTATTAATTTTATTCAGCAATAGCATGTAGTCCATCTTTGAAGCAAAAATTTGTAATAAGGAATTTTATCTGAAATATCTCTCATGTAGTGTAACGACTACCATAATTGCACCAATAGGTGATTCCACCTCCATCATGTGATTTGCACACATCTAGGATAAAGGAAGCAAGCGACATATTTGGTGTTTCAATACTGTCAGTATCAGTATGGTGTGACCTGCACCTTACAGCAGCTTAGAGTTCTTCTATTTCATCACTCTTATATCAACCAGAGTGGTCTAATGAGTGGGCACTTTGACAGCTATTTTTGGAATGCTTACTATGCAAGAGTCCCTGAAGTAGTCATGGTGACCATGACTCTGTATACTGATTTCCTTATGTACTGACCACACTGCCATTTGGGTACAGTTCAGTGGTCATTAGTGGCCTCTATCATAGCCATCTTCTGTATTTCTAATGCTGAGGGTGATAGGAAGCATGATAAACTGTCACCTTCTTTTTCACATATGGATGCAAGATGATGAGGAAGAGTAACTAGTACAAATTTGGACTCAGAGTTGATATATACTTTCAGTCAAAATTATAGTAACCTCGCCATTTATGGCAAGCAAGGGACAGTCTCATCGATACCGATTGATTGTTATCGGTGCTATGCTTGCATCATGTGAAGATTATGTATGTGCAGTTAGTGTGTCCGTGTCATGCGGTGGTGAGAACTTAAAGGGTTTCATAATGTTCTATTGCTTTTACCTCCTTAAGAGAGAGCTTGACTGTGGAGACATGATGGTGGACAGATATCCTGTTTGCTCTCCTTAATGCCTGGCTTCAATATTGAGATCACACCAGCTCTGAAAGGTTTTCCATTAAGCTAAGATCATATCCTGTCACTCAGTGGGTATTTGTTATTATCTTTGTGTGCAACTGGTCATTGTAGTATTTTTTGGTGGTGGTGTGCATGAGGTAGATACTGGTATGCTTTTATAATTGCAATCATAATGCTAATTAATGGTTATTAAATTAGAAATTAATAAGATGATAGGCTAGCAGCATGATAAGAAAAAAGAATAGATTATTACTGAGAATAGCATGTTTATTGTTGTTGTTAGTATTTTCTTTTAATTATCTTTCCATTCTGAGTTCAACGGGCAATTGAAGGAAGCAAAGATTTTAAACATGCACTTTTTAACTGTACCAATAAATGCAAAGGAAGTGAGAGGAACAAATGATGAGGCCAAGCACAGCCAGTTGCATGCCTGCACCTTTGCAGACATTTGAAGAAAGGATGTGTGTACATGCCCTTATATTGATTATCTACTCTCTATGAAAATTTGTATCAGTTGGAAACTAAATTAGGAGTACAATAATAGCACATGACATTGTAGTGTCATGAGAGTATAATATAATAATCCATGGTTTATGGACACTCCAAAGTTCATACAGTTCTACTGGTAAAAGTAATTACCATTGTATCATTATGATCAGTGCAGTCTGCATGCATAATCTAGATTATAAACCTGCTGAGATGCGATTTGATTTGAGATGACCACCACATACCAAAGCCATCTTTTGATATGCACATATGTCACTGCTGCATCATACTGCAGGAACCAACTCACTTTGTTGTATGAAACACAAGCCTAACCTCATGCTTGCAGAAGCCATACAGAAGACAGGCCAGATGTGTCCTGCACTGCAGAAACTTGCCTTTATGGATTTAAATTCCATTGTATACATGCTTTAAGAGTATTAATCTTTCTGACCATTTTTATGTTATTAGTACATCTTATAATTATCAAGGACTGGAAGCTATTCACTCGAAGAGATTTTTTTCCTGCATGGTTGATCATAATTATGCAGATGGTACTAATATACTAATATGGACAGCACGTGCAACTTAATGGCTGCATGTACATCCAACATTGTGACACATTTTTTTGTGAATCTAGCTGTTAGTAGCTATAGCTCCCAGAGAGGAACAGCAAATGAGCAGAACCTTAGAACCTGTACCTGATGGCTCAATTGTTCGATTGCTTTCAAATGTTGTACACTGCTTTTTTTAAATAAGAGTTGGAAAACACCTTGGACACACTTGTAACTCATTAGAGCAGCTATATGGTATAGGATGAGCACAGGAAGTGGTGGCTTCCCCCCAACTATACCCTCTTGTGGTAGGAAATAAGTCATGTGCACAAATCAATGAATATCATTAACTATGAGGAGTATAACTTGAGCATTTTGGAGTTGTAGAAATTCAGTTGGAGTAAAAATCATCCTCTGTCTAATCTCTCAGCTTAAAAGAGTTGTGAGTAATAGTAGCTGTTTTTTTTAGAGTAAAGGAGAAGGAGTACAAATCACTCCATACAACTGATCTACAATACAACTTACACTTTTCAGTTCAGAATACCAGCTTCCTCTGACAGAGAACTCTTGGACCTATCCTGCTATAAATATTGTTTCTGCACTCTTTATAGGAGATGATTGTCATAAGGTATGTTTTCCAATTCTTTACTCTTTGCACGGGTATAATAATGTTGCATGCATCAAGTACTAACAGCTGGTTGCTAACAAGATCCAATATGCACGTATTGTTGAAGAAATGCAAGTTATGTCTATGATATGCAACAGCTAGTTTCATGGCTGATTGAGTCCGTATTTAGCTAGCTAAATATTCCAAGTATTGCAGTCCCAGCAAGAGAACAGTGTCACTAGCTACAGGCATTCTTGCCAGCAGAGTTTTGTTATAATGGCAACCAGTTACCTAGAATGTGAGTTACCCACGCAGCCATCTGCAGACTACCAGCTGTACACGGTTTATTTTAGTTAAGTGTTTTGCTATGCTAACTGTCTTGTTGTGGACGGAGGGATGAAAGTAGTAATCGTTACGTGGCTTGCAAGGAGGTTGGATCTGGTCATGTCTCTGAAGAAACTATACCAATCAGTCTCCCAGTAGGCTGCATTTCGCTGGCTTTACTGGTAATCACCTGGTCTTGGTGGCTCCCTCAAGAATTTGCTGTAGGCTGGAGCAGGGTGTTATTATCCTATGACTTTTGTTTGGAGACTGTAACCTCATTAACAGCTGATCGGTGGTGAATCTGTTATCTTTTTTTTTTCAGTTGTTGCAGTTATGAGTGTTAATGTGATTTTCATCCCGACATTTTTGAGTGGTTTGTGACGTCCATGCTGTATAGTGCAGATCACTGCTTTATATTGGATAAGTGTAGTGTGCTGTAATGGATCTTTACTATACTCACAATTGTTAAGAATTCCACCTCATTATCATGCATACTGCATCATTATTTTCGAGGTCCACATGTGATACAATTTTAAAATAAGCTACATAATTTTATTTACTTTGTTATTGTCGTGTCATGTTCAATAGTTGACCTTGGTCAAAAAGTATTATCCGCTTTTGACCTTGATCAAAAAGTACTATCCACTTGTATGCTTTCTGCAGGTAATGGCAGATGTGTCCTTGGGAGAATCTGTATTAGTCAAATGGAAAGGGACATTTAAACCAGCTACATTAAGTAAATTAGAAGAAAGTCGTATCGAAGTAAAACTTAGAGACACTGACCAATCTTTAGTATACATTTTGGGCAACAAATCTCTAAATTCTGAGAATAAGTCAACCAAAGAGGACATCAGTATTATTCCGGATACACGACCCACTGCGAATCAGTTGAATAAACAGGGTACTGCGGTCTGTGTATGCTCACCATTTGATAAAAACATTTACTACATTGGACGTATAGTTGACATAAATCAAGTCCAAGGTTCCTACAAGGTTGAGTTGGTTGAACCGATCATCAAGCCAGCTAGCAAGGGCAGAGGAAGGATCTCACATTTGTGGTGTAAAATCAACTCTTTGAGAATTATAAAGGGCATCAAATCAGCTCAGTGTATACCAGGACTTATCAACATGTATGGAACTACTTTTATCAGTGATTCTGCACCTCCTGCAATGCACACAATAGACAAACCCCTCACTTCTCAATCAATGGACGAGCCAGAGTCAAATGTCTTTAATATTGAAGTGCCTCATTTTCGTCGCACGAAATCATCAGAGCCCAAAATCAGCTCCCCTACACCTACGTATGGACCTATGCAGACCCTGGGAGCACTTCCTTCCTATCCACCACCTCTCAATTCCTCACCTCAATCCGTAGAAGTCTTCAATCAGAACTACTACTCCACCTCACCTCCCACAGCCCATCCTCCTCCTCCCCATCCCCCTTCACAACTTCCCACATCCCATGCTGCCAGTGTTCCGCCTCCCCCTCATCTCCCCCAGACACCTACGGGTGTGACGCAAACCCCTCCAGTTCCACAGTCCCCCCACCAACACATTGAATACTACAACACTCTACAGAGAGGACAGAGGATCAAACTGAAGGACTACAAAGGAGCCAAGAAGGGAGAAATCATTATCACTCCAGAGGGTGTCAAGAAGAAGTTCAATGGAAAGCAGTGGAGGCGACTTTGTGGCATTGACGAATGTTGGAAAGAATCACAGAAATGTGGTCTCTGCTCGAAGCATCTCAACTCCCCTTCTCCTAACATCATGCCTCCCGGGATGGGTGGTGGTGTGAAACGAAGTTTGTCGACTGCTTTGGACACATCAGACCCTCGCAGGAAAGGAGAGCATGGGATGTATTCTGATCAGCAGAAGAGAAGGAGAGTCCACTCGCATGGTGGAACCCCCATGAGCAGACATCTGTCCATTGATGTCTTCCCAGAAGGTGACGAGACTCGTAAGAGTATCAGTGGAGACAGCATTCCTGATGGAAGGGGTTCCAGTGTCTGGGAAGAGTTCAGCGAATCTGAACAAATAGCTGTATTCGCTCTGGGCTCTCTGAGTGGGACCTCCCGTAACAGCACTCCTTTCTCTCCATGTTCCCCTGCTATGGTATCCCCTATGACCAATGGAGATGTCTTCCACTTTGGAATGCGAGGAAGCCCCCCTCGTTTACCTGAATTTTCTGGACGATTACCCATGCATGCTTGCACCAGTGTGTACCAAAGGCCACAGAGCAGCAGGAAATCTCCTTCTCATCCTCTGAACTCACAGACTGGCTACTCGAGTTTCCCCTCTTCTGCAGGGTTTTCCAGTCCCTTCATGTACCACCCGACGGGATCTGTGTTCCAGATGCCTACGCCTGCCAATTTTGTCAACTCTAACTCGAGCAACTCAAATGATGGCATGCTCTCCCCGGCAGCTATGCAAACTTCCAGCTCTGGCAGTGATTCCAAGGTAAGTATTGCAAATAAGTATTATCCCAATTTCCTCTTATTAGCACCTCCTTTCCTCTAATTATCAGCACCATTTTCCTTTAATTATTATCAGTTTCTTCTAATCATTAGCACCTCCTTTTCTCTAATTATTGGCATCATGCTCTAAAAATTGTATCTGTCAAAAATTTTCAGTGCTGTCGACAGTGACATGTCTATTATAGGTAATGTATTAATGCATGTAAATGGAAAGGCTCTTTCTCTCTTTTTTTGGCACCGAGAGCTTAGCTCCATAAGGTACACAGTTCCCTAATGAGATTTAGTTGAAAGGTAGTTCTGTGTTTTATTTGGTCTGAGAATCCAGATCGTTACAGTATGGTGATGTTTTGATGGCAGTTGAAGTGTCTCAGACCATCTGTTAGGGAGTAGGTGCTGAGTTGACTGTGTTATGCTGGTATCAGCAGTGGTTTGACCACAGTAAATTGTGCTTGTACACAGTTACCAAGTCATCAATGCAAGCACCGACTTGCATTTTCGAAATTGGCAGGCTAATAAGTTTGCTTGTATCTTAATAGCATTAGAATATAATGACTGCAAATTACTCTTCTGAGTGTTTGGGTAGCTATATTAAGGAGCTATATCAAGGAGTTTTGGTGATAACCTCTTTGCTTGCATATCAGGGGCAGGCACATGGAAACCATTCAAGCTTTTGTCACATCCTTTAACAATCAATGTCATCCTAGTAAGGGAATTTTTCCCCCTAGAGATTTAGCTCTGGGTAGATTTCCTCCCGGCCAGTGAATTGTTGTGCATATTGGGTGATTTTCTTGGCATATATGTATGTATTGGGTGATTTGCTTGGCATGGGTAGCTGTAGTGTTTGATGTCTAGAGGTTCATTAACATGGAGGATATCCCAGAACTTCCGTCCAAATCTCAGGGGCACGACCTGCTCATACAGGGCTATTGTTGCATAATAATATTATAGGACTGAGAGAGAGAGAGAGAGAGAGAGAGAGAGAGAGAGAGAGAGAGAGAGAGAGAGAGGTTGACACCACAGAGGAATGTTGTAATGCATGGGTTGCTTCACCATATGCATCTTGGTTAAGTGGAGGAGTGGATTCAAGCCTCTGTAAATGGGATCAACTTCTCCTGTCCCAGTATCTGTGGGTGCTGTGCATCATGATGGGACGGGTATGCATGTGGGGTAGTGTTTGGGTGAGCTGGCTGTCATGCATGTGGTTGTTGAGTGTGTAGGAGGGAAATTGCTCTTAATGTAAGCAATATCTCTGTATTTGTCCCAACTGTTCTATTCAGGAAGGTCCCCTTGGTAGATCTTTCTGAGGTGTAATCTGATATTTATTGAAATAACAGTCAATCTCTCTGTGTGTCCTCTCCTCGTTTGACAGATAGACTCTTCCCAGCTAGTCCTACCCACTGTACAAGTTATTATTTGAGTTGTTGTTATTGTTGCTGTTACTATTCTCTAGTAACTTGAAACTCTGCAGCAATAATTATAGTGTGTGTGTGTTTCCCTGTAGTCCTATCAGACCACTTCTGTCACCACTGCTCTACAGACCACCACGAGTTACCCCAATGATTCCAACTGCACCTCTGGCCACTCACCAGACAGTGGCATAGCCATGAGGAGTGCTTCGTTCTCAAGCAATGACTCTTCACTTTCGCCTTGTGGGACAGCTGATGCACCCACTTCTACCTCTGACATCCAGACTTCTCGCAAACACTCTAAATCTGTTCCCGAGATAACTGACGAAGCTGCTGATGGCACTAGCAACCATACACAAGACCCACCTACTTCTGCTGAGGGATCGATGAAGGAAATGGGTGAAAAATTATCTGATAAGTCGAGTGAGTCTAAGATGGCTAGCAGCAATGCATCGCAGGATGCTTCGTATTCCAGTCCAAGTATGCGTGGAACGGTTCCGCTGAGCCATGCGCCTGCAGTCTCTCCGAAATGCAGTCCAGCCAATGCATCCCCGTTCACCATTCCAAAGGCAACATACGGCTCTGTACACCATCCCGGAGCCTACGGACCTCTCCATCCCAGCTTTCCCGCTTATCAGTGCTACAACTCGTCCAGCCCCAGCATGCCAATGCAGTCAGCCTACCCGCCTCCGACATATAATCCTTATTCGGGTAGCACTGGCTCAGCATCTTATGTTGGCTCCGGACCTCCAGGCTCTGCTCTCTATTCTCCTAACAATGCTCGACCCCCTCCTCCCTCCTATACTACACATGCACACCAGAACATGGTCAACTACATGCCTTACCCGACAAACAACATGTCCGACAACATCAGCGGGAGTAGGCAGGGCAGTGCCATGGCAGGGTACAATATTCCGACATATCCGTACAATTCTGCTGGTAATCCTCCTGTTCCGTCTACTAGTTCAACATTTTTGTCCCTTCCCAATACTGGCGTAAGTCAAGAACTGAGCCACATTGCTCTATCAACCAGCAGCACCACCACTACTTCATCTGGAATGGACTTTCAGCAATCCATGGCCAGTAATGCACAATCGCTTCCCACTTCTCCGAATCACGCTATGAGTGTCACTGGTTGTGCCAATTCAAACAGTCAAAACTTGATGCCTTCGAGCGAAAGATCACCTTCAAACAGTCCGCAGAACTCACGCAGTCCCATGGTGGGAGCAAGCGGTTGTGATTCTACGACCTGCTCAGATGCAGCTGCCCCGATGGAGCAGGCCAAGGAAGATAGTCTGTCAGGAACTGAAGAGAGTGCTGATGTACAGGAAGACATTGACATTGAACTGCACTACTACACCACAAGGTATGTTCAATGACATGACATTATGTAGCGTTGTGTTCCTTGCCCACAGCTAGTGGACTATTTTTGGTTTGGGATATAATTATTTGGTGTGTTTTATGCCAATGTGCCAAAGTTTTATTGCTGGTTGATAAAGGTCATTCCCTTGCTGTGTGAAGTAGGCAAAGGTTGCAGGGCCATGATGCAGTGGTGAGAAGCCCTACCCATGGTCTCCACACCTAACTACTAACTCTATTAGTATAATACTAATGAATTTCCTTCCATTTAGAGAGAGAGAGAGAGAGAGAGAGAGAGTTTGGCAAAGAAAAAATTCCTTGACTGAAATAAGTGGCCGTGCACTTTGCTCATTAGATGCCAATCAATTGAATTATGTGAACAGCTGTAGCTCTTTGCCAGTCAAAGCAGTGACATCATCCTTAGTCTCAACATTTCCTTTCTGTCCCTGTGTCATTCTGCTGATCAGGCTTGTGTGAGTGCATGCATTCAGTAATGATATAAAGATTTATGCATTCAGTAATGATATAAAACTCTTGGTTCTCCCTTTGTTCTTTATATGGGAGAATGAGTATGGATGTACTGATGCCACGTGCTGTCTACATAAATTGTTTCTTGGTATGATAGCTACAAAGTTGTAGTGATAACTTCCTTACTTGTCGTCTTTCCTCTCTCTGTGGTGGCGTGCTTCACACTGTGTGTAGTGATCGAGTGAGTGTGTGAGTGACACATGCCCTAACCTGTGAGTGAAGTTATGACAATCATTGTTCCCTCTCCGCCCGTTACGACTGCAAGGCAGCTGAGGTAGTAACTCCCGAGGGAGATCATCTCTCACTGCCGTTCACTGTAACCTTTCTGATGTTCACAAACATTTGACTTAACTAGTTTCCCAGTCCTTTCTCGGGAAGTAACTGACACTGAAAATGAGATTTTCTACTTTTGTGGCCTCAGGGTATAACATTATTATAAGCTAGTGAAATCCACCTGGGTATTTCTCTTGTTTCTCCCGGCTCTGTATCAGGGAATACAAACCAATTGGCCACTGTTGAGAGGAAATCAGAGGTTAGCTTTGTAGGGCCTCATGACAAGTACTACCTTATCCTATAGTTTTGATGACACATATTTGAGTTCAATCAGGTTGAGGAAGTAGCTAATTGACGTTGTTATGAGAATTCATCGAATCATTGAATTGGAACAGATGGTCAGAATAGGATGGAAATATAAATATGGAATTGCTTACAAAATTTTTTTTCCTATGTGAAAATTTCGTATTTATGATTTTTACTGTTATTACTTACACAGTTGCCGTAAGCGTTTCCCTGAGCGTACACAGTGGTGTCTAAACTGCCAAACCAAAAGAGGAGGATGCAAACACTTCAAGAGAAAGTGACCAAATACAAAGCCACACCCCCTCCCCGTATGAAAACCTTGTAAGTGCCACAGCCCCTCACTTCATTCACTCAACTCCTTTACAACACATATCTCTTTTATACTTTTTGCTGCATAGATTGATAATTATTGCTCACAAAAAATAGCAATATTTGAATTGTTTTATCACAAGTATTCTTAGGTATTTCTTTATTTTTTTATGGGAAAAAACATGACTTTATTATTATTATTATTTTGTGATTGTTTCATTGACAAAACTGTATGGTGTACATATGTTTGTTGTTTTTGTTTGTTTGTTTGTGTGCACCATCATCAACCAGGTTCTCTCCTAGTATCTCCCCCTTAACAGCAGTGTGATCATCACTTCCAACACTTGTAACTCAAGAAACTAATTTATCAAGCACTATTTTTTTTGTCTTGCTGATTTTTGTACACTTTACGTTGGATAATTATAATGTATTGGTTGACACTTTACTTATGGTCACTTACAAAAATAGTATTTTGAGAATTTTGCCCCACAAAATATAACAGTAGAGAACCATACTAATTACAGTGGTGGTGCAGAATTGAGTGATGAAGGAGCTGTTGAGTTGTCAACATTTAACAACTCAGAAGAAGTGCTGGTGTCAGGTTTGACCATTGGCACACCATGTCTCTTGGCTTGAATCTGCATGGTAATAATAATATAATAATAACAATAATAATAACAACAATAATAATAATAATAAATAGGTGACATCGTATGGGTAATGGTCACCTCAAAGGGTGCCTCTTCCAATGGGGTAATGGTCACCTTAAAGGGTGCCTCTTTTAATGGGTGATGATAATGCAAAGGGTGTCTCAAGTACTAGTCCACATAGACCTCTTCCATAAATACCTTCACAAACAGAGTGACTCGAGATGATGTACGGGAAAAGGGTCTTTTTTTTTCAGAGCAGAATTTAAATGGTAATGTGGTGAGCTGTCCACACTTCAGGGGTTTGGACTTGAAGGGCTTCATCATACAGAGCATGAAACCAATTAAGTATAGAGGTGGTAAAGATCATCTCCAGAAGTTCTTCTTATAGAGAAGTAGTCTCTCCAGTAGGTTTCACCATTATAATTCAGTGGGTGGAGAAGAGTGTGCAGAGGAGTGTGGGTGGGTGGATGAGAGTGAGAAGAGTGTGGGTGGACAGAGAAGAGTGAGAGGAGAAGAGAAGAGCATGGGAAGTGAGAGTGGAGAGAGCGAGTGGAGAAGAGTGTGTTACATTGAAGAAGGTGGGTGGGGCTTATTTAATTTCAGGGTGGAGAAACCATCTCATCTCAAAGTTTGAAACTGTCACAATATCATCAGATTTGCACACAGCAAGCCAAATTATATCCTGATGCAAAAAAGGCACCTCTCCCTTTCCATAAGTGTTCACATTGTGTGCCTATTGTGTTGTCTTTATCTTGGTAACGATGTGAACTCTAGTACTACATTTTGACCTTATTACAACAGTGCCAATGCTATGAATTCATTAACCAAAGGAAGTGCAGAGGGAAATATCACTAACAGGAAAGCAACAAGAGGTCAAGTCATAACTGTGGAAGGGACTTAGAGGTGGCTGGTGATATAGTGGAAGGCAGCTGCTGTTGCAGCTACTGATTGATCACCATTACAGAGTGATATATGTAGGGAAGGTGCTTACAGGGAAGGTGCTCAATAGCAGCTGATCCTGCAATCCAAGTTAAAGTTCATGTGTGTATGAACTGAAATGAATCTGATCTGGAAGGACTAATGGTGATGAAGCTCGTATCTATACAGTTTATAATAATGAGATTGCCATTGGCCTAATCTTGTATATAATTTTTTAAAACCATTTTAGCTGATTTGACTTCATCGCAATTAAAACTTAAAATGAGTTCACCATTATTCAATCCTTCAGCTGGCCTCTTTTGGAATCTTTTTGCTACTAGCATGGTCACAGTTGACCTGACCTGAGTGGACTGTTAACGTTAACTTGGGAGTGATGTACTGACCATTCTCTTCTTGCAGTCCTTGTAGACATCGAAGTATTGTTGACAAGCATCTCTATTGTAGTTATTCTTCTCAAGACATTTAAAAGATGCCTTTTGTTCCTGCATGTAAGTATCCATGTACACAACAAGGTATTAGTATGCAAGGTATGGTGAAATACTGTCATTATGCATGTGGTAAGTGGTCTTTCTGCACATTTTCATTCAATAGCTGGGATCTAATTTTTTTACCACGCATGAGATTTCTCCATAGCCAGGATCACGAAGTCAAAGGAGAAATCAGTGATGCAGGGTTACAGCCAGGATGAATGCAAAGAGTGGGGGTTTAGGCAATAAGGGGGTCCAAAAACATAGAATGATCTAGGGAGTGTATATACGAATTCAGTGACTATAGGGTGGGGGGAGGGAGAAATAGAACGGGGAGCACCACTCTTCCATTCTTTGACTAGAACACTGATAATGAGAAAATGGACATTATGACTTCGTCTGCTTATTAATGCAGTGTGAAATACTTCATAGCCCAATAAGATACTGAAGTCTGTGGGGCTTTCTTAACCCATATTAAATAATAGTGGAGCCTGGTCGGTCATGAGGGAGGGGGTGTGGCTACGTTCATTGTCCCTTCTATGCTCAACTATAATAATTATTATTAGCTTACTAGAATACTTACTACTATGCAGGGGTTGGATTTAGGGTCGTTCATTCGATTTCCAGACTGATAGGACGACATTGTCCTTTGAAGGGACTGGTATAATCGGTAAAGATCTCCGCAATCACAAACGCATCACACACTATAATTTAAATCTTCACGCACTTGACGTTACTTTACCAATTATCACCTCCCTTTTTATGCATGTATAAATAAAAACTGACTAGATTGTAATACATAAGATGGAGTCAAAACGTGTATAGAGTATACAGTAGAATGGGAAACATGCTCAAGTTATGGTATAAAAATCGCTGTTCTTACAATATGAAAATAAATATCAGTAAAAAAGTTTCAAAATGGAGATAAAAAAGACAACAATAAGTGCTACGTACATCAAGTAAGACTCAGCTATAACAAGCTATAGCAGTCAAGTAATAAGCTATCAGTGTGAAGATAAGCTCAGTTGAAGCAGATATCCTGGAAGAAGTAGTCCTGGTAGTTATAACGGACTGGCTGGACGAATGGTAATGTTTTCTTCACTGTGTTGCTGCTCTTGAACTCAACTTCTCTCATCATGCTGAACTGCAAGGAGCATATTAAAAGACAATAGTACTATGTACAGCAATGGTGCCATGGTAACTGCGAGACTTACAGGATTGCAGTTGGAAAGGACTACTTTCATGTCTTTGCTCTTTGTCAGTTTGACCTCAGCATCATCATCTTCATCAAATGGAGTAAGTCTAAAGCAGTCAAGGACAAAACAGACAACTTTAAAATTCTGACCAAACAAACACATTACAGTGGAACTCTGAAGTGCATAAATCAGGACATGCCCCATTGCAGTATATCTGAAATAAACACACCCCTCTAACATCTGTGTTCCATTGCAGCATAGATATTTTCCCCCTGAAATAAGCACACTCCTCCACCATCTGTGTCCCATTGCAGCATAGATATTTTCCCCCCTGAAATAAGCACACCCCTCTACCATCTGTGTCCCATTGCAGCATAGATATTTTCGCCCTGAAATAAGCACACTCCTCTACCATCTGTGTCCCATTGCAGCATAGATATTTTCCCCCCTGAAATAAGCACACCCCTCTACCATCTGTGTCCCATTGCAGCATAGATATTTTCGCCCTGAAATAAGCACACTCCTCTACCATCTGTGTCCCATTGCAGCATAGATATTTTCCCCCCTGAAATAAGCACACTCCTCCACCATCTGTGTCCCATTGCAGCATAGATATTTTCCCCCCTGAAATAAGCACACCCCTCTAACATCTGTGTTCCATTGCAGCATAGATATTTTCCCCCTGAAATAAGCACACCCCTCTACCATCTGTGTCTCATTGCAGCATAGATATTTTCGCCCTGAAATAAGCACACTCCTCTACCATCTGTGTCCCATTGCAGCATAGATATTTTCCCCCCTGAAATAAGCACACCCCTCTAACATCTGTGTTCCATTGCAGCATAGATATTTTCCCCCCTGAAATAAGCACACCCCTCTACCATCTGTGTCCCATTGCAGCATAGATATTTTCCCCCCTGAAATAAGCACACCCCTCTAATATCTGTGTTCCATTGCAGCATAGATATTTTCCCCCCTGAAATAAGCACACCCCTCTACCATCTGTGTTCCATTGCAGCATAGATATTTTCCCCCTGAAATAAGCACACCCCTCTACCATCTGTGTCCCATTGCAGCATAGATATTTTCGCCCTGAAATAAGCACACTCCTCTACCATCTGTGTCCCATTGCAGCATAGATATTTTCCCCCCTGAAATAAGCACACTCCTCCACCATCTGTGTCCCATTGCAGCATAGATATTTCCCCCCCTGAAATAAGCACACCCCTCTACCATCTGTGTCCCATTGCAGCATAGATATTTTCCCCCCTGAAATAAGCACACCCCTCTAACATCTGTGTTCCATTGCAGCATAGATATTTTCCCCCCTGAAATAAGCACACGCCTCTACCATCTGTGTCCCATTGCAGCATAGATATTTTCGCCCTGAAATAAGCACACTCCTCTACCATCTGTGTCCCATTGCAGCATAGATATTTTCCCCCCTGAAATAAGCACACCCCTCTACCATCTGTGTCCCATTGCAGCATAGATATTTTCTCCCTGAAATAAGCACACCCCTCTACCATCTGTGTCCCATCGCAGTATAGATATTGTTCCTCCTCTGTGTCCAATTGCAGCATATGTATCATTCCCACCTGCCCTCTATCATTTCACCCTGAATGCTGTTGTATTCAGCTGGTTACCTGAATGGTCCCTGAGCAGTGCATGGTAGCCGGATGGACTGAGAGACTTCAGTGTGGAGAAGGTGGAGGTAGTTGATCTGAGTGAAAGAAGTGGCGTTCTTCACACAGGTGTGCGCGCTCTTCTTCTCAAAGTCACAGTAGGTCTTGATGGCATCCAGAGAGGAACCCAGGTTGGGATCGATGGTGTAAGTGCCACTTGTGGCGGCTGGGTGTTCTAGCTTGATGTCCTGACAGGAGCGGGCCACTTTGGTCTCTGAGATCTCCTTCATGTCCTTCTGCATCTCACTCAGCTCCACAAAGAGGAATTGCTAAAATTCACACATACAAACATCAGTTCTCGGCACTATTGCATATGCAAAATTTTTAATTAAGGGGATGTATAGTGTTTCCCCCCAGTATACTAACTGCAGGACAGACTTGCACTGATGCTGCAGAGCCTCCACACACACTTACATGAATTAGCTACTTGGACCAGCTTGCTGTTCAGAATGCATAGGGAAGGCTGTTGTCTCAAAGACTACTTATATACCATCCTGTTCAACTTCATGAAATGGGTCTATGGCATTAATTGACTTATATTCTCATGAGCACTCTGTTTGAAAGTACAGCTAGGGGAGACTCTGGATCATGGTATTTCATATTTCCCCTCGAAGAATTTATTCCAGCATTATTGATAGTCTCTAGCATTATTAACCCTCTCAATCTTCTTCAGGTTGAAGGTCTCATCTTTGCCTCGGTAGAAGAGTGGTCCCTTGGTGGAATCTCCTGGAGGTCCGGGTGGCCCAGGAGGTCCATTACGTCCTGTAGGTCCCTGATCTCCTTCACCACCGACAGGTCCTGGTGATCCCTTCTCTCCCTCAGGTCCGGGGTTACCTTCAGGTCCACCTGGTCCAACATCTCCTTTAGGTCCCTATTGATGTCATAGACAAGTATCACAAATACTCATTAAATTTTATGACCAGTTGCCCCTTCACTGACCTTTGGTCCCTGTACACCCTGGGGTCCCTGGTTCCCCTTGGGTCCTTGGACTCCCGCAGGTCCAACACCTCCATCAAATCCGGGATCACCAGGATGTCCCTCTTCTCCCTTGTCTCCTTGGTCTCCCTTGTCACCACGAGGTCCTGCTACTCCAGGCTCACCCTGCACATAAACACAGACACAGCCAGTTATGTGCATTGGTGGTACAGCTATCTTCCAATTTCAGCAAAACTCGTGGTTTGGCCAAAATTCCACACACTCACTAGCACTTTTTGTTTGCTGAATTTGCAAGATTGCTGCAAATCGCTGTACGCACTAGTAAAAACTTTATACTGCAGGCTTGAGTATCTAAATACATATTATAGGATCACTTACAGGTGCTCCAGGTACTCCAGAAAATCCGGGACGACCTGGGTCACCGTTAGCTCCATCATTACCGGGGGCTCCTCCCTCTCCAGCTTCACCAGGACTTCCAGGGTTGCCCTATGTAAATTAATAGGTACAAAATGCACAGTTCACATCTACTCTCAAATCTGCAACATCTCGTTCACATCTTGACAATAGTCTCAGTATTGTTACCAGCTCAAATTCAAAATATCCACTGCAATGGTGCAGGTACATTACTAGGTATCTTTTCTCACCCTCTTTCCATTATCTCCAGCTGTTCCAGGGGGGCCAGTAACTCCTGGACGACCCTTAGATCCAGGTTCTCCAGGAGATCCAGGGGGTCCTGGTGGACCAGTAAGTCCTAGTCGTCCAGACTCACCCTTTGGACCATCTGCTCCTAGTTCACCTTTGATACCCTGTGCAACAGAAAAATCTGTCATATTTCAGGGCCTCAGAAATAGGTTCATCAAAGCAATAAATCCAAAGCTAATGTAAATGCAAAGAGGAAGATTCTTCCTGTGCTTTATGCATAGATTCATTGCCTACTTTTTCTGGTATCCACATTGAAATGCTCCACTAACTACATCTTTTATTGGCTTGAAGTTGAATTGTATTCTGGGCTATTAGCCTCATACAACCCAACAAGAGCCTGAGTTTGAGGCTTTTAGCCTTGTACAACCCAAAGCCAGAGTGTGAGGGTATTAGCAAGAGCCTGAGTGTGAGGTAATTAGCCTCATACAACCCAACAAGAGCCTGAGTTTGAGGCTTTTAGCCTTGTACAACCCAGAGCCAGAGTGTGAGGGTATTAGCAAGAGCCTGAGTGTGAGCCTTGTACAACCCACAAGAGCCTGAATGTGAGGCCATGATGCACATAACCCAGGCCTAGGTATGAGGTTACACTCTATGTACATATGTACGCATGCTTAAACTATGGAGTAAGTTACTGACTGGTTCTCCTTTCATTCCCTTTGTTCCTTGTGGACCAGCATGTCCTTTAGCTCCTTGACGCCCTAGGTCTCCTCTTTCTCCAGGTAAACCACCTCGACCAGGTTGTCCCTACACAAAACAGCATGAAACTGGCCAGCACCATGTAAAATAGGCTATCTCATAAGTCATTTGATTGGTCACATGCAGCATGCAAAACTTCCAGTATCCTTGAAGTACTGAAACATTTGTGTGGTCATTTTTCTTGACATGGTCTAGTGACTGGCAGTCTTACATATTTCTAGCACTGAAGTAGAAATACATTGCAGTAACAAAGTGGAAGCTGGGTGATTGATGACATAGATTGCCAAGTTATCAGTAAGTAAAGTTCTTGCCAATCACAGGTCAATAATACATTAGTGTGTGTTTTGGTTATAAGCTCACAGATTTTCCCTGTGCTCCTTTAGCTCCTTGTGGTCCAGCTTGTCCAGGCAGTCCTGGCTCTCCGGTTGGTCCAGCCCGTCCCTTTGCACCAACAGCTCCAGGCTTGCCCTGAAATAGTATAGATAGGTAGCTATGGTAACTGAATTAATACCTAACATTTCAATTTTAATTTCACTGTTTCAGCTTACTTAATACTTGAAATTAACTTTTACACTATCAAAAAATGACAATAATTATTTTTCATTGTCGAGCATGATAATGAAAACAATTTAAACAACCAAGAAACCATTTCCCACTTATGGTAGCTATTATAACAGGGTTCTTACTGAGCTTCCAGCTGCTCCTGGTTTGCCCTGAGGTCCAGTTGGTCCGGCAGATCCAGTTGGCCCAAGGGGTCCATCCTGTCCAGGAGGGCCACGAGCTCCCTTAGTTCCCTGGAAACAGTATTAACAGTGCAGTCTAACAATCAGTAAATCATACCAGTTACATACATAGCAATTAGTAGGGGCAGCAACAAACAAAATGTGGTACATACAGTATACACATCAAACTACATCTTCAGAACAGATTTTGCTCGAGGGGGGTCGTGAAAAAATTTGAGGAGGGGCAACTACAAACCAGTACATGTATGTGGAATTCTATTATAATCTCATTACTAATTCCTACATTCAGAGGGGGCAGAAGCCCTCAATGGAACCTTTGCTAAAGGATACTTTGAAGCAAAGGATTGACTTTGGTCCGAAAAAAAGAGTTTACACTCAAGGGGTTGATACTTTTCTATCTCCAAGAGAGGACAGTCTCTCTACAAAAGCTGTCTCAACATAATTATGCACTTAAATCATATCCCATACTTCAAACTACTGAAGTCTGTATCATCAAGCTACACCATTCAAAGAAATCAATTGTTTGATTGAAAAACATTATCCACCTGACAGGACTTACAGGTGCTCCACTAAGGCCGACAGGTCCCTTTCCTCCTACATTTCCCACGGGTCCAGGGGGTCCAGGAACACCAACAGATCCTGGAGGCCCTGCAGGTCCTTTGTTGCCTTGTGGACTGGGAACACCAGGTTTGCCGGGCTTTCCAGGAAGTCCTCGTGGACCACTGGGTCCTGCCTGTCCTGTAGTTCCTTGCTCTCCAGGTGCACCAGGGTCACCCTAAAGAAATCAAACAGATTGAAGATGATGTTTAAGAGTATGGACAAACAACCTGTTTATGAGAAAATGATGACACTGAAGTTATTCACACTCTTACTAAATGCTACTAACTGATGAGCTCATAATACTTTCTCCCCCACCAGCCAGAGCTTCTGGTAACAGGATTTTTCCGGTCAAAAATGTCAGGACAAAGTGTCCTGCCAAATGTCCAGTCAAATTGGATATGTTAGGATATCTCGTCTGGACACTATTGATTTCTTATCAGAAGCACTGCTGGCACCCCACTCCATAGTAACCATAGTGACACTTACAGTTGCACCAGTTGGTCCAGCAGTTCCTCTGTTTCCTGGAACTCCCTTTGTTCCCTGTAACCAGTACATAGAGTCAAAGTGAATAGAGGGAGGGACTGTACTGATAGAACTTACCCTGTCTCCTTTGGGTCCAGGAGGTCCACGTGGGCCTTGATCTCCAATTTCTTCCTTTTGAGGGTTAAAAAGTGATCACAGTTATAATTATTGGCAAGGATGTTACAATCTATGATCCTTACTGCTCGTCCAGGCTGACCAGTAGGTCCGGCAGGTCCTGCAGGTCCACGGGAACCCTAAGAGATACACATTTAAAGTTGTCACTGATATTTAAGAATAGTGTATTAATTGCTACAAGCTAGAGTGGAAACTATAATAAAGAATGTGCTAATGCAGAAAAAAGGCTGACTGGCTTATTCCAGTATAGTATGCTTGTTCTTGACTTATTCTTACAGGTCGTCCTGGTTGGCCATCTGCACCACGGTCTCCTTGATCTCCAGTCTGTCCTGGTTTTCCGGTTGGACCTCGGGGCCCTTTGGCTCCACGAGGACCATCTGGACCCTTTAGAATAACAAATGATAAGCAGGATGATTATTAGAGGAACCTGAAATCCAGTACAAAAGGTAATACCTAGGTATGTGTTGAAATAATTGGTGGAATGCTTACAAGCTACATACGAAATGTACGAGATAACAATTATATATAACTCAGGAATGAAGGGTGTACAATTATTTCAACACCATACCAATAATTTAGTTTCGGATTTTTGCTCCACAAGTCCCCTTTTCTTAAGTATTTATCACATTTCATTGTTCATTGTTCGACCAATTAATTTCATCATAAAACAAGTAATCCTCTCATGTATGTACACTGAATGCCCTTAGGGTACACATGTCTTTAGGGTATACAGGTTAGTATACGCCTTTAGGGTACATAGGTTAATATACGCCTTCCTTTAAGGTACACAGGTTAGTATATGCCTTTAGGGTACACAGATTAGTCTATGTATAATCTCTGCCTCAGTGCTCTCACCTGTGATCCAGCATCTCCAGGTGCACCTACTGGTCCTGGATCTCCAGCTTCACCTGTGGCTCCTTCAGTGCCTGGATCTCCAACATTTCCACCACTTCCACTAGATCCCTACAGCAAGTTACGTAACTATGCAATAGCCTGTTATGCACAATGCCATAAAAAGAGTCACTTCTCATCTGGAAGAAGTTGCACTATTTGACTGGTAAGCTGTACCCTAATTTACTAGGGAAAATTTTTTCTGAAGTTAAATGTACCCTTATCACTTGATAGCACTCACAGGAAGCCCAGGTTCTCCATTGGGTCCGGTATCACCGGTTGCTCCAGGCTGTCCTTTGGGTCCTCTCCCACCCTTGGGTCCTTCAGGTCCAGAAGCCCCGGGAGTTCCACGGGGACCAACATCTCCAGCAGGTCCAGCGGGACCCTACAGGGAAGTGGATTATCAAATGTATTGAAACTTCCAACATTATATAACCCGTCAGTGACTTAATAGTCATCTGAGTTAAATACATACCAGTACGTAGCAGGCCACACCTGTCGAGATGAGAAATCTCAAAGACAGAACCCGTTATTAATAAACCTCACTCATAAAAGGGCTACCTCTGTATAGAAGCCACTTTGTTACTGTTAAAATCAGGTTACATAAATCAGCTACCCAGACTTGCGTTATCACATCACACTTTATATATACATGCCTACACTATTATGCCCACTTATTAGTCACAGCAATGAGTTTATGTAAATGAACTCACTGGAGCACCAGTTTCTCCTTGATGTCCGGGTTTTCCAGCTTCTCCGGGTGGGCCGGGATTTCCTTTAGGTCCAGGGGTTCCAGGTTCACCATTTGGACCAGGTGGACCAAATGCTCCAGGACTGCCATTAGCACCATCCTTTCCATGGGATCCTTTAGCTCCCTAACATTAGAGAGATAAGAAATGCGTATCATGTATGTAGCAATGTAAGCAAGCCAGCAAGTACTAGCAAGTACTAGCAAGTACTAGCAAGTACTAGCAAGTACTAGCAAGCAAGTACTTGCTAGTACTAGCAAGTACTAGCAAGCAAGTACTAGCAAGTACTAGCAAGTACTAGCAAGTACTAGCAAGCAAGTACTAGCAAGTACTAGCAAGTACTAGCAAGTACTAGCAAGCAAGTACTTGCTAGTACTAGCAAGTACTAGCAAGTACTAGCAAGTACTAGCAAGTACTAGCAAGCAAGTACTAGCAAGTACTAGCAAGTACTAGCAAGTACTAGCAAGCAAGTACTTGCTAGTACTAGCAAGTACTAGCAAGTACTAGCAAGTACTAGCAAGCAAGTACTTGCTAGTACTAGCAAGTACTAGCAAGTACTAGCAAGTACTAGCAAGTACTAGCAAGTACTAGCAAGCCAGCAAGTACTAGCCAGCAAGTACCTGGCTAGTAAGATATGATTCTATTGAAGGCTCTAATATTGAGCACATTCTATAAAGATCAAATGGAAAATTTGCATGGAGCAGATTTAGGGTTAATGTTTTACACTTCATTTGTGTACAACTGCTCCTCATATATAGGCATACATACATAGCAAGGGAAACCAACCACACCCACTAATAGGTTTCTGAATTTATTTAATGGGTGCATGTGGTCAGTCCCACCAATCCATTGCAGATAGGTATGTATGTAGTACTTACAGTAGGTCCATGGTCTCCATGAGGTCCCTCGGGTCCTACAGGTCCAGCTGGGCCCTGCAGTAGAAAGAATTATAATAGAGCCTTGTATTTTAATATGCTCTCTTGCTTGTTTCCACTTCAATGAACTCACAGATGGTCCTGGCTGACCCTGTGTGCCAGCAATGCCAGGATATCCAGGTCTTCCAGGATTGCCAGGTGCTCCTCGGTCACCATTGGGACCTCGAGATCCAGGCCTTCCAGCTGCACCCTCTTGGCCTGGGTAGCCATCTTGACCCTATAGCACATATCCCTTCGTTAGTACTAAGCACAGAAATGTTTGTCATAGCTACTCTGGAGACTTGACTCACATCAGGTCCAGGGTTTCCAGCAGCTCCCTTTTGTCCTTTGGCTCCTTTTACTCCCTTTTCTCCATTGACTCCTGGTTGGCCATCCAATCCATCATGTCCAGTGGGACCCTAAGGTGGGTGGAGTTGAAGAAATACCACAATTAATATTAAACACTAACGGAAACAGTCTCCTTGCAATCCTAAACACGTTACAATGTGTTATAAAATCACTAAATGTGGCCTTCAAATAGTAAAGATAACGTCACATTTATATACGACTCAACTGTACCTTTGGTCCCAGAGGTCCAGCAGGTCCCTGAGGTCCATCCAATCCTGAGGACCCCTGGTCACCAGGTGGTCCGAAAGTTCCTTTATGACCCTTGAGTCCACGTTCTCCCTATATATGTTGGATAATGAATACATACTACATCATGTGACGTCCAACACATATGTCTCAGTCTAGCTACAAGCTTGTAAATCAAGGGAAACTTTGGCCCCCCCCCCAAAAAAAAAAAAAAAATTTTCTTTTCGCTCATAATTTTTAATCCATACTGGTGATTTTGGTATCGAAATGGTGTGTGCTTTCTGCTCTAAGTTTAGTTTGTACCTACCTATAACCTATGTCAAGTTATGAGAAAAAAGTATAGAAATTCACTTAATACTTTAAGACAATCCCATTTCCATTGACTCACAGTCTTTCCCTTGTCTCCTGTGACTCCCTTGTCTCCATCCATTCCAGGGGCTCCCTTTGCTCCTGGTTGACCTCTGGGTCCTGGTGCTCCAGGTTCTCCAGTCTGTCCTTGGATACCAGTGTACCCAGTGGGTCCTTGAGGACCTCTGCTCCCCTACACCATTATTATGATTAATAAAACATAATATCAAAATTAGAGAAGGATAGGGTTAGCTTACCATCGGACCATTTGGTCCTTGAGCTCCAGCTAGTCCATTCGCACCGTTCTGACCAGCTGGACCATCCTTCCCGTCAGCTCCATCTGCACCTTTTCCCCCTTCTGCTCCAGTAGCACCACGAGCGCCAGGGGCACCAGGTGCTCCCTACCACAATAAAAATCATTTCCTTATTACTTTAAGAGTATAATAACAAACCTGTTGTCCTTGAGGTCCTTGAGGACCAGTGTCTCCAGCATCCCCAGGTGCTCCTGGGTCACCAGCATATCCAGATGGTCCATCTGGTCCATCAGGTCCCTATGGGAAAATCGGTATATTAATTAAAATACGTATGTTGATATGATGTGATATACTCCTCTACCCAATAGCCCTTCACTCTTTAAAGGACAATTTAAATGTGTACAAAAGTATCAATAATAAGTATGGGAATCATGCAGCTTATTCAAACCTCCTGCTGACTGTGCTTACTTTTCCTCCAAGTGATCCTGGTCCACCTTGGTTTCCTGGTGCTCCAGGGACACCCTGCAGTTAATAATAACAAGTTGACCTGAGGCTATCTGCCCCATCAATCTTTTATACTTATGTTGCTACATGGTTGTCTATAAGAATCAGGGTTTAATTCAGAACTTTGCTCAAGGGGGGTTAAATGCCTAGTGAAAAAAATTTGAGGAGGGGCAACTGGAACCAGTACATGTATGCGGACCTCATTACAAAAGCTAGCTAATTCCTTGGGGGGGGGGGAGGGGGGCAAGCCATCGTTAGAGGGGGCAGAAGGCCCCCCTCACCCCCTTGAAATAAACCCTGAGAATAATCCCATTGGATCCTGAAGACACCTCACCCTCAGTCCAGGTGCTCCTTGTTGTCCAGGAGCTCCAGGTTTTCCTTCTGAACCTTTAGGTCCAGGTCCTCCTTGAGGACCATAGGGGCCGGGGTCTCCCTGTAAAAATTAAGTAGACAATTCAAAAGTAACAAAGTTACAAAGCTATTGCAGTGTCACAATGCGCTATCTTCCATTTCTTTATGACTTTGGTATTACTGTACCACCCCTCTTTATGGATTTTGTGGAGGTGGGGGGGGGGGGGGGGGGGTCCACAATCCAGTTTGCTATGATCCTCCACTTACAGGGAATCCTTTGCTGCCAGGGAATCCAGGAATACCATTCAGACCATTCTCTCCACGGGGGCCAGGGTCTCCACGGGGACCAGTGGGTCCTGCTGGACCTTGAGGACCCTGAAAGAGAATGGAGATTATGTTTGAATCAGGAGTGTTTCGTTCCAACTTACAGGCTTTCCAATTGGGCCAGGTGTACCGGATTCTCCACTTTTCCCATCTTCTCCCTACGTATTTTCAACAGTAAAAGTTAGCCATACCATTTTGGATACTTTAATTATAAGTTAATCTATTTTAATAGTAGTCATCTGCTCTTATAGACTCAAAATAGCTAATTTAAAAGCAGCTACCTTTGACTCAATTTTTGATATACTACATCCCATCCTCTTGGGGGTGGGGAGAAAAGAGTTTAAATTGACCAGCCTAGTGGATTTCATGGGGGGGAATCATATGGTTCATACTTCAATTTTTGCAAAATCATGCACCATAATAATTGTGGTCTTACTGGGTGTCCACGAATTCCCTTTGCTCCTGGGTGTCCTGGTAGACCAACGGGACCCTGTACAATACCATTATCAGTCTCATGTACACTTCTCTGCACTGAATTCTCTAACTCACTGGTGGTCCAGCAGGTCCTGGAGATCCTCTGCTCCCACGGTCACCAACAATAGGGATGATTATGGGGGCCTTGCTATCTCCTCCCTTTAAAAAGTCATAGTGAAGAATGCTCACATCAAAAAGGCTATGAGATTGACACTGTAACTTTACAGCTGAAACTCATATCATTATGAAATAGCAATGGATGTCCATCTCCACGCAAACACACGTAAGTAACATTACTAAAGTCTATTTGCATTCACTCAATCTCTTGATCCTTCACTATATCTGTTTCTCAATTCTTGACAAATTTTCACACTTAAAAAACATCAGCAGAGGAATGATTGCCTACTCTGTGAGCTTGTTTTTTTGAATTTGGTTAAGCTATAGCAGTTATAATGGGACCGAGTGAATGCAGAGTGTATAGTGGCAAAACAATGCACACATAATAATTATGAAAACGGGTTCAATAAGATTTGTCATAATAATATATATTATGATGGACTTCACACAAGTCATAAACTATGCACATGTATGCACTACAGGGAAATAGCTTGTTGGGTGGACTCACAATAGGGACATAAGCTGGTGGTCCTGGTTCTCCATCTTCTCCGGCAGGTCCTGGATCTCCTACTGGTCCCTTGAAACCTTCAGGACCAGGACTACCTGGTCTTCCATCGTTGCCTGGGTGTCCCTACGTTATACAACAAAGGTACGTCTATTATAACAATCAATAGGAAGATAGCTTGTATTCACATCACAATGAACACATTTCTCTGCATAGTATTATTTAGAAATTTGTGGTAGGCTTTGCTGATGTCAGATACTTTTGTACATTGAATCAAATTTTATACTGTGGCTAGGGTACCAGCAGAAAGTTCTATCTAGCCCTTTGCCCATTGGATTCACTGCCAACACTCTACACACTATCATACAACTGTGCAGGAAAACTGGCTGAATACGTTTCATGTAAGACAGAGTTTTGAGTAAGTTCTTACAGGAGATCCAGGTCGTCCAGGACGTCCCGGTGGTCCCTAATGAAGTAGAAAAGTATCATGATTAAAGGCACAGAGGAGTAGTGTCATTGATGGCTCTTACAGCTACAGCTTGAATGCTATTCCCCTTTTCACCCTTCATGCCAGGACTCTGAAGAAGAGAGAGAGAGAAGAAAGAAGTGAAGCAATCACGAATTTATAATTACAGTCAAGCCATTAATTTGACTTACAGCTGAAGAAACTTGTCTTCGTGCTCGTACACTTTTTGCATCTACAATAATAAATAGGCAGTTTCTTGCTAAGGTAACCATCAAACATAAAGTGTTCCCCTAATGGTGTCTGAGAGAACAAAGATTTATTGTTCTCAAGTTGATGTTTAAAGTTCCAGACATAATAGTGTTCCAACCCAACCCAAACATACCCTCCACCTACATGTCGCTCATTGCTAGTTCATCTTCATTTGTGGAAGCCATTACAGCATTCCAGTGCAAGCATGAACCTTGTAACTATTAGCAATCTACAGACTTAATGAGAGACAAGTAGTGCATCACAGTTTCTGCTGATTTTTCTTCTTCATGAGGATTTATTTTTGCAGCTAACGATGAAACCACACCCATGGAATTTTTATGTTAGTACAGTGTAATGCAGTGCACATGTCGAAAACATGTTCACAAAAAAAAATTGCTACTATGTACCGTTTGAACATTTAGACATGATCCCAAATGGGATTATTGCAGAAGCATCCAGTCATTATGCAGCAAAACACATTGCTAGTTCTCCACCTTGATCATGGAGGATGGCTAGGCAATTGGGGGGGGGGGGCCTTATTTGTAGACTACTATTACCAATCACTCTACCAACTACTTAGCAACTACTCAAACTGTCATGTCGTGCATGGCTAAAATTTTTCATGCTCATATTTATCTTTCTATTATTTTCATGATCATACTAAACATCAAGCAACTCAAACCATGCAATCACTACATTCTTTACTTGCATATCTTGCTAAGACACTTTGTTTTCTTACCTGCCAATAGTACTAAAGCAGAGATCCCCACAAGGGAGAGCAGTAAAAGTGTTCTGATTGTCATGATCTCCACCTAGGCCCTGTAAAAGTATAATTAAGTAATACATGAAATATGTATGCATGTCATTTGGATCTTAATTACTAAGAATTTTTAGCTAACTCACTTGAAATAATGATTGCAGGCCCAATGTGCTGACACCTCAACTTGAAGGCTGCCTTCAGTGCCAGTGAATGAAGTCCTCAGCTACTTGCAACCTCCTAGGGAGTCTGCAGAATCTAAGGACTATATCGCCAGCAAACTTGCGACTGCACTGAGAAATGCAGAGAGGTACTACTGCAATACCTCTTTACTATAGCCAGCTAAAATGCTATCCAGACTACTGCATTCATTGGCAGCCGGATGCACAATAGAAATAGTGCTCCAATAGAACAATAAGCAGACTTGCAGACTGAACATACTTGGCTTACAAGAGGCATTGTGATATTATTCTTCTCACCTTTACTTGCTGGGTAGTCATAATGAAGCTCTACAAGTAATCAAAACATTGATCAGCCAGTTCTGCCGGGCAGACACATCACATGAACAATGAATGAACGACTCCTTTTTTCAGCCATCTTGCATACGCGCATGTGCTTATCTGTTAGGCGAAGAAAGGGTTAATAATACACTCGGCTGATGGGGGTGGGGCATGTTACCATAGAAACAGCTTAGTACTGTAATACCACCGGGATTCTTCTTCCCCTACGCCTTACTATATAGCAATCGAACTGCCAGAAATCGTAGGAAGATGTCTCAATTTGCCCCCAACAATCTTAGAATCCCTGACGGGTTTGAACACCTCCTGGAAGGCCTGACCAGGGAGATATTAAGGGAACAACCACCTGACATCATATCTTTTGCAGCAGATTACTTCAAACAGAAGCTTTCCCAAAGAGGTGGTTTACATACAGATCAGTAGTTGATGTGTTGGTACAGTGTAATTTCTAAATAGAGCCCATTTCTCCCATACCTAGCCTGGCTGAGCCAGCTGTATAGCGGGGTGAAACTACAACTGTAGCAGCTCCAAAATGCACACACTAGAGAATTTGTGGCCTGCTGATGTGGTACATTTCATATGTTGACCAAGTATGTAACTAGGATACATTTTTATACCTCTTGATGTATTAGCTATTATAATTATGTATTTATAAATAATAGAGGGTAATGACAGATTTGCTCCTAAAGAGCCACGGAAATCATCTTTAGGTGCCATGCCAGTTCTTCCTGATAGTGCTTCCGGTCCACCACCACTTTATGATGATGCTACATCATCATCCCCAGGTTCCCCTCCGCCAGATGAGGGCACTATATCATCACCTCATGATACATCACCACCCCCAAGTACTAATGAAACTTCACTACCCACTACTCATATTGCATCACCACCTCTTGATGCTGATATTACATCACCACCTCCTGATAGTAATGCTGTGTCCCCACCTCCTGATAGTAATGCTGCGTCCCCACCTCCTGATAGTAATGTTGCGTCACCACCTCCTGATATTACTGCTACATCACCACCTCCTGATGGTGATGTCATGTCACCACCTCCTGATGCTGATATCATGTCACCACCTCCTGATACTGATGTCAAGTCACCGCCTCCTGATACTAATGCTGCATCACCACCTCCTGATGCTGATGTCACATCACCACCTCCTGATACTGATGTCGAGTCACCGCCTCCTGATACTAATGCTGCATCACCACCTCCATCACCACCTCCCAATGCTGATGTCACATCACCACCTCCTGATTCTGATATCAAGTCACCGCCTCCTGATACTAATGCTGCTGATGTCACATCATCACCGCCTGATAGTAATGCTGCATCAACACCTCCATCAACACCACCTCCCAATACTGACGTCACATCACCACCTCCTGATACTAATGCTGCTTCACCACCACCAGATACTGATCCAGTGCCACTCCCAGATGAAGTAAAGATGATACCACCCCAGTCTCCTCCTCCTGCTTCTGAAGGTGATATTGACAAAAATGAATTGGAACAAGAGGTACTTTAATTTTAATATCCACTTGAAACTGATAATATTTTATTCACTTTACTATTCCTTTCTAGTTGGAGGGATCTAATTTAAGAATTGATGAACCACCAGATAGGTAAATTGATTTTAATATTAAGCATAAGCAACAATTATGCATTTTCTGATAATTATCAATTATAGTGATATAGGAAATGTAACCACTGATGCTGAGGACCCTTGATGAGGTACATGATTGATAGTTGCAGTTTAAAGTGTAGCACTAACTTGTTACATTCGTAGATATGGACTTTACATAGCTAGCTAATGTGTGCTATTATTAGCTAGTTCATCCAGTATTATCTCCATGACTGAAACTTGTGCAGGAGGTTCCCTGAGGCAGTAGTGTGTACACCTTCATCCATGAACTCATTGCACTTTATGTATTGTCATATTAATGTGATGACACTTTTTTTTATTTTTCAAACCAGAACTTTTCTTCATATGTAGCTAAGTCTTTAACCCCCTTGTCTCTAAATTGTATGATACATTCATTTCCTGTTGGCAGTCATAATACAAACTTAGTTACATCAATTGAGTAGGCTGTTATGCTGGGCACAAAGGTTAGGTGTAGCACCCATTGTTGTCTCTAGGCATTCTAGAATTACCTACCGAGTCATAATTGCTTGGACTATTTTGATGCGGTATTTGGATATGGCCTGGGTGCCTGGTTGTTCTGATAACTTTTGTCTATGACTGGTCTGCTCTATTGTCACTTATCACATCCTTTTCTTTTCTTTATTCGGCACTTCAAGTCATATACTGTACATTCCAGTCACAGTTACCAATATAGCTCCATCACTTGCTGCATTTCACCTCCAGTGTAGTGCAGCATAGTAGCTAGCTAAAATCCAGGGTGAGCTAGCAGCTATAGCCTGTTGTAATTCAAGCCTACGTTTCTCTTTGCCACACTGAGTGCGGTAGTGAGAGCGTGGCACTACAGATAGGAGTGTAGCTTAGGACTTGAAGACTCAGTCTTGGAACTTCAAGGGTAAGTAGCAATGGCTAGCTAGATGCATGTGATGTTTATTTCCTGCATCATTCTATTTCAACATCAATTTTGGTGTATTGTAGCCAGTTTTAGATTCTCATTGCTTGAATTGAATTAGATTCAGTGACAACTGCAAGAATGTATCACCTTTCTGCCAAAGTGCTAGTGAGCATATTGGTCATATGCTCCATAACCGAACATTCAGGTATATGCTAGCTAGTTGAGCAATAATATTCATGAATGCTGCATAATTATTTATATGAAGCATGTAGTGCATGCTGAACTTATTGATTGATTATTACAATCCATGAACAGTGGCCCAGCAAGATATTGCTTGCTTCATTGCAAATGGTTGTGGAGGAACACCAATGTCGGGTTCAATTGGGAATATTGCAGCTTGTTGCCTGCCAACTTCCAGTGGAGGACGTGGTGGTCAGTCATATTCTGTCATTGGAGATGTCGAATGTGCTAGCTGCATGACTGTTATTGGTATGTAGGGTATTGATATTTCTTTTAATCAAAGTTTTGTAGCTAATAACAATGCTAATTTTTAAGAGGTTATTGCACTAAGTATAATGTTATATAGGCTTGTATCTGAGCTCTTGTGGGCCTGGGTACAAGGCTAACACACACTGATCCCAGACTTGAACTCTGAGAAATGATATATCCACAGAGAAGCTAGCACTTAATCATTTTATACATCAAAATAAGCACCAGCGTCACTATTGATAAAAAGAAAGTTATTTATTTCTTTCCTAACAGATCCAAATGGACCCCCAGGGCCCCGAGGAGACATTGGAGATATCATTGGACGTGTAAGTGTGCAACACTTCTATTCATGCATGGCCATATAAATCATTTCATTTGAGTTCTGTATAAACAGGAGAGTGCAAACAAGTTTTGTGAATTCTCACTTGCATATATCCACACATTATTGTCCTTTTATATAGTGTTATTATCTTTATGCATAATAGGAAATCAAAGGACAAAAAGGTGAACGGGGTGATCCAGGAAATCCAGTGAGTTTCAATCAAATCATACCAGCAATCATGATTATTATTTTCAAGTATTAATTATTATAAATATTAATTTCGTTGATCATGTCCAAAAGGGAGATATTGCATTCTGACATTTTTGTCATGAGGAGTACAAGGTGGGAGGGAAGGAAAAAGGAAAGCTGACTCTAATATTCTAAATAGCAAAAAAAAAAAAAAAAAAAAAAAAAGAAGCTAGGATTAAATTTTAACATAGTGGCCTGAGGAATTATCAATTACAATTATTTCATAATGTGTCCAATGGTGGACTGACAGACTTTATATCTATAGATTTTTTGAGAATATTGCTTTGGGTGTGTTTAGACTTTGAAGTCAAAATAGAACCTGTTCATAGCCATAATAATGCTTTCTTTGTTCTCTGTGAACAATAGTAATGTATGTAGGTACTGAGTCTATAATGTAGAGCATGGTAAACATCATGTATTATTTTTCAGGGAAGGGATGGTGAAGATGGTGCTTCTGGAAATCCAGGAAAACAGGTACATGACTAGAGAAAAATATCTGGTCCCAAAGTGTCCATATTGAGAGCCTATCTTACAGCAATAATAGCTATAGGAAGAGGCTAATGAGGTGCAATCCCTATATAAGATGTGAAATCTTATTCAATGATATTGACAGACCTTGATAGCATTTTTCAGGGATTTCACATTAGCTAAATTGTTATTTTCATCTTCATAATTTTAATGTGAAGGGACCCCCTGGTGATCCTGGACCCCAGGGACCTCCTGGTAAAGATGGAGCTCCGGGTGTTATTGGTTTCCCTAAGGGACCCAAGGTAAATCCTGTTCTTCAGTGTAGCTAGCTAATATTCTTAGCTGCCATGTGATCTGGTCATTGAGAGAGCCTGAGAAATTCAGCCATAGCTTTATTTTTTCATTGTGTGAAATACTCTTCCATTTTATGACACACTGCAATGTCTAGGGAGCCACAGGATTTCCAGGCTACCCTGGTGTCCCAGGATCTAAAGGAGATAAAGGACCAAAAGGAAAAGATGGCGCTGTTGGATGGCCTGGACGAGCAGGAAATCCTGGATTGAAGGGACCCCAGGGCAAACAGGGTTCACGTGGAGAGCGAGTGAGGCATCAGTAGCTAACAGATCTGCCTTTTTTATGCAAAGAGGATTTGCTAATATGCTGCACTACTTTCTACGTAGATATTATGACAGTTCCCTTATATACACAGGGTCCAGCTGGAGAGGCTGGTGCTCAGGGCCCTGCTGGATACCCAGGACCTAAGGTACACTCTCCATCATTACACAAAACTGTCTGAATACCCTAACCAAATGACAGGGACCTGATGGTATCCCTGGACTTCCTGGATCTGCTGGTGGTCCTGGTAGTACTGGTCCTGCAGGTCGCCGGGGAGCTCCTGGAAATGCTGGTGAGCCTGGAGATGATGGAGGAGATGGAACTACAGGACCTCCTGGGGCTCAAGGACCTCCTGTATGTATTTTTATTTGGCTAGTGCTAAGGGATAATCACTAAGCATCAGTTATGTAGCTGTAACAGCTAATAGTACAGCACTAGAAGGAGTGACATAGTCTGTTAATGATAAGTGGCTGACTACACAACACTTATATCCAATTTTGCACAGTTACTATTAATTTTTTGCACTAAAGGTTCATGAGATGTGATGTAACATCAGCTACATGTATACCTGCACAAAATACAAAACAAGAACGTTGAGTGTATTATCCTTATAGGGATTCCCTGGACCACAAGGAGAAAGAGGAGAAATCGGACAGAAGGGAGAAACTGTGAGTGAATCAAGTTTTGAAAGCTTGTTACTTCATACAACAAGATCTTACTGTTTTTTCTCTCTAATGTTAGGGCAATCCAGGAGGAAGTGGTCCTCTTGGACCCACAGGCCCCCCTGGCCCTGCTGGCCCTGCCGGAGCCCAGGGAGAGAAAGGCAAAAGAGGAACCACTGTAAGTAGAACGGGAGTCAAGGCTTAACATAATCCATAATGTTATTCTAGGGACCTCATGGTGCTAAAGGACCCCAAGGACGCAAGGGTGCCAGGGGACAACCTGGAAAAGATGGTACTCCTGGTAAAAGAGGACCAGATGGGACACCTGTAAGTCATAAACAACCAAAGTAGTTCCTATAATTAGAAGTGCAATTGAAATGATTACTACAGGGAACCCCTGGGGCGCCTGGCTCTAAAGGCAACACTGGATCTGCTGGTCCAAAGGGAAAGAGGGGAGTAACTGGAGCACCTGGTCGTCCCGGAGAAACTGTAAGTATCAGATGTAGCTATCTATCACAAAAGAGAAATGGCTCCATAGTTGAATGACTAGTGGTGTAGCTGCTTAGTTGTATTAGCAGAAAGTCCCAATGAGCTAACTAGTAATGTCAAATGTTCTTCTAAGGGCCGTATTGGAGACCAAGGAGCCCCTGGATTTAATGGAGACACTGGTCATCCAGGACAGTCAGGGCAGAAAGGACAGAAGGGAGCTCTTGGAGAGAAGGGTGCACGAGGAGAAAAGGGAGACACAGGACATCCAGGAAGACAAGGAGCCAAAGGAAACAGAGGAGTTCCCGGTCCTGATGGGCCAGCAGGACCTGCAGGAGAACTGGTGAGAGTATACCAAGTCTACTTACATTTGCTTGTAGCTATAATATTATGATAAAAAGAAAAAAAATGAAGTAGCGAGTATGCAATTGAAGTGTCGAAGTTTTGGGGACAAGTGAATGTGAAGTGCCTTGAGATGAGATGTGACTGAATAGTGATTTTATGATATCATTGTTTATTGATGTAGGGTAATGCTGGTAACCCCGGACTGAATGGTGCCCCTGGAAAGAAAGGAAGCACTGTAAGTGATCTTCCCTTTCTCCTTGCTAGAGGCAGATGTTACAATTTTCTGTATCTAGGGAGCACCAGGTGAAAATGGAGACACAGGAGATCAGGGAGCTCCAGGCAAACAGGGTGCTAATGGACGTGATGGTCCAAGAGGTTACCCCGGTAGAGTAGGCCCACCTGGCTTCCCAGGACAGACTGGTCCTAATGGAAAGACTGGTCCACCTGTAAGTACTTAATTTGCTGCATTAATTTTAATTTATATCTTTTTTATTATAGGGGCTTGCAGGAGCTCGAGGCCCTCCAGGAGTACCAGGATTGAAGGGACCACCTGGGGCTTCTGGACCTAGGGGACCTGCTGGACCAACTGGATACTCTGGAGAACCAGGAGATGCTGGAGATGATGGACAGGATGGTGCTCATGGAGAAACTGTGAGTCAGCCAAGCCATGTAATTTCTTGTAACCAGAAAAAAAAATCTCTATTTTGTGTAAATGGATGGGGTGTTATATCTAGAATCAGAATGGATTAGCTAACATCAATCATAATCATTTTTTTCTTTGCAGGGCCACAAAGGACACAAAGGTCGTCCAGGACAACATGGAGAACAGGGTGACCCAGGATTGAAGGGCCCTATTGGTGCTCCTGGACCTCAAGGAGCAAAGGGACCCAAGGGAGCATATGGACGTGAAGGAAACCGTGGTGCTAAGGGAGATGTTGGACCAGTTGTGAGTATAACTTGATAGGCTAGCTACAATGTCACATTTTGTATGCCTGCAAAATTGATAAATAGCCTGCTAGCTACATAATACTAACTAGAGCTACTGCACCAGTTGATATCTTTTTTTGTTGTTGTTGTAGGGAGCCACTGGGAAGCATGGTTTAGCTGGTGAAAAGGGAAACAGAGGAGCCAGTGGCAAGAGTGGAAACCGTGGTGCTCCTGGACAGCCTGGAGGTGCTGGTGGACCCGGTCCTCAGGGACCCAAAGGACAAAGAGGAGCTACCGTAAGTTAGTAGCCAGCTATATACATGCACATGTCATTTGCTAGAGAAAATAGTAAGCCACTCAGATTGTAATCAGCCTTAGGTGGTCATGGATCTGATTTTTGCTATTAGTATAGAAACTCTCAAATATAGCTATTTATTCATTCACAGTTCTGCTTTTGCTGAAAAGAGTGCATGGATTCAGTCATTATGCAGTCTTTCTATGTTAGGGTCCTGATGGAGAACAAGGCCTTATAGGTCCTTCTGGAATTCCAGGTCCCCGGGGTCACCCAGGCCCCAAGGGAATGGGCGGAGATCCTGGTGCTACTGGGCCTCAGGGAAAGCAAGGACCCCAAGGTAATGATGGCCGAAGTGGAGCTGCTGGAAAGAGGGGAGAACATGGACCTCCTGGGCCCCCTGGACAAGATGGTCCTACAGGACGTCCTGGAGACATTGGACCAAGAGGAACAGCTGGACCTGCTGGTGGACAAGGAGCTAGGGTAAATTGACTTGCTAGTTTGTAATCTTTACTACTTGTAATTGAGTAAGTGATGGTTATCTTTAACCAGTCAACATGACACATGACAGCACTACTCTCTGTCCACTATTGTTCTAGGGAGAGACTGGAGATATTGGTGAAGCTGGACCTGCTGGTCCTACTGGTAGACATGGTAGCCCTGGGAATCCTGGACAAAAGGGGAAACATGGTCCACGAGGAAAAACAGTAAATTGCTAGCTACGTACCTCGAAAAAAATGTCATCTAGTTATACAGTTATGATTTGACTTGATTCTCTGTGTAGGGTGATACTGGTCTACCAGGAGCCGCTGGGACAAGTGGAACTCAGGGACCCAAGGGAGAGAAGGGAATGAAGGGAGCCGATGGTGGTCATGGAAACCCTGGATTACCGGTCCGTTATAGAATAGTGTGTTACGTGAAAGAATATAACAATAACTGATTACTTTCTTAGGGAGAGGAAGGAGCACAAGGTATGCAAGGAGATAAGGGTGTAACTGGAGCACCAGTAAGTTGTTTGTTTGTTTGTTTGTTTATTGTTTGTTTGTTTTTTTTTGTTTATTTGCTGTTGTATGGATTGCTTCACTTCTTCATTCATAGGGAGAGAAAGGAGATGTTGGTTTCCCTGGTAAGGCTGGTGGCAAGGGACCCAAGGGTCCACCAGGCAAGCAAGGATTCACTGGTAGCAAGGGACCTGCTGGACCTAATGGAGCTGATGGAAGAGATGGAGATCCCGGTGAGGTTGGACTGGATGGAGCTCCTGTAAGTAAGAATAAGTTTAAAATAACACAATGTCTCATACTTCTTCCTTACATACAGGGACCAGTTGGCCCTGCAGGACCCACTGGACCTCCTGGTGCCAGAGGAGATGACGGCATCCCTGGACCTGCTGGAGCTGATGGCACACCTGGATCCGAGGGACCACCTGTATGTGAACGTATATGCCAGCAGTTTCTTGTTTATGTTGCCCATTCATGCACTCACTTTTAGGGTGTTGATGGTGACCAAGGACCTGAGGGACCCCGTGGAGATCGTGGACATCCGGGTGCTAATGGTGCCCCTGGAAGTCCCGGAGAGCCTGGAGATGATGCAGGACCTGTAAGTAGAACTGCATAGGGTTTTGCATATAACAGCTGATCATGATTAAGTCTGTACAATGGCTACTGGTGGTACAGCAGAGAGAACTTTATAATCTACATGTGTAGGGTAAAGATGGAGCTGATGGAGCTAAAGGGCACGAAGGAACACCTGGACCAACTGTAAGATTTGATCTAATTTACTCGAGCTAATGAAACGATTAATATGTATATACAGGGAGATCCTGGAGAGGCTGGTCCAACTGGTCCTCCTGGCAACCCTGGAGCAGCTGGACCTCCTGGACTTGAAGGATCACAAGGTGCTCAAGGAACACCTGGAGGCCCAGGTCTCAAGGGGCCCAAAGGACCCCAAGGATCCCCTGGAGCTCCAGGCAAACAAGTAAGTAGCTGACTCCTTTTTAAAAGGTTTGTTTCCACATGCTCATCTAATCTGTAGCTAAATTTTGTGTGGAGTTAATTAGTTCAGTCTTGATAAATCTAGGGTCAAACAGGACAAGCAGGAGCAAAGGGTGCACAGGGAAATGGAGGACGTGCTGGAGATACTGGACCCAAGGGAGAGAGAGGAAGCAAAGGCCTTCCTGGTCCTCAGGGAGCTAAGGGTATCCCTGGTATGCCTGGACCCGGAGGTCTTCCTGGTCCTGATGTAAGTAGTTAGATCATGGGTATAACTAACCAGCTACAGATATAACTCCTTAGTAATTCAGGGTTTGACCTTGAGGCTAACTTTTATCAATACAGGGAGACAAGGGTAAAGATGGTCCTGCAGGACCTGATGGACCTGTTGGACCTCTTGGACCTGCAGGTGACAAGGTATGTTTTAGATTTCTTAATGAGGTACAATAGCTAGAACTGTTCAATACTAGAGTACGACTTTTCTTTTAGGGACCACAAGGAACCAAAGGTCTGCCAGGAAAATCTGTGAGTATATGAGCCAGCCAGCCGTATCTATTAATTGATGTGGACCATATTCATTGAAGGGTGGAGCTGGACCCCCTGGACCTCCTGGTCCTCCTGGTGTTCCTGATTCTAGTTCCAAGATACCTACACCACATGGATTCTACTCCAGCCAAAAAGATGATATTTCCACCATTGATGTAATAATGATAACCTCTTCCTGTATTATATCCTCATCATGGCAATTATTGCATGCTGGTCTGATTTATGTAGGTACCATCCACCTTTGACTCCAACAGTGTACAAGTTCAGCTCTTCGATAAGCTTGGAAATCTTCTTTCTCCAGTGGGTAGCAAAGAAAACCCAGCTATGTCCTGCATGGATATCTACAACTGCAATGGTGCCAATTTCAAACCAGGTCAGTAGCTATAAGACACAAGGGATGAACTCTCTAAAGATTGGGCTAACCAACTCACTTGCATGGCCATCTTTATAACTGATGAAAGAGCTGTAATAACAAACTATAATAATATTCTCATGCATGATAGGCAAGTACTGGATTGATCCCAATGAGGGTTCTTCAAAGGATGCCATTGAAGTTTTCTGCAAGGGACCAGAGACTTGCCTTACAGCCACCAAGGAGGTAAGACTTAGCTACATACCTATGAACTGTAGTTACAGTCTCCATTTAGCTTGATATGATGATACCCTGTATGTACAAAGTTAGTGTGGACTATCAGAGCTTGTGATTCTTTATTGTGTAGTTTGAGTACCAAGAGGGAACGGTTCCGTTGAGGTTCCTCCGCCTCAAACACAACAATGTCCGCCAGAACATCACTTACAATTGTGACAGTGGTGTAGATAGCTTCATGCTGGTCAAAATCCTCGGGGCTGATGGAGGCATCATCTCATTCAATGATAAAACAATCAGAATGATCTCTCAGGTATGCATGAGATTGTTACTAGCTATATAGCTGTTCATTTTGGTAAGATGACTGGGTTAACTGTTCCCAGTATATAGCTGTTTGCAATGTATAGCAATCTGATGAAACAAGCTTAGAAAGCTCGTATTATGGTTGGGCAGGGTTCTGCCCACACTGGTTTGTAACTTTAGACTTGTACTACATATCAGTGATGGTTTTGATCATCCAAAGGGACACCCCCTGAATGAACATACCGGTAGTCTTATAAAGTGGGCATGGCAAAACAAATTTTGGCAGCCACCTGGGCAGAACCCTGGTTGGGTTAGCTATAGCAAATAAAGATTAAATCATTAGACACCATGCATGGTGAAGCTGTACAGAACAACCACTTCATGTTCCACTGCACACACAGCCTGGTGAGTGTCCTGTGGTGCTGGAAGTGTCCACTGCTGAAGGAGACCTGAGGAACAGTGCCCTCCCGATCCAAGGTGTCCTGCCCGAGGCTAACAGCAAGCCTCAGAGCTACTCCGCAGGAGCTCTTTGCTTCTGGTAGGTAGTCATACAACAACAGCTATTCCTTTGCACCTGTTATAATTCTTAGTGCCTATGTACAGTAGTTTTTATATAAGTCATTTTTATACCATCAGACTCATGACTGTTTTGCATGCATTCAACTTTTTTTTTTGCTTGTCAAGTTTCGTTCTATCCTGTAAAAATTTTTTAACGTGATTATTTATTATCCTTTTTAATTATGATAATACATTCATTCTAGCTAGTACTAGCTAAAGAGACCTCTCCAAAGAGCAGCAATAAATAATACAAAAAGTATGTATAACTACCTGCTGTGTAAATGATACAAAAAAAGTGATGTGTACCTGGTGTTGAAGACAAGTAAACAAAATAGTGCCACACTATAATTATAGCTAAAATAATTTGTCAACGAGCATGTAGGTATTTGGTATGTACACAACTTAGCTAGCAAGCACACTTTGTGAAAGGAACTTTTTGATAAATAACTACAAAAATTCACACTTGAAATATAAAATAAAACAGTTGAGTGATGGATGTGGCAAGGTTGTCTTTAAGTCGTGTCACATAGATGAATAGCTACATGGATAACACATACAACCCAGATTAGCGGGAAGTACTAATCGTCAGAGCACACATTGCTATATCATGACTGTTAATTAAGTACAATGGTTTGATCTACTGGTTTATGGCAATTGTAAATAATACACTTGTGCATGTGACATTTCAGATACTGAACAGGAGATTACTGATAAAAGTTAATGGATGTATTGAGTGATAATAATAATTATGAGTGGGCAAATGTATGGAGTTTACGCTGGAGAGTATTGTCTGTAGACATTTTTGAGGATATCACTACTGGTTGCAGAGTTGATATAAAGTTTAGCTACAGATCTTGAGAATAACACCTTTGCAGTGATAGTGGTTTATTATTAATATGGTTTTTGTTCTAGCTACCCTTTACCTATAATATCATGCACTTACGTACTGCTATCATCTACCCTTTACCCAAAATAAGATAACATCGTCTAGATATCATTGAGGCTGAAGTAGAAGGATTTTTAGCTTTTTAAGCCCTGGCTGTGGAATGTAATGAGAATACACATACCCTTTAGATCGACAGAGTTTATGATGGAGTTTACCACCGATTCTGATGACCTCGGTAACAACCAGTCTCATTAGTAGCTATAATGAATAACAATGTATTATGTTAAAATGCAAACTATAATAGTACCATTATAAGGTAGGCTATGGAACAGTATTTTGTAGTGGAAATCTTTTTTATAATAATGTAGGTGTGGGAGTGACTCCTTTGGTTCAAACTGTTTTAGTGTTTAAGGAACATGTTCATGTATGTAAGTCAAACTAACCAGAGCAGACACAGCACAAGATGACATTAGTAAGTAGAATGCATTATTCCAAGTCTGGAAAAAGAAAGAGAAGAAAAAGTGCTGAGGCATTGAAAAGCCAACCATTTTATGAAGTGATGACGACTTACAGAGTAATGTGTTATCAAGCCAACCAGCAAGGGACCAACAGCTGCTCCTAATGAACCAGTACCATCGATGATTGCTGTCACAGTAGCCTTGGCATTTGTGTTTTCCTTGAGGGAAGGATGTGTGCCCTGGATGCAAGAATTCATACAGTTTGTTAATTGAAATATCAATCAGTCATTCAATTGCATACCAAGTCACTGGAGACTGCAGTGGTGATCATCCCATAAGGACCATTCACAAGTGCACCATTCACGATGAGAAGAGCAATGAAGCCACCAAGATTGACATCAATTGAACGTAAAATGAAGAGCTGTAGGTTCACATGATTATAATGGTTGAATTTGAGAATCATGGTTGTTGTTTTTATGATCAGGGCAGTTTTGGTACAGCCATATAGCTATGGGGGGGGGGGGGGGGGGGGATCTGGGGAATGCCTTCTAGTAAGTAATATTGTTATAGATTCAATCTGGCATAATCTGGACAATGTCATGGACTAACTTATATGTCATTATTATTTTACATACGCACACGTACAGATTGAAAAATAAAACAAAAACAACAATGAAAATAAGCAAACAAATAAAGAACTTTGAAAGGTGTGGCCATACCATCTGTAATACTTTTTTTTGTTATCACCACTGATTAAGTTGGCTGCTCTTGCTACAGTTAAATTCAGTAATTCTACTAAAGGAAGTCAAAAGTTGACATCAATACCCCCATACCTGGTCAACCCCTGGCTAGAATATATGCTGCAATGGTTGACTAAAGGAGTCTACAATTATCACTTATTTTCTTATCAACGCATACCACCTGTGAGCCAATATAGACTGTCAAACCACACTTGACATTCATATTATATTAAAATTTGGACCCTTTTTCTATACCCATGAACCCATGCAAATTATGTTTTTTCCCCTCCCTATTACGGTACGCTCCAATGTCAGAGCCCCTGCCCTCAACAAAAATGCCTATGATCAGTTAAGTTCAGGATGAAACCCTAGGCACTGGTTACTCAATGCTCAAAGCCTTGTGGATGATTGCTACGACACTAATTATGTCACCCAAAGTATATCAGGAACATGCACTATATATAGTAAAGGCTCTGAACAATTACTGTCAATGATATAGCTATTCTGTTGTTCTAAACTGTACTTTTCTTTTCATAGCCTTATATAGATGGTTGGTATGTAAACCTTTGCTTATAGTGGCAGGGGTATATATAGGGGTCCTAATATTCTACACATCATCATTATAGTCTGCCTAAGAGTAGAAACATAAGCTGTTGAAACATGCTATCAGTAGGCGAAGTGGTCATGGTTGATGGTCAACATTGATAATAGGGTTCCAGTGAAATCTACTCACTAGCTAGAACTCTCTGATGCTCTGGGGTGAGACTTGTCACAACAAAAAAGTATGTGCTAAGTCAGCTATATTATTATTGCACATGTGAATCCTCCCAAACTACAACCCTTAATAATAAGTATTTCATGTGCCTTTTTATACCAGGGGACTCAGTCTCCAACATAATAATAATTTTGAACACTCTACTTTTTGATATTTATGGCTATGTAAGAAACCAACTCACACAGGGAACAGCCAAAATGAGCATTGCGACACACGTAATGGCACGGGCATTCAGTCTGTCTGAGATTATGCCAGCTACAATGCCACCTATACATGAAACACAACAGTAGGACACTTCATCTTGTAGGAATTACTGTTTTCAAGTAGTTGATGTAAGGGAGGCTCACAATTACAATAACACGCATATACAATGGCTTTACAATAACATATCATAATATCACTATAACATTACCTATTATTCCACCAACATCAAAAAATGTGGAAAGCCAATCAGATTGTGAGCTGGATAAGTCAGAATCTGCAGTAGTAACAGGAGAAAGGATTGTGCATAATAACCCTCATGGGAATGGAGACAGCCTGTGTGCCTATGTGATCCCACATGGGTTTATGTGATATCCTACATGGTACTGTGAGGTCAGAAACATATATACATACGTGTTAACTTGACATAGAGTGGTAGCCAGTAGAGGAAAGTGTAGCTCACAAGTTTGTTAAAGAAGAGAGCTAAAGAGTATTCCACCACTCCCTACATGGTGCAGATAATCATGATATTTAGATATATATTATGTAGTACATATTAATTATTAATTTACTGGAATCATGAGAGCTCGTAAAAAGTTGATAGCCCGTGGTGATTCCTGTGGAGAGAAAATAGCAATAATATCTTATGAAGTAATATGTGCAGATGATGAGGGATTCCTCCCAACCTTGCAGACTTGGATAAGTAATTACCTGCTGAGATTTGGATGAATATTGAGAGTTAATAAGGCTGGTGCTGCTGCCATTACTAGTTGGTTTGATCAATATCTGATCCTCTATATCCGACTCGTTACTTTGTTTTCCAATGACTTGAGACTGGTATGACTTTGAACGCTCTATCTCCAAGTCCTCTTGCTAGAATAAAAAATAAAATTAATCATTATCAGACAATACACTCCAGTGACAGTCACAGTCCTTAGATTATTTCTGGTAAAAATTTACTTTCACTTTGTTTAGCTTCACAATTACTGTTAGGGTTCTCCAAAATAAGATGTTCTCATTTAAACAGACAGTTAGGCTTTAGAGAGAGAGCTTTATTAAAGACAGTATTAACTCCTTACGAAGTGATGAACGGGTGGGGAAACTCCCACATGAGCTGGATCGCTGACTAAAATGAAGTAAACGAGTATCCCAAAGAAAATGATAATGAATCCAGGAACAAAGAAAGACCAGCCCCACGCTTCCAAAACTCCATCACAGTCAGCCCAAAACGAAGGAATGATCGTGCCCAGGATGTTGCCAACAGAGGTGTGAGAGTTCCAGATACCCATAATCAGACCTCGACTGCAAGGGAAAGAGGATCACATAGTGTGCAGAGCAGCTGAAATGAGTTCTGATAATAAGTACAACATGAAACTCGTTAAATAGCGTGAGCAGACTGGTAACTGAAGTTCCAACCATTTCTCAATGATGGACCAGCTAACGGAGCACATACATAATGACTGAATCAATTTGGCTTAAAGCAATTCAGCAAATATGCGCATCAATGACCTAGTAAAAAACTTCATCTGGTTGATCAATGCTCCTATTATGTATTTATTGCATGTCCAACCATGACAGATCACTGGGCAGGGTCTTCACTGTGCTTGGGACATGGTGTCATTAGCATTGGTTACTTATCATTGGGTATCAGGCCAATGGCCACTTTGGCCACCACTTTGGTCACACTACTCAGATGGCATGAAAGCTGGTTATCTCTCCTTCTATCACTAATTATTTTGATAATGCATCCTACTTTTGTTTTCCAAACCAGTGGCTCATGACAGCAACCACACCAGGCCATCCTGTGGACTGTAAGATAGAAAAGAAGATAGCAGTAAAAAGTATTAAAGCTAAGCAGAGTAATTTTCTAAAGGTGTGTTCTACATGGATTGTTGTAAGCACATGAACGTAATGCAATGTAATGGGCACCTCAACTTCAAAGTTGATATCTATTCCCCCTTCAATTTATACAACTTCACATGTATGCACTCATCCATTCATACATCCATCTATCCATTTATCTACCCATCCATCCATCCACCTACCTACCCATCCATCCACCCCACCATCCATCCATCCACCCACCCATTCACCCATGCATCCTTCCCATCCATCCCATCCCATCCATCCATCCATACATACCTGCATCATTCCTCCAAAAATCTGTATTATAATGAAATAGTAGAGTTTGTGGATATTAGCGAAATAGGCCACTCCCAGAAGACAGACACTTAGTCCACTTCCTATGTAACAATAAACCTCAAGATCACATGCATGCACATGTATACTCCTTACTCTACATGACATGCCCATCCATGTGGCCTCGCCATGCACGTGGCCTCTAATCACACAACATGTGGCCTCTAGCTAAATCACACATAGCTTCTAAATATCACACGCCATGTGGCCAATCACACATGCCATGTGGCCTCTAAATCACATCTAAATCACACTGCCATGTACTTCTAAATCACACATGCCATGTGGCCTCTAAAAGTATATGTCACATCTAAATCACACATGCCATGTACTTCTAAATCACACATGCCATGTGGCCTCTAAATTACATATGCCATGTGGCCTCTATCACACATGCCATGTGACTTCTAAATCATACATGCCATGCATGTGGCTTCTAAATCATGCACATATGTGGCATGTGGCCTAAGTGCATGGGTATGTAACCTCTAAATCACACATGCAATGTGGCCTCTAAATCATGCACACATGTGGGCACGTGGCCTAAGTGCATGGGTATGTAACCTCTAAATCACACATGCAATGTGGCATCAAATATAAGCCATGTGGCCTCTAAATCAGCTAGTATAGTCTCTATGTTATATATACACTTTGTAAGAGCATGCACTAATTCTGGAGGGGAGAAACTATCATGGTCTTCTTACCTAACATTCCCACAGTGAGGAAGTAGCGTAAATTCAGTCGATCAGACAAAAAGCCACTGCATGGATGTAAAAATAATGCATTATTATATCCTCTATAGAGGCCAAATACAATCATCCCTGCAATTGTAAGGCATTTCTATATATAGTGTATCTAGTGTACAAATGATGCTAGCTAGTACAGACACTCACCTGAAGTACATTGATAAAGCATAGGCAAAAAGCCATGAGTAGTCCAAAATGCCAAGGAGTGTATTTCCATTAGATTCATCTAGCACATGATAGAGATCAAAAGAGTTCCATAGTTTCTATAAACCTCCTCTTCTGATGAAACTTACTGAAAGGTGACCATCCTGGGGCCTCAGATGAGTTGGACATATTGTACCCGGAGTTGTTACAATTGCCACATTCTGGGCACAGAACTACCTACATGCATAAAAAAACAATACTTAAGCTAATTTTCAATTTAACAGGTATACTGCAGAGGTGTTGGAAGCTAAATTCGATTGGTCAGGCCCAAATTTGAAATGTAATCCACAGACTACTGAAGTTCGAGCATCTTTCTTTTATTGTTTTTGATTGATAGCTAGATAACTTTGTTTTTCCCAAATATTGGTCAGGCCTAGCTGGGCCTGGGCCTGACCTGTTCCACCGCCTATGTACTGGAGAGCTCTGCCCATGCCTTCACCATTCAAGGTGCTCTATTTCAAGCATGAACTTTGAACTTAGTGTTTAGGGTACCTCCTGGAATGCGAAATCTTGCAACTTGCAGAAGCACTTAGTATTGCCTTACATTGGAATTACCTTGACAACACTTGTTGGCTTTCTTGATAAGTGGTAACTTGCATAGCAGCAGTATGTCAGTATAAGGACAAGGGCCTTGTAGCTACAGAATTTAAAAACTGAAGTAACATAATTTCCTATTATGAACTACAATAGTAAAATGGTTGTGGCAGCCCACTTAGAGGAATGACAATTCTATCCTCATATGCAAAAATTATGTACATTTTAAAATAATCCAGCTTCTTTTCTTGGCATTCCCTAGTACTATGGTGCATCAATCGTGGTGTAGTAGTCAATACATTATTTGCAACATCTCCCTCTCTATTCAATTGGTAGTAACTGACATGGCTAAAACATAGGTATTGAATGGACCACACAATGTCTTCTAGACTAAAAGTGATCATTCCAAAGGCTATGAATCATAGGGACCACAAACTTCATGATTGGATGGCCAACTTTGCACAGCACATAGGAAACCAGGTCTGGAGAATCCCAGTGCATACTATTGGTCAACATACTGTAGCCCTTGATCAATTCTTGATACAGGGTTGACACAGGGTTATTTAATCATGAGCCCATGAGCCTGTTATTTATAAAGCAGGTCTTGGAAATTAAAGCCAATTTCAGAATACATTTTCACAGCATCAATACCTGTTAGGTCTCTAAATTGACCAGTTTACAAGAGCCAAAGCTGTAGCTAAACTATTGATTACTGAACAGAGATATTGATTTACTTTATCAAAGAGCAGTGCAGTCTTGCTAGACTCCAGTATTCTAGCAAAATCATTCTTTTGGATTTTTCACTCATTCTAGCTGGCCAGAACACTACAGCACTACATTACCGTGCCACAGCAAAGCTGGCTACGAAACTAACCTCTTTGTTGGAAATAAGCATAGTTTCAGCTTTTCAAGTAGCCATATGCCCCAAGGTAGCTTCGAAAACTTAACAGTCTGTCTCATCATCTCTGACGACTCAGGTTCAGTCTTAGCAACGGCAGTAGCAACAGTACCGTTCATGTGATTCTGGTGGTAGTCCTCTTGTGACAGTCCATCCTTGCTGCTCACGTTCTCGTGTACAGTATTCATACTCGCTCACCAAAGAATGCTACCCAAGTTCTCACATGCATGGGCGGTAGCCCATAGTCCGAGTCGCCTATGATTATCCAGCCAACGCCCCAGGGATTGAGCCCGGCCCCCCACCCCCCCGCTGTTTGCGCGCGCGGTTATGATTTCTGATCCATGATTTAATAGAATGGCGGGGGTTAAAGAATGATCAGTTAGGAGTCTCATACTCACTCTCAGAAGCAGATGGGTCATTATCTGAGAGATGTGTCAGTCTTTGCAGTTCTAATGGCCTGGAGTTCTCAGGTGGGGCATGCCTTGATCTAGATATCAATAAATAAGGCAGTCACATTGAACTCCCTTCTTTAATAGTAAAGGTAATAGTGGCAACAAGAAACTTATACCTGAATTTCTTGCAGAGTTGTAAGACCTCCTTGATTACTAATCTGCTCAGCCACTGGAAATAAATAATGTCTAGTATTCAAGGTAACAAAAATAAAAACAAAAAAACAACAAACAACTCACCAGAGCAGAGATCAAGGAGGAAGCCATCAGCAAATAGAAAGCACCATCCCATGACTATCATAAATACAGTATAATGATCACATTTTTTTTTAGCTGCCGCCAAGTCAATCAATGTCTTGGTGCTTGGCTACATATTCAAGCCTGTTCCAGCTAGCTATCAGCCAATTATGCATTGATCAAATCCCAAATCAAGGTATACCTATCTTCTGGATGAGATATGTACAAAAACAAAACCAAACCAAACCAAACCAACAAAAACAACCACAACAATACATTTACCCAATAATCCGTTATCAGGCCAACGAATAAGGGACCAAAAGCTGCCCCCAATGAACCAGTACCATCGATGATTGCTGTCACAGTAGCCTTGGCATTTGTGTTTTCCTTGAGGGAAGGATGTGTGCCCTGGATGCAAGAATTCATACAGTTTGTTAATTGAAATATCAATCAGTCATTCAATTGCATACCAAGTCACTGGAGACTGCAGTGGTGATCATCCCATAAGGACCATTCACAAGTGCACCATTCACGATGAGAAGAGCAATGAAGCCGCCAAGATTAACATCAATTGAATGTAAAATGAAGAGCTACAAGTCCAAATAATCACTAGTGTCAGTTTTATTATCGTTTTATTATTGATTGTGATATTAAACACTTTTTGGTTCCAGCAACCGTCTCACAAATAACAAGGTATTGATTGTCTGGTAAGGGTCTTCATAGACACAAGTCATTATCTTCATGTACTATTAACTCACAAAGGGAACAGCAAAGATAAGCATAATAGCACAGGTAATGGCACGGGCATTCAGTCTGTCAGAGATCACTCCAGCTACAATGCCACCTATATTATGTTTAATGATATAATATTACTAATAATAACAAGACTGATGCTGATACTAATCAGGACACTTTATTCCTTGCCATAACAGTCCAAGTAGAAATCAAATGTACCAGACACATTAATTTTTGGCCATTTTAAAAACTTTTGGCTCACCATAACTCATGACTACTGGTCTGGAAATTTGGTGTAGAGGTAGTCTAACCATTATAGAACACATGACAGAAGTTTGGAACTAATTCATCAAAGCATATTATGAGAAATAGCAAATTCAAAGCTAATAAAATTGAATAATAATATGGGACCGTCACATAAATATTATAGTTCACCTACCTAGTATTCCACCAAGATCAAAGGTTGTGGAGAGCCAGTCTGATTCTTCTCCAGATAAGTCAGGATCTACACTTACAAATACGAAAAGAAGTTGAAGATTCTACTGTTAAATTAACACACGTGTGAACTTGACATAGAGTGGTAGCCAGTAGAGGAAAGTGTAGCTCACAAGTTTGTTAAAGAAGAGAGTTAAAGAGTATTCCACCACTCCCTACCAAGCGATCCAAGATATCACACAGATATTCTTTGTACATACACAACTTACTGGAATCACGAGAGCTCGTAAGAAATTGATAGCTTTTGGTGAATTCTATAGAAATGAAAAGAAAAGAAAAGAAGGCAGAAAGAAAGAAGGGAAGAAAGAAAGAACTAAAATAAAAACAGGAACACACACATGCATTGACACACAACCACCCACCCACATACACACGCAGATCGAGAAAACCGGGACAGGAAATTCATACCTATTGCTGATTCTATCTACTTTCTCACACTACCTACCTGTTTAGAATTTTCCACTGGTGGCATATCCTTGTGACCATTATTAACACTGGGTTTAACCAGCACCACTTCCTCACTGTCAGAATGAAGTTCAAGTTCATGCGAAGTCTTAATAGTTTGAGGTTGGTATGACTTCCTTGAAAGTTCCAATGCCTCAAAGTCTTCTTTCTAAAGACAAAAATAGCAATTAATGCAATTGTCTTAAGACCAGTATTTGAAATAATTAAGACATGGCAAGAAAATTCACTTTAATTCATCAAAGAGCTACAGGACACATTGAGAGTACCCCTGATAGATAAAGGGACTGTACCCCGGACACTCCCAATATTCTCTTTATGTTATGTAAATATATTTTGATGAATTTATTCCAGAGTTCTGTCACATGTTCTATAATGGTTAGACTATCTCTACACAAGTTTCCAGACCATGGCCACTAGTAGTCATGAGTTATGGTGAGCCAAAGTTTAAGAATGGCCGAAAATGAGTGCATCTATTTCTACTTAGGACTGTTATGTATAGACTACTAACAAAATGATGTATAGGTGGGGGAATTCCCACATGAACTGGGTCTGTGACTAAGAGGAAATAAGTGAGTATCCCCATGAAAATGATGATGAATCCAGGCACCAAGTAAGACCACCCCCATGGCTTGAAATCTCCATCACAGTCAGCCCAAAATGAAGGAATGATTGTGCCTAGGATGTTGCCAATGGAGGTATGAGAGTTCCAGATACCCATGATCAGACCTCGACTGCAAGGGACATAAGAGACATTGCTACAGCATAACATGAGATGTCATTATAGAGGACAGGAGAGGATACTCCCCTGTGCCTCAAAAAAAATAAAAAAATAAAATGGACCCCCACTCTCAATTTTAATCAAGCAATACTCGTAGCATGAAACAATTATGGTAAAGGGTAAACATGGACCACCACTCTCTCATGTATACTCCTTTCTCCTGCTAGCATGAAACAATAATATGGTAAAAGGTAAACACAGACCCCCACTCTCTCATGCACATCAAGCAATACTCCTTTCTCCTAGTATGAAACAATAAGTAAACATGGACCCCCACTCTCTCATGCAATACTCCTTTCTCCTAGCATGAAACAATATGATGGTAAAGGGTAAACATGGACCTGAAACAATATGGTAAAGGGTAAACATGGATACAAAAAAACAACAAAACAACAACATGGAATGATGACATACTTTTGTTTTCCAAACCAGTGGCTCATGACTGCAACCACACCAGGCCATCCTGTTGACTGTAAAAAGAATAACACATTAATTTCATCAGACTAGGTAATGAAGAAAGCAGTACGATAGGTTGCTCAGGTAATGGTTGCATGAATCACATACATGCATACCTGCAATATCCCTCCGAATACCTGCACAAGAATAAAGTAGTAGAGTTTATGAATATTAGCAAAGTAAGCCACTCCTACAAGACAAATACTTAGTCCACTTCCTGTAAAAAGAAGATTATATGGAAGTGTACAGTTAATAGCTGACAATTACCTAACATTCCCACAGTGAGGAAGTAACGTAGGTTCAATCGATCCGACAAAAAGCCACTGCATACAATGAAAAGATAAGAATGTTCCCCTCCTGGGTTGCACACACTACACTCACCTGAAGTACATAGACAGAGCATAGGCAAAGAGCCATGAGTAGTCTAAAATTCCAAGGAGTTTATTGCCATCAGATCCATCTGACAATAGTGTAATGTTCGAGATAAAATTAAAGGGTCTGTGTGGTGCATGACAGGAAAATAATATTATTGGTATCTTTCTGCAATCCAAAACTCACGTCCCCACTCTAAAATTTGACAGTGAATGGAACCTGATCACAACAGTTATAATTGGGACTGAATGAAGTGGCTGTTATACCTTTCAAAAAGTGACCTGTAATATGGGGTTGATATCTTTGAGACTTTTCATCTTGTATCTCTAGTGACCACTAAGTCAGGGTCCACTGTTAGTATAATAATGCTAATGAATTGATCTGAATCGCCATCAGTTTTCATTCAAGATACTTACTGAAAGGAATCCATCCTGGGACTTCATCTGAAGAGATGTTGTAGTTAGAAATGTTATCACCAGAAATGTTACAGTGACCACAGTGTGGACACAAAGCCACCTACAAAAAAAACAATAACAACTTCCTTTGAAGGGGAGGGGCTGAAGTTGTGATTGGTGAGCTATTTTTGAGGTGTTGTACAGTAGACCCTCACTTCACTCACTTATACAGCTGCAAATCATGTGCCTGCTAATTTACATGTTTGCATTAGGTGCATCATATTAGACCGACTACAAAGTGTGCTAGGCTTTTGATAACCATTATCCCGCACCGGAAGCCTAAAGGAAATGAAACTACTGCCAGTTCTTGACTAAATTCACGTACATGATCTGGAAATTTCAAACTTGCGTTGGTCCCATTGAGTTTGGATATGTGAAGGTTTACTGTATCTTTAGGGGGGAGGGGCTTAAAGTTTACCTTGACAACACTAGTTGGCTTTCTTGATAAGTGATAACTTGTATAGCAGAAGAAAGTTAGCAAAAACACCAGTGTCTTGTAACTAGTCAGAATGTTAAGTCATTTCAAAGTAGACTAAAAACAATGACTTGGTGAGCAGATCAATCTTTGGGGGTGGGGTGGGAGGGAAAGGAAAGGTATGTGTTCTCTGCAGGAATTTCAATAGGCCAATCAGACTTGAATAATCACATGACCAGATAATACTAAGTGCACATGGACATTAAAGTGCAGCTGGATCAAGTGACTTATATGGCACCGACCTTTGACCTCAAATTCTTTGGTTGCCTTAGGGAGCCCTTTGGGCCCACACTGCAAGCTGGGCGAGTGTTGCCTAGCCTTGGAGTCACAATAGTATGTCCCATACACCCAACGCTTGCTGCACTCACTCCCTTGCAGGAGCCCTAGCCTCATGGTGCCGTATAAGTCAATTGATCCTACTCTGGAACAGCAAGTTTTCCAGACCTCTTCCTCCCGCCTGCTTCCCAAAGGCTGATGGCGATTCAGTACTCACCTTGGAGTTGGATAAGAAAAACAGAGTTTAAACTTTTCTAGGAGCCATATTGCCCAAGGCAACTTTGAATAGATGATACATTTCTTGTCTTGAGTTCTCCTTTGAAGTGTTTGTTCACAAGCTGTTGTTCTATTTGCACTATCATGCTCTTTATCTTGTGACATCCTATCAAGAGTAAATAAGGGAGGGAGAGTGTCGAACTGCCAATAGCGCTGTACAAACACTATTTGGAAAGTAACATGACACTCACGTGATATAATCCGTAATTCATTCCGTAATTGGCGAGCGAAGCGAGCCACTCTCTGGTCATGTCAACGGGAGCTCGAGATATATATATATACAGAGGTTTGCACGGTTCTTGCACCTTTATTGATGGAAAGCGCCACGCGCATGCGTGTAAATTCCATGGCAATATAATAGAATGACGACTTCTTGTGATAGTAGTGTAGCTGGACAAAGTTCACTAGTAGTATAGTGAAGAGCTTCTGTCTGCCACACAATTCGCCACGAAGGTCCTGACTGTAAGTACTACAACGAGTAGGCTCACAAGAAGTCATTGCTATGGAATTATAATGAGCATGCGCGTGGCGCTTCCCATACCAATACACCGATTTGCAGGTCGGTTGTCACAAAAAAAGGGTCGTCAAATTTCACGCATGCGTGTTCATCTCAATTCAAAACCAATGGAATTCAACACGCATGCGTGCAAATTGACGACCTTTTTTGTGACAACCGACCTGCAAATCAGTGTAAGCTTAGATAATTAGACTACGTACACAGGATTGGAAACAATTATTCGCGCGCGGACCATGCGCGTTGCGCCAAATTATTGCAGCTGTTTACAGTGTGTGGTTTGTTTCTCTAAGTGTGTGGCTTGTTAGTGCTTGTATAGCTGGAGAAAACCTGATTTACAAGGTAAAATTGTGTTGTTATTGGCTAGCCAGTGCTAAGAGACCTAGCTATGATCTACGTAGCTAGCTCTATCAGCTAGCTGGCTACTGCTAATTTACAGTGCTAGAGACCTAGCTAGCTAGCTATTAACTGAAGCTTACATGACCACTTCATTGAGCTTAATTGCTTTAACTATAGATCCTAGTGGAATTATTGTCCAAGTTTTGCAACAAATTGTGAAGACTAAGATGTTCTCTCATCCACACAATATTGCTGTTCAAGAAATTGCTACTGCAGCTCTTGAGTGGTGCACAAATCCTTCAAGCTATGAAATGTTGAATTGCTTCTAATAAAATTACTTGACCCTCATCCCTTAGAGAAAACACAACGAATTATGTGGGGGCAGTACCATAAAATCAGAACCACCACAGAGTTTCAGAAAATCTGAAAAGACTTTTTTTGTCAAGCTGGTATAGCAATCACCCCTCCTGTACTAGAAAATTACAGATGTGTTAGCTATTTGAACGAGTAATTCCTAATAACTGCCCTATTTCAAGTGACCTCAGCTCCGCCTCCCAGCATGATTATGAGTGTGTAATTACTTACGAAGAGAGTAATGCATTGCAGTATGCAGCAGGGTACATCCCAAGGGTTCTGCACAAGAGATTAAAAAGTTCCTCTCACCCTTGAAAGAAAATTTGATGTTATATTGATGATTTGTTACTATGATGACGATGAAGAATCAGAGGATTGGATATAGACTTGGTCGATAGGAGATTACTCCACATTTCAAACTCCATGTATAGTTTCATGGTGGAGATGGAGAAAGAAGTTCAGAATCATTTGATAAAGCCCATTGATAACATTAAGAAAAGTATTAAAGAAGGAATGTACAAAAATAGTCTGAAATTTCTGAGGATTGGGATGAAGAGGAGAGCAAGGTGATTGAAATGATAGTGGACCTTTGGATCACCACACGAGGCTTTGCTTTTGCTTGCTCAAAATGGCAAGTAGCTAAGAAATTGACCCAGAAAACCAAGGGCATAAGGAAGACTACTAAGACCCTCAATAGTTTATCATAAAATTAATTATTATGTAGGTATTATAATTTTATAATTATAAAGCTTCTACTGCTGATATACTATAGCTTAATTTTGATGATATTATGGTAACACTAAAGAGTGAACAAACTGCTGTGGAATTTGGGCATTTTGAGAGTTTCACCAAGGTGAGGTTGGGCTCTTTCAATCTGACCCATTTAGATGGAAGTCTGTCCAGGGTGATTGAAAGATCACTGATACTAGAAGCAGGACTTGAAGATAATGGCACCTTGAGAATATTCTTACTTCCACGTTTTTTGACACACAGTTTGCTTTTTTTCCTCCTTGGCATAGCTGTAACTATTATATAGTAATAAATTAATGTGGATAAGTTAGCATGTATACATTAGCTATAATTTTGGTCACTACAGCTTATGGGATTGATGCTATTCCAAACTGCAGCACTAACTTTATCAGTTAGCAAAATTTCATTGCTCATGCAACAGTGCCTTTTGTGTGAAAGAAAGCAAAAATATACACCTCCAAACACAGAAAAAGCCAGAAAGCATCAAAGATTCAGGACAAAAACATATATTATGCACACCATTCCGTATGGCAAGCATCACTCAATAACATAAACTTCATTAAAAGGACACAGGAATTATGCCTTTGCAATGAAAGAAGAAAAAACTTTATCCGTTGCTAGGTTGATAAAAATCTTCGTGGAAAACTGTTTTATGAGCAAACTAACTATACTTAAGAAACACATTTCACATCCCTGGAACATACTCTGTAAAGTAGCCCTTTATTTGATGCTAAAACTCACCAGTTTATTCTCCTTTCATGAAAAGTATACTCGAGAAACAAGGAATAAATTTCCAATTTTCCTTCGCGCATAGCAACACGGATCGTCCGCGACGATTTGTATTAGCATAATGGGCGCACGTGAGCTGTTTCCAATCCTGTGTACGTAGTCTAATTGGCGAGCGAGCGAAGCGAGCGAAGCCCCACACTAATTGGTCAAAATGGAAAATTGCGATATTTATATGTTACACGTACGTCACTCAAAATGCGCATGCGCTTACGCATGCGCATGAAATAGCTACTAAGCAACGTCATAATAAGCAATCATTTTCGTTAAGCTTGAAGTTGAAACACTATTGTAGCGAGTATTATGGAACCCAGAGAACCAGAAAACAAGCGAAGGAGGGCCCCAGAACACCCTCTAGAAACTGACCAGCAAAGAAGAGCGAGACCTCATGAAAGAAATGAAAGAGACAGAGCTAGAAGGAGAACAGAGTCAAAGGAACAGAGAAAAACAAGACTAGCAAAGAAATGCGACAGATAGAGCCAGGAGGAGGGAATGTACAGAGTCAGCAGAAGATAATGCTGAAAGAGCAGAGCAAATGAGAGCTAGAAGGAGAGCAGAGTCAGCAGAACACAGAGCTGCCAGATTACAGCATATGAGGGCTCATTATTTGAGAGACTGGCTACTGAGTCTGAACAGGAGTGGTAGCCTGGGTTCAGAGAAGACACTCTAATGCTAACTGGGAATGCACCAAGTCAGTTAACAACCTGAATAGCTAGATATCGAAAGTCACTGTTGGGGCTATATAATCATAAGTGAGGGAGGAGCACATTGAAATGACCACTGGCTGCTTGCTCGCCCAACTAATGCTATACGAGCATCTCTAGTTATCTAAGGTGTAAGGTGCAAGAACCGTGCAAACCTCTGTACGTACGTCAATAGCGCTAGCGGGCATAGTTAATAATACGCATGCGCACGTTTGTTTGACCTTCGACCCCACAAATGAAACGTGCCCAGCACTTAGAACAAATAGCTAGAGCTTATTGCTTTCTACAGCATTTTGTCATAGAGGTGCTAAGTGGATTGTAGGCGCATGGCTTTCTAAGTGCTTGTGGTAAGCATTATACAGCCTCCTGTGTATGCAGCTGCCACAACCACTGCAATATCTTAGGCTTAGTCCAATAAGTCAAAGTACAAATGACTTTCACCAACTGCTTCGCTCGCTCGCCGATTGAATATGTTACACGAACATACCCTAGTTTTAACTCACACATACGTACGTACAGCTATGTCGGTCCTTGGCAAAAGAGTTGTAACGGGTTCGGTTGTTGATCATGATCCGAAGCGGCAAAAAATTTCTCCTCCTTCTCTAGCTCAATTATTAGAGGCAGGGAAAAATCGCTTCCCAGAACTTTTGTATAGTTAGTTCTGCTGAAAAATTCCTTGTCTGCACAAGGAAAGACCTCCATAATCATCCTCCAATAGGTATGATAAGTAGAGTTCGGATTATTGTTGCTGAAGATGGAGGTTACGATTTTCAGGTCCTTTTTTTCAGTAAAGAGAAAGGTAACATTAGCAATATTGAAGATTTTGTTAAACTATGTGGAAAGATATATATAAACTCTTCTTTTAAGCTTTGCCCTGGAATTAATAATGAACCAAATATTTCAGTATAATTCGGTATGATCTTAAGAGTGTAAGACGACAAACACATCCAATTTCCCGTATTAATTCACATAAATGTCTTCTTTGGCATCAGCTTTCAAGGAATGCCAATATATTTGAAAAAGACATGAGTGCTGTGTTATGTTCTTCATGTAAGCGTCTAAAAAGTGATTTGGAACAAAGTTTAAAAAAGGCAGCCACTTTGACACAAAGTGATAAAGAAAATCGATTAAAATCTGGATCCCATTTTCCAGAAAAATATCTCTCGCCACAAAGCTTAAAGAAAAAGCGTCAGAATGTTAACTATGAAAGGGCAAATGATAAAAAGCTTTTAAAGAAATATGGCCATGCAGATGTAACGTTGAATGAAGATCAACATGGTCAGATGTGTACCGTAGTTGAACAAATTCACTTTAGATGATTTGCTTACAGAAGGTGATGGGAAAGGGGTTGGACAAGCTGTCCGGGCTATCTGGAAAATGATGTGCAAAATATAAAGAAAGAGTTCAGAGATGATCAGGAAAGAAATGGTTAGTTAACTCTGTTTGGTACATTAATCCCCCCCCAAAAAAACAACAACAACAACACAACAACAACAACAACAACAACAAAAAAAACCACAAAAAAATAGTCTGTGTCAATTTCCTTCTTTATTCATTAGCTACTGGTAACCGAGGAAATCGCTGGAGTTTAATCACTATCAGACTGGCCTTAGCAGTTTACACAAGAAGTCCATCTGCTTATGATGCTCTGAAAAATTTTGAGCTCATCCAGTTACCTTCATGGGCTACACTGCAGGCATATACTGGAGCATTTCGTGATGATCCAGGTATAATTAATATTATTATTGGGTTTATAGTTTCTCTTAAAGGGGCTTCACATCATCGAATGGCTGAGCAATCAAAATGTTTTTTGGAATTTAAACTTGTTGATAAAAAATCAGTTCCTCAAGGTGATGGTGTTATAATCTTTGATGAGGTAAAAGTTGTGTGCCATTTGATATGGAATTCGCGTAGCCATCAGCTGATAGGACCTGCTATGAGTCGTGAGGAATTGGCCTCCCTTAATGATGTGTATAGATTTTTGGAAGATGATGATAAAACAAAGCAAACCTCATATATCCTACAATTCCTTTGGAGAGATTTGACATCCCCTTTTGATGTGGTTGGTCCATATTTCACCAGCTTGGATCCATTAGAAAGCATGTATTCTAGAGACAGTGAAAATCCTTCATCTCTATGGATTCATAACATCATTACTAGTATGTGATGCAGCTGCTGCCAACGTTTCAGTGATTAAAGGAACCACTGGTGTACATGGTGCTTATGGAAAGAATAAAGTCGAACCTTTCTTCAGGAATCCTTTTAATCCTACAGCGATTATTCATTGGCTTATTTGCCCTAGTCACCAGGTATGTAGTCACAATTAAGTTTTAAATATTAAAATTTAACATCAAAAGTTTGCACTATAAGTCCATATTCTTTGTTTTCATTAAGCTTAAAAATATGATCAACGCTTTATATTCCTCACAAAATGGGGGGACTAAATCATTCTCTATTGGTGGGGCCAACTTTGGATGGGAGGCTATTATTAGTATGTATCGGCGGGAATGTACCAGACGCAGTATGGGAAGAGCTAGAATGGTACCCTGATTGAGAGAAGCATATATTTTACGAGATGCCTGGACAAAATTGAATGTTTCCCCTGCCAAAATAATGCAGGTACATGCCACTTATACAGTAGTACTATCTCCTAGATGCAAGTCTGGTAAACGATTACTTATCATAACTGTACTGAATAGAGGGCAGACTTATTAATGCCATGTAGGGGAAACACTGAGTATAATATGTAACTTATTTGACATGACTACATGATTATAGCAGGAAGAGGTTCTAACTGAACTATTTGATCATGTATCGCAGTCACCACCACCAGAAGATGCATTTGCTACTCGATGCACCTTAAGATACCTTGAAGCATGTAATAAATTATTTGAGAGGGGTCTTCTATCTCACACAAAGATTCGTAGTAAAGAAAGTGAAATATTTACCAACATTGAGAAGGGTTTATCTTTTTTTTCTAAATGGATGGAATCAATTATAGATGAAGGTAACCATGCATGTATCCTCTCTAATGTTATGGCTCGTTATGATAATACCCCTTAAAAAATGCAGACTTCAACTTTCTTGACCCTCAACAAAAAAAATTTATTTCATGGCAAAGTAAGTATTCTTACATACTGGTTATAGTGACCTATAATTATATATAATATTTATGTATAGCTTGGGACAATCTACGTATTGACGTATTTGGATTTAGGGGATTCTGTGAAAATGTTCCTGGATCGTTATCCAGGATACTACTTGGTTCCTTTGCGCATGTCAGGAAGTGCAGTAGAAACACTTTTTGCCCAGTTCAAGTATTTGAGTGGAAATAAGTTGGATAGTGTCAACTACACAACAGCAAGGGCGAAATGTATGTGTAAAAGCAGTTGATGCTGGTCATGATCATGCACCTATACACCACAGTGGAAAGTATTACAAAGATATGCCATTATTTCTGGAAAGTGACAACCCTCTACAAAAGAAAATTTATAGAAAAGACAGTAACAAAAAACAACAACAACAACTAAACTTGTTTAATGATAATTATTGTGATTGTGCATTCAGTAGTATTGTGTTTTTGTTTTTATATGGGCACTTAGTAATTCATCTCGTAAGTTCTGACCAGCTAAAGTAGATTTTCCTTGTTCAGCTGCAGCAGTTTGTTGCACAACACTAATAAATTCACCAAGTAGGGTATGGCATAGTTTACGACTTAATTCCTTGTAAACTGCTTGGATTTCACATTCATACTGCTTTTTATCTAGTTTTTGCTCCGACATTTTCCCTTTTAGGATATCAGTAAACTGCTTTAGCAGCTCTTGGTTAAGTTGCATTTGATTAACAGCCACTTCAATCAAGTGGGACCCATATTTTTTAAAGGAAATACTGTTGGCATTTTCCATTACACATTTATCCAGGGCTTGCAGAAAAGGTAAATATTCAATTGCAGGGAAATACATATGACCATTGTCACGGTATCGGAGCTCCTGGGGGATATGATCCTTTCCAGTGCACTGTATACATTTTAAAACTTCTATTTCCCTATTTATAGAAGCTTTTAAACTGTGCTTGATGCTTGCTTGACGCTTGGTGTATCTTCCATGCAGCATTTCAGCAATAGCAGCTCCACAAAATCTGTAGTACACTGAATCCGAATCATGTTCAATATTGGTAGATTTGCTGGTGGTATCATCAAGCAATGACTGTTGTACTGATGATACAAGATTGAGGAAGTACTTGTACACTGCATTACAAAGTGAAATCATAACAGAGCATCGAATATCACTATCAACTGATTTTCCTTCACAAAACCCAATCCATCTCTGTTGCAACCTGGCAAGTTCAGAATGTTTCTGAACATCATAGTCAACATCTGATACATCTTTGCCAGGTGGTAATAAGAAAACACTACAGTACCGATGCCACTCCAACTGAAAGTTTAAGTACTTACATTTTCCCTTGTCACAACTTTTATATAGACTAGCAAATGTACTTGTCAAGGAAAGCATGATTTCTTTCATCAGGGATTCTGATTTTTCCAAAGCATTCCAAAATTCCATTCTACCAGGAACTTCTTCCATGTGTTTTTCAGCCTCAATAGTAGATTTTACATGTTTTATAACACTGCAAATATCCACATCACACAACGATAACATTATCTTAGTTTTCTCCGTCTTATTTAGCACTTTTCGTTTCCTTTTAGTGGCATAGGTCACTTATTACCATAGATACTATAACCTCCGGACACGGGATTGGAAACGGGTGGTTCGCGCGAGATTTTAGAATACAATCCGTGTTGTTTGCTGAGTCAGCAAAGATGTTGCCAAACAGTAGTGAAGGCAAGTATTTCGCAAATAATGGCTGAAGCTATAGGAGAAACGTCTTCAACTACAAGTAAGCATAGTAAATTAAAGATTGTAACCTTAAATCCAGCTATGTAATTCACTTTTTAGGCTCCTCTCAGTGAGTCTGAGATATTAATTCAGGCAGTAAAAGAAGGTAGCTAATGGGTTTAAAATTCCTTCATCAGATGCTTCTGCATCTCTGCTATGGATTAAAGCAAAACTTGAAAGCTGACATTCATTCCTGCAGTCCAGGCACCATGCATATAACTCTTGCAGCTAGCAAACTTGAAACAGCTCTGACTATTTAAAGTCAGCTGTAAACAAAGGTGGGAGTTTATAATTATAGCATTTGTTCATCGGATGAATTCATCTTAATGTGGAAGAAAATGTGATGAATTTCCCATCTTCCAGAATATCATCTGATTTTTTTTTTAGGTGAACATATAATGGGGGATCTACTGTTACAGCAGCATGTCCTTTCTCTTATCAAGAGCCACTTTGAGGTATGCTGCTGGATACATATATAGAACTGTGAAGGACAGAGTCCATGGTATACTATTGTAGGAGCAATTAAGAAATGTCATGTAGAAAAAAGATGAAATCATGGGAGAAGTAATGAATTGGTCTATATATTAGGATGAATGTCGAAATTGGGAAGGAGTTGCTGAAAACGATCATTGAAGGGTGGATCAAGATGAGGGAGTTCTCATTTGGTGATGCGTGGTTGAAACTTTAAGCAGAAGTCCCTCCAACATTCTAAAGGTCCTCATCACCAATAAATCAAGAATTCATGCAGCATGCATATTTTTTCTGAATATATTATAATGATTCATTCATGTTTGGAAATCATTCTCCACTTTGCATTTTCTTTTTCTAAATCAGGCTTGGAACTGTGAGCCCTGCAATTGCCTCTAACTGGACCTCTGCAAAATGTATTAATCACCCATAGTGCTTGAGTGTTGTTGATAAATTCCTTGACACTAGGATTATCATGAGTTCCACCTCTTTGTCGCTGGCACCCACAAAACTTTTCAGTGGATCCTGGCAAAGGTGCTCAAAAAATTTTTTTTCACTCCATCAATGGAAAACAGAATATTCCATTAATGATAATAGAATATTAGCAAGCTAACAAGAAGCTCTAGCTAGCTAGCTACCTGTCATTTTCAAACCCAGCAAGGTCTCAGGGTTAAGGAGCATTTTCTTTTTCTCAACTTTGGAAAACCCTTTCATTGCTTTTATACTCCATCCAAATAGACAAGAAACTCTTCCTTTAGCCACTATATATAAAATAAAATGTAATAATAAAAATCATTACAGGTAGGAGTATAACCATGCATTTAGTTCAGAGTTGACCCAATTGGGTTTTTAAAGTTTATGGTTATAGCATATTTATGATGTGTAACTTAAGGCTTACACTAAAAGTCAACTCCTCTAACTATGCACATGCAAAACTACTTTTATTTTGCTACAACATCAACTAGTTATTTTTCATAGTAAACTTCTCCCAGACTGGTAAATTGAGCACACAATTACAAACATTAATGGCCTCCTGAACTTACAAAACCCAGATTTTTTCCCAGTAATATTCAAGTCTTGGGGGAAAAAAGCATTCTATAACAAACTTTATCTCTATGTATACCATTTGGTGGAAAAATTAATGCAAAATAGTTTAATTCAACACAGAAAACCTTTCACACAGTTTTCTTCTCCAGGAATTGACCAACCACGGCAAAACTAGCCATATTAATGAACTAGGGTTTAAATTTTTGTTTTAAGTATCAAAATGAGTAGTATAAAGTATTAGATAAATTATTTTCTTACCGGCTCGCTCTATTCATCCGCTTCAGAGTGCTGTCTTTATTCTCCTTTTATGTGCAGTCAACAAAAATTACAACGCGGAGTGCACGCAAGCAATTCAATGGTTGTCATAGGCGCACGTGAGCCCGTTTCCAATCCCGTGTCCGGAGGTTATAGTATCTATGCTTATTACGTACTTTGACGGAATTGTCACACGTGAGTTTAAGCATTAGTCACGTTACTTTCCAAATAGTGTTTGTACGGCTCTATGGGCAGTTCGACACTCTCCCTCCCTTATTTACTCTTGATCCTATCTTGTTGGTGGTTCCTGTATCCGGTACGATCGACCCTGTACAAAAATTTCAAAAATTTCATTGTAAAGCCCGCAAGGGATACATACAGAGAGAACATAATATGAAATAACCAGGCTTATGATGTGACATGATACAATAACTTGCTATAGAGTTGTGTGCAATATTGTTCTAAGTGATAGTGCCTTTTCAAAGGTTTCCTCGCAAGGAGTTGTGAGAAGGTGCAGCAGGTGCTTGAGTTCGCAGCCGAGGTGAACCTTGGTGATGTGGTCCGCAGGAAGGTTGCTCCTGCCGTACTTGTGCCCGCACACAGGACAGGCAAAGTCATCTGTGAACACTGGGATGGTGATAACGCGAAGGACTGTGGCAATTGCCCTGGCGCCTCGAATACCTTGCTCCCTGGCCTCATCCCATAGTCTCATCCAACTAATATCACGGGAGAGAGCAGCAAGGTTCTCACGTGAAGACACTAGGGACCAAATGTAGTCACGATCAGCAGCCTGGAGTTTGCCTTTAACTGCTCTCAGGGTGAGATGATTTTCAAAATTCTCTTCTTGCTGCAAAATACCTTCTGTCAGATTGGTCTTATAAACCTGCTCCAGGAACTTGCACTGCTGAATCACTAGTGGCTCAGAATCTTTCTCCCTCAGACAGTTGAATACCTCCACACTGATGGACACCTTTTTGGGGTGTAGGAGACGCCAGAGGAAACTGATCTTGCGGTGAAGGATACGAAGTCTCATAGTAGGCCACTGGAGTGCAACTAGTGGGATGAGATCGGAGTGATGTTTTGGAAGGTTTAGGATTTTCTTGCCGAGTTCACCTTGGAACTGATCCAGCGATGAGATCATTGGCTCTGTTAAAATCCAGTTTTCTGAGCCATACAGACAGACAGGTAAGACACAGACCTCGAATAGTTCACTGGACGAGAGCGGGTTCTGCTCACCATAAGCTATGCCATTAGCTCGGTGGGCGAAGAAGGCTTGTCGTGCCTTAGCAATGTTGTGATTAATTGACTCTGTTGGAGAGAGGTCATGTGACCACTTTACACCCAGACAGGTAGAAGAACTCGCAGATGCAATGGTTGTCTCACCTATGGACATAGTACTTGGCTGAGGTCTACGTATGGAGAACTCTTGAAGCTCCAGTTTATCTTCATTCAGTCGGAGGCCATTATCAACTGTACCTTGTAGACGCGGCAGCGCGAATGACTAAGCCAACCTTTGACCTTTGCGCAAAGTGCGTGAATAGTAGCCCCGTCCCCTCAGGCCCTCTTTTTAGTTATGAATGTGGAGGGCCTGGTACGCGAAGTTTCGGGGGGATAGAACTGGGGTAGAACCGGTGTTGCAGTGATTTCTGTTTCCCCGGGTTGCGTGTTTCCCCGCACATATAACCCTAGGGAGGAATGTTTCCCCGCACATTGAGCACTGAACTGCGAAGATTCATTGCCGGCAGTGGTAAGTGTTTCCCCGGGTAGAATGTTTCCATCGCGAATAGCTACGATCTGTATTATCTGCTAGTCTCTTGCAACGTAGCTAGTCAGTCGTTCCGTGTTGTAAGGGACATGACATGATAAACTAGCTAATTAACCAGCTAATAATAAGTATGAGCCACCCAACATGTGAAAGAACCAGCAGAGGAACATATTCACTTCCCTGATAAGGCCACACAAACACAAGACTTTCAGATTTCCATGAGGGAGGGAACCTGGTCACCATTCAATATTGTACTTTGGATAATCAAATGAATAAAATGTACCAATTTTTCAAATTTTTGTCTGAAATGCCTCACTAAAAATTCAATATTTTGATGATGAGGGAGGTGACGATAAACTCTGCTCGGCCTAAGCGACATGTCCTGACTACTAAAGAAATTAGGGAACACCAAGTTCCCTCTACATCATATATAGCTAATAATTATCTCAACTGTGTTTCATTTAGTTTATGTATGTATGTCCAGCAATAAGTATCATCAGTCAGGGTTAGCTATGTCCTTTCTTTATGCAACCCAATTTTATTTTTTTCCCATATCAGTGCAGTATAATATTGGGGTGCCATTTGTATGTATCAAAACAAAGAAATAATAGGTGTCATTTAGCTAGTGCAGAAACCATTTTAATCGCTATAATGAGTTCAATAATCAGTGAAAAGCATAATAAGCTTGACTTTGAAGGAATTAATATAGCTATCCCTTTTCATACCTAAAATACTATAAGGACAGGTGCTACTAATTCGGGGTGGTGGTATATACTAACTCAGGACATGTACATACATACGTATCTTATGGGGAATTTGGAGTCTATCTACAATTTCATAACCTGAGAGTCAACTCACTCGCTCTGCTCGCTCGTATACGTAGCTATACAGATTATAGTGAAAAATAACACTGAAATTACATAAAACAAAATGTTAGCTAAAGGTGCTTAAACAAATTTGATTTTTGTATATTCTGTCCGCTTCAGTTCTTTTGATTTCAAATCGTTCTTTAATGAACTGGATCATTGCCTATACAACAGTAACTAATACTATACTATACACCAATTTCATAGTTATCACCTCTGGCCATAGTATGAATTGTGCTATATGAAGACCCGTGATATTGTTTATCTGCTGCACATCGCACTGAAGTGCTTTAAGATAATGTTCCACTTCAAATCCCTAAAAAAATTAGAGATAGTAGAATAATTATTAGCTAGCTATAATTATTATGTACCAAGTCCACCAACTCTATAGGCCACTGAGATGCTATTTTTTTTCTCTGTGCACGTGTAGGATATGTAGTGTATGAACTTGAAACTCTTCCTTCTATGATTCCTCTCCACAATTCCTGTTAATTAGCACCATTATAGTTTTGTATTAAATTTTAAATCAAATAGCTACCTCATTTTCTTTGATCACCCTTCTCACAAATTCCCTTTTGAAGATACAGTGACTAATATTAATGAAAATATCAATGCTTTGCATACTACCATAAGATTACTCCCCTATTATACATACCTGTCTGAAGCAATAGGACCTTTTTTATCACGATAATACATTTTTGCTATATCCAGCCACCTGTCTTTTATGCTTCTTTTATCAAAAGTGAAAATATCATCACTATCATAATTTGTTTGGTCTTCTTGGAAGGATGGGAATAGGAAGTTTGCTGGCAATACTGAATCACTTAAATCTAATGATCAAAAGAGCTGAAAATCAGACTGATTATCATGATTAGCAAATTTAAGTTCATTTTTTTGCAAAGACAGATACATGTAGTCTATTGACTATGCTGAAATTACCATTAGCTTTTGATCCTGACTCCTTGTTGGATTCACTTTGATTATCTGATTCACTTCTTTTGGACTCTGCTTATAATTATGATAGTTTATTGCCTTATTTTAATTACATACAGAATCTACACCATTTTCCTTGAATTTGATGGGCATCAATTTCCCCTGTCTTAGCTCATTCTTCATCACCCTCCTTAAGTGAGGTATGTCGGCCTATTAGCTACAACAATAAAAAATATTAGTAGCAAATTTTGACCATACCATACCTGGCTGAAGGAAGGAACTTCATCTATTACTATGAAGCGAGCAGCCTGTAAGTAAGATATTATTCAGTACAGGGGGAAGATTATAGGGAGAGGGGGGAGGGGGACGTATAAATACAAAGTACATGGGTTGTTGCCTGAATCTGTGCAGGAATATGGTTTTGCACAACATTGCACTATTTTGTGTCAATCATTCAACTTACCATGCATATAAATACTCCACAGTCAGATGTATTAGTCTGTAATGGCATACATCCCATCTGTGCATGGTGAAACAGATTGATAATAATCATAATTATAATAATCAAGTCATTTACTTCAGAATTCCACCTCTTCCACTCAGTCTGGTCCATTTCACCGATATGTCCAGACTCCTGACTCAACTCACATAAAAAATACCTATAATAATTATGGCACTTTAGCTGCACGTGTCATTAATTTTCATGCTTATAGTCTTACCAAATATTATTTTCAATACTAGAATTGGAAAGCTCTAGAGAAGAGTCCATGTAGATCATTTTTCTTTCCTTTGGTTTTATAACCTGTGTAATAATGATGATTAATGTTGTATAATGAATTTTATTACTTACCACTAATATCCAGTGAGAACTGTGTATATTCCATGGAATTAAAATAATGTTGTTGTCAAAGCAATTTTTCTGGAAATTATAATATCTGACATCAGAATTCAAATTCAATACAGCTACTCTTACCTCAGGGAAGTACTTCTTTGATTTTATATAACCATGCAACAAAAAAGAGGTACCAAAAAAGTATTTGCTGCTGCAACTTTGAGCTATTTATAATAGATATAAGAATAAGAGCAGTAGAGAGCTGCAGCTAGTCATCTCACCTTAGCATCAGAGGCACTCTCATCAACAATAAGTGAAAAATATTTGTTGATAATCTACAAGCAAACGAGCCCTTTTATCATCATGCATGCATTTGATAATGCATTCACATTATTTACCACATCATCCAGCCATTCACTATCATTTAATCTCCATAAGCTTGATTCTAACAGCGAGTCACTGAAAGATGAAACAATCTACAAAGATAACGAAAGCACTCAGTTCTCCTGCGAAATGTGTTATCATTATTCAGAAACTTAGCTATCATTATGATCACTAGCTATACCTTCATTTCCTCCTCAATGCTGAAGTCCTATTAAATGATACGCAATGATGATAAGTATAACTGCTACGTATACATTATGATTTACCTTTAATTCCATTTGTAAATTACTGACATCAGTTTTCAAAATATGTACCTGAATGTATGTTGTGTAGGTTGTAGAAAGTATTAAATCGTGGTAGCTATAGAGAGGTAATTCTTACTGATATTTGAGGAGTAGAGTAGAGAATGATTACAACATTCCTCTGCATAGAATTAATACTCATTATTGATTCATGAAATTAATGTGATTCTAGTGTATACCTGAATATAAGTAGACTCAATAACACTACTTTCTACTTCTGAAACTTGTACATCATTGAAGTGGATTAAAGTATCTTGCTGAGTCAGAGTGTAAGCAGTGTCTAAGAAATGAAAACTATCATAGTCTATAGGTAGCTTATTTGGTGAAAACTTACAATGTCCACTTTTTGTTGTGGTACCATGATGCAACTTAAAAAAACAACTATTTTCATAATGAAAGAGAGAGAGAGAGAGAGAGAGAGAGAGAGAGAGAGAGAGAGAGAGAGAGAGAGAGAGAGAGAGAGAGAGAGAGAGAGAGAGAGAGAGAGAGAGAGAGAGAGAGAGAGAGAGAGAGAGAGAGAGAGAGAGAGAGAGAGAGAGAGAGAGAGAGAGAGAGAGAGAGAGAGAGAGAGAGAGAGAGAGAGAGAGAGAGAGAGAGAGAGAGAGAGAGAGAGAGAGAGAGAGAGAGAGAGAGAGAGAGAGAGAGAGAGAGAGAGAGAGAGAGAGAGAGAGAGAGAGAGAGCTCACTATAAAACCTTGTAGGTCATATTGAATCTCGTGACCATTATCAAGCTTCACATTCATTTTCCTGGAATGCAGAAGAATAATAGGGTGGCAATACTATAATGGCATAGAGTTTCACCTTTGGATGGTGACTAGCCTGTTTGATCTTTTTGGGGGGCCTGACCTCTTTCTGCCAAACAGTGTCCTTTTACAAGTGATAAAAATGTACTTAGGGGCATTTTTAAGTTTTGAGGTCACACATATTCCTCCTGGCTTGAAACAGTTCGTGCACCTTCTGTATCCAGAATATTATTACAGCCATAGTAGTTATAATTATAGATATTAATACCTGTCATTAGGTCCTTTGGTGACTCTTTCAAGGTCATAATTTGTGGTAATCAGATCCTTTACTGCAATATCTTCACGAGATTTACCAAGAGAGCAATATAAAATATTATGTTCTTCCACTCCAACATCACTGAACTGATAAGAAATAAACATGTATCATATGTAGCTAGGGCAAGAAATGACTTAGAATAGGTGAAACAGTCACAGTCATTATGAGTATACCTTTTTGGTTCCTCCATTATGGCAAGAAGTGCAATATGACTGACTTAAATATGAGAAGGTAAGGAGTGCATCTTCCTGCATAAAAATGAAATTGAGAGCTCCATAGTTTCATTATTAATCTAGATAGTATCAGTGTGTTAAACTACTTACGTTAATACATTCTGTCAATTTGTTTATTAAGCACTGCAAACCTTCAGCAGCATCCTGTTGTGCAGAACCAACTAGGCTACTCTTGAGCATGGACTAGAAGAAAAATTATTGTTTAAGTAATAATGTAGAAAATTAATAACGATTTCAGATTTTGTACCTTTAAGCATAGAATATTCACTGATTGATGCATGTCCAATGACTTACAGATATCACAATACTCAACCTGGACTTCATTGGTGCTTCTCATACCTTTTGGTATCATATTTTATAGCTAGTTACATCATGGTATTTGCAGAACGTACCATGGAGGAAGTGATGAATATTTGTTCTATTTATTAATAACTGTATGCATGATATCAACCAACAACTGTTCTCTTTGTTGGTAATTCCACAGTATTTTTTCTGGTTGAGTTGGGAGTGAAGGTGGAGGAAGTTTATTAGTTAACCTTCACTTACCACATTGCTTAACGTAAGTTTTTCTTCAGAGATGGCACAGAATTTCTTTGCAGGAGGGGGAAGTTCATAAACTTCTTCTTTAATAGCAATAGTAGTAGCTGCAGCAACAGCAGGGGGAGGAGGAGGAGGAGGAGGAGGAGGAGGAATTTCAGATTTTGGACATGAAGGAATGCCTTCAATTTTAATAAGAAAGCTATGACCCCATGGAACTGTTGTATCATACATAACACTTTAGCTTTTGATATGGGTCCAACTATAAATTATTTAACACCCTTGTATTATTAGCTAGTGAAATTAACTGTAGTAAGATATGCTCTATGGCATCATTATTACCCAATGTAGGCTGACTGTAAGGTTTCAGCTGACTGAGGTTAACACGAGTCTTCAGCCTTTTCCCCAGTTTGGTCTCTAGCTGGCAGGTTGACTTCTTCATATTTGAAATCTTATATGGACCCAACCTGAATTTACAAAATTAACAAATAATACACGACTGTGTTTAGTCTTTCAAAATTACCATCTGTCTTCATTTTTATGTCCTTTTTTTGTCTTTTGTCTCATATTTCTTCGCAATACTATGTCACCTTCTTTAAATCCATATTGCAGCATTCCTTTGCACTTTAGGTATTGCTCTTTCTGCTTTTTTTGTGATTTTTGTATGTTCAGCTCAGCCGACACAAAGATATTTTGCTGCTTCTTGATAAATCTCTGCATTATTCCTTCAATGTCTTCAGAAGTATTTAAAATATTTTCAAAGCATTCCCTCTGTCCCTGTTTTTCTGCTTCCAGTGGGAAACGTGGCTCTCTCCCAAACATCATCCTAAATGGAGAATACTTTGTAGTGAGCTAGATACTTGTATTAATTGAAAAGACTGCAACATCAAGATAGTGACACCAGTCATCATCGTGATCATACATGAGCTTGGATAGTGACCTATTGAAATGCATATGAAATTAGGCATTAATAATAATAATAATAATAATAATAGCATTAATAATAATAATAATAATAATAATAATAATAATAATATTATTATTATTATTATTATTATTATTATTATTATTATTATTATTATTATACATTAATGTGATGATGACGACTAAGGAGATTTCTCTATTTACTGTGCCACCATTACCTCTTAAGTGTTTGGTTAGTTCGTTCATCTAAGCCATTTGATTGTGGATGGTATGGTGAGGTAATCCGCATTTTTACCATAAAGCTTTGATGAAGTGTTTCAATAAGCTTTCAATATAAAAAGAATTTCAACTTTACAAGGAAATTAACAGTCAGCTATTATTAAAAAAAAACACCTGATTTGTAAACTCCTTTCCCTGATCACAAATAATGCTCACAGGAGCTCCATGTCTACAATACACCTTATAAATAGCTTTGGCCACTGAGATTGCTGATTTATCTTCTATCGGCACTGCTTCAACATATTTACTGAAATAGTCTGTCATTGTGAGGATATGAGAAATTGGCACTTTTTTGAAAAGGACCAATTATATCCATTCCAACCAGATACCACACCTGTGGCTCAACAGCTACTGGTTGAAGCTCAACTACAGCTTTTTTCAGCTGTGATGCATTCCTTTGGCACCTGTCACATCTCTTGATCTGCAGAAGTAGAACCAATTAAGGTCCCTCAGAATCAGTTAGTAGCTACATAGCATTGATAAATCAACAGAAATCCACACTGGATAACTGTAAACACACACGGGTAATGCCTGCACACCCATTAAAGAACTATATATTTATAAGGAAGAAATATCATGGGAGGAAATTACCGTATTATTACCTATAAAAACTTTTCTTTACCATGTAAACCTTTTCTTCAATTTCTTTGTAGTAGAGAGGCCAATAGTATCTTTCCTTTATCTTACTCGTGGTAGCATCCCTCCCTCTGTGACCACCAGTAGTCAAATGACATTCTAAAAAAGCCCTTTCAGCTTCTTCTTGACCACATAGTACTAAACGATTAAAGGAAGTGCCATCAGGTCTTTTGGAGATATAAAATAACTGCTCTCCTTGAACAAGGAAATTTTTACTACTCCTTCATAGCACGAACTTCTCACTTTTGTAGCACGAACTTCTCACTTTTGCTGTATCCAAGGGGATATTTTCCATCATTAATATAAAGGTACAGAGCTTCATATTGTTTATCATCCATGTTTGAAGGATAGATGAAAGCCAAATCAGAAGATAGATTTTTTCGTCCCACTAGCTATAGAACTTTACAATAAACTGACTACAACTAGAATGCTCCTATTTATATAAAAATCACCAAGACAAGAAAAAACATGCACCGAGTGTAAAGACAAGAAAAGACATGCACAAAACCAAAACCACTACAAGGATTACATAGTGCACAAACAGCACAAATCAAGAAACAAGAAAAAACTTGTCCAAAGCTGGCCACACAGCAACTGTTGTTGTTGTTGTTGCTGTTGTTTTACTCAGTGGTGGGTGTGGTCACACAAGTAGGCGTGGTCGACCTTGCATATGGATTGAAACTGAGCATGCTCAGTCATAGTTACTCATGCATGCATGAGAGGGCCCTAGGGAAGAATGCTTATATGGGATGGTTACGGACACTTAAGAAATTAAAATTGAGAAAAATTAGACCTTATAATATACTTTTGCTTCAACATCAATTTCGTTCACTTCACCTTAGGTTTCTTTTAGTGAAGGAATAAGCAGGGGAAACACATATCCCTGATCAGTGATATGTGTTCCCCTGACATGAAATTTGCAGCAAAGATACAGATACCCTGATATTATAGCTTATACCTCTTAGAAATAAGCAGGAAAATATATCCCTGATCAGAGCAAAGGGATTATACATCAGTATGTCAGGGGAACACATATCACTCCCTTCATGAAACCTCGGGTAAGATTTACCTCATGTCAGGCAAGGGTATACACTGATCAGGAATAATGTCAGGGGAATGCATATGTTTCCCTTGCTAATTCCTTCACTAAATTCAAGTGAGGTATTTATTGCACATTCATGCTTTGAATAATATTATCATGACTTATTACATGGTGGCAATATTTCAAGAGGCCATAGGCTGAGTGGAATATTATGCCCAACCAAGGGTAAGTAATAAATCTGATATTCAGCAAAATAATGATCAGGAATATAACTATGATCTCTTTGCTGCCAACTTCGTGTCAAGGGAATGCATATCACTAATCAGGGATATGTGTTTCCCCTGCTTATTTCTTCACTAAAAGAAACCTCAGGTGAAGTATAATTGATTTTACCTTATGTCAGGCAAGGGTACACTGATTAGGAATGTGTATTCCCTTTGCTGCAAATTTCATATCAGGGGAACACATATCACTGATCAGGGATATGTGTTTCCCCTGCTTATTTCTTCACTAAAAGAAACCTCAGGTGAAGTATAATTGATTTTACCTTATGTCAGGCAAGGGTACACTGATTAGGAATGTGTATTCCCTTTGCTGCAAATTTCATATCAGGGGAACACATATCACTGATCAGGGATATGTGTTTCCCCTGCTTATTTCTTCACTAAAAGAAACCTCAGGTGAAGTATAATTGATTTTACCTTATGTCAGGCAAGGGTACACTGATTAGGAATGTGTATTCCCTTTGCTGCAAATTTCATATCAGGGGAACACATATCACTGATCAGGGATATGTGTTTCCCCTGCTTATTTCTTCACTAAAAGAAACCTCAGGTGAAGTATAATTGATTTTACCTTATGTCAGGCAAGGGTACACTGATCAGGAATGTGTATTCCCTTTGCTGCAAATTTCATATCAGGGGAACGCATATCACTGATCAGGGATATGTGTTTCCCGCCCTGCTTATTTCTTCACTAAAAGAAACCTCAGGTGAAGTATAATTGATTTTACCTTATGTCAGGCAAGGGTACACTGATCAGGAATGTGTATTCCCTTTGCTGCAAATTTCATATCAGGGGAACGCATATCACTGATCAGGGATATCTGTTTCCCCTGCTTATTTCTTCACTAAAAGAAACCTCAGGTGAAGTATAATTGATTTTACCTTATGTCAGGCAAGGATACACTGATCAGGAATGTGTATTCCCTTTGCTGCAAATTTCATATCAGGGGAACGCATATCACTGATCAGGGATATCTGTTTCCCCTGCTTATTTCTTCACTAAAAGTAACCTCTGGTGAGGAATAATTTTTTACCTTACATGTCAGGGTATACTGATCAGGAATGTATAGTATATTCCCTTCACTGCAAATTTCATGTCAGGGGAACAAATATCACTGATCAGGGATATGTGTTCCCCCTGCTTATTCCTTCACTAAACGAAACCTTTGGTGAGGAATACGTAATTGATTTTTTACCTTACATATGTCGGGGTATACTGATCAGGAATGTATAATCTCTTTGCTGTATCATGGCCACATATCACTGATCAGGGATATGTGTTTCCCCCGCTTATTCCTTCACTAAAAGAAACCTCTGGTGAGGAATATTGCCTTACGTATGTCAGGGTATATTAATCAGGAATGTATAATCCTTTCGCTGGAAATTTCATGTCAGGGGAACGCATATCACTGATCAGGGATATGTGTTTCCCCTGCTTATTCCTTCACTAAAAGAACCTCAGGTAAGGTATAGAGTCTAATTGATTTTACCTTGTGTCAGGCAAGGGTACACTGATCAGGAATATGTATTCCCTTTGCTGCGACTTTCATATCAGGGGAATGCATATCACTGATCAGGGATATGTGTTTCCCCTGCTTATTTCTTCACTAAAAGAAACCTCAGGTTAGGTATAATTGATGTCAGGCAAGGGTACAGAATGTGTATTCCCTTTGCTGCAAATTTCATATCAGGGGAACGCATATCACTGATCGGGGATATCTTTCCCCTGCTTATTTCTTCACTAAAAGTAGCTAACCTCTGGTGAGGTTTTTCCTTCTTTTTTTTAAACAGGTGTAAATTCAACTTCAGGATCAGAAGTTTTTTTTCTAGAACAAACAAATACCAAGAAGAAAGCTAGTGGAAAACAAAAACAAAAACGATAACATGACTGTAATAATAATAATAATAATAATAACGAGTTCTAGATACAAAAATGAGATGGGAATCCGGAAACGGAGAATCAATAATGAAATGCCAACAAAAAAACAAAAAAATAAACAAACAAACAAACAAAAAAACTATAATATGGTTAAAGTTAATAAGTCCCCAGCACAGCAGAAGCATTGCCTCTTTGTATCTCTATGGACAATCTCTGCACTAAATAAAAGTAAGACTTTATCTCCCCAGTGTTTTCCCTAATCCTTCTCCAAAGAATGACATGGCAGCTGAACCAAAGGATCCTGATGTCTCCACTGCCAACGGGACAAAGAGGTACTGATCTCCTAAGTTTGAATATTTGACCTTCTTCTTGTGTTCCGCTTCATTAGCCACATTTCGTGCTTCAAGCAGCCAGGCTGACGTGCAATATAGAAAAAGTGAAGTCCCATACCAAGGGCAAAGGGTGACTCCATCAGGTCTCTTTCCGTCACTTCTACTGATTCCACTTGGTTCTAATTTAGATGGGATTTTTGCAGATGATAAAGATCTTTTTATCAAGGCATTGATGGAACTATGCCTCAAATGTCTCCCCTAACTCTTTCTGCAGTGGCAAGGACATCTACAGGGGAACCACAGTGACTACAGAGATGAGGTAACAGGCCAACAGCAATTCTAATGGTGTCATCATCAAGTCTCAGTCCAAGACACGATACTGGCAACGCATGTAGCCATGCCCCAGACTCCTTTTTAGTAGCAGCTAGCAAGCGAGCCCTGAATCACATGTCCAAAAAGGTGGTTTAGGAATAATTGATTTTTTACCTTACATAATATATCAGGGTATACTGATCAGGAATGTATGATCCCTTTGCTGCAAATTTCATGTCAGGGGAACACATATCACTGATCAGGGGTATGTGTTTCCCCTGCTTATTTCTTCACAAAAAGAAATATCAGGTCATTATAGCTAATTGATTTTATCTTATGTCAGGCAAGGGTACACTGATCAGGAATGTGTATATACCCTTTGCTGCAAATTTTATGTAAGGGGAACAATATCACTGATCAGGGATATATGTTTCCCCTGCTTATTCCTTCAATAAAAGAAACCTCTAGTGAGGAATATTACCTTACATATATCAGGGTATATTGATCAGGAATGTATAATCCCTTTGCTGCAAATTTCATGTCAGGGGAACGCATATCACTGATCAGGGATATGTGTTTCCCCTGCTTATTCCTTCACTAAAAGTGTGCATAATCTTATAATCAACAATTACTATAGCTAGTTATGATCTCTGGCCACAGTAGGAACTGTGCTGTAAGAAGACTGGTTATTCTAGTCTCCATCACTTCAAGTACGTTGCATTTCTTATTTGGAGACCAATTGCTCTTGAGTGCCTGGTTCTATAATCCTGCATTATCACTCCTTGATAAAAAATTTATGTGTCTGGACTAGATGCAGCTATAGATACCTGAGATGACAGCAGTCATAGGCCAATTGCTATGGACAACAATCGCAGGACCAAATATTAAACATGACTGGTTACATGATACCTGTCAGAGAGAAAACTGCAACTAAAAAGCTGGCTAGGAGCTCTGATACAGCGCCGCAAGCAAGAACCAAGGAAACATCCAGCCCTGGAAACTTTGTGATGACCTTTGACCCCCCGTTGGGAAACATTCCTCCCTAGGGTTATATGTGCGGGGAAACACGCAACCCGGGGAAACAGAAATCACTGCAACACCGTCTTATTTGGGCGTGGGCAGTGCACGAGAGCGTTATGACCATGCCCGGCGCCCACGCATTTGGGCTACGGACTGGAGCGACTACAGGATCGACCTAAAGGCACCAGGTGTTCAGAAGAACTTCTGCTGTTTCGCTACAACAAAAAGACCAATTCGCAATGGCTATACAACCAAGGACTTACTAAAACTCGTGAAGAATTCTGAGGCCGATCTATTTATAATCCAGCTGAGCCTAAAATCTAGACTACTCACTATCTAGACGATAGGCAGCTCCGATACTATCTGCTGCTGCAAAACTCGAATTCAGTGGCAGCTCAATGGCTCAACGCCTCTTCTTTCTAAGGCCTGGCTGGGCCATGTGCTAGTGCGTGGTCGTAGCACCGATGACGTATGCGATGGGAATGCGTTTCCTTGGACACACCCACGCTATGGGGTTTCTATGGTTTTGCGATATTTTCGCGTACCAGGCCCTCCACAATCATAATTAAAAAGGAGGGCCTGGGGACGAGGCTACGTGAATAGTACGTCCCATACATCTAACCATAGATATATACTACTGCGGTTTTATGGAATCTTGCAAAAATTAATCGTCAGGCGTCGTCCGTAAACCGACTACTACGCATGCGCACAACTTAAAAATTTGAAATTGCACTCAGATTGGAAAGAACTTTAGAGAAGTAAGCTTTGAAGAGCTAGCTAGTGACTGTTCTAGTATAGTTCTAACCTATTAGCATGCCATTCACCTTCTCCGGTGAGATTTTCGAGGCTCAAAGTTGAGCATGCGCACTCAGCATTTTGCAAGATTCCATAAAACCGCAGTACAGTGGTTTTACAGTGGTTTTACCCAATCTTGCAAAAATTGGTCGTCAGGCGTCATCCGTATACGCATGCGCACTGCTTGAATTTTGAAATTGCGCTCAGATTTGGAAAGAACTTCAGAAAAGTAAGCTTTGAAGAGCTAGCTAGTGACTGTTCTAGTATAGTTCTAACCTACTAGCATGCCACTCACCTTCTCCGTAAGATTTTCGAGGCTCAAAGTCGAGCATGCGCGAGAATGCACACTCAGCATTTTGCAAGATTGAGTAAAACCACTGTACTGAAGTTTTCAGGTTGGTTGACCAGTAGAATTTGCGCATGTGCAAGATAAATTCAAGCGAGCAAAAATACTGTCATATAAATACAATGCTCTTAAATTTTGCGAGCACGAATTTAATTCTGCACTATTGGCAAATTTTGTGTCAACCAACCTGAAAACCTCAGTACCCAATCTTGCAAAAATTGGTCGTCAGGCGTCATCCGTATACGCATGCGCACTGCTTGAATTTTGAAATTGCGCTCAGATTTGGAAAGAACTTCAGAAAAGTAAGCTTTGAAGAGCTAGCTAGTGACTGTTCTAGTATAGTTCTAACCTACTAGCATGCCACTCACCTTTTCCGGTAAGATTTTCGAGGCTCAAAGTCGAGCATGCGCGAGAATGCACACTCAGCAATTTGCAAGATTGAGTAAAACCACTGTACTGCGGTTTTAGGAAATCTTGGAACACGAGAAAGTGTGCATGCTCAAGCGCATGTTCAAGCACATTGGTAACTAAGGCTCCAGATCGTTTCTCAGCTTACAATGGCCAGTATTTACAGCTGTAAACCAGGTAGGAGAAGCCCTTATAGTAAGGATATTCATTGGAGAATAACTAACACCCGTCCTAACTGAGCAATCGTCGATTGTTTTGTTAATTGCGCATGCGCTAACTGCGGTTTAATGTTTATTGCCGGCGGTCTTTGTTCCAAGATTCCCTAAAACCGCAGTATACTCCGCCCCGGGATTGGAAACGAAGTCTGCGCATCCAAATTTTTCCAATACAAAACATGCGCGGACACTCCGTGCGGTCGTCAACAAGCCGTAGCAACGGAGGTTTTCTTTCGTTATTATAAGGTGAGCAATAGAATCCATACGGTAAAAAGATGGTCAAACTTTAGTATCCATAGGTAACTTACTAATGCTATAAATTCAGTAGAGCAAAAGCAGTTTGGGATAGAGATATTCTCACTCCAAGAAATAAATATATGTACAGAACTTGTTGAGGTAAAAATGTCCATATAAGGAGCATTTGAGCATTATTTTTTCATGAATCTGCTGCAACTAGGATTGGGATATCGCTTGAGCTTGTTTATAACAAGTGTGCTACAATGATAGTCTAGTTTTACTCAGTTAGAGGTATGATAGGGTCTTAACTGGTCGGGGGAAGAACATCAGTACTATAATATTAAAAGAAAAGCTCCATCATGCAAATACTAAAGCTAGGACTAGATTATCGCTTGAGCAATATAAGATTTGGTGTACTCTTGTAATGATGCACTTTTGCTAATCTATAAATTATGACATTGATCAGCTATCTGTAAAGTAACACCACATTCATATATAGCTAGCTATAGCTGTGCATTGTGCATGGGATAATAAGCTATATAGGCTAGCTATGTATTTATTTCTATCAGCCATGGGTGGAAGGAAGTTTCACTTGAGTGCTCGAAGATCGTGCAGAAAGAAGCAGCAGCAGAGAGTGATCAATGGGCTTAGAGCATATCATTTCCCAACACTGAATCCTATGAATTGTGAATTATTGTGGAATTTACCTACTGTGGTATCAAGTGTTCCAGCTATTGAAACCAAAAATTGATTCCAGCAAAGTATGTACTGGAAATGCAGATACCAACCTCATCAAAATGACATTATCAGTAAAAGAAGATTCAAGACCCCTTCCTAAAAGACCAAGACCATGGAAAGTGTCTAAAAAGCCTATATAGCATGTAGCTAGCTATAGCTTGATGCCATAAGTAACATCAATATTTAAGATGATTGGGGTGACACTCACTGGAACTAGATTCAGAAATTAATTGTTTTCTTATTCCTTTTGATTTTTGCGATGTTTTCTTAGCTATGTGTGGGCCTTAAAGTTTTCTATCCACGAGGAGGCATAGGAAAATCCTCTGATTTTCAAAAACTGGCTGATCACCATATGCAGGAGGGCAACACTGCTCTCTTCTTGCTATCCCTCATTCAAGAGGGACCAAAAAAGGCAACTTGATCGCTTTCTGCTATCTCTTTCATAACCGCATCTGTCAGCTCCATATTTTTTCCCAGTCTGTTTCTCACCTCGTATTCTATCGCAAAAATGTTTTATTGTTTACTAGGGTAAGACCACCATGATCCACTAGGTCTACCCAGTCATGTGAGTCATCATCATCATCTTCTTCATCACCATCATCAACCAGTGGATCACTGATGCACAAAATTATGTCCTTTTTCAATGGGTGAGTTGAAAGAAATTTTCTTTTTCAACAGTCTTGGAATATATCCAGCAACATATCGTAGAGCGTTTCTTTCATTGTAAGTTAATAATGGTGGTGGAGTGGAAGCTACAGTAGGTACAGGATGACAGATCTTTATCAGTTCCTTAAAAATGTGATGTCCAATATACTGTACAGGATTCATTAAATTCGATACAGAATTGCTCTAATACATCCTTCCACATTGTTTGGTACGTATCACACACTCATATTTTGTGGTAAGATGACCATGTTTGCTCTCTGTTTTTATTTTGTTTTGTTCTTCTCCATTCAATGCAGCTACCTAGCACCAGTGCTAGTCTGGCTTCAAATATTGAAACGACAGTTTCATTTTCGATGATAAAGTGAGATAGTTTTTCAGCAATTTCATATGAACTTTTTGTAGCTTCAGTATCTAATTTGAAAGAATCATCTGCTAGTAAAACATTGACAGCCTTCAGCAACAGATTTATTAGTAAACTTATTGTGATGGTAAGTAGTGTATTCAAACTTGTAAGTACTGTAGCTTATCTTGTCCTTCTAGCTCATCTAGTATAACCATTCTAAAGCCAGAGCTTTAGGTTATTGTTATAGCGACAAATTTTCGCGCGCAATTTCTCCTCCAACACGGAGTGTCCGTGGCAAATCTCCGGTTTCCAATCCCGGGGCGGAGTATAGTATCTATGATCTAACGCTGCGCTCGCTCCCTTGCAGGAGCCTTTACCATAGATACTATACTCCGCCCCGGGATTGGAAACGAAGTCTGCGCATCCAAAATTTTCCATTACAACAATACAAAACATGCGCGGACACTCCGTGTTGTATAGTAACGGTCGTCAACAAGCCGTAGCAACGGAGGTTTTTTCGTTATTATAAGGTGAGCAATAGAATCTATACGGTAAAAAGATGGTCAAACTTTAGTATCCATAGGTAACTTACTAATGCTATAAATTCAGTAGAGCAAAAGCAGTTTGGGATAGAGATATTCTCACTCCAAGAAATAAATATATGTACAGAACTTGTTGGGGTAAGAATGTCCATATAAGGAGCATTTGAGCATTATTTTTTCATGAATCTGCTGCAACTAGGATTGGGATATCGCTTGAGCTTGTTTATAACAAGTGTGCTACAATGATAGTCTAGTTTTACTCAGTTAGAGGTATGATAGGGTCTTAACTAGTCGGGGGAAGAACATCAGTACTATAATATTAAAAGAAAAGCTCCATCATGCAAATACTAAAGCTAGGACTAGATTATCGCTTGAGCAATATAAGATTTGGTGTACTCTTGTAATGATGCACTTTTGCTAATCTATAAATTATGACATTGATCAGCTATCTGTAAAGTAACACCACATTCATATAGCTATAGCTAGCTAACTACAACCATGACTATAGCTGTGCATTGTGCATGGGATAATAAGCTATATAAGGCTAGCTATGTATTTATTTCTATCAGCCATGGGTGGAAGGAAGTTTCGCTTGAGTGCTCGAAGATCGTGCAGAAAGAAGCAGCAGCAGAGAGCGATCAATGGGCTTAGAGCATATTTCCCAACAACAAGCTGAATCCTGTGAATTGTATTGTGGAATTTACCTATACTGTGGTATCAAGTGTTCCAGCTATTGAAACCAAAAATTGATTCCAGCAAAGTATGTACTGGAAATGCAGATACCAACCTCATCAAAATGACATCATCAGTAAAAGAAAATTCAAGACCCCTTCCTAAAAGACCAAGACCACGGAAAGTGTCTAAAAAGCCTCTTGGGTTATATTAGTATAGCATGTAGCTAGATGCTGACATTATTCCATAAGTACATTATTATAACATCAATATTTAAGATGATTGGGGTGACACTCACTGGAACTAGATTCAGAAATTAGTTGTTTTCTTATTCCTTTTGATTTTTGCGTGGTTTTCTTATGTGTGGCCTTAAAGTTTTCTATCCACGAGGAGGCATAGGAAAATCCAAAAACTGGCTGACCACCATATGCAGGAGGGCAACACTGCTCTCCTCTTGCCATTCCTCATTCAAGAGGGACCAAAAAAAGGCAACTTGATCGCTTTCTGCTATCTCCTTCATAACCGCATCTGTCAGCTCCATATCTTTTCCCAGTCTGTTTCTCACCTCGTATTCTATCGCAACAAAAACATCAAATGTTTTATTGTTTACTAGGGTAAGACCACCACGATCCACTAGGTCTACCCAGTCATGTGAGTCATCATCATCATCTTCTTCATCACCATCATCAGCCAGTAGATCACTGATGCACAAAATTATGTCCTTTTTCAATGGGTGAGTTGAAGTAGAAAGTTTCTTTTTCAACAGTCTTGGAATATATATCCAGCAACATATCGTAGAGCGTTTCTTTCATTGTAAGTTAATAATGGTGGTGGAGTGGAAGCTACAGTAGGTACAGGATGACAGATCTTTATCAGTTCCTTAAAAATGTGATGTCCAATAAAATTATACTGATAAAATATTGTACAGGATTTGTTATTTGGTACTTATCACACACTCATATTTTGTGGTAAGATGACTATGTTTGCTCTCTGTTTTTATTTTGTTTTGTTCTTCTCCATTCGATGCAGCTACCTAGCACCAGTGTTAGTCTGGCTTCAAATATTGAAACGACAGTTTCATTTTCGATGATATTAAAGCGAGATAGTTTTCAGCAATTTCATATGAACTTTTTGTAGCTTCAGTATCTAATTTGAAAGAATCATCTGCTAGTATAAAGCATTGACAGCCTTCAGCAACAGATTTATTAGTAAACTTATTGTGATGGTTTATACTTGTAAGTAGTGTATTCAAACATGTAAGTACTGTAGCTTATCTTATCCTTCTAGCTCATCTAGTATGCTTGCTGTAAAACAAGAAGCCATTCTAAAGCCAGAGCTTTAGGTTATTGTCATAGCGACAAATTTTCGCGCGCAATTTCTCCTCCAACACGGAGTGTCCGCGGGAAATCTCCGGTTTCCAATCCCGGGGCGGAGTATAGTATCTATGCCTTTACATAGGCCAGCTTAGCTGGCCTATGCATATGAGGTCAAAGGTTGGCTCCTGCGCATGCGCATGCACTATGAATATCATTAATGCATGCGCATGCGTTAAAGATGATGACAACCATTGATTAGTAAAACACTATTTCCCTTCTTTTCAAGCTCTTCACTTATGGCCTTTTTCGCCAGAGCTAGAGTCCGCTATGAAGAGCTCCCTTCTGAAGTTGTCCCCTATCCAGACGCCTTAGGGTGTCTTATGGGTAGAACTCTTGGTGAAGGAGGATTTGGAAAAGTTAGAGCAGCATGGTCTTTGAAGATGAGAAAAATGGTAAGAGACTAGCTAGTAGATATCAGCTAGAAATAATTAATTATTTTTTTCTCTCAGATTGCCATTAAGATTGTCAAAACAGACAGTGCCAGCAAAGAAGTATTCCTCTCTCATGAAATTGCAATTCTCCGTAAAATCCATCACCCACAAATTCTCAGGACTTACTCTATTGTAAAGACTGAGAAGTGTGCCTACTTCATTCAGGAGATAGCCGTGAATGGAGATCTATGGGAGTACATGAAAATTTATGGGATTTTCCATGAAGCAGAAACTCACTACATGTTCAAACAAATGTGTAAAGCTATGGCCTACTGTCACTGGAAGAAAATTGTCCATCGAGACTTAAAATGTGAGAACATTCTCCTGGATGAGAACTTGAACATCAAAATAGGAGGTAAGTTTTATTACTCAATATCAATTCACTATCATACACTTTCCAACTCTTTAGATTTTGGTCTCAGTGCTGATATAAAAATTAAGCCCACTTCTACTCTTTGTGGTTCACTATTCTATTTGGCTCCTGAGCTCAGGAATCCCAATCTTGAGGAGTATGATGGAAAGAAAGCTGATGTTTGGAGCCTGTAAGTTAGTAGCTAGCTACATCAAGCTTGACACCTTCATTTTTTTTCTAGTGGTGTGATTCTCTTCACCATGACATGTGGGTCTCTTCCTTTTCACATCGAGTCCTTGAAGAAACCTACAAATTATGATGTAGTTTTGAAGTATCCAGTGTCTGTTTCCATACGTAAGTTATTAAGTATATACATGTACTACAAACTTAAGATAGCAATAGAGCTAGCTTGCTTCGGTCTGAGGATCATATAGCTAGATCTAATTGGTCTCTATATCTAGTTTAGTAGCTATGGCTTTTTCCCCTTAGAAACTAGAGCTGTTCAGTTTTAGTTAAATGAATAGCCACAAGGTTGATAGCTACAATACTTTTTACAGTAAAGTTTAACCACTCCTCTTCCCTTGAAACTGATGATGTAATTTATATTGCAGCTGTCAGAAGGTTTATTCAGTTTGTACTGAACACTGATCCGAATGAGAGACCAGGCATCACTGATCTTCTATCACATTGTTGGATGAAACGAGAATCAAGTATTAAACCCTACCCCCGTAGTCCAATGCCAAGATTTGTCAAGATGAATTGCTTGAACCAATGAACATGTTACACTCCAGGTGATACAAAACTTGAAGAGGTGAGAGGATGGATGCAAAAATACTTCACTAAAGATTTTCATTCACAATAGTGCATGTGTGTCATGCAACTAACACTCTTCTTCTATATCATTTACTTTTCTGATTTATCATCTAAAAAGTTCTGTACACATTTTTTCTCATAACTCATCAGAGAGAGGCAAAGATTGGATCATGGCTTGATTTAAGAAGAGGTAAAATAGTAGTAAATCTACACTACAAATGCAGTAAGTTCAGACTTTTATCAACATTTATAAGTCTCATGAGAGAGAGAGAGAGAGAGAGAGAGAGAGAGAGAGAGAGAGAGAGAGAGAGAGAGAGAGAGAACATTTCACTTATCATGTACTTTTATAGAGTGAAAGCTGTGGTGGAAACGATAACATTTTAATGACTATTATAATTACGAGCACCCTAGTTCCATTGTTTCTACAACTTTTCTATCAGCGTGCTTTCTTCCTCCTTCTTAAGAGCAACATTAACTTCTGTAGAATGTTTCTATTCATCTAAGAAGCACTTGCATAAATGAAACCATGGATGGTTAGCAGGGGCATATCTGAAAGGGAGGGGTCCAATTCTGATAATGTAGCCTACTCTATAGGCATATGGCCATGGTGAAGGGGAGGGATGTGTCCCTAGGTACTGATAAAGCACTAATTTTAAAAAAGGTGGGGGTCCTGATCCCTTCCCTTCTGTATCATCCCCTAGTTACATACATAGCTAGGTAGCTTGCTCCTCATCCAACTCCTGATGTGATCAGCATGAACTACATGCAGCTATAAAAACTGGTGAAAAAAGCTCAGCTCATTTGGGTGACTGTGTTGACTGATACATCTCAGCACTCTCTTTTTGCATGGGATGATCCACTATCTGCGCGCGCATGCACTAGCCCCACCCACACTAATTGTGCGCATGCTCAATGCTTACAGCTAGCTATAAGTTTCAAGCTTTTCAATTGAATTCAACTATGGCCAGATCCAGAGTCCACTATTTGGAATTCCCTTCTGAAGTTGTCCCCATCCAAATGCCTTTGGCTATGGGCAGAACTCTCGGTTAAGGAGCATTTGGAAAATTTAGAGCAGCATGGTCTTTGAAGATGAGATATCAGCTAGAAATAATAATTTTTTTTTCTCTCAGATTTATTAAGATTGTCAAAACAGACAGTGCCAGCAAAGAAGTATTCCTCTCTCATGAAATTGCAATTCTCCGTAAAATCCATCACCCACAAATTCTCAGAACCTACTCTATTGTAAAGACTGAGAAGTGTGCCTACTTCATTCAGGAGATAGCCGTGAATGGAGATCTTTGGGAGTACATGAAAATTTATGGGACTTTCCGTGCAGCAAAACTCAAATAAATGTGTAAAGCTATGGCCTACTATCACTGGAAGAAAATTGTCCATCGAGTCTGATTTAAAATGTGAGAACATTCTCCTGGATGAGAACTTGAACATCAAAATAGGAGGTAAGCTTTATTACTCAATATCATTCCATAGTTCATGCGTGTGATGTCATCAGTCTCCAATCCTGCCTAGTGCCTGGGCCCAATCCTGGATGAACCCTGTCATACACCGATTTACTTTAGATTTTGGTCTCAGTGCTGATATGAAGATTAAATCGATTGCAGTTCACTATTTTATTTGGCCCCTGAACTGAGGAATCCTGAGCTTGAGGAGTATGATGAGAGAAAACCGATGTTCGGAGTCTGTAAGTTATCTAGTAGCTAGCTACATATATACAAGGTTGTACTTCACACCTTAATTTTTGTTCCAGCGGTGTGATTCTCTTCAGATGGTTGGCCCTGAAAGCAGATAGACCTGGAGTGGTACCACTAGGAAAACTGCATAAGGACCTTGACAGGAGCTGGAGGTGGGTCTTGAGGGGTTGGTGGAGGGGTGTTTGGAAACAAGAACCTCAGTGGACACTTCGGCATCCCATTAGAGGTCAAAGCCTGGATGGCCTTCCTATACTGGCCATCCTCCATAGCACAGCAAACATGGCAAGCGTTGGCACCACACAGTCTGGTGACACCTTCCTTGGATTCTTCCTATGACTCAACCTTGCTTATTCATCCAAAGGCTAAGGATATCACCAGCACGCCACCTCCTGATCCTCACAAGAACGGTCTTCAGTGTTTTCCCCCAGTGACAGCGTCCCCCTCGAGCAGGATTGGCAAGAACACATCGAGCAAGCATAAACCACTTCTTCCAGGCATCAATACCTGCTGGGTTGGAAGAGATCCCATGGAGTGCTTCCCCAACCACATTGGCCCAGGCATCCCTAGCCCCCTTAGGGATATCAGTTGTTGTATGAGTGTAGAAACACCAGAGACAATTAAGAGTAAGGGGAGAAGTTGACACGGAGGCAGCTCCTGGAGCAGCCTGTACGGGAACACTAGTGACTGGCTGACTGGCACTTGGCAAGGGTTGGGGTGCAGGCACAGGGACTAATTTACACCTTGGAGGACATATGGAAGAGCAGTTCTGACAATTCCCTAGCTTATGAGGAAGACAGCTGACACAATTTCTCCCAGCCTTCGCACAGGAACAGTTGGCATATGCAGGTGCCAGAGCGATTACAGCAGGTCATGTATATTCCAGAGAGGGCCTCAATAAAAACTACACACACACACACACACACACACACACACACACACACACACACACACACACACACACACACACACACACACACACACACACACACACACACACACACACACACACACACACACACACACACACACACACACACACACACACACACACACACACACACACACACACACACACACACACACACACACACACACACACACACACACACACACACACACACACACACACACATGCACACACACACACACACACACACACACACACTAGAGAGGGGATTTTCAAATCTCAAAGCAGTCACCAGTTTAGTAACTTTTACTAAGTTAGCCAGTGTCACAGTTTATTTTGTCGCTGGGAGATTCTGTCGCGGCAATCCTAGGAAATTCTGTCGCGAGCGACCTAATCTCCTATGCCTAGGATATAGCTATTATCGCCGCCAGGATATAATTATTGTCGCAGCTAGCTATACCATAGATATTGATACATCTCTTATAGGATATTTTGTTGCTCAGCACTGCATGCATGATTATATTGGATATTACATAGCCAGAGCATAGATAGCGGAGTGTAGCATATACAAAGCAAAATCTCCTATAGTCACTCACCATTAAGTAAAATCTCCTAGGTTATTTGTTACTCTCCTATGTTCTTCACATGCATAGTTGTATAGCAATAGAGTGACAAAATCTCCTAGATTATTTTGTTGCTCTCCAATAGCCATAGCTATGTTCTTCACATCTCCAACTCCCAAAGCCACTTCTATTTCAACAGGCTGACTAGATTATGGAACTCTCTGCCACCAATTGATATAACCTTAGGTGCTCCTACCATCAAATCCAAACTCAAAGATTATTTTTGGTCAGTTTTTTTGAGAAGTTTTGAAGCCAATAACACTTGCACATTCCATCTTGTCTCCCCTTGCCGAAACTGTATGTCAATTCCCAAGCCACCCAATTATAATAATAATAAGACATGTAACTATTAACCAATCTTTTTTCTGTTGTTGTTTTTTGTTTGATTGTTTGTTTGTTGTGGTTGTTTTTTTTTTAAATCCTCTCCTGGTCGCCAGGCCAGTCTTGGTGGATCCTCAGCCTGCTCTAATTGCCCCATCTTCTTTTTTGTTGTAACTTATCTCATTTCTTAAACGTCATCTTGTGCTGTAAATCATATAATAATAATAATAATAATAATAATAATAATAATAATAATAATAATAATAATAATAATAATAAAAAAAAAATAATAGAGCTGTAACTCGAGTCACTTTCAATGTTAGAATTTTAGCAAGACCCAAAAAGTATTATCAATCATGTGATTATATTACGTCACAAATTACATAGAAATAAATCACAATCCAATTTATCTAGCTCTATACAATAATATATATGTAGCTAGCTATGTCGCTCACTTGAGCTATGTTATAGCAGTGCATATATAAAGAACTATATTATGTAGAATAATTTTTTACTCTCTAGAGTAGCTAAGAGACATGTTGCTATTATACGTAAGTAGCTATCTAGGATATTTTCCAATACTGATTTGTATAAAGCTCAATCATGCATTCACATCAACAGATCAGTTAATAATAATTATTTGCTGCTATAAACTTGTGAAATATTCCATCGTTGTACAGTTACCATGACTAAAATCTACCGTCCGGATCGATACCGTCTGAGCTAAACTAGCTACTTGCTATTCTTCAAAGTCCTCGAGATAAGTTATTGTTATTCTTTTATTAGCTATTGTTATAGCTATTTTTGCTAGCTAGCTAAATACCTAGGTAAATCTTACCAAAATTCAAGTTGGTTAAAAGTCAACTTTATACTGAGCTAGCCAACTACTTAGTGTTAACCAGCTACCTTTGTAGCTCTTATCACTCAGCTGAATAGTTAGCTACAGCAAATTGCTAGCTCTGTAAACTTGTATTTAATGCTAGCTGTAGTGTAATACTCAGCTACAGTATACAGCATATTATTATTATTAATTATTATTTTATTGGCATATTAATTTTATCTACTACTCTATATATATTGGATAAATAACATAATAAAAAAAAACAACCTATACATCTGTCTACACTAATAATTACTATGGCTTCAGCAAAAAAAAAAGAGGGCACAGCGAAAAAAGAGGTATGAAATGAATAAAGCTGCAGAAAAGTCCACAATGAAACAGTACCATGATAAACACAGGGATACCATGAAATCAAAATCTAAACACAATTATGAAAAGAACAAAGATGCCATAAAATCTAAGTCTAAACAAAATTATGAAAAGAACAAAGATGCTGCAAAATCTAGATCTAAGCAAAATTATGAAAAAAACAAAGACGCCATGAAATCTAAATTTAAACTACATTATGAAAAGAACAAAGATGCTAGGAAATCTGAATTCAACAAATATTATGAAAAGAACAAAGATGACATCAAATTAAAATCTAAACAGTATTATGAAAAGAATCAGGATGCCCTCAAATATAAAATGAAAGAATACAACCAAAAGCATGAAATTTCCATTAAATCTAAACTGAATGCTCATTATCAAAAAAATAAAGACCGTCTCTGCTCTCTGAAGAGAAAAAGATACCAACAAAACAGTGACAAAATCAAAGCAGCTAATCATGCCTACTATAGATCCAACTCTGAATCAAGGAAAGTTGCTGCTCAAGCTGGATATTCAAAGAAGGCAAAAGCTGTTATTAAAAGAGCAAGGCAATACTATGCTAAGAACAGGGGCTACATTTGTGCTAATGAGAGACGGAAGTATGAATTAGCAGAACCAAAGCCACTGACTAAACTCTTTTATGTGCACAAGATAAAGAAAAATCTGATGCGCAATACTGGATTGTTGTCTAACCTAATAGACACTTTTGAAAAGGAGCATACCTGTGCATGCAATAAGATTTCAAAAGGCAATCGCAAGACTGCAATTTCTAATCTGGCAGCGCAGAGAGTAGTATGCAAAGCTATACAGATACGCAAGCAATATGTTGGTGCCTTGCTCAAAGCTGTCAGATATATAAATGGACTTAAGATCAAAGGAAGGGCAGACTTTGGTGAGGGTTTGCACTCGGCTCACAGTGAGCCCTACTTCTATGATTCTGCATACCTCTTTGCAAAAAGACCTGATATTTTGACTATAGACCAAAGTGGGATATGTAGGCAAGAAGAGAATGTTTCTGAGAGTACTGTTAGTAGTGATATCCCACATGCACATACATGGAAATGTAGTTCAAAGTGCAAACCTCTCACTGAGTCAGAAGTGAGCAGTATACTTGATCTTAAGTCAGAGTTTGAGAACCCGATTCATGAACTGTCACGAGTTTTGGACAATATTGATGGTAGTTGTCCAAACTACCATTATAGTAAGGCTGTAAGTGGTCAATCTAGAGAACTTAAAGGGCACAGCTTGCTTTGTTACATGGGTACAGAATGCAAAAGCAGACTTAGGATTTTGAGATCAGCTGCCACCCATTATCCTATTTTGCGTTCTTTAATACGTGCTGTGTATGTAGCTATTAATAGCCTGCGCAGCGTATCTAAGCTTGATGAAGCACTCAAGTCTGGTGACTTTGCCTTTCTAATGAACAATTTAGATGGTGATTTTGACTCTCTTTTGAGTAATGACGTGGAAACAACTCATGAGCTTACTGAAACAGCACACTCAGTCCTGAGAAGGAGAGATCTAGAATTGCATCTTCAGATCACTCATGCTGGGCTAATAGCTGAGTATCAAAAGGCAGTTGAAGACTATCCTCAAAATCCATGCTGTAGTTGTCAGCAGTTACATCAGCGCAGAAATGTAACCAAAGTTAATTTCTCAAATAGATTGGGAGACACTGTGTGGCCTGCGCTGAAACAGTTCATGCTAAGAGACAACAAACAAGCTGCAGATGAGACACATTTCATGTGCAACTACTGTAAATCTAGTATGAAACATGATAAAATGCCACCACGCTGTGTGCTCAATGGTTTAGAGGTGATTCCCATTCCAGAAGAGCTGAAAAATTTGGATTGCTTGAGTAAGCAGTTCATTCAACGTGCCAAAAGTTATCAAACTGTTGTTGGGTTAGGCACTTACACAAATAAAGTACCCACATACAACTCATTACAGGCATGCAAGGGTACAATGTTCTTCCTTCCTTTGCCTCTGGGAAAGACCCTAGAGACTTTAGATCAGGTTAACCATCCAGTTACATCTCTAGCCAGTCCTGAACTCTATATCATAGTCAATGGTAAGCCTACCACCAACAAAATGGTGTGGCGCAGCCTTGTGAATGTCAAAGATATCAAGGGAGCTGTAGAGAAGCTCAGACAAATCAACTGGCTTTACAAAGACGTAGATGACAGTTCTCTAGACACAACACTCAAGGAAGTCGTAGAAGTAGTAAGTAACGCTTCTAGCACTATGCTTGAGAAAGCTTCAGATAATGACATATCTGGATTGCAATGTTACACGATAAGAAATTTGAACAACAAGCTGAATACTGATTCTGACATAGAACAGTATAAGCTTTTGCACGTTGAGGAGGAACCTTTAGACAATCGTCAAAAGTTCCTTGATGTTATGTGTTTTCCAACACTTTTCCCAGATGGAAAGTTTGGAAAGTATCACCCTCGCAGTGTGAAAATTTCCCACAGCGAATATATAAAGTCCCGCCTCTTTAATAAAGACCCTCGATTCAGAAAGGAGCCTCGCTACATATTTTACTTGCTTTGGCAGAAAGAAGTGAGGGAAATTTCAGCGGGTGTTTACAACCTACTGAAATCTTCAAAATCACACTCAATGACCGTTGGCAACTTATTGGACAAGGTGGGAGCAAATGACGAACACCTGGAATCCAATTTATCCACTATGCTTCAGTCAGTCCGTGGCACAAAGCAGTATTGGTATGTGCGGCAGAGTGATCTGAGGTGTATGGTACGCGAATACGGTTCACCAACTCTCTTCCTCACATTCAACTGTGCCGAGTATGAATCTTATGACATTGTAAGCTATCTCAGGTCTTTGAATGATGTGTCTGATAGTTACAATATAGGAAAGCTATGCACAGAGGACCCTGTTTCTGTCTCTAGGCAGTTTTCGCACAAATTTCATGCTTTCTTCCAAAAAGTGTTGATCAAAGGTGAGGTTTTGGGCTGTGTAGACCATTACTTTTGGAAAAAAGAGTACCAAGCACGTGGTGCTCCCCATTTCCACGTACTTTTGTGGATACGTGATGCACCTGTGATTGGTAAGGACGATCCAGACAAAATCCTGGCCTGGATTCAGGAAAGAATTACTTGCCACATCCCAGAAAAGGAAAGTAATCCTGAACTGAATTCACTGGTCACGAGATACCAAATGCACAAGTGCAGTGCTTATTGCAGACGACAAGTCAAGCGTGGTTCTATCTATACAACCACTTGCAAATTCAATTTTCCTCGTGAGCCCTGTGAAAATGCAGTGCTACATTGTGTGGAAGAAAAGCTCAAAAAGCGCCAAAAAATTTATCAGCTCCCACGGACAGAGTCCGAGACAAGGGTGAATGATTATAATCCCCTTCTTTTGTTGCTGTGGAAGGCTAACATTGACATACAGTTTGTGGCCGAGTCCTCCTTGGCTCTCAGCTATTATGTCACTGCCTATGTTACCAAAGCTGAAAGAAGCACCTTGCAGGAAGTATGGAATGAGGTAAGTGATAACAAGAGTGTCTACAGTCGTTTGTGGAGCTTTGGTGTGAGAGCCCTCCGCTCTCGAGAATGTGGCTTATATGAAGCCAGCGATTTATTAATAGGTGATCACCTATGTGAAAAATCGACCACTGTGAAGTGGATCTGTGTCAAGATGCCTCACAAGAGAAGTCGCAGGTTGAAAAACCATAGTGTGTTGCAGGAAATTGCAGACAACAATCCAGAGAGTGAGGACATCTTTGAGGATGACCTCTTCAATACCCACTATCCCAAAAGACCAGCTGATCTGGAGGACGTCTGCCTGCATGACTTTGTAGCCAATTATGATTGGTACAGCAAGGATCGTAATGGCGATAGGATTTACAGGAGGCTGACAAAACCTAGACTTGTGAATCACAAGCTCTATGATCCAAACAAAGAAGAGGAGAGGGAAGACTTCTATTATTCCCTCGTACTTCTTTTCGTTCCCTTTAGAAATGAGGCTTCCTTGCTCCAGGAGAATGAAAAACCAGAGGAAGCATTCAACCGCCTCTTACCTTCTGCTCAGAGTATCACTCTAGATTGCAGAAGATATTGAAAGCACGGGAGGCTCTGAAGAAAATCAATGATGCAAGAGAGGCAAATAATGATAATGAGGGAACCAACAAGGAAGATCATGACGAACCAGAGTTGCTAGGTCAGGCAAAGTCAGCAATGCTGGATGCATTGCACATGAACGCCAAAAAGCCTGATAAACTCACCTTACAAGAAAGAGTCATGATGTTGAATTCTGATCAGAGGAGGATCTTTGAACGTGTAAAGGACCACCTCCTTCATCAAGTACAGCATGAAGCTGACGAATGTCATTGTGAATTTGAACCACTTTACATGTTCATAAGTGGTGTCGGAGGAACTGGCAAATCGTTTCTCATTGAAGCTCTGAAACAGCTCATAGATGGCATTTGGACGTCTGATGATTTGACGTGTGCAGTTGCTGCACCTACTGGTTTAGCTGCCTTCAATGTTGGTGGAGTAACCATCCATAGGCTCTTTCAATTGTCTATAGAACATGAAGGCAAAGAGGCTGGTTACTGGTCTCTTTCAAAAGCCTCACAGAAAATAATGAAGACCGTGCTTCGTGGTCTCAAAATGATTATTGTAGATGAAGTGTCCATGGTTTCCAGTCTCAACCTTGCATACATGCACCTGAGACTTGAGGAACTATTTGGTGGACACAGTTTGCTCGGTGGGAAAAATGTTATATTTGTAGGTGATTTGCTTCAGTTGCAGCCTGTTAACGGTAGTCCTGTGTTTGCAATGATATCCAAAAAATCACTATGTCACAAACTTGGCTGTACGACATCAGTGAACATATGGAAACGTTCCATCAAATACGATGAGCTCACCATCAATGAGAGACAAAAGAAAGACAGGGAGTTCTCACAAATGCTGGACAGTGTGAGGCGAGGTTCTCCAACTGAGGAAACACTATGCACACTCCAAGAACGTGTTACTGACCGTTCTGTACCTGAACTCTTTCGTGATCTTAAGAACTCAGACATGAATCCTGTCTGTCTTTTCCCCACCAGAGAGCAGTGCGACCAAGTCAACAATGAAATGCTTGGAAGCCTGGACTCAGAAATATATAAAATATCGTGCACTGACGAAGTTGATGAAACAAAGAGCAAAAGCAAGTGGAACAAGAAAGCAGCTGAGAAGCTAGAGAAACTAAACAAAGACTGCAATAACACTGCAGGATTAGAAGCAGTGCTGAAACTAGCTGTTGGTGCACGTGTCATGCTGAGACATAACATTGATATAGAAACAGGTTTGGTCAATGGAGCCATTGGCACAGTTATAGCAATCTCAGCAAGATGTATCTCTGTTCAATTTGACCACATCAATGATCCATGTGATATTGAAAAGGTAAAGACAAAGTTCATGGTGATGAAAAATTACTTTGTCTACCGTGAGCAATTTCCCCTTATCCTTGCCTATGCAGTTACAATTCACAAATTGGATTGTGCTATCATAGACTTATCAAGCAAGGTATTTGCTGATGGCATGGCTTACGTAGCACTCTCAAGGGTGAAATCGCTTCTTGGGTTGCACCTAATTTCTCTGGACAAAGACTCAATCAGGGTCAATAGGAAAAGCATCATGGAAATCAATAGACTGAGGGAAATGTATAGAAAAGACCTTCCTCTGTATGATGTGCCAGCACCAAGAACTCGCTCCAAGCGCAAGCTTACTGGTACTTCTGAACAAATTGAGCCCAATGCTAAGAAGAGAAGGGTTGACAACCCTATCAAAGCCAATCCTATCAACTCTCAGCTGGAACAAAGGGTATGGCCTTTCAAATTTCATTCAGTCGATGAGCAATGGCAGCGCAATGCTTGTGCCTCCCTTGGTCTCCAGTTTGAGAGAAGCAATGGAGCGAGTCCAGGTAGTGGCAGTTTGCCTCTCACTTGTCCAGACAAGAATAAAATTAAGACAATAGTTGGAGACGGAAATTGCATGTTTCGATCTCTGTCTTATATTATCACGGGTTCACAAGCCCAACATGAGAGGCTACGTACAAAAATTATTCAGCACATGCATGATATCGCTCCCCTTATTATAGGACATATCAGGGGCCGTTCTCAAGATAGATACACCACTGTTGGGGAATACATACAGGGCAGTGGAATGGACAAAACTGGTGTGTGGGGCACTGATATTGAATTACTAACCCTTGCCCACTTACTAAAAACATGCATATTCTCTTATGACACACAAAGAGACACCTGGGATAGGTTCAAACCTAGCAGCGTAGACAAGACAGTGAAAACAGACTTAGCATCAAATTCCCTGTATCTAAGACACCCACAAGCTCATTATGAGGTTGTTCTTGCTGTTGAACCTTTGATAAATTCAAACCCACCTCAACCCAATGAACCAGATGAAAAGAAAGCAGACCATAGCAGTAGTAACAGCATTCCCACAAGCAATCACATAGATGGAAACATAATATTACAGGAAGAGTGGCCAGAGTGTAGATTCCATTCAGTGGACAAAGAGTGGCAAAAAGTTGCATGTGGTGTACTAAATATTCCATATCATTGCAAAAATGGATTAAGTCGGGGTGGTGCCAATGTAATTCTGACATGTCCAGATAAGATGCAAAAAATTATAGCAGATGGCAATTGTCTGTTTCGGTGTCTTTCCCACATAGTAACGGGAACTCAAAGGCATCATGTAGCTGTACGTTTGGCCATAATAGAACACTTGCAAAGAATTCCTGGGTTCTTGGGCACCTATGGCTATAAAAGTGTTAATGACTACTTGAATAGAACCAATATGGACAAAATAAACACTTGGGGTACTGATATCGAAATGTTTGCTTTTGCACATTTGCTAAATACTCCAATATATTCATTTGTTAAAAATTTAAATGATTGGCATAAATATCCCCCCTCCCGGATAAATCTAACCATGTATGATGATGTCACATGTGATGATGTCACACAAAAGGCAATGTACATAAGATTTCATTCTGAACACTTTGAAGTCGTATGCTCAGTCTTATAATTACTTGAATACCTTTACTACGATGATTGTGTGTCAGTGCTACTTATTGCATATCACAAAGTATACTTGGCAGTTATGCCAGTTGTTATACAGCATCATCATGTATAGCCTGCTGTGTATAAGCACCAGGAGCAACACCACAATGGCACTTCCCAGCTTATTTATATGATTGAAGGAAGAAGTACTGTAGAGAAGGATAATGATTACAACAGTGCAGGGGGGTGCCACTTGAAACGTTGGGACACAGCTGGAAGTAAAAAGGTGGTGTTGCATAAAGAATGGCATCATTATAGTGTACTGGCGCACATTAACACATAGGCCAGATGTCATTCACTTCCAGTTTAACTGTATATGTATGGATATGGATATATGTAAAAGTCCCAACGAGCACTGATCCTTTCTCTGTATAGGCAACAGTACTTAACACAGACTCACAGGCTAAAAAACTTGGTGCCACTGTATGGTAACATACAGTACAAGTTAAAATCAAACCATTCGTGCAAAATTTATTTCGCATTTAACGTTTGTGCTCATGCACATCAAGTAACTCGGGTTTACAGCTATAGCTAATGCATTTTTACTGTTCTTCAGTGTTTAATCTTTCAGGCTCCAAAATTATATTTTATAAGAATATGGGGTAAGCAGTCATAGCAGCTACATCTTACTGTTTCCTGAGAAAATCCAACTTCATTTTATAGCTATTAGTCCTATGGAGGGTCATGCATGTCAAGGTTTGCAGCTGGCTATTCATGCAAAAATGCAAGGCATTATTATGTCAGATTCAGTTATTCTATCAAAAATGATGCGAACATTTTGATTTTAACTTGTACATATGAATTAAAGCGGAGGGCAGAGAACTTGACTGCTCTGCATGACAGTGATTAGAAGAGTACTGAGACAATTTTATAAACCTGAATGTGTTCTATGTACTTGGTTACACCATGCTGAAGAGCTCCAAATAGAGCGAAACAGTCGAATTGCCACTTTCCTCTTTAACAGAGGGGCAATCAATCACACCATGCTTATAATGCATGCTGTGTGGTCGATTGTCCATGGTTACCAAGTACAAAATTTATATTTCATACCCCACATGCGCTGCATGTGGGGAAGGAGCAATTTGTCATAATAATAGCTATGTCTCCTCAAAGTTTTATGATCTTATATATGTAGCTAGTCCACCCTTTGACATGTAGCTACCAAGGACTTAAGCAGGGGAGCTAGTGCTAAAAATTTAATTTAAAAAAAGAGAGAAAACAAGTAAGGGAAAAAACATTTAAAAAAAATGAAAGGTGATGTAGGGATGACAAAAAACTGTGTACAAAAAAATAAAGAAACAAGGGAAGAAATTGTGGAAAGAAAAAGGTTTGACTTATTATCATCCCTACATCAAGCCTATGAATGGAATTATTGTACGTAGCTAGCTATAGTTACTTAGACTATTATACTCTTCCCCTACCTTCTACTCTTCCTCCACCTTCTCTTCCTGTACAATAATGTCTTATCTATGCTCTGATTACATGGAGTGTATACATACAGTCACCCCACCTTCCCATTGATTCATTCAATTTTCACACTAAATTGTTTTCATTACCAAAAAGGCTGCATAACTATGGACAATTGCATAATTCATGATTCATTTAATTCACTGGTACAATTGAATGTAGCTACTCATTTCACTGCATGTACTTGGTGCTCACAATTCAACCTCTGATAAAGGGTACTGAAAGGACAGTCTCAACAACCTAAAGCATGCTAAGAGTGACTGCTAATAGATTTTCACCTCTGAAAGAGGGGAGAGCCTATAATATTCTACTATTAGGGAGGTTTCAATATTATAGTCAGATGCCAGTAGCTATTATGGTAGATGTCAATTAGCTACAATAATTCCATTCATAGGCTTGATGTAGGGATGATAATAAGTCAAACCTTTTTCTTTCCACAATTTCTTCCCTTGTTTCTTTATTTTTTTGTACACTGTTTTTTGTCATCCCTACATCACCTTTCATTTTTTTAAAATGTTTTTTCCCTTACTTGTATCAATAGCACTAGCTAGTCTTTCTCCGCCATTTTGAACAAGCGCACATGCGCTGGAGGGGCGGGGCCACTGTGTGTACATGTGGCTACAGAGCTAGCTAGCTGTTTAGCTAGCTCTTCACATCTTAAAAAGATAGTGATTCCGGAAGCTAGACCTGCACACATAACTATAGCTCTATCTCAGAGATCAACACATGAACATGAAACTCATATCCAGCAGTAGCTTAATAAATGTACTAACTACTCAAACACCAAATGAACCAGTTGACTATGTTTACAATGATTTTAGTTCTATGGAAATTTATATGGGAAAACGGCAAATCTCTATAGCATCTATATTATTTCACTTGTTCCTTGGGAAACCCAAAGCAGCAGATAGGCCTTGATATAAGCTAGTTAGTGATACCTAAACTTCAAGGGCTTCTATAATCATCTGGCAGTGCAGGCTGGGCAAATTTTCAGGAAATGTATGGCTTCCAGAATTGCTAGCAAAGAAAAGGATGGAAACAAGTGAGCACAAAAAATTCGCCTAAAATGTAGTTGGGCTGTAGCTATAAATGTACTGCAGCCTCATATGAAAACAACCCTTACACTTACAGTTGCCATCAGCTAGCTGTAGATAGTGGATGTAAATGTAGGGATTGATTTCACATGAGGCTGCAGTACATTTATATATCTCAAATGGATTTTTGGCCATCCCTACTTAAAATTTTTGTGCTCACTTGTCAACATAAAATGTTTTAAATACAGTGCCAATTAACAGCTGATCATTTTTAAATGCTAATCTACCTACCCCCCTCCTCCTCCTTCATTGTCAGCAAAGCCAAGGATTATCAGTATCACTCAACTATCAATGGGTCAGAATATAATACTGAGTTGTTTATTTGAGGGAGTTCCACCCCCAACAGCTACATGGCTTATGAATGGCAGGACTCTTGTGGATTCCCCAAGGATTTTTGTCTCCAATTCTTCTGGAGTGTCGAATGTCAATATACAATCATTCAGATCATCAGATACTGGTCTTTACACTTGTGTTGTTACCAATGTTGTCGCTACAGTCAATTCAACATTTTTGCTGAGTAAGTGCATATTATTAGCTAACTCCCCCACTGTAGTGTGGTTCTGCCTTTACTTTTGTTATAAAGCCCAGCCAGCTTGCCAGAGGCAGGGGTATATCCACAGAATTTTGAATGGTTTGGCGTGCTTGTGTGTGGAAAATTTTGGATATCCATGGATGTGCACTTTATCCTTTAAAGAATAAGCTACTTATGAAAGCAGTGGATAATTATTATGATTAATCCTTTCATCCTCTTGAGAGTAGCTAAAGGTGTGTATCTTCTAACAGAGAAATGACCAGGACAAAATTAGTCACTTTGATGAATTTCTGGCAGAGAGAAGCCACATTCAGCCATTATTGTAGCTGTATAGCTAGTAGTAACTGAAACTCACAGGCTAGCTGCAGCTGGAAAATTAATTGCATTAGTGGACCCACAAGCTTACATAGCTAGGAAAAATAACTAAGCTACTAAATATTATAGCTACACGTATTAGGCATTAATAATAAAAGTGGTGTGGTGAAAACCGGACAAACCAGAGTGGTGGATACACCCTGAGAAGTATCACTTATGATGGATTGTATTTACTCATGATTGTATCACTGTGTATTTCAATTATGTATCACTATCACATGATCTGTGTTGCAGCTGCATGTGTGAGATTGGGGCACTACATCACATTTTACATGCCATTTTTGTACTCACTTGTGAGATGTTGTTTCACTTAGTCCTCAACATGCATGTGTGCAGGTTTGGGTATTATAGATATGCATGCCATCCATGGTAGCTAAATTGTGGAAGGCTTTATCAACTTCTTTTATGTAGATTCTGCTGGAGATTCTGCTGGAGATTCTGCTGGACTATCTTTAGGAGTAGCTTCTACTGGTATCATAACTGGGACTGGAATAATAGTTGTAGTGGCTATTGCTGTGATAATACTGATGTTCGCCATCACAAAACTTCGCAAGAGACCTAAGAATACTGGAAGAGTAAGTTCAGTACCTTACTCCTTAAAGTAGCTATATGCATTCTTCAGTTTAAAAATATTAATTATTGCATGCACTTAATTAATTAATTATTCTCTTTTATATAGACAAGTGGCACAAGTAAATCTCAGAACTAAAAGACATGCTTAGCAGAACAGACGACTACTCTGATCTATGACTGTAATGATATATAATTATATTATAGAATGAATGCGCTAGCTGTTCGTATTTCCAGTTTTAGATCAACTTCATGGAAAGCTAGCTACTATAGCTAGTATTCATGATTTAATCAGAGTACATTGGCACTCTCTATGTAGGGATGACATGCAGGTCAACTAGAGTCAGAGTAGTCTGGCATAGCCAGCTCTCTTCCAAGAGATGAAAATGCAAATCTATCAATGCAGCATGCTTATAAATTGTACCCTGTACTTTCTATGTTAAAGGAAGCTATACAATAATTGACGCCATTTTAACAATGAGCATCCTAGTTCTCCAGAATCAATTGTGCAAGCTAGCATAAAGCATCAGAGTTTAGACTACAGACAACAGAGCCTCTTGGTTTCTACTTCTATGTGCCTTCTCCAAAGCAACATTAACTTTATGTAGCATGTTTGAAACCATGAATGCATGGTTAGCAGGGGCATATCGGGTCCAATTCTGATAATGTAACCTACCCTATAGGCCTATAGCCATGGTGAAGGGGAGGGATGTGTCCCTAGGTACTGACAAAGCACTAATTTAAAAAAGGAGGGGTCCTTTTAGCTACAGTGGAAGTCACTGTAGCACATATTGCCCTTGCCTTCATCCAACTCTTGATGATCAGAAAGATCTTGACATGAACTACCCAAAACCGGTGAAGAGTTCAGGAAGATTGCAGCTGCGCGCGCATGCACTAGCCCCACCCACATTAATTATGCGCATGCTCAATGCTTGACAGTTAATGATTGACAGCTATTGATTAGCTATAAATAATTACTGCTCTCTGCCATTAAAGTTTCAAGCTCTTCAATTGAATTCAATATGGCCAGATCCAGAGTCCACTATGTAGAATTCCCTTCTGAAGTGGTCCTCTTTCCAGATGCCTTGGGCTATGTTATGGGCAGAACTCTTGGTCAAGGAGCATTTGGAAAAGTTAAAGCAGCATGGTCTTTGAAGATGAAAAAAGTGGTAAGATTACTGCTATTAGAAGATATAATTTAGTTCATTCTCCTAGCTATTTTCTTCTCTCAGATCGCCATTAAGATTGTCAAAACAGACAGTGCCAGCAGAAAAGTATTCCTCTCTCGTGAAATTGCAATTCTCCGTAAAATCCATCACCCACAAATTCTCAGAACTTACTGTATTATAAAGACTGAGAAGTGTGCATACTTCATTCAGGAGATTGCTGTGAATGGAGATCTTTGGGAGTACATGAAAATATACGGGATTTTCCATGAAGCAGAAACTCACTACATGTTCAAACAAATGTGTAAAGCTATGGCCTACTGTCACCAGAAGAAAATTGCCCATCGAGACTTAAAATGTGAGAACATTTTGCTGGATGAGAACTTGAACATCAAAATAGGAGGTAAATTTTATTACTCAATATCAACCACAGTCAGAATACTTTCTAACTCTTTAGATTTTGGTCTCAGTGCTGATATGAAGATTAAACCCACTTCTACTCTTTGCGGTTCACTATTCTATGTAGCCCCTGAGTTAAGGAATCCTAATCTTGAGGAGTATGATGGAAAGAAAGCTGATGTTTGGAGTCTGTAAGTTATCTAGCAGTTAGCTATGTATGTATAGACCTTGTATTTCACACCTTTATTATTATTTTTCTAGTGGCGTGATTCTCTTCACCATGACATGTGGGTATCTTCCATTTCACATCGAGTCCTCGAAGAAACCTACAAATTATGATGCAGTTTTGAAGTATCCAGCATCTGTTTCCATATGTAAGTAGCTAATTTCCATGGAAACAAGAGCTGAGTTAAAGTGCTAAAGTTTAGTCACTCCTCTTACAGTGATCACATGCTCTGATGGCTTGTATCCTTATAACCTGATTGTATTGCAGCTGTTAGAAGGTTTATTCAGTTTATACTGAACACTGATCCGAATGAGAGGCCATACATCACCAATCTTCTATCACACTGTTGGATAAAACAGGGATCAAGTATTAAACCCTGCCCCCGTAGCCTCAGGCCAAGATTTGCCAAGGTGACACTAGAACCAATTCGAGGAGAACATGCTATAGTAATTATTTTACATTTCAGGCTATGCAGACTCGAAGAGGTGAGTGGCACAAGAAGATGGATGTAAAAACACCTAAAATTTCTTATTCCACCAAGTTTTTATCATGGTACACATGGCTCATGAAACTAACACTCTTTTTCATCGTTTTTCTAGTAATTGAATTAAAATTCTAGCTCTATGACAACTAAGTTCTCTAAAAAGCCCACTCTCTGACCCAAAATTTTGATAGTCATTTCAGTTGGTAGTTTCAGATTCGTTCTCAGAAGGAGACAGATTATCAGAGAGAGGTTTCAGTCTTTGTAGCTCGATTGGTGATGGGGTGGCCTTAACAGGAGGATCACGGCTTGATCTAAAGAAGAGGCATTAGTGAAAAAGCTTCACTCCAAAATGAAAGAATCTATCTCACAAAAGCTATTGGATACACACCTGTAATTCTTGAATCCTTGGTAGAGTTTTAAGGTGTCTTTGATAACCAATCGACTGAGACACTACAATCAAGGTGAAACATGGTAGCTAGTACTAGCTAGTACATATAAATACTTACCAAAGCAGAGATAAAAGAAGAGGCCATGAGGAAATAGAATACAGCAGCCCATGACTATAATAATTACCATTATTGCTTCCATAATGATAATAACAAAATTTCTGTAGCTAGTTAACTCGCTAGTCCACCCAGCCACCTTGCACTCCACTTCACTATAGCTAGCTCCACCCTCCATACACTAGCTAGCTCCACCCAATTCATAGCTAGCTCTACCCTCCATACACTAGCTAGCACCCAATTCATAGCTAGCTCCACCCTCCATGCACTTCGTGCATAACTAGCTTTAAATTTAGAAGCAAACTTTGGTGGTGGTTATGAATCAGCTACTTACTGCTTGATCTGAAAGCACACCAACCAGCAAGGGACCAACAGCTGCCCCCAATGAACCAGTACCATCAATAATTGCTGTCACAGTAGCCTTGGCATTTGTGTTGGCTTTGAGTGAAGGGTGCGTACCCTAAAATTCAAATGAACCAAGCATTCAGATTCATAGCTGTATGTCATAATGGCTACATACCAGGTCACTTGAGACAGCTGTGGTGATTAATGCTAATGGACTATTAATAACACTTCCATTGATGAAAAGTAAGATGATGTAAGCTCCTAGGACAGTATCTCGCGATGTATCCAGAATAGCCAGCTAATGGTCATGTATATTTGCATCATCATTAGCTATGAGATTAATGCTCACAACATTATAGTTATTATTTACCAATGGAATGGCCAGTAAGAGCATAATGGCACAAGTAATGGCACGGGCATTGAGTAAGTCAGACACGAATCCAACAATAATACCACCTGAAATAAATAAGATAACATGTAGCACTGTGACCATGCCAAGTAAGCTGTGACCAGTAGATGCAATGTGGTAGAAAATTAGTGGTCGTCAGCAGTCATGTATCACATAATGGAAAGCCAGGTCCACATAATAAATGATGAAATCTGGCTCTAGCTAGCTATCAAGTCGGTATGTACCAGCAATTCCACCAAAATCAAAAATTGTTGATAGCCAAGAAGACTCAGGTCCTGTTAAGTCGAAACCTAGTGTGTAGATGATACAATGGTAAGAACACAAAGAGGTGGCATCATTTTGATCAGCCATCTTTTATACATATGTAGCTAGTCATTAGATCATATATATGGAACACGTCCATCAGTTATGATTTTTATGACAAAGAAATTGTGCATTGGAATTGGAAGACTTGAACAAGCCTTTAAGCAGCAAGCCAATGTATTACACCATACAAAAGTTTCATGAGGTATGGTTGTCGTGGATTTCAAATTAAAATAGGGGTACATATTTCAAATTACCCTGTGAAACTATACCCACAGTGAGGAGCTGCATGCATAAACTACTTGTACCTGATGTATTCCTTTTTCGGCACCGGAATGCCGAGGCGCAGTGCCGGGATCATCTATGGCGCTACGTACGTACGTACGTACGTCGTAATAGTAGCACACCTGCGCGTTCATGTAACTTACACACACGCAATCTAGATTGCACGTGTAGATAGGTCAAACAACTAGCTGTTATTCAAGCGTGAATGGACCAAGAGACAGGCTCAGACAGCGAGAAAGTAACGGACATAAACAACAGAGACGGCGGTCTAGGCGAATTCGTGATCAACAAGTGAACATTTCAACAAGGTAGTGTACATTCGGCACGATTAGCCAGGCTACAGGAAAGCCAAGAGCACCAGAGAACATCGACTACATGCCAGAAAGCAAAGAACAGTAACAGCAGAAACAGCAGTCTAATCGTGAAGAAAGCTTAAGACAGGCTAGCTGGCAACAGGAAAGCCAAGAACACCGAGAGAGAGAAAGAACAGAGACACCACATGTCATGTCAGATGATGGGAAAGGCAAGAACAATGAGATCAACTACAGGCCTTGCATGGAAGTGAATATTTGAAAAGCCAATCAGAGGGCACTGACTAACTCGAATTTCATTTGATGTTTTATATACATAAGCTTAGCTAGAATTGAATTTCAACAGTGTGCACTGTACTACCTCATATTCTACCAGTGCCAAGGCACAGGTCTTTTTGAAGACAAACTTGTTAATACTTGTTTGAACTTACGTGTCACCTTGATGTAGAAAGGCAGCCAGTATAGGAAACTGTAACTCACTAGCTTATTGAAGAAAAGTGCTAAAGAAAATTCCATTACTCCCTAAAATATTTAATAAGTAAAACAAGCAGACATGACCCTCCCAGAAAACAATAACAACAATAATAACAATAACAACTTCACCTATAATTCGTTGTTTACCCCCTATACTGTGAAATCATGCATAAATCCCGTAGTCCTACAGAAATCTTACTGGTATCATGAAAGCTCTAAAAAAATTGATGGCTTCTGCCTTTTCCTGCAAAACAAGCATAAATATATGACACTCAGCTGTGTCCAGGCTCTGTATTTTTTTGAGCATAATAATAAGTGACCTTTTGTGGTCTAGAGATTTCTTCTCCTTCCCTGTCTTCTTCAATCAAGCCAGTAGTTTCGTCTGTATCAGCTAGCAACTGATCATCATCTCCCTCATGTTTTGAATGAGGAGCAGAATGGGTCCTGTTATCAAGATTCGTCAAATTATCCTCCTGAAAAAAGAAAAAAAAGAAGGTAGCTAGCTCTAGACACAATGTATCATGTATGCATGGACCACAGGTATTTTAGACAGCATGTTCAAAGGATTATCTCTTTCCTTAACTTCACTCTATAGCTAGGAACTTTGAAACATGTAAGCAAAGAGTGTTGATGTGCAGTAGCTATAGGCAAAGTGCTCTGAGAAGAACACAACCTTCACTCCCACCCACCCATCTTATACAAGTAAGGGAAAAAGCATTTCGTGAAATGAAAAAAAGATGTAGGGATGACCACTGCTCAAAAAAGTAAGGAAACAAGAAGGATGGAAATGGGATCAATCTTTGTTCTGTATATCCAGCCAACAATCCCTACATATACACACATTACTACACTATAATCTGAAGTTACCTGACGTATATGTAGGGATTGTTGGCTGGATATACAGAACAAAGATTGATCCCATTTCCATCCTTCTTGTTTCCTTACTTTTTTGAGCAGTGGTCATCCCTACATTTTTTTTTTCATTTCACGAAATACTTTTTCCCTTACTTGTTCCTGGTCTTTTTTCCTCTCTTTTCTGGTTTTAGCTATGATTAGAGTTCATTCTTCTATGTGTATGCAGGGACAGATGAAAGAAGTTCTCCAATAGCATACCAGCCCAATCATTTATCGAGTCAAGGTGTTGTGTTGTTGAGCCATACTTGGAGGTCGAAGATGCTGAAATAGAGTCTACCATGGTGAATCCAAATCCCCGAATCGATACAGTAGTCTATCATCAGCTAGAGCTAGCTAGCTAGCTAGCTAGAGACAGCTGAGTAATATTATGATTTCGAATAATTGGATATTCAAATACATGCGCATGCGTATTATAGAAAAGATGGCTTCCTAATTGAATTAGTCGAGTGCTGTGCTCCATAGTGTCTCCTTTTTCATCGACTCTTTCGAGGATCAACGAGTAGAAAAGATCGTAGTTGGTAGAATTTGGAGTGGATTTGTCCAGAAATCATGGCTGTAGCTTGAGTGGTTCGAGAGATATGGTTGTCTAAGAATAATAATAATAATAATAATAATAATAATAATAAGGGAAAAAGCATTTCGTGAAATGAAAAAAAGATGTAGGGATGACCACTGCTCAAAAAAGTAAGGAAACAAGAAGGATGGAAATGGGATCAATCTTTGTTCTGTATATCCAGCCAACAATCCCTACATATACGTACATTACTACACTATAATCTGAAGTTACCCGACGTATATGTAGGGATTGTTGGCTGGATATACAGAACAAAGATTGATCCCATTTCCATCCTTCTTGTTTCCTTACTTTTTTGAGCAGTGGTCATCCCTACATCTTTTTTTCATTTCACGAAATGCTTTTTCCCTTACTTGTTCCTGGTCTTTTTTCCTCTCTTTTATGGTTTTAGCTATGATTAGAGTTCATTCTTCTATGTGTATGCAGGGACAGATGAAAGAAGTTCTCCAATAGTTCTCCAATAGCACACCAGCCCAATCATTATCGAGTCAAGGTGTTGTGTTGTTGAGCCATACTTGGAGGTCGAAGATGCTGAAATAGAGTCTACCATGGTGAATCTAAATCCCCGAATCGATACAGTACCGGTAGTCTATCATCATCATTATCCAGAGCTAGAGCTAGCTAGCTAGCTAGAGACAGCTGAGTAATATTATGATTTCGAATAATTGGATATTCAAATATATGCGCATGCGTATTATAGAAAAGATGGCTTCCTAATTGAATTAGTCGAGTGCTGTGCTCCATAGTGTCTCCTTTTTCATCGACTCTTTCGAGGATCAACGAGTAGAAAAGATCGTAATTGGTAGAATTTGGAGTGGATTTGTCCAGAAATCATGGCTGTAGCTTGAGTGGTTCGAGAGATATGGTTGTCTAAGAATAGTAGAGAAGAAGAAGAATATAGCGATTTACCTGCTTGCCGTATTTCTGAAACGGTAAGCTCCCTGGTCCTGAAACTTGGTCTGCACATTGTAGTAGGCTCTAGTAGGCTGGATAATCATTCACAGTAGCTTTTGTTAGGTCTAAGTGGGAGAACTAGAATTTCACTTTAGTATAAGGGAAAAAGCATTTCGTGAAATGAAAAAAGATGTAGGGATGACCACTGCACAAAAAAGTAAGGAAACAAGAAGGATGGAATCTTTGTTCTGTATATCCAGCCAACAATCCCTACATATACGTCGGGTAGCTTCAGATTATAGTGTAGTAATGTACGTACATGTAGGGATTGTTGGCTGGATATACAGAACAAAGATTCCATCCTTCTTGTTTCCTTACTTTTTTGTGCAGTGGTCATCCCTACATCTTTTTTCATTTCACGAAATGCTTTTTCCCTTACTTGTTCCTGGTCTTTTTTTCCTCTCTTTTATGGTTTTAGCTATGTATAGAGTTCATTCTTCTATGTGTATGCAGGGACAGATGAAAGAAGAATAGTTCTCCAATAGCATACCAGCCCAATCACTATCAACGAGTCAAGGTGGAGGTAGAAGATGCTGAAATAGAGTCTACCTTGTTGAATCTAAATCCCCGAGTCGATACAGTAGTCTATCATCATCATCACTATTCTAGCTACATATACCTAGTACCTATACCTAGCTAGCTAGCTAGAGGCAGCTGAATAATATTATAATTTCGAATAATTGGATATCAAATACATGCGCATGCGTATTATAGAAAAGATGGCTTCCTAATTGAATTAGTCGAGTGCTGTGCTCCTTAGTGTCTCCTTTTTCATCGACTCTTTCGAGGATCAACGAGTAGAAAAGATCGTAGTTCGTAGAATTTGGAGTGGATTTGTCCAGAAATCATAGCTGTAGCTTGAGTGGTTCGAGAGATATGGTTGTCTAAGAAGAATAATAAGAAGAAGAATAATAATAATAATAGAGAAGAAGAAGAATATAGCGATTTACCTGCTTGCCGTATTTCTGAAACGGTAAGCTCCCTGGTCCTGAAACTTGGTCTGCACATTGTAGTAGGCTCTAGTAGGCTGGATAATCATTCACAGTAGCTTTTGTTAGGTCTAAGTGGGGGAACTGGAATTTCACTTTTGTATTAGTCTATAGGCGGCGCGCGCGGCCGTCCGAGTCATCCCTACATAGAGAGTGCTACCGCACTCTCTGATTACACTCATTAATTTTGGGTTATCCCAATGATGTGATCAGTGTTGGGCTGGATGTTGTGACAAATCCAAATCTCTCTCTCTCTCTCTCTCTCTCTCTCTCTCTCCCCCCCCAAAAAAAAAAAGTCCTGGGTATGAGGCTAAATCTGGAGCTGAAGTTAGTGACGGTGTACCATTACTGCTGACCAAGTGTTGGATGGGCGGAGGGACTCCAACATAGACCGGATCTGTCACAAGAAATAAGTAGATCAAAACACCAATAAAGAGAGTGATGAATCCTGGGAGGAAGAAAGACCACCCCCATGGACTTGTCTTCTCATTGCAAGTTGCCCAGAAGGAAGGAAGAATTGCTCCAAGGATGTTACCCACAGATGTGTGAGAATTCCAAATGCCCATGATCAGACCACGACTTTTGACGAGAGAGAGAGAGAGAGAGAGAGAGAGAGAGAGAGAGAGAGAGAGAGAGAGAGAGAGAGAGAGAGAGAGAGAGAGAGAGAGAGAGAGAGAGAGAGAGATTTGTAAAAGATAAGCAATGTATATTGGAAACCTCCTTATTACTGATTGGATTCTTGCAATTAATTGGGACGTAGTACCATGAGTCTATCGGGACCTGGACTTTTCTCCAACATCACCATTATTGAAACAGCTGAAGATAGGGAACTGATGACATGGGAAGCACAGATGCCGCAAAGACGGCAATAGAGATAGTATAAATTGATATATTCAAAGACCCCTTGGATTCTCATAGAAGAGTTCAGAACAGAGTCCCTTTAGACTGGAAGGCCTCGTCCCTTGAGGCTATTGGCACCCTTGGACCCGGTCCCTTGAGCCTATTGGACCTGTTATAAATAAACCATCCTACCCATCTTCACTCTAACGATTTACACTCACTTGTGTTTCCCAAACCAGTGAGTCATAACTGCTACTGATCCTGGCCAACCAGTGGACTGCACAAAAACAATATGGGTTAATAGGAACAGGATTCTCTCTCTGTTGGGGACTCTGGTAAACTTGGAGGGGGAGGGGGAAGGGGAAGGAAGGGGGAGGGAGAGAGGGAGCTAATATTCTTATAGCTAGATTTCGACATTGATACGCACCTGCATGATCCCTCCAAAGATTTGCACTACTACGAAATAGGCAAAGTGGTGAATTTGAGCAAAGTACGCCACTCCCAAGAGACACACACTTAATCCACTACCTATACACAATGGACAGGTGCAGTTATGAATGAATGAATAGCATTACTTCTCTATGTCTTTCTGCCACTGGGGGAAAAGGGGGGAGATATGAGGTCAAATTAGAGAACAAAGCTTAGACATCTCATACTTACCTGTGGTTGGAAGCTATAGTGACCACATGACTATTAGTATCACTATGCTGCTTTTGCATTGGGTATTAACATTATTATGTAGTCTCGTATCCATAGGAACTTACCAAGCATCCCAGTGGTTAAAAAGTAGCGCAGGTTTAGTCTGTCAGCAATAATACCACTGCAAATATATGGCAGTAACACAGTGAGAGTCTAACTCAATCCAAAACTATAAGTAATAAAATATCATCCCATGCCTTGCTCTGACCCAGAATAGGGCTACTTGTCCTTGTTCCCCCTCCCCCTCCTCTCTCTAGCCTACAATCTTAGATGCAGTCCTGAGTTTAGGCTTCAGGATTTTCAACCAAGGGGAATGCCACTATAAAGACCTTTGGTTCTCCAATGATGTAAGTCCTCTTTAGCAAAGTAAACGATGTGTATCTTACAGAAATACAACAACTTCCTATTAGTAGTTAAAAAAACATGCTACATATACAGCATTTGCTTGGTAAAAACTTTGGGAGATTTAAGGATCAGTATATTTTCACAATCGATTGAGTGGGGGAAGATGTAACCCTATTCATAGTATTTTTCCCTACTAGGGAAATGCAAGAATTGTGGGGTGAGTGTACATGCTCAGTTTATCAAAGGTAACCACGAAAAGAAGCAGTAATGTTAGTACGTATGTATGAAATAACTCCTCGACTCCTTAATGTGGGGCTTGCTGCATTCACTCCACTTTAGAAGCCCTTCAATGTGTAGCTAGCTAATCCCTCCCAAGACAAACATGAAGCTTAGCTCACTTAACCAATCTCCCGTATACTTATGTTTTAGCTAATGTGTTTATTATAATGAATTTGGGAACTTTAAATGGCCTTCCATAGTGCATGTGTGGAAGTCCTGTGTTAACAAATCCATCAATACTCTATCGAAATCAGCAAAGCATGTTGATTTAGAGTGGCTATAAATACTGAAAGTACCGGTATATAATTGCGACATAATTGAGTGGTTCAATAGAACTTGAGTCCAAAAGAGAACTGTGTAGCTATAGAGCTATATAGAAAAACTGAGCTTACAAAATGTTAGCCATAGCAATAGTTCTATCCGTGGTAGGTATTACTGTCCAGGTTGGACACTGCAGTAGCAGAAATCAATCAGAAGTTATTATACCAGTTGAGGCAAAGTGTACAAACTACACAAGCTTTGAAGTAGGATCAGGAGATGATTTAGCTCCTTTACGGCAATGTTGGGAGATAGATGATGCACTAGAGATGCTAGCATCAGACATAACTCTGATGTTACAGCCAGGGACACACCTCCTCAACCGGAATCACGATACTATCACAGCAAGTGGTCTCCAGAATGTATCCATCATTGGTGCCAGCAGTGATACTGTTGTAACATGTGCAAAAAATGTTGGATTCACTTTCATGAATGTTTCAGGTCTCATCATATCCAATATCACTGTGGTAAGGTGTGGGGCTAGTCAGGTCAATGCAACTTCACTCCCATCGCTAAACACTACTAGAATTCATCCCATTCTGAAAGCAGCTGTGTTCCTAAGCAACTGTAGTGATGTGCAGCTGTATAAAGTCTCAATCATAAACACTACTGGACTGGGTCTACTGGGGATTAATATCAGAGGCACTTCTTCATTCAGCAATGTAAATTTCACCAACAATTCGCCTGTCAGTTGCTCTAATGAAGAAACCACATATGAGCAGATAGGAGGAGGGGTCCACTTTATATATTATGACGAACAATACTTCACCAATGATTCTACAAAGGACAACACATTATCGCATCGAAATGAAACAAGACCTGAGCACCATTTAGTACTCAGTGATTCACATTTCAAAAATAACACAGATTGCTCCAATGCTGCAGTAGTGTATCTAAGTTACATACATGATGAGCAGTTCTATGCCCCAGTGAAAAGTCACCAAATTGGAGGTGGTGGAGGTTTGTCAGTCTTCCTTGCACAGAAAAGCTTCTACATGAAAGTGAAGGTAGAATCATCAACATTTGAGGGAAATACTGCCATAGTTGGTGGAGGGGCACTGGTTGGGATTTTTTCCGGAGTGAGGGAGAGTATTGTTGATTTTAACCAGTGCATATTTGAAAACAATGGATTCACATTGTCAAGTGCCAGTGAAAGTGCTGAATCACCATGCCTTCAAGGAGCAGGTTTGGCAATACTGACTGATTTGCCACTACTCCAACCAGGACATCCAACGGGCCTCCACTACCAGGAAGATCACCAATCATATTCAGTAAAGATCCAACAAACATGCTTCATTAATAATGAAGCAAAATACACTGGAGGGGGGATATTTGCAATATCGCTAGACAGTGAGTATCCTCCTCCACTTATGGAATCCCCTATAACACAGTTTATACTGAGAGACTGTTTGTTTGATAACAACAAAGCAAGATACGGAGCAGCTGGACACTTCTACAAGAAAAACAGAGACACAAGGAAAGATCTTACGTCTTTACACCTCGACAACATTACAGTTATCAGATGTGCCTCTGTTGACCCAAAGGACATCACTCAAGCCCACACTATCACTTCTTCCAGTCTGGATTTTGTCAATATGATGGTTGCAATTTCAAATCAACTCAACTGTATCAACAACAGCGTAACTGGTTTAGCCTTGCGGTCTGCTATCTTGACAGTTACGGAACACACTAACATCACTTTCAAGTACAACATTGGTCATGAAGGGGGGGCAATTTACATAGAGGGGGAACTTCCTTTAATTAAGCTACAGAGTCACACGGCAATTACATTCGAAGCAAACATTGCCACCATAAAGGGAGGAGCAATATATATCAGCCCCCTTTCCCAAAACAAAAGGAAGTTCCAGCATTTGTACTATTCGAGATGTTTCATCATTCCACCTAAGATTCCCAACTGCAGTGGGCATTTGTGTTTCAATCTCTCACGTCAGTTGTCAAAGGTACTGTTCATCAACAACACAGCTCCATTAGGAGAAGCAATATACGGCTCTACACTGCAGTCTTGCTCATGGGAACCACAACTGACAACTCGAAGATCCAACGAATCAATTTATCAAGTTTTGGACAGAGAATTGAAGTTCATGGAATTTGAGCGTAGTCCTGACTTTTCATATTCCAGAGTGAATACACCACCAGTGAGAATGACTATCAATGCCACTAAAACGACTGTTTATCCCGGAGAAATTATACAAATACATGCAAGAATCTATGATGGCTTTGATAACCTAGTTCCCTCTGTGATCAGGACCATTGTACTTGATGATGCTATTTCTGCCAACACTTCTTTTGAGAATAATGACATTACATTTGCACTCATCACATATTATGATGAGATATATTTGAAAGTTGTAGGGGAAGAAGACCAGGAATTTAATGTCACTTTTGTGGAGATTATGTCACAACTCAATGTGAACTTGACTGTGAGGACTCTGCGCTGTTCTGTTGGATTTATTTTCAACCCCAGCAAGTTAACATGCGAGTGTGATCATGAGCTGATGGAGAGTGGAGTCAAGTGTTACTTCCAACATGGATACACACTCAGTGTACCAAAATCTTTCTGGATAGGCCCATTGTTCCAAGGAAATGACACCATTACCACTGAAGATCTGATAGTTCGCAAGTGCTATTCTGGATACTGTAAGAAGGGAGACCAAGCTGTAATGCCACCTGACTATGACAAGCAGTGTGTGGATCATTCTTATCGCACAGGGGTCCTTTGTGGAAAATGTTTAACGGGTTACAGTATAACATTGGGTCACAACACTCACTGCTTGAAGTGTACTGATAAATGGCTAGCTTGGATAGTTTTTTTTGCCTTCCTGGGCATTGGACTATTTCTAGCAATAGCATTTCTCCAAATCACTGTGGATAAAGGCTGGGTTTATGTCATACTGTTCTACAGCAATACAGCAACTCTGTACAGCCACCTCATTGAGTCAGAATACTTACATTTTTTCCTTCTCCCTGCTAAATTACTCAGCTTGCAAATAGGTGCACCAATATGTTTATATGACGGAATGGAAACCCTGAGTCATTATGGACTTCAGTTAGTTTTTCCTACTTATCTCTACTTCCTAATGGTTATCTTTGCTTTGCTGAGTCAGCGGTGGTCTTGCTTAAGCAGGAGGTTCTCTCCAACGAAAACATTTCTCACCCTCATAGTCATGTCCTATACTAGCATTCTAGAGACTTGTGTGGCCATGACACAGTGCCTTCCTATACACACACTGGGAGGAAAAAGATCTGTTCGATGGCAGCCAGATCCAAATGTGGAGTGCTTTAAAGGCTGGCACATGACATTAGCAGTAATAGGCTACACACTACTGCTACTCTATATTATTCCCATGCCTCTCCTCATGCTTTGTCCAACACTGGCTTACAAATACATCAAGAAATTCAAACCATTCTTTGATGCCATGTGGGCTCCATTTGAACTCAAGTTTCGGTTCTGGTTAGGTGTACGGATTCTTGCATTAGTGGTTGTCTACTTTGTGGAGGTTTTAGAGGTGATAAATGACACCATCAAAGGCCCAGTACTACTCTGTATCATTCTCTCTCTGTTCCTTCAGGTTCAGTCGAGCATTAGACCTTTCAAGAACAAGTGGATTAACATCATGGATGGGTTTCTCATAGTGGGCAACATCATACTGCTACTAGCATTGACTAATAAGTACAGCACCAAGAACAATGAAAGAGATAAAATAGAGAAAGTGCTGATGTTGCTGAGCTTGGGGATTTGTTATGGACTTGTTTTGATAGCTCTGATCCTCAGCCTGATCATCAGATTCCCCCAGCTTAAGAACTACAATATACACGCAAAGGACTATATTTCGATTTGCAAGATTAAAGTGAAGCAGGCTTTTTCATTCAAAAGAAAGAAGTTAACTTGTGATTATGATTTGAATGAAATGGAGGATGTGAATCGGTGCACTGGCACCTCGATAAGATTGCATAGTGTCCAATGGGCTGCTTCATTTAGACATTACCGTGAGGCATTGCTAGATGATGATTAAAAAAGAATTCACCCATGCTATCAACTAATTACATAGTATGTACCTACAGTCAGTCATGTGTATAGTTAGCATGCAAACATTCAGCTTTCCTGTTAATGTTCTAGCCTTTTCACTTCATTTCTATGCAATTCCACCTATTTAATGTGTGTTATTATAAGCATTAGCAATTCCTCTTTCAATATTCCTACTTACAGTGTGTGCTATTACAAGCAGAAGCAATTCATCTTTCAATATTCCTACTTAAGTGTGTGCTATTCTTTCTCATGACTCTACTTATGTATGTATACTTATAATTCCCTTGTAGTAATATTTCCACTCCGTTTATGCCACTATATAAGGTATCTGGTCACGTACATCCATATCTGACTCCTGCTGCTTCCCCTGGTAGATCTCAGTATAGAGGGGACTGTATCAGTAGCTAAAGCCTGCTTTGACATCCAACTAGCAGCTAGCTATGTCTTATTGCTCAAATAGCTGGCAGGGTCTGCCAATTGTGGTGCTTATGTTAACAAGGCCTTCAGTAGATAGCTAGATTAGAGAAGGTTTCTTACTCTTCTTAGCACACATTAAGTCTTATTATTACGTCATCAACATTACATCATACATCACAGTTTATCATCACTAGAAGAAGGCACTTTCTCGGTGAAGAATCGGTGTATGAAACTGACTGGCTGATCTCTCCAAGTGATTGTTGCACAGTCTTAACTGTTCATGTCACTTTACTGGTATCAACGAACACATTCAACTTCCTTTTCTTCTACGAGAATTCACCCTTCCAGTTGTTATTCAGCCATTGTAGCAGCCAAAGTGTGAATGCGTAGCTCTATGGCTGCCTTATGTGTGGTCCATATATGTATGCATGTGTAGTGAATCGTGAAAATAAATATGGGAAAATACCTAAATACTACATCTATGGGAAGCTACTATATAGTGAGTATATCAGAGAGTGCGGTAGCACTCTCTATGTAAGGTTAGTGCAGAATGGGCGTGGCTTCTCTCATTAGAACAATACAAACTAGATTTTCTGTATCTCTTCTATTCTTGCTCAACTAAACTGTTTACATCTGGAAAACAATGCAGAAGATGATATATCCCGTCAACAATCAGCACCAGCTCCCGTCCAAATCTAATGATTTGTTCATCATCATCATCATCATCAGATTCAATCATCTTAGCAGGCTGTACTTTCATGATCCTTTCACATACGACAATCAAACTCATATCAACTTGCACAGTTATAACCACATATTGTGCTTTTACCATCGTTATCTACAGTTTTCCTCCAAAACAATCACTCATATCGAACGACTTTTCATTATAAACAATACCATGTCAGCCATTTTAAAATGACATCATTTGCGTGTCACGTATGCAAGCCATGTCATCTGTACCCAGTGAGCTATTATAGCTAAAACAATACAGTAAGTAAACTAAAGGTCATTAATAAAAAAATATTAACTAAAACATGCAGTAAGTAAAGATCATAAGTGAAGGGTGAAAAAATTGTGCTAAATAAAAAGGCCATGTAGGATTAGTCTGTACTTTTACCTATAGCAGTTTCTGTGAACAAACATCAAAATTATGCTGCTGTCAATAATAATCTCTACATCACTGCCTAAACCAAGCAGAACACTTTCACACTGACAAAGCAGCTTGGTGGGAGGCAGTGATGTAGGGATTATTATTGACGGCAGCATAATTTTGATGTTCGTTCACAGAAACTGTTATAGGTAAAAAGTACCTACATGGCCTTTTTATTTAGCATAAATTTTTTCCCCTTCACTTGTAAAATATTATTATTATTAGACACCACCTATTATCAGACACGGCAGTACATTTAATAAGCGATTTACCCACGCACCTGAAATACAGAGCAATAGCATAGGAAAAGAGCCATGTGTAATCCACACTCCCCATCAGTGTTCTTCCATAGTCTTTATTATCTGCATAAAAAGGTAATGATCATCATCTCCATCACATGGTATACAAGTTGCTTTATTAAGTAGAATGTATGAATATATATGAAGAAATTTATGGACTTAGATATGCTGCTGCCAAGAGTATAATTATAATAGTTTGATATAGTCAGCTAGCTATCACTATGACCCAAGGGTACTTAAGATGTTAAAGCTGTATCATAGCAACCTCCTTCAGGGGCCTAATTTGTTTGTTTATTTCTGTATCATTCAAATCATTCGCACTGATGATGATTACTGTAAAGTAGTCGAAACGTTTGTGTTTAAAAAAAATATTTGACTAGTGTATAATTTAAATATACAATGATGTCTAAGTAGAATGTAATACAATGTTTTAGCTCTTACAGGAACTCTAGAGCTTTATTCCTCCCATCTCAGTACTTACTACAATTGTACTAGAGTCAAAAATTATATGCTCTCTTGCCATTACTAAGAAAACATAGATAGTTTAGTGAAGCAAGGAGGATGCCATTTCTTATTTCTACATAGATTGACGCTGCACAATTTGATTAAACAAAGTTTAGAGCTTAGACTAAAGTAGAAAGACAGCTTCAAACATAGCGCTAAAGCTAGTCAGCCATGAAAGCTTCGTACACATGCAGAGAATCCAACAGCAGAGAGTAAGGTAGGCTATCCAGGCTTTCCAGCTTATAAGTTTATGTTTGAAAATGAAAACTAAGCTATCTACACTACCTTCGGCATCTTGTTGCTCTTCTCTGGCTTCGTAGTGCAGAAACTAACTTCTTCTGATAAGTTTGAAACTCCGTCCACAAATTTTTATGTGCAGGCATTTAGCCTTTTTTCCACTTAGTATGTGGTTTTCCTTGAAAAAATGAATGAAATAGCAGCAAGACTCACTGAATGGAGGCCACCCTGGGGTTATGTTGAAGTCATCAGTGTAACTTTCATTCATATCACAATGAGCACAAACAGGACAAAGAGACACCTATTAAGTTAGGAGAGGAAAAGGAGGAAAGGGGAGAGGACGGGAGGGGAGGGAAGGTGAGGGGAGGAAAGGGGGGAAGGAAAGGAGAGGGGAAGGGAAGGCAAGGAAGGGGAGAGGAAAGGGAGGGGAGGGGAAGAAAAGGAGAGGGGAGGGGAAGGAAAGGGGAGGGGAAGGCAAGGGGAGGAAAGGAGAGGAGAGGAGAGGGAAAGGAGAGGAAGGGGAGAGGAAAGGGAGGGGAGTGGAAGAAAAGGAGAGGGGAGGGGAGGGGAAGGAGAGGGTAGGGGAAGGAAAGGGGAGGGGAAGGAAAGGGGAGGGGAGGGGAAGGGAGGGGAAGGAAAGGAGAGGGGAAGGGAAGGCGAGGAAGGGGAGAGGAAAGGGAGGGGAGGGGAAGGCAAGGGGAGGAGAGGAGAGGAGAGGAGAGAGGAAGGGGAGAGGAAAGGGAGGGGAGGGGAAGAAAAGGAGAGGGGAGGGGAAGGAAAGGGGAGGGGAAGAAAAGGAGAGGGGAGGGGAGGGAAAAGGAAAGGGGAGGGGATGTGGAAGGAGAAAAATTATCATTAATTTTGTTGAAAAATGAATGGAGGGAGGACACGGGTATTCTCCTGACTAGAGGTCCCATACAATAAGTCATCAGTTTATGCATGAAGTCAAACACCTCTTAGGCACGAAGAATGTATGACTACATATTCTAGAGACATGTCAGAGGGTAATGAGGAAGTGAGATGTATATGTTCAGAACAAGATTAAGTAGAGAATTGGCATGTAGGGGGCAGGGAAATTTTCCGATTTCTCCAGACTTGCTAGCAAAACTTGGCAGGAAAATGTACTAGTGAATATAAAACTTACTGTTCCATGTACCTACCCTCAGTGTTATTGGTATGATAAAACAATTCTGTCAATGAACTATTACACGAGTGAGTACAAAACCTGCATCCAGTGGCCATTCATTTGGCCACAATTTGTTTACCTTGATCACGCTGAATGGTTTTCTGGATAAGTGGTAAGTCACGTAAATAAAGAAGGTCAGGATGAATATAAATGCTTTATAGCTGCCAGTAAAGATTAATATACAGGTAAACAACAATAATAATAATATAAAATAAATGTAATAAATAGTAGAACTTGCATAGTGTATGAAGATTGCTAGTTATAATGATTATTATGAGGTGGTTTACTTTTGGTGAGAGTTACACTATACAAGCCAGAGAATTGTTTCCCTGAAAAGTGGTCTGGACTGATGGTGCTTAGGGGTTACCAGGTAATTTGGAACAAAATTTAAAAAGCTAGGTGTGTCATAGCATAGGACATTATAGTTACTTATGCATGGCAAGTACAGTTAACTAACTGCAGTGATAATCTGATCAAATCATTTTATACCAAGACCACGCCTCACTTTACAACAATAGCTAGATACCATTGAATGGCAATGGCTACTTTTCAGAAAACAAACCTGGCCTCCATAGTTCTAGTTCTAGCTACAGTTGAGAATTTTTCTGCTGCATACCTCATGCTCAGTGATAATAATAATAATGAATAATAATAATGAATCTCCATAGTTATGGGGGTTGACCTACCTTGGTGTTACTGAAGGAAGAAATCTGCATAGGTTGCACTTTTCTACCAGCCATATGCCCCAAGGCAACTTTGCGTAGGCGACCTCTCTCTCCATCTCCAGCTCCAGCTAGGTCCTGGGGTTCTGATCTCTATCAAGCTAAATGAATATCATTTCACTTGATTTGATCCTCCATCTAATTCTTCCGTTTATCAAGTGAAAGGTTCCGATAGTAATGTGTACATGGAACGTTGTTCCTGGTAACTTAGCTAGACCACACCGGCAACCAAACAGCAAGGCCACAAACTTATTATCGACACCACGCCCCATGCCACGCCTAGACTCGACTCGACTGTGGTCGACTGAATTATCTGACAGGCCATTTGACAAACATTGAAGAGCTAGCTCTAGCTGTGACATTAATCCTTACTGCTAGTAGATTACCTAGGCTAGAGCCTGTAGCTAGCCTGACTAGATCCACTTTTATTTTAGAGTGTGTTAGAAAGCCAGCTAGAAACTAAGTCGTCTTGAAAAAAACCTAAACAACGGAATCCAGATCAGGGATAATTGCTACAGCTCCATTACAACTACTCTAATCGGTCTTCAAAATTGGAGGAAGTAGTGACTCTCAAAGTGCTGGAATCTTTGGCTCAGCAGACAGTCTAAATAAACAAAATTTGGTAGCTGTCAGAGTGGGAGAGGTGGACTTCTTTTCGCAGATATATTCTTTCAAGTGAGTTTTGTACCATAATCCACTAGACTACTTAGCCAGCCAGCATTGCCTTGGAGGAAGTGCCATGGAGCAGCTGGTGTATATTGTATAATTTATAAGAAGTCTGTTCACCTTACAAGAGAGAATTTGAGTTCACAGCTCTGTACCTCTCCCTTGCTGTGCCCATGACAAAGGTCAGCATATTTCATGAGATCCTATTATCTATGATCAAACAGTCCCCCAGACCTATGCCCAGATGAAAATCATAGCTGATTTTTAAACAAGGTGAAGCTAGCTGGAGTGTTGTATAGAGTAGCTGTGTTCTTCTCCAGTATTTTTCATCACATCCATTGCCTTAATTAATCACATCCCATTCTATAGTGACACTATTGTGGTATTTTGGTTTTTCGGACCTGCCCATACCACAAACACCTTTGGTTGGCAATGCATAGTCTGACCTACTGCCCATGTGCATCAATTAGGTGGGTGTAGTATTCATAATCATGGCTGCCTTTTCAAATGAGTGGAATTTTCTTGTGCTTAGAATAATTTTTTCACATGTTGCATACCATAAAATGGTGACTTTGAAAGTTATTTTTCAGATATACAGTATAATGAATAAAGGCGTTGTAATTCATAGCGTCTCCCACTCTGAGATTCCTCACTCTGAAATTAGCTCACTCTGAGATTAGTTCAGTTCCCTCACTCTGAGATTAGCTCAGTTCCCTCACTCTGAAATTAACTCAGTTCCCTCACTCTGAGATTAGCTCGGTTCCCTCTGAGATTAGTTCAGTTCCCTCACTCTGAGATTAGTAGTTCAGTTCCCTCACGATTAACTCTAATCAGAAGATGGGGGAGAATCCCAATTACTAGTGCTCAATTAATTATCATGAACAAATAAACACCCGATACCTAATTATGCAATTCAGGGGGATATATTTTTTGGTTTTGAATAGGGAATTGGAGTGGTTCACACTCTTTATTTCTATTTTGACAGTTACAATAGGAGAACCTGACTTATAACATTGGACAGGACTACATGTCATGAATCTGAAATAAAGTGAAAGTCTGGCCTGATAGAGTAATCTTTGGCTCCCATTATGCCTGTCATGTAGTGGTTTTGTTATTTCACCCATTACTTGGTTGTAATGAGGTGATGAGTTGTGATTCACTCTAGTCCATGACCATGAGCAAGAGCAATTTGAAATGGAATTCGCTGTCAGGTACACCGCCCTGATTTAATTGATGTTGCCAATCACAAGTCCTAACTCAGATTCTCCATTTGAAGTTGCTCACCTCCTGGTCCTCACCCATCCCCCTGACCCTGATGCCCTCTACAGGATTCACTTACTATTATTGTCCAGACATGGTTATCTAATAACAGTATAGAAATTGGTCAGACAAGGACCAGATAAAGGCAGAAAATGACCAGACAAATAAAGAAATTGACCAGAAAATATCCTGTGACTATGAGCCTGCCTCTACCTCTAGGAGGTATGTGAGTATGTGTCAGTGGTGGGTATCTTGATATGCATGAGATAGTGAAAGTGAACATTTTGACGTGCACAGTCGTACCAAATGTGCTTGCTGGACTGTGTCAAGAATTACTGCTGCAGTACTTGCTGGGAAATATCACTTTCGTAGAATTGAATGCTGGAAGTTAGTGGCAATTGACCATAGCCGATTGGTGATTTATGCTAGTGTGGGCAGATCCTCGGGTCACATAGTAGGCTTTTGTTATATTTTGTTAAGCTGGTTCATTAACCCTTGCTCTATGGTTACTGCTCTCTGTAACATTGATCATTTGAAGTTCAGAAGGTCCTCAGTTGAGTGTACAAACTATCCACAGATCCTTTCATATTCAAGTGTATTGAGCCGTCTCAAGTATGGACACACTTTATATACAATGACGAAATTGCATCTCCTTGAAATTCTATTCTTGTGTCATATCCCATAGCTAGTTATCTTCAAGGAAACATGCAGCTGTGCTGCACCTTTGTTGAATGATGCATAGAGTACCTGTTGTGATTGTGTATGAAGTAGTAATGACTTAGCATCGATCTCTATTCCACGTTTTCCGTAGTTCAAAGAGAAGACTCATTATGCCTCTATTTCCTTGACATTATTAAATAGACTTGCATATCCTTTGATGTGTGCACAGCAACCCTTATCCCTGTTGTAGTCTGTATTTCTACACCCCTCGCCCAGTTACCCAGTCCAGCCTGGCTAGTGTGAAGATTTTGCCGGGCTAAGTTCTTATCCTAAAGAGTTTGCCAGGCTAAGCCCTCAGCCTGGCTAGTCTGAAGAGTTTGCTGGGCTAAATCCTCATCCAGTCTAGCCCTCACCCAGTCCAGCCTAGCTAGTCTGAAGGGTTTGCTGGGCTAAGTTCCTTGTCTGGCTAATTGGTTTACACAGTAGCATAATTACATATAACATTGGCCTGGCTAAGTTCTACCAAGTAGTTGAGTCCTACACAGTAGTATATCAGCCAGGCTAGGTTCTGCAGTGTGTGGCTGATTTTAAAGAGTCCTCAGTGAAATATATCGAAAAAGATTCAACAATAAGGGATAGTGTTTGAGTACTAGCCATGGGCACTCTGTACTCTGTTTAGGAGATGGGCCCTTCATACCAAGCTAAGCTTGAGGTAGCACTCCACCAGAATGGGACTATGTACGTACAAATGCTCACCAGAATCAATGCTCACCAGAATCACCGTATTGTGTAGATTAAAGTCTAGCCATTTATAATGGCACCTGTTAATTCGAAGGCGGTATGCCAAATCTGTAACATTACTATGTAATTGGCTATCTATAGACCATCAACTTACTAGGAGGTTTTCACTAGTATTCTCAAAGTCCCATAGTGCAGGAGTATGAGAGTAGCACCATGGTGATGTCTAAAGACTACATTTACATACATAGGTAAAAATTTTCCACTCCACTTCTTTTGAGTTCTTGAAGTGTGGTGCCATGAAGGTTGAGTCCCATGGTGCATGACTGCCATAATGGTAAACACACAGGTCACCCTTGTAACTCCTCCTGCATGCTTTGGGTATCACACCAATCTATATACTAAGTTCCACACTAGCTCTTAAAATATAACATGACCCACTGGAACCCGACATTTTAGGAAAGAATTCAAGGTGTCGGGGATGATTTAATTAGCTATAATGCACCAAGGATACTGAACTGGATAGTGGTGCAGGCAGCTGCCTTTTGTGCCACAATGAGAAATAACCCCCCTTGCAATATACATAATACACAACTGCCTCAAATGGTGTTTGTACGGTCGTGAGAGAGCTGCAGCCTTACTACTATGCTGATAGTATCTTACACATGTCTGTGCCCATTCGATTCCAATATTCCATTCTCTCTCTCTCTCTCTCTCTCTCTCTCTCTCTCTCTCTCTCTCTCTCTCTCTCTCTCTCTCTCTCTCTCTCTCTCTCTCTCTCTCTCTCTCTCTCTCTCTCTCTCTCTCTCTCTCTCTCTCTCTCTCTCTCTCTCTCTCTCTCTCTCTCTCTCTCTCTCCTCCCCCCTCACTATGCCTCCTGATCTGTGTATTAACATGTGCTCATTATGGTATGTGAGATTCATTGTGTGACTTTTGTAAAATGTAATTTGCTGCTGCACTGCTGATGAGGATGATGATGTGTGTTGATATGAATCTGAACAAGAAACCCTTGCCAATGAGTGGGCCAAGAGAAAGAGAGGGAAGTTGTCAGAGTGGGCTTTGATCTTTCAAGTGTTGTCTCCTGGCCAGTACCACTACATAGAGGTGTCTAGCTAATATCCCATGTATGTATGTATGTATGTCATCACCATGACAACTCAATATATACATGATACATACATACATACATACATACATACATTCAGTTGTCATGGTGATGACTGAGAGTTAAGCAATGGTTTTTTAAGGACAGCTGTGTAGCTCTAGGCTGAATATGTCTTAACTTCCACTCCATGTCTGTTACTGTTAGTCACACTGGGTCTGTGTACATATTGGGTCTATATAATAGGAAAGAATCCAGATAAGAACTTCAAGTTTTCAAAATTCTTCTTGCACTTTAATCTTTGTGGAATGCTTTCTAGTAGCGCACATTTTTTGTATGTACTGGAGAAGTCATGTAGATATTCATGTCTACTGCAGAATACACCATAGCCATGCATATTTCAAAGTGCATGCACACACAATCTGGCTTCAGTCTCATGTACTTGATACGTAGTCTCTTTGCATATGAATGAAGACCACTTACCTCACCTTCTTGCATAGGAAGACCATTGCTTGCTTACAGAAGAGCTGACCAAATGAATCGATTGATTGGGTAACATCCGTGCCAGGCTGGGCTATACAGGGTTTGTCCTACCTCTTTCCCCGTCCAATTAGTGTTATAAAAAAAAAAAGGGAGCAATAAGTAATTGCTCATGAAAAAAATTTTTTTTTGCTATTGTGGGTATGAGGAGTATAGTAGGGATGATCTCTTGGTGGTGATGTCCTGGTGAGAGTGGCCACTTCATCTTCCCTTTGATGTGGTTGTTTATAAACTATCGCTAACCACATACTTGAGCTTTGATCTGTGAGATTCTGATTGGACTCGTTATGTGTACGTAGCACTCCCTGTCCCTGAGAGAGTTGCTAAGGGTAAATGGCCACTCCATAGGTATGCTATCACCTTTGAACCTGTCTCTGGCATACAGGCATTTCATATGAATCTAAGCAGCTCGAGTATGCACATCCTAAAAGGTCAATGCTCACAGTGATTAATAAACTACTTAACGCTCCAGCAGGCTGCCATGTCAGGCTGACACATGCATACTGTGCATGCACGTACATGTGTAATGCATGCATGTACATGTAGAGTGCATGCATGTGGAATGTACATGCAGTTGTTTTATTACCAGCATCTTTGAGGATGCGCTATGAAATTAACCTTTGAATTGTGATATCAGACTTGTATGATGCCACTCCCTCATTACCATCTCCATTATCATTTCATCCCCCTCTTCCACCCTCTCCTCCTTTCACCACCTCTTTCCTCCTCTTGTCCTACCATAGCTCTGGTCTGGTTTTGGCTCCACCACTTTCAAGTGTAGCCACACCCACTTCCCCAGCCAGTCAGTATTTGCTTGCTACAGTTCTACTCCACCTCCTGTCTACCATGCATCGATCCCTACTCCACCCACCCCTACCTCTCCTGTCTACCATGCATGCATCCCTCCCACACTAAGTCCTTCTCTTGTCTTCCATGCATTCATCCCTCCCACACTGACTGTCCTTTGGCAGATTCAGCCAACGTAATCATATTCCAAGTCCTATAGAATTGGAAAAAGATGATAGGAGGCCATTTTGACCATTGTGCAGAGAATCCTCTCTTGGAAAGATGATATTTTGACTATCATGCAGAGGATCCTCTCTCCTTCATAATAGTGTATTCAATGGTGCAGTATTGGCACTCAAATCCATTTAGCAGTAATTCATATACTGTACGTATGTATTCACAGTGTGCAAACTTGTGTATAAGTTTTCTGTTGTGTACTGTGATCCAACTAACCAAGATTATGTAATGCAGCTATCTTGAATACGTCCCACAATGACTTTTAATTCATAGGTGTGGCGAGATCTCATCCACAAACCACACCCATATACTTCTTAATTGGGTTGGGTGTGGTTATCTAAAGCAGGTGCGATCGTAATTATTACCATGGCATGTGATTGCATACATACAATGCATACTTGTGTACAGTGGTTGTTTAGGACCGTGTGTTCTCCTCAGGATTGTTAAGGATTAGTTCTACAAAGTGGTTTCCTTGAAGCAGTGTGTTGGTCTTTTAGATTTGAAGTGTAATCAGTGGGAGCATTATCTGCATTGTGCAGGGCAGTTCCAGTTTTTAGGAACTGTTGGAGCAGTTACGTGTGTTATGCAGTGGGTTATAGTTACAGTTCTATTAGAGCAGTTACGTGTGCAATGGGTCATAATGTAGCTGTACATAAGTTATGCAGAGCGTTATAATTAGAGAAACAGTTATTTGCTTAATAAATTATAAACATGATGACGTTGGTACTAGTCAGTGATAACCTTCACAATGTACTCTCTTGCTTGATGTACAAAGCAACCGTTAGATTTCACTCAAGTGATCTGATGGAATCAACTTTATGTACATTTGTGTGTACTTATGTAGCTGATGATATGGAAGGAGTCGGGAAAAAATCATGGGGTGTAGTTAGGGGGGTGGGGTGCTGGCTGCTAAATTGTAGGTAGCTCAGGGGGGAAAATCATTTTCTGGGGGCACTCCTTGCCCCCCTTCTAAAAAAAACCCCTGGATGTGTGCAGTTTCTCATCCTGCATCTCCAGCCCTTGCTGTGGATTGATTAAATTACTCCAGTGGGTGGGTATTTTGCTGGCTGGGAAGTGGGAGACTGTGAGTTCGAGTCCTACCAGGTGTTTATCCATCCTTTTCACCAGCATTAATTTGGTGAATATCCATCTAATACCATACCACCAGTCCACCCAGCTGAAAATGGGTACCTGGAATTTCCAGGGTGCAAATCAAACTGGCTATCTCTCCAATATCAGCTGTGGTCCAGGTGGGACTTCGGGTGCCCACACCCACACCACTTGCTGAGAAGAGATAGTCCTCCTGCGAGTTCCTAGCCCAGGCTCCAGGAGGTTGCCAGCACTGGCTCATAGTGCCGGCTTAGTGCACAGGCATCCTGGCTTGACCAGGTGCGTGTGACTGCTCGGCAGCTAGACGATTTGCATTAGCATGTATGTATGTACAGTTTGAAGTATTTGAAAATCGTAATCAAAGAGCAACTATGCATATGGGGTAAAGTCATGCATCTGTTTTTTTTGACCTGCTATTCGACCAATCAATATACGTGCGTTATTTGTGCTCTGGAGAGGATTGGGTTGTGGGAGGAGTGAATTGTACAGGAGAGAAGGGTCGGTATAGTCGTATACTCTATGAAATTTTAGAAGTTGTATAGCTAAATGATATTTTTGTGCGGTGGGATCCTTGTTTGGGTCGTTTAGTGCTGGGTGGTCTTTCTTTCCTGGACACATGTCATGCCTGCTTGACACTATCCAGTCCTCTGGCCTGTTTTGTTTAGTGAGAAATTCCAGATATAATTAAAGAGGTAATGTTTCTTTCAGATGAGTGCCAAATACCACCGGTATGTATGTATGTATGTATGTATGTATGTATGTATGTATGTATGTATGTATGTATGTATGTATGTATGTATGTATGTATGTATGTATGTATGTACAGTGCATACTTTACTTGGGATATCATTTAGAGTTATAACAGGTGAGAAGCATCAGGGCATTTTGAGTTAGTTTTGAGACACTAAAATATTGTGTGAATAAGGATATGCCTTTTACAGACCATTTGCTACAAAAATTTCATTGTTGTTGTTGCTATGGTGAGATTTAGACCGTGCTATTATAGTAATGCATAACCAGTCATCTTCACATACTGCTATTACACCCTGACCTTATCTCAGTATGTATGTGTTCCGCCCTCTATAAGTACACCAGCTCAATATATTGTGCGTACATACTACTTATGCCAGAGCTGCTAAGAACACGAGACATTTGATTAGAAAAGACAGGTCAGTGTTGCTGGAGTGTTTGATGTCCTTAATGTCAGGACATCTTATCAGGACACTATAAAGATTCTTTAATGTCAGGACATCATAATTATCAGGACACTATAAAGATTTCTTATCAGAAGCTCTGGCACTTATGTACATGTACCTAACTCTACACTGCTGTATACTTCTGTACGAGTGAGGGAAAAAAACAATCCATGAAATGAAAAAAAAAAAGAAAAAAAAAAGAAGTAGGGATGACCATGCTAATAAAAGTAAGGAAACAAGGGTAGGAATGAAGGATGGGATTGTTGGCTGGATATACAGAACAAAGGTTGATCCCATTTCCATCCTTCATTCTTACCCTTATTTCTTTACTTTTTTGAGCAATGGTCATCCCTTTTTTTCATTTCACGGAAATGTTTTTTCCCTCACTTATTCCTGGTCTTTTTTTTCTTCTCTCTTTATGGTTTTATGTATGTACACATGAATGCAAGAGTTCATTCATTTATGTGTATGCAGGGACAGATGAAAGAAATTTCTTTAGTATGTATAGTTCTCCAATAGTATAGCAGCCCAACGATTATTTATCAGCGAGTAAAGTATACTTGGAGGTCGAGGATGCAGATGAATCTGAAATAGGTCTACTGGTAGATGGATTGGTGAATCTAAAATCTCCGAGTTGATAGAGTAGTCTGTGATCTAGCACGCACACATATCTAGAGCTGGAGCTTAGCTAGCTGAGTAATAATACATGCGCATGGATATTATCGAAAAAATGGCTTCCAATAATTAAGTTAGTCAAGTACTGTGCTCTGTAGTGTCTCCTTTTTCTTCAACTCTTTAGAGGATCGACAAGTAGAAAAGATCATAGCCGGTAGAATTTGGAATGGATTTATCCAGAAATACTGCTTGAGTGGTTCACGAGATATGGTTGTCTAAATAATAACAACAATGAAGAAGGAGAAACCAGCGACTTACCTGCTTGCCATATTTCTGAAACGGTAAGCTCCCTGGTCCTGAAACTTGGTCTGTACTTTGTAGTAGGCTGGATAATCATTTTATCAAGTCTAAGTGAGGGAACTAGAATTTCATTTTTGTATTAGTCTATATGTGGCGCACGCCAGCGTCCGTATCATCCCTACATAGAGAGAGCTGCTGCTCTCTCTGATACTACTACATTACCATACCTCTACTGCTGCTGTTCTATTACTGTATACTACCATACACCTTCACTGTACACTGCTGTATACTACTTCTGTATACTACTACGTTACCATGCTGCTGTGTTCTATATAATAGTTAGACAACGAGACCTAGGGATCTAAGTTATTTAGAGACCCGAGGGCCCTGGGCTGTAGCGACCCGAGCGCAGCGAGGGCGCTACCAAGGGCCCGAGGGTCTCTAAATAACTTAGATCCCGTTGGTCAAGTTGCCTAACTTATTTAGAACATAGCAACATAGTTTTGGAACTTAGAAAGGCTTCAAATGAATCGCTAAAGTTAGCTAGTCAGCCATGAAAGCTTCGTGCACGGAAAATCCAGCAGCTGAAAATCACCAGAACTAAGGTAGGCTTTCTAGCTTATACGCTTGAAAATATGAACTAACTAAGCTTTCTACGCTACCTTCGGTACCTTGTTACTCTTTTCTAGGCTTTAGTTGGTACTCACTAGTGTCAGGAGGCGAGAAACTAGCTTTCACCATTTTTTGACAAGTCTTCTAACACACCCACCAGGCGGGGTTGGTTGGTTACTATGGATTCATAACAATATTTCTAATTGCTGCCCACCACAGGTTTACTAAGTGCCCGGGGCACTTAGTAAACCTACTGTTAGGCACTTAGTATCCCTGTGATGCATTATGAGGTTTAGAAGATCTGATTTTGTATTGTGAATGTACAGAGCTGTGTTCTAATACTGTATACTACTACCACTGTACACTGCTGTGTTCTATTACTGTATACTACCATACACCTTCACTGTACACTGCTGTATACTACTTCTGTATACTACTACGTTACCATGCTGCTGTGTTCTATTACTGTATACTACTACCACTGTACACTGCTGTGTTCTATTACTGTATACCGCCACTGTAACTGTATTACTGTATACCACCGCTGTATACTAACCATAATATACCTTCACTGTATACTGCTGTAGTATACTACAGCCATCTTTTACTGTATACTACTACACTACTGCCATATACCTTCACTGTATACTATTGTATACTCTTCCGCATGTGTGTCATGCCTATTGAGCGCTAACTCAATTGTGTGTGAGGAAGTGAAGCATGAGTTCCTCTGAATCCTCTTTAAAGAATTACACCCCTTGACCAGCTCTTCCCTCCCTTCCAGCCTCTAGCTCTACCTCTTAAAGTTGACTCACCTGCGTAGGTGGGTACTGTACAAGTTATTAAGCTGAAGAAAAGGCCAGTTAATAAACGGGCCACCTGGCCACCCAAAAATTTGTTATTGCTATGTAGGACAAAAATTGCATGTTTTTAAAGCTTTTACTGAATATCCTGTGAAAGTTGAGCTCCAGTTTATTCTGATATTCATGCATGATTAGTTATGATGCGTTTCCCTCACTAGTGTAGCATTGCATGTGCTCTGAAGGAGGAGAGAGTGTTCAGACATTTTCAGTGTGTATACATCATTAATTTGCCCATCTAGAGGCTATCTCTCAAGATCGGCGTCAGGAATATGGTGTACATCCAAACTGTAGTTTTATTTAGCATTCAAGAGTTCTTGAAAGTGGGTGGCTGGTAGGTAGACTTTCGTGTGTGTGTGTGTGTGTGTGTGTGTGTGTGTGTGTGTGTGTGTGTGTGTGTGTGTGTGTGTGTACAACAGAAAGTTTCTCTGAATACGGTCTCCAATCAGGCAACTTGGCCAGGTTCTGAGTGAAATACCATTAGTGGATTACTTATAGGCAATTCAGTATTGCTATAGTAACCCTTCACCACTGATTGATTCTAAGTGGTATGTATCACACTATGGACCAGGCATAAGAATCTTGGGCCATTAAAAGTGTATTAGGTGTGTCACAGGAGAAAATAAAAATCACATTCTATGCATTTCCTCCTTTATATTATGAGAGCATGGACAATAGCGACTTCAGTAAATTATTGAGAGAACCTTATACTTTTTCTTTCAGTACATGACTTACTACTGAGCATGTGTGGCTGTTCTAGGTCACTCCATGGGGCATGCTAAGAAGTACATAGTAAAGGCAAGAGTACCACACATGCTTAATTTAGCCTAGCAACAGTCATAAACCTTGGAAAACCAGAACTAGCAGTCTCCGTTTAGGCACTGACTATCTATTCTAAGAGCAGAGTGTAGAGCTAGAAATAACTGTTGGTGACTGGTCAATGGCTGACCAAATTGCAGATATAGGATACTGGCAAGACCAATCAAATTGAGTGTCTTCTAGCCCTGAGAGTGACACATGATTGATCATGCATACGGTGCTCTTGCTTTAGAATGAACAGAGAGAGTCAGAGCTAAGTACAGAAGTCCTATTATGTACCTGGACTCTAATAATATTGCAGTTTGGGTAAACCACAGTCCATTGCAGTGTACATGTACATATTACATGTACATATTACATGTACATATTACATGTACATATATGTGGTAAGTGACCAATTAAGTTCTTCATGTTCATGCATGTCATTCTACACAGTGAATTGAATCCTGTGTAATACTGTGATTGACCACATTCTGGCCATGCTCAGTACTAACTCAATAAGGACCTTTTGTGTGATGCGGAAAATTTATGTATGCCTTTTTTGTGGACTTTTCTGGTTCCTATACCTAATAATAATAATAATAATAATAATAATAATAATAATAATAATAATTATAGTCTTTAAGTGAGTAACCTCATGTATAGGTGTAAGGATCGTGTGAAAGTAAAATGCCCCCATCTCCACATAGACGCTATAATTTTCTCTTTTGTGATGGATTTTCCTCTTCCTTATCACCTCTTATTTACTCTTCACTACCTCTTCTTTCTTAAGCTTGCTTCCAACTCTTCTTGCTCCCAGCACTTCACTACTTCTTTCTTAAGCTTGTTTCCAACTCTTCTTTCTCTGCTGTTTATCAGTTTTTTTAACAGATGGATTGATATGTATGTGTGTCTGCTTAGCAACCTTCAGAGTGGTCCTATTACAGAGGGTCCTATTACTCTGTGTGTGCACATGTGAAGGTGTCAGGTGCTCCATCACAGTAGTATTATCACACTGTGTGTACATAATATGATCCAACAAAGTCTCCTCTTCCATGGCCCTTTGGTTCCACCATAGCTATCAATTCCTGCTTGAATAATGCAGGAATGGTGTCAGATTTCCTTCCCTTAATAAAGGATTATCCTAGCTAGAATCCTTCCAAGTTAGTTAGTTTATATTATCTTGAGCTAAAGACACCATTATTGATTTAACTAATCCTTCTCATCTGGTGGAAATAGTCATTAGTTCTTCCTTTGCTCCTATCGTTTTATAAGTGATGTATGGAGTAGAGTCTCTTAATATTATGTATGTACAGCATCAGATATTATCCACCTGACAGTATTTCTTTCATTCCTATAATGACATATCAATTACATTTGTTTGTGTTATCTCTTTATGATGATAGGAGACACACTTAACGTTACCGACTGATCTTTTCTTGTCCTCTCTCTGATGTGTGCTGTGGAAGGTTGAATTGGTGGGATACACATACACCATCTCTCTTCATGACCTCCAGAAATAGCATCAACTCTCGTTTGATGGAAAAGAAAGGTGCGTATTATCAGACATTACGTGTGGTGGATTTGAGAGATTAGAAATCTGTAAATATTGATAGCAAATTTACTGTTCTTATAACAGTGGTAATAAATTAAGGGTTCCTTCTACAGACAGGTCACATTTTGGTCTTGAGATAACATCTAGACTTGTTATCTTTCAGTGGGAACCTATGTATCTAATTTTTAGTCATTGAGCTGTGTAAGTACTTATGTATTGTTCTTGGGTGGCCAAAAAAGGATGGCAGTAAAGATCTGGCAGCCTGGGGATGAGTAACTCTGTTGTTCCATTAGTCATTTTCCTTTGATGAGTTTGTTATCTACTTTGTTCCTTCATTTTGACTGGATCGTGGATTCCTTTTATAGCAATGGAGCATCTCATTCGGGGGTCACACCAACATGATTGAGCTGTGAAGTTAATTGGAATACAGTAAATGCATTATCACTATCAGGGTTCTCGCCAGGGGGAAGAACTGAAGGCATAGGGGGGAAGAACTGAAGGCATAGTGGCAAGACATAAGGCACAGGGCTTAAGACATAGTGGCCTGCTATGCCTTAAGATGCCTGATTGGTCCTCAACAAGTGTCCTTTATATTTAGAGGTCATCCTTTATCCAGAGTGTCCATTATTCAGAAATTCTAGGGTACAAAGTGCACAAATATTATAGATATTCATGTACCCTTGCAGGTCGGCTGTGGCAAGAGCGTACTGTGATTGTAAAGCGTGAGGACAATGGATTTGGGTTCACTTTGACCCAAGAGATGCCCGTCTTTGTTGACAAGGTCTTCAACAGCAGTTCAGCTCAAAAGGCAGGCATTCAGCCAAAGGATAGAATCGTTAAGGTCAGTCAGGGAGTTAGATGCATGGGAGTATGTTGGAGGGCACTAAAGGAAAGAGCTTCATGGGGATGAAAAGTCAAGGGAAGAGGCAGGGGATATGAAATTGTCGGTAACCGAGAATTCTTATATATTGATGTATGGAGAATAAAGATAGATTTCATTCTCTCTATGTGTTGTGTGTGTGTGTGTGTGTGTGTGTGTGTGTGTGTGTGTGTGTGTGTGTGTGTGTGTGCGCAGGTGAATGGAGTGAGTGTGGTTGGACACAAGCACCAGGAAGTGGTGGACATGATCAAAGACTCCTCCCATGTCACACTCACCGTCATCAGCAAACTCAGCTCCAATGGAAGTCACAGAACTGGTAAGTCCTGATGCACCGCACCGGTGATGTACTGTCATGTGTCTGTTGCTTTGATGACCATTACCTAATGTAATTGTACCACTTGTGTTACATAGCAGAGAAATTATCCTATTCTGTGATGGTTTTCTTCTCCCCAAATATTACACATGCTCACATGCATGCACATGCATGGACGCACAAGCACACATACATGGACACCCTGATTCTGATATTGGTAATGTTGACAAACTATAATGTCAATTTGTGTATGCAGGTCTGCCGAGTGAGAACTCCAATCCCGAGGTACGTACCTAAATCATCTACATGCAAAAATATCTCTCTAGACTATGACCACAACTATCTCTAGACTAGGAACAATTCTGTGTGATTGTAGGATGCAATGTGTAGGAACATGCATGCTTAATAATGTGATCCACTACAATACATTGTGGGGTACGTTCCACTAATGCAAAAACATTGAGGGGTTTCACTAGAGGGGTCCACTAATACAAAACATTGAGGGGTTCAATGCATTGAAGGGTTTTGTTATACCAATACATTGTGCTTTCCCCCTTCCGACAGATCTCACCTCCTCGCCAGATGCAGGAGTTAACCCTCCAGAGTTTGAGGACAATGCTGCACAAACAGAGAAAGAACTATGAATCCCTCTCTGTTGACTACAGCAAACAAAGGACAGAAAAACTGGAAAAAGAGGTGTGTATGCACGTGTGGGATATGATCATGTTTTTGTGGGGGCAAAATTTTTTGTGGTATGCAAGTGTGGATATGAGTGGGGGAGGTTTTGAAAATTTTCCCCACAAAAAAAAAAGGTGATATTGATGATTTTGCTATACTTATGTTATTGTTATTATTGTTATTATTGTTGTTGTTGTTGTTGTTTTTGTTTATTTATATGACAGACTGTATCTCTTGTGTGTATGGTGTATGTTGACCTATAGTGCTGCGAAAGTGTTTGACTGTGTGCTTATTGAGTGCATAGTATTGCTGTTGGTATGACTATGTCATATCATCACACTTGTTGTTGATATTTTTTCCCTTGCCCATCCCCCATCTTATTTACCAGGCCACTGTTAGGCTTTAGGCCTATGCGCCTGCAGTAGATATTAAAGTGGAAGGTGAGTACTGAACAGTAAAAAATTCCAATGGTACTAACAGTCAGATAATAGCCCTTGCTTTCTGCTGTCTTAAAGTAGGAAGTTATAAAAGTTAGCAAGGTGAAAACTGGACACAAATGTGTAGATATTAAGCCTTCCCTACTCTGTAAACCAGCTTAGAGGTATTAATTGGTTTCAATGAAGCTTGTTATTTTAATTTCGAAATGGAATTGGAATCAAATTCAAATTTGGTTCCAGAATATTGTGGTAGGTGTTATTTGATTTGTACACATTAACATTATTCCTAGAGGACATTTCTTGTTTCATACACACTGTCAGTTTATTCAAGCATTTGTGCACTCACACATTACATTTTCAGTTTTATAATCACTTTGAGACAAAGCTTGCAATAATGTTTTCAATGTGTGTTCAATACACAACTACCTGTACATATGTGTGTGTGTACGTATGTATGTGCAGTGAATCTCACTTTGTAGGCTAGCAGGGGATTATATTTGAACTGTACGCGAACTTGTCAGAGGAAGTTTAGTGCTAGTAGTGACAGCTTAGTGTCTATGTACATTGACTACATGTGTATAATGAGTGTTCTTGCAGATTAAGAATGCCTCATGTGTGCACTTCTTGCTTGATAGACTCTCATACTATTGTGTAACTCAGTGTACATAGGTAGCTATGAGGATTACGTGTGGTGTTTATAAGTTCTGAATCAATAACGTGTGTAGTTCCTTGCTGTTTTTTTAGTCCACTTTGAGTCAGCAGAATCCAGCATCACGCAAGACAGGTAAGTATTGATAAAAACCTCTCCATGTTATGGTTGGTCATAAGCCTTTCATAAGCATGGGTGGGCACCCCTCAAAATTTTTGTACTGACTGTTCATGAAGTTATTGCACTGCCTAAACTTAATAATTTTCACAAATTGTGCTCTAAATTGTGTTGCAAAGTGGATTGAAATCTCATTATCAAAGCTGTTAGCATCAAGTTTTGTGGAGGTTCTGTTTGTGCTGCATGAAGAATTACCATAGTCTTTGTTGAGGCTATTGAGTTAAGTGCTCTCTACATGCTGTTAGGAAGGTTTGACACCATTTTATAATACAAGCAGGTGCTTGTATAGTGAGAAAGTATGTTTATAAATACAGTTTGTGTAATGTTAATTGAGTTCTATTAGTAATGGGATAACCTGTCAACATGATATTCGATGAGGAAGATGAGCCTTTTGTTTATTTTCATGAGCCATGTTGATCTCTCTCTCTCTCTCTCTCATGGGTCCTCTAAAGTAAGTACATTTGTGTGGGTTCCAACATCCTAAAGGGACTTTTCAAGGTAGCTATTTAAGGACACCTGAGTTTAGAGTTTAGGATGTCCTGGAGTGTAGAAAGCTAAACTGCTTCTATTAATAACGAATAGTAGCACTGTTAGTGTACTAGTATTATTGTCTACACTGAACTCTACCTACATGCTTATAGGAGCCCTGATTTGATCTCTACCTGCATGCATGTATGTAGGAGCCCTGATTTGATCTCTACCTGCATGCATGTATGTAGGAGCCCTGATTTGATCTCTACCTGCATGCATGTATGTAGGAGCCCTGATTTGATCTGCATGTGGGAGCCCTGATTTGATCTCTACCTGCATGCATATAGAAGCCCTCTATCACATGCATGTAGGAACCCTGATTTGATCTCTACCTGCATGCAATGTATGTAGGAGGCCTCTATCACATGCATGTAGGAGCCCTTCTCTCTCTCTCTTTTTAAATGTTTAATGTGTAAGGCATGGATGACTCACCTTGGCAAGATTGTGTTATGAAAAATCCCCATGTGGTTGAGTTTTGTATGCATAATTAACTTATTCCAACACTTTGAGTGTTTGGCATGGATCATCAAAATGTCTCCTCTTCATGTGGATTGGCAAGTTGATCTTTTGTCAGCTTGACTCTGTATAACGTACCTCTGTCTGTCTGTCTGTTCATCTGTCTGTCTGTCCATCTGTTTGTCTGTCTGTCTATCCATATGGAGTTTACAGGGAGGAGTTTACAGGGAGAAGTTTACATGTGTTTTGAATGCATTGGTGGTGGAAAGAGTTTAATTTATGAAGAAATTTTGATTGCAGTATTATCTACCACTTCTCTCTCTCTCTCTCTCTCTCTCTCTCTCTCTCTCTCTCTCTCTCTCTCTCTCTCTCTCTCTCTCTCTCTCTCTCTCTCTCTCTCTCTAGCTTTGTGACTGTGAGAGTATCATCAGAATCCTGGAGGTTGAAATAGCATCAAAATCTTCAGCAATAGACACTCATATGCAGACCACTGCAGCCAGTATCCAGGCCCTCACACCTGGTCAGTACTACATAACATAGCACTGCATCCAGTATTCAGGCCATCAGACCTCAGTACTAGTGATAAATAGAAAACATGGTTGCCAATGCTGTAAGCAGTACTATAGGCCTAGTATTAAAGTGCATATACAGTGACACTGTTTCAGCCATAAGCATACTAGCTATTTTAAAGCTTAGACCCTTTATCCTATTGTGTGGGGTGATTTCTTTACCAAGATTTAACTTTATGTTCCTATTGCAAGAGCATGTGAAGTAGATGCATTGGATTATCCCTTCAGGCAAGCTGCTGCGTCCTTCAGCAGATGAGAGAAAACTAAAGCTTCTAGGAGTGAATGGAGAAGCTAGTCTCAATCAGAAGACCTCTCCACCCACGAAGCCATCCTACAGACTTGTAAGTCATGTGACACAAACACTCCACCTTATAGCTAGGATTATAAGTCATGTGACATAAACCAGACTCACTCCACCCATAAAGACTCAAGTCATATGACATAAACACTCCACCATAAAGACTTGTTATAAGGTGGTTTCACACATCAAAGGGTATTTGTGGTTAATCAGCATTCTATTGGACTTATTGCCAACTCCTTTATATGATTATTACAAGATCCTGGTTTAATTTCCACAGGGTGGTGGTACTGGTGGGGAGGGAAGTCCAAAGCTCAGCAAAGCATATGTAAGTATTAATTTATACACAACCCGCAACCATGGATACTGATAATTAATTAATAGACATGACACACCCTTAGGCTATGTTTTATTTACTGTAAAGGTTCTGTTTGTATGCATAATAATATGTACCATATAGCACTTAATTTTTGAGGGATTTATATCGCGAAAGGAGGTTACATTTGTGAAAAGAAAAAAAAAAAGATCTGCAGAATGAGGTAAGGTGTGGCCAGCTAGTTAGTCTAGACGTATGTCGAGTCATATATGGCAGGGGAAGAGGCTGGGCCTGGAGTGCAAAGAAATTATGCTGATTAATAGGTGTGGCTTTATTGCTGGCGTTTGTTCATGAAATTAGATTATGCGAAATGAAAATTTGAGCATATTTGCGAGATATAAGTCCCTCGAAAATTAAGTGCTATACGGTATTCCTGTAGAAAATTACATATGAGCTAATGGATTTATTTCTTTCCCAAATCTTATTTTAATGTTAGACCTTTAGCAATGGCACCATCTCTCCAAGCAAACCCTTCAAGTTCCCATTCAAGAAGGTAAACCTCTTCATCATCTCTTTCTTTCTTTCTTTCATATGGGGGAAGTCATTTCTCCCCTGCCTGGTTTCTTCCACCTTCAGCATCTTTCAGTCACCAATCATTAGAGATTGGGGTTCCCTATCATCTTCCATGCAATCATCAGTCATTAGAGATTGGGATCCCTTACAAATCAGCCTTCAGCTCCAAACTGTCATGAATTTAGGAATCCACTTCTTCCTTATTCAGCAGTCACTTCAATTCTCAGCATCATCTTTCAGTCATGTAGCATTCATTAAAGGTTAAGGGTCCACCTCACAAGTGAACCTAACTTTCAGTCATCAGTCATTAGAGATTGGGGTTCCCTCATAAATTTAACTCTCAGCAGTCATGGGGTCCCCCACACAAATCAGCTTTCAGCTCCAAACAGTCGGAGTTTAGGGACTTCCCTAACAAATAAGCCTTCAGCTTTCAGGCCCTCACAACTACTCTCAGCATCATCTTTCAGTCAATGTACTTGTTCATTTTTAAGGGTCCTCCACACAAATGAACCTTAACTCTCAATCAGCATCACCTTTCAGTCATTAGTCATTAGATATTGGGGTTCCCTCCCAGATCACTTTAGTCACCAGTCATATTTGAGGTTGGGGTTCTTTTAAGAATCAGCTTAGCATCACCGTTCCGTCATAAGTCAATCTTCAGCTAGCTCTCAGCATTACTTTTCAGTCATTATGGGTCCCTCGCCATCAGCTCCCAGTGGTCACAAGTCATCGTTGAGGTTAAGGATCCTCAGAAATCAACCTTCAACTCCCAGCATCACCTTTCAGTTGCATTTGGGGTTTCCTTTATCAATTAGTTAAAAAAAAAAATTATTGGTGATCCTTTACCAGGATTGGGATTTGCCTATCTGAGTTTGTATAAACATCAGTGTGTATTCAGTTATGTATTCATCATTCTTGCCTCACTTTTCACCAATGTGGTCTTCACTCCATTGTAAATAGTCTTCACTTTAATTATAATGTTTTTGAAGGACGTGAAAGAATAACAGAATAGCAATGCTCATTATCAGCACATGGGCATGCGATGGCATAGTGCATAGAGATGTGTATATAGTGCACTGATACTTAAGGAGAAATGGATGTGTGTGATACTTATGTAGTAAAGTGAGAAGACTGTGAAGATGGACTCTACAGTGAAAATAGTCATTTAATCTGCTAGCTAACATGTTAATATCTAAAGCTTAGCCAGCCCTACCAGTTTATCAACTAAAGCTTAGTAGTTTATCTTAGCTAGTTGTCTGACCTAATCTTAACAGTGAGCCTGACCTAATCCCTAATCTCAACCACTTGTTGTCTTAACTTGTTGACTTGTCTTAGCTATAGCCCAACCTAATCTCAACCTTCTCAACCAGTTATATGCCTGACCAGAAGATTATTATTATTATCACCTGTTGGTAACAGCTTGGCACTATTGACCATGTGTTCACTGGCTGCCAATTAGCAACCACCACTGGAAGAGGACAAGTTTACTTTTGGACTTTACTTTGCTCTTATTCATTGTGTTCTAGACTGATGTTTCTAGTGATGACCTGTCAGATGAAGAGCTTTCAACTGAAGTGGTTGGAGTAAGTCTTATAACCATTATTGGTACTCCATTAGTTTACCAAGTAGATCATTGGCTCGCTGGGTTATCCTAACTAATATCGTATGACATATTCCCATCCCTATTTTAAAATGTAATGGTGTCATGATGGGTATCTGTTAAGTTAGGGACCAATTGAGGTGTATGAATAAAGCAAACTTAACAACAGGTCATTAGAAGGACACTTAATAAACAAAGGATTGTTCTATAAATAAGAAGGACACTTGATGTTTAAATAAGAGGGACACTTGATGTTTGAATAAGGACACTTGATGTTTGAATAAGAAGGACATTTGAATAAGGAGGACACTTGATGTTTGACACTTAATACGAATAAGAAGGGCACTTAATATTTTTCTATAATTAAAGAAAAACTGAGCAGGACACATTCCTTAAGTGGTCTGTATTGAATACTATGCATATTGAAAGTATGTGACAGTCAAGATCGTACATTTTAAGTCTACATTAAATGTGTAGGCCTCTGAAGCAGGTCCATTCTCTTCCCTACAAGACCTGAAGGGCAATCCTGGTAAGTACATACTTACATACGTATGCCTGAAATATCATGAAAACCTATTGTATCTGGCTGCTAATTTGAGGGCAGTAAAGAGTGAGGTAGCCCATGGTGGATTTGTTCCACTTTCTTCATCTGTGGAGTGGGCCAAAAGAATTTACCACCTTCAAAAGGAAGGAAGAGGGATGTGTCCCATTGAGACATGTCTTCATCCTCTTGTTGCCAATAGTTGAATCTCTAGCAAAGTGCTTCTAGGTGGAGTGGATTGATTTAAGTGAAACCCTTGGGGTACATTGTACTTGTGGTTGGGTTCTCCTCTGGCTCTTATTCATTTCTTAAAGAGTAATAAACTTTGTTTTCGTGGAGAAAATGACTCTCTCTGTGTACGCATGAATGCATACATGCAGCTCATATGTCTGTTTTCCTGAACTACCTATTCATGTCCTCCAAAGACCCAAAGTACCTGGTAAGTGGTAAGAATAAAGTTTGCAGTGGGCGTGATCATGCAAAAATTACCACATTCTTTACACTCAGTAAAAAATCCTGTATGAAGCCCTGCATACTGTACTGGACTTGCTAATGTCTGCTAGGCTGGCCTTTGTGTACCGCATTGTGGGGTGAATGCACATGTTACATACTGTAAAATGGGAAATTTTATGTTATTACTTTTCGTTGTTGAACATGACCACACAACATCCAATATGTTTATATGGGGTGAATGCTCAGTTTACCCACCAAAATTATACCACGTGAACAACAAAAGCATTATGGGGCAACTGCAGCAATGGTCATTTATGAATACTCCTGTCAATCCCTTTGGGCTGCTGCATGTACTTGTCCTGTTTCTTTCTATGATCAGGAAATGACCACACCTTTTTTAAACCTCCTTTAGCTTTTTTACTTGGTTGCCAGTAGTTACCAGGCAAATTGTAAGTCTATCGAGATGCTGAAGCAAAGAGGAATGGATATTTATTGGACATTCTTCATTGACCAAGCTCCCCTTGGACTGGAGGTGGACAATAGCTTGAGACAGAGACTCTGTAAGTATGTTACATCTTCAAAGAGACTGTTGATGTCTGACAAATGATTTCCCTCCCATAATAAATATACCTTCCCTAGGACCTCCATTTATTCGGGACACTTTAGTACTCACTTTTGCTTTACAATGGGAATATGGCTTGTCCTGTAGTCTTGCAGGCCAGACCCTTTATACTGACAGAAAGTCTGACACAAGTCACATACATAGTGTTTCATATAATAGTGACCAGACCTTTTCCTTCAGTGAAAGGGTTTGGCCAACCTGTCCTGTTAGTTTCCAGGACACACATAATTATGTTAGCCTGTCCTGTTAGTTTCCAGGACACACATTTAGTGTACCTGTTACATATAATTTATGTTAGGATGACAAGGAGACTTTGTTCTTTGGGAAGATTCTGTTAGCTACATATTATTTTGTTTTGTTGCAGTGACCAATTTGGAGACTGAAGAGAATGAGAGCAGATTGAAAAGTGTATTTGTTGAAGCAAGGTATGTATGTATGTATGTATGTATGTATGTATGGTATAGGTGCAGCATTGTGTGTAAAAAACTGGCTTTTTTACTTTCAAGGGCAACAGTAGAAAAATGATATGGACGTTTTAAAGAACAGAGGGCATATAGAGAAAAGAAAATGGTGTCCTGCTAGCCTCACTGAACTATCTGTGTTTTCTCAGCAATGGCTGAAGATGGCATAATAATTTTTGGCTCTAGCTTGATAGTACTGAGATGGGAAGAATAAAGCCTGTAATTAATTTTTTTATATTTGGTATGTAATAGAGAATCAATGACTGAGATCATTATCAATGACCTTGGTAACTATCGTCACAAGAGAGTGTTAGGTTTGGCTGCCATGTTTGGTGATCAGCTGGTGTCCAGTAAGTTTTTGACGACCCTTTACCATGTACATGCAACTGACTGGATGAATTCACCATGCCAGATCAAATGTCCCGTGCTAAGCAGTTGGAAGTGACAGTGGCTCTCTTGACTTCCATTCTCAAGACATGCTTGGACGAAAAATCTGCAGCCAGCTTGCAGGAATGTGTCAAGAAGTAAGATATTGTACATGTTACAATATGATAACCATATATGTTGCAATATGATAACTATGTATGCTACAATGTGATAATCATGTATGTTACAATGTGATAACCATGTGTTACAATGTGATAACCATGTATGTTACAATGTGATAACCATGTATGTTACAATGTGATAACCATGTATGTTACAATGTGATAACCACAATGTGATAACCATATGTTATAATAATAAGATAACCATTATATGTTACAATAATAAGATAACCATGTATGTTACAATGTGATAACCATGTATGTTACAATGTGATAACCATGTATGTCCATAGCTATGTACCATAGAACTGGAAAACTTCACAACTGTTTAATGAGAGCAAGTAATGGGCACGTGTAGGAAAACGATCAATTAATACCATTAATTAATACCATCAGAAAAAAAAAAAAGAAAAAAAACTGGTAAAGCTTGTGAAGTGCTGTCATCTAGTGATTAGATACCCACTGCAGACAATCATACATACATCGCTATTCTTTTTTGTATATTCTAGTAATTGTGCTGAACATAATTTATTATACTCTTATGCATTAGAGTTTGAAAATATCGTCCACCAATTTTCCTTTTAGAGTATTACAGTCCACAATTACTGTACTTCTTTCTTCTCCTTTCAGCCAAGCCATCGCAGCCTGCATGGCAACCTTTCTCTTGGATGTACTGACTCAGGAAAACAAGGTAAATGCAAAACTTCCGTCAGTTGTGGAGAAGATCCAACCCTTTACCCGTCCTGACATCACTCTCAAGAAAGGCAAACAGAAAAAGAAGGTAAAAATGTAGCCAATTAACAGTAAAACCTCATACAGCAGGTGCAGGGCTTACAATGGTCCTCTATTATTGTCCGGACATGATTACTTAAAATTGAGCTATAATTGGTCGGACAAAGGCAGGACAAATGGAGAAATCGACCAGAAAATGTCCTGTTATTGTGAGCCCTGCATACATACATACATACATACATACATACATACATACATACATACATACATACATACATAAATACTTACTTATATGTATACATATACATACATAGACTCCTACTCTAACGCGGAGTGGCCACGCCTTCCAACTCATTTCATACAAGACAGTGACAAACTGCAACCTGTGTGGACGACCCTTGTGGGGGGTCATTTACCATGGCTACCAGTGTTCTCTCTGTGAGATCAACATTCACAGGTTCTGCTGCATTCATGAAGTGGCAGACTGTGCTGGGCAGGGAAGACCCAAGCCTCGAGTTGCCCTCAGGAAAACCTCCACTCACAGAAAAGCAAATGGTACTAAGTTGATTGAGTTATTCATGCACTTGGGAGAGAGAGAGAGAGAGAGAGAGAGAGAGAGAGAGAGAGAGAGAGAGAGAGAGAGAGAGAGAGAGACTCTTGAATTTAGAAGATAATTTCCTCATAGCCCTAAAAGTATTCCTAGCTGCAGTGCATGATTATATGTATGTACCTACTCGTGTGACTGTAGCAATTCCATTGTCGGTGGCACCAGATGGAGACTCGTATAATAGAGATCTGAACATGTCCAATGCTGAAGATGAAGAGGAAGGATTGGTATGTATCATGTCTGTGTCATTACCTACACATACCTTCAGTATAACATACTACACACATACCTTCAGTATGTAACAGTCGAGGAACTTTATTCACGTTTTAGTCAAAGTTTCCTTTCGTCATGACTGATGCTTTATGATACAATTTCTGCCTTTCAAACTTTTTTTCAAAAGTAGAAAGTGTGAATAAAGTTTGATTTCTACCCTCGACTGTCACATATACATACCTTTGATAGCACATACTATATACACGTACCTTCACTTAAATCACGTGTAATTATTATTACAGAGCCCCCCAGCTGACGTGCCTTCACCTGGACCTCAAGGGTAAGTTAACTCCTAGGATCACAGTTATTTGAAGGTTGACTTTATGTACACAAATACCATATATTTAAATAAGTACACTTGATGACCCTTTACCTTATTGTAGTCTACTTGATGACCCTTTACCTTAACTGGGTGATAGTGCAAGTGTGTTTTGTTACAGGCATTCGTAAATCTTCTTCCTAATTTAGAGATGAAAGTGTCTCCTCTGAGCCAGACCCCCAATCTCTCCAGAGAAGACGTAACCGTGCTCTCTCTGATACCAAACAGCATCTCATACCTGCTCAAACTCAACTTGCTGGGGGAGATAGAGCAGAGCCTTCCGAACAGCCAAAAAAGTAGGCGTAGCAAATACATGACCCCTTAGTATATAAAATAGAGCTGTACATACATACATACATACATACATACATACATACATACATACATACATACATACATACATAATACACACACATACATACATACACACACATACATACATACATACATACATACATACATACATACATAAATACATACATACATACATACATATATATATTGAGAACTGACTTTTGCCATAGCCACAGAAATAATCGATTTAGGTTGATATCATCAAATTTCTAATGTATAAATACCTTTTGGCTATATGAAAGATTGAGCCCACCTGGTTGTTTTACCCTTTATTTGGTTGTTTTACTCTGTATTTGGTTGTTTTACTCTGTATTTGGTTGTTTACTCTGTATTAATTTGGTTGTATTGTTACATTTTATAGGATTGATCTCACACGTACCCAATCAGTGAGTTTCACAACAGTCATAATAACACATATAATCTTTTCATGTACGTATGTATGTAGGAGCGACTCCACACTAAATCAGACACTCTTCCTAAACAAAGAAGGTGAGCGACTAATAATGATGATATTGCACACTTAATGTATGCACCTCATTATTGTATTTGCCCCTACAGTATTGAAAATACTTTTTCATGGGCTGGAGGGGAACTGTCCAGTTCGGAGGAAGCACAGCTGTGAGTACTATAGTTATGCTGGCATTAGATACATCAATTGATACATACTCATAAGCTATGCAGTATTGGATGGGTGGCCACCTGATCACCAGCATTGGGCCTGCTGCCTTCTCCTTGCATACAATGTCTCCTCTTCCCCCTGTTAATAAACATATGCAGCTCATTGTATGGATGCATTTCTTTTCACAGTAGCAGTGTAAAGCCAGGATCCTCAGACACTCTTCCACTTCCAGTCACTGAAGGAAAACAGCAACTTGCTGATGAAGATCTCAAGGTCTGTTTTTTGATACCACCAAAACTAAGTGTATTTGTGTTTACTTGATAGAGTTCCAGTGCCAACTACTGTGGGAAGAACCCTAATCATGATTAAAGGGTCTTACTCATCTTATGATCTTTTTTGATCCATTTACAGGAACTTTTGGATGATAATATCGAAGAAGAGCCTATGCCATGGGCGTTAGTGGCAAAGAGAGAGGTGGTCCAGAGCATGAAGAGATACGAAGTGGCTCGTCAAGAGAACATAAGAGAACTGGTCCATACTGAAAGGAAACATCTCCACAAATTGAAGATCATGAAATATGTAAGATCACAAGTAAAGTGAAGGCACGGATGCTTCTATTGGAAATATCGTAATTTGTTTGTCCCTTAATTAAAGGTTGTAGCCACTTAAGTTTTCAAATTTTTGTGAAGTACTGCTGTATATAAGGACCAAAACCTTAGCAATCGTGGGTTATATGTAGCTTTCAACCACCATGGAAATCTTATAGCTTTATATATCATTATAATAACTGTATTCTTTATAGATGTACAAGATTCCTCTTCAGAAGCAAAACATTCTGACAGCTCATCAAGTGGAACAGCTATTTCCCAGCCTGGAGGAGCTGATTCTCTTTCACAGTGGACTCTGTGCCGACCTAAGGGAGAGAGTGGGCTACTCCAACCAGGACTCCTCAGTTGTCAAGAGCATTGCTGATGTACTGCTGAACAGGGTCAGGACACTAAATACATACGTACAATAGCTCTAATAGTGTAGCTCTAACAGTGTAGCTCTAACAGTGTAGCTCTAACAGTGTAGCTCTAACAGTGTAGCTCTAACAGTGTATGTAGCACTGAATCTGTACATTGCTGTAACAGTTCACTAATGATAAAGAAGTAGTTGTCATACACAGCAGAAGGTTTTTATAAAAATCAACCATTACTTTTTTTTGAAAACCCCATGACAATAATACATGCTAGCCCTAGCCCTAGCCCTAGCCCAATTTCTGTTGCAATAATTATTGAACTTTTTATCTGCCCTGAAATAAAGCAGATACATTAATGGTTCCCAAGTGTCCACAGTGAAGCTGGATAGTTCCACATGTGAAACTGTGGTGTTATCCAATGTTTATGAAGAACACCTGTATAATCATGTATGTATGTTGTGTAGTTCGATGGTGCAGCGGGGGAGAGACTTTGCCATGCCTGCTCAGTGTTTGCCTCCAACCAAGCTAAGGCTGAGAAACTTGTCAAAGAGTGGAAAAGAAAAAATGAACGCTTTAGAGCCTTTTTAAAGGTAGTGAGATTCACTAAGTATGTTGCAAGTCCTCAATTGAGTCAGAATGTGTGAAGTGCATGTACATTGTAGACACAGTCTGGCAGAGAGATTAATCTTTGTATTAGAGGTCACTGTGTGAAAGGGCCACCTCTATGTAGTAGCCACTTAGTTCATTTCCATTGTAATCACATCACTTTCTAGCTTCCCTTTCTTTTTAGGCATAACAACACACAGGAGTTAGATAAAGGCCTAAAGCTTTGTATCTTCTTTAAGAGATACAAGCATTAATATGAGACTCAAATCTCTCCATCTCCAGAACACTGAAGCACACTCACTAAGCCAGAGACTGACACTGACAGATTTGATGCCCATAGCATGGACAAGGCTGACCAGATGCAAACTACTCATAGAAAACATTTTACATTCTTACAAGAAGAGCTGGGATGATCTAGATGGTGAGTTTATTTTTTGTGTATAACATTAGTATACCCTGTTGTTTTTTTTATATGCTCAGAGGCCGACAAAACAGAAGCAATGCAAGTAGAAACAGCCATAGACTGTGTAAAGGTAAACTAGTTCTATATAACATATGTACATGTGTAGCTTCAGTAATCTTAGAAAGATCTGGATTGATCTAAAGATGTATCGTTTCATGGGATAAACATTTCATCGGTTTTGTTAATGTGGTTCATGTACGTACAGTAGAACCTCTAAATGCGGACACCTTTGGGACCAGCGAAAAGTGTCCTGATTAGAGAGGTGTCCCTATTTCAGGGGTTAAATTATACACATTTATATTGTGTTGGGACTAGAAAAAGTGTCCTGATTAGAGAGGTTTTTGCATTTCAGGGAGTCCACATTTAGGGGTTCCACTGTATATCAAATTTTGAAAAACCATGGAGTCCAGGACCCCATGAAAATTTGCTTATCATAAATAGTACCGGGGTGCTCCACCCCTAGTTGTTCTCAGTATCTGCACATATCACAACACCTCCCCTCCCCATTGATTTCATGGGGGAAACCATTTTTTTTCTTCAGACAATACTGAAGTATGTGAACAAGCAAGTGAAGAGAGCAGCCAACAGGCAAAAACTTGCAGACTATCAGGCCAAGATGGACACTTCAGCCATGGATAAGGCACAACACCCGATAGCACAGCTCTTCAAGGTATATAGTTTACATGCATAGCTACTTACATTGTAATGATTATGATTAATTTTGTCCTCTAGAATCTTGACTTGACAACTGAGAACAGAATGTTGATCCACGAAGGCCCTCTAACCTGGAGAATACAGCATAGGAAAGTTGTAGGTAAGCATATACATACATGATTATGTATCACATATCACAGTTGTAGTAGTAGAGGTACTATGAGTTAAATTACTATTTCTTTCTACAGAGCTGCATGCTCTCCTCTTGACAGATGTGCTGGTGTTGTTAGAGAAACATGAAGACAAGGACAAGTACTACCTTCGCACACACATGGTGGAGAGTGTCTCTGGCACCAAGGAAGAACTCAGCACTGTCATAAGGCTGAAAGATTGTTTACTGAGAACTGCAGCTGCTGATAGAGGTGGGACCTACACTTAAAAACTTTATTATTATACTGTAAATGATGGGGTGTTATGAACCTGACACCAGTTTTTAGGTAGGGGCAAGGGGAGCATTTCCCCCCACCTGAAATTCCCCCCCCCCCCGAGCTAACCCTTAGTCAGCAGCCAGCAGTACGATACAGAGACAACTACCCCTCCCCCCTATTTTTTTTGAAAAAAAGAAAAGAAAAATCCTTCCATGACACTCAACTGTGCTTTCTATGCACTATAGAAACACAATTGAGTGTCATCAAAGCTTGCAAAATTAATATAGAGTATTCAAATTGACATTTACTAAATTTGACTCTAATGTATATGCAATAGCCGACTGACTCTAATGCAATAGGCCATAATGCAAATGCAATAGTACCAAAGGACTTCAATCAATACTCTGTAAATAGTAAGGACTTCTCTACCTTTCTAGGTGGCCGTACTTTCTTGCTTGTTAACAACAGCAACCTCATGAAGTTGGCCCAGATGTACGAGTTCATCGCTGAGAATCCAAGAGAGAAGAAGAAGTGAGTGCCACTCATTGCATATGTGTGAAAGCAGTCAAAATCCCCTTACTGAAATGTATAATTCTGTCATAGATATATAAGAGCATGTCCCATAGAGAATAGTCAGGGATTCATACAGGGGACCCCCCCCCCCCCCCCCCCCCAAAAAAAAAAAAGAAAAAGAAAAGAAAGAAATCTTATTATAGAAGAACATGTGCTCATGGTTTTCAGAACAGTTTGTTTGTGGTCTAGCATTTTATTCAATTATGTTGATACATGTAAACATGCCTTATCAATCTTGCTGACACACTTAAAATGCAATTCAACCCCTCCCCCAAACAACAACAACAACAAACAACAACAATAACAACAACAATAAACAAACAAAACAACAGCCAAAAAACAAAAACAAAATACAAAAACAAAAACAAAGATTTCTGTATGAAACTCTGATAGTAGATCAAAACTAGGGTAATATTATCACATCCCCCTAGGCAATCTTGGCATAAAGTTCACTGGCTATACTTGGTTATACTTGATACGTACAAATAAGCATCTGTATTATGAAGAAATGATCCAGTTTACTAGGTCACTATGTATGTCAGTGTAGTGCAGTGTCACTCTTTTAACAATGGTGCTTCACATTAATCCCAGGTGGGAATCTTCTATTGAGAGAGCAATGAGAGGAACACAGGCTATAAATTCTCCTGAAATGCCTTCTTCTCCTCTTGGGGATGACCTCTCAGAGAGACAACCTTTAGGTCTTTCGATTCACACATCTCATCTCAATACCAGAGGTATGCACTGCAATGATTAAAATATAACTTGCATGTAATAAGGAACCATCTACTGAACTCTTAAATGTAATCTATATGCTTTGAGGGGAGCAGAATGGAGGGCTACTTATTCCTGGATGACATTTGTATAATACAGAACAACTTGATAAGATTGATGATGACATGAAGAAGCTGATGAATGACAAGTTGGACATCTTGCGCTCCATCCAAGTGGGTACTCTTCACAGATCCAGTGACTCCACCCCCCAACACAGTATCTCAAGTTCTGTGCAGTCTCCCAGAGCCATAGTCCAGGCTGCCATAGAACAGAGTAAGTAGAGAAAAGAATTATACCAATTGACTGTGGTCCTTTGACAACCATAGGACTATTGTCGCATGCTTAGCCTATTGATGTTACTGCATACATAAGTGACCACACTTGTATTTCTTGCTTTATGGATCAGCTGGTGAAATCGTATCCACTGTGTCACACATTATGGTGCCCAATCCAACCAAAAGGATAATTACCGAGACTCAATCACGCCTGACAGACATCATCCATGAACTCCAACGGAATCTCTCTAAACTCACTCTTATCATGAAGGATGAAGACTATGACTCAACAAGTGCTGTGGACAGGTACGTAGTATAATGTACTGGTCTTTAGGTGGTTACTGTTAGTATTGGGGTTGCCTTTCATAAAGATGTTATCCTCTCTTGATGCATTGTCTTCTCTTGCATATTCATATTTATTGCCATTAGCCATTTTGTCTTTTGTATAAAGATGTTATCTTCTCTCGTGCATTGTCTTCTCTTGGATATTCAAAATTACATCTTTTGGTAAAGAGACTCTTTATCTTCTTATCTTCTCTTGGAGTGTCCTTTATCAGAGAGTACAATAGTACTCTCTAAGTAGGGATGGCATGGATTGCCCTATTTTTCCAACCATTCCTTATCTAGAACATTACAAAGTACACAATGTCTGACCAACTCTTTATTAGGATTCCTTCACTGGAGTTTCCAGAGGATGGGTCTCCTGGCACTGAACCTGTCATGTTGACTGATAAGACTGAACTCCCGCTGTACGATGGTATGATTACATCTGGAGAATTGGATATCACTGGAAGTGGTCAGTTTGAGTCATCTCGGCCCGAGTGGAGCGTCTATCAGGAGAGGCTGTTTGCCATAGGAGAAGGGAAAGAGGAGAATGATGATGTAGATGATGAAGGAGATGATTCGCTGGATGAAAGGACTAGAGACAAGGTGACTACTGTATAGCTGTTTATGAGGCAAGATTTCATGATTTGAAAAGATATTATAGGGTGGTAATTCCGTGTGTGGGGTAATTATGAAGACTTCTAAGGCCATATTTTCGACTATGACTGTAGACAATATATGTCCTGCGATATTGAGTTCAGAAATCCTGTTGTTTTGAAAATCACTCCACCAATGGAATTGCCTTTATTTTAACTACTGCATTTGTATGTTTTGTGCTTCAAAATTTTTCCCCCTCACAAAGCAGTGTTGTCTGCTGCTCCATCAACTTTAACCTTGCTTTTGTATGTATCCAACTTAGTTAAGAATTAGTAGTCTGATGACAGGTTCATTTATGTATTTTGTAGCAGTTTTTGGGTCTGCCACCTACCAATGTATCACGCAGCGATAGTGGAGGAGGAGGAGGAGAAGAAGAAGAAGACGATGTCATTGTTGCTCCACCTGAAACATTCTCTGGAGATAACTGTGCTACACCCACTCCAGGAGACTTTATTACATCTCATTCTGGAACTGGAATAGACTCTGGTAGCAGCACACCAAGATATCTGGACTCACCATCTACATCATCAGATGCTTTAACTGGTGTAGTATCTCCATCTCCTCTTTCCACTCACTTGCAAAAGGCAGGTGAAATATCTGGAGAAAAATCTGCGAATCTTTCATCCAACATGATGCAATCTTCACACGACTGCCACAACATAGCAGAGTCCTCTAGGAAAGCATCTTCAGTAGGAAAATCTGAATTCACCAAGCTCTCTATAGCTCCCCGTGACTCCCCAACTGCCATGGTTACTAGTAGAATACTGAGAGTACTTGCTGGTGCAAAACAAAATCCAAAGAATAGTGTGACTAAAACATCTTCAGAGGAGGACAATCCTGATTTTTCTCTCACAAGGTTATCTAGCACTCCAGAGAGTGAGTCAGGGACTTCAGAGGAAGGAACTGATATGTGAAAGAAGGCAGTGTGTCACATTTTTAATTTGATGACATAATAATTTTATTTAATATTCATGCAAGCTTATACAGTGCTCTATTTTGCAACTTATTTTTATAAACCAACTATAAATAAGTATTAATCATGTAGATTTTATATTTTTAATGATGAAAAACTACAGAGTAAGAGCAGGCATATTCCTCCCAATGGGATGTATTACAGAGTGATTGTGTGAGAAGGGTTAAACTTTAGTCACTTCTAGTTCTGGTGTTGCATGCTTTCTGATCTCATAATGGGAGCAGAATTGGTTTTAAAAATTTTTTTTATGTCCATGACGTGTTCCTCAGTGTGCTTTAACCTTACTGGCTAGCTATACTGGGTACATCATGCCCTATAGTTACACAATAAAATTAATGGTTCCTCTCTACAAGACTGTCCCTTTAATTTATTCAGAAGTTCTATTGTATTTTCTTTGTTATAGGTGATGTGGCTAACATGCCCACAGAAGCAGAATTGGGACTTCTCTCAGTCTCCCTCAAGGGAGCTGAGGGTATACTAGCTGACGGTTATAGAAATACAAAATCTGTTATCATAAAGTGAACACTACATAATAATATCATGATGATAAACAGTGAATTCAGTTTCCCTATAGTTAATTGCAGCCAATGGGATGAATTTTCAAGATTGTCTAACTAGCTAGTGTACACGAAACAGTTTTTGCATCTAGTGTTTTGTAAACTGTTGATAACTAGCAGTAATCATGTTAGCTGTTAGCTTTCTTATTAGCTAGCTGTGCTCATAACACTTTCACTATTATAATTGCATGGCCATGATTATAATTATCACATGGGTAAACAAAGCTATTCTGTGGTTTAGTTAAAGCTATTGTTCTCTGATAGAGTTCCATATGAGACAACTAACTTAGCTTGCATTTGAAAGTCAACTGATTGTTACAGTAGCTATCTAATGGAGGACATGGCAACACATACTGAAGAAATCTCAAAGATGCCATCCCATGGGGAAGAGGATGATGATGATAGAGATAAAAAAGCTCCTGATGCACCTAAGGCTAAGATTGGAAGTAAAAGGTATTAGCTACAGCTAGCCAACTAATAGCTAGCTACAATTTTAACTACAGATAAAAATGCACACTGCAGAGAAAGCAAGCTGGAAAGCAGACAGTTGGTAAACCAAAGCTACCATCAATGTAGTCATTTGCCAAATAAGGAGACCGAGTTCCGAGTGTGTGTCAGAATTCATGAGGCAAGGAATCTAGTGGGCACAGACAGAAACCCTGTCTTGAGGGTGGCTTGCAGATGCGGCCAGCAAGTCAAGAAGACAAAGAGTGTGAAAGGAAGCATCAGCCCCAAGTTCAATGACGTCAGTAAAGTGTAACTAGCTATATTAGCTATTATATTATCTTATTGCTAGATCTACACCACTCAATCATGGTTTGCTATACAACACATAGTTATTGCATGCATCTCCATTGATAATTCACTTGCTGGTTTTATAATGCACTAGTCAGTGGAAACTTTGGAGGCACAGTGTAGGTAAACATTGGTGTGGGAACAAGGGTGGCCTGGGTGGCCACAGGACTGTAAGGTGTGATCTACTTCACTGTAGGTTTCCCCAAAACTGTGTGCTGCATTACAGTTACACTCAATCTCTGAGAGACATTTCACATAGGTGTGATTGTTAAACCAGTTAATATATAGAGTAAATGTGTACGTGATCTGGAAATTACAAGCCAATGCACAGTGCAATACAGTTGTATCATATGATCTTCTGAGAGACATCTTCAAAGTGACACATGCATAGTCACAGGTTAATATGCACTGAGTTAGCTATCTAACGTGTGACCTTGAAAGTATACAAGCCTCAATACGGATGTGTCATGTTTACAATAATTAATTTTTCTAGGTCAAAATTTCTAGGATTCGTACAGTGCACTAGCTACAGGCCTGGCTTGGAACGAATTGCAATCCCCTCAATCTCATTTAGCCCTACTGAAATAACTTTAATTTGCAAAATTTATGCCCCCAACCTGGCCACCTTAAGGAAAACCTTCCTATGCCACTGGTAAATCCAGGAAGGTATATAGCAAACATGCAGTGCATTACATTAGAGTACATGTATTTTGGATAGACTGTATGAGCCAGACATCTTTGTATAATTATTCAGATCAAAGATTTCAGTTTCAAATGTCTTCCAATGGCAATGATGGACAAAGTGCTGGAACTGAAGGTGCTGAATGTCAAACCATTCCATTATGATAGTCTTCTGGGATCCTCCAAAATGGATCTGGGTGTCGTGTATTCTCAACCACATCACAGTTATCATAGCAAGTGGCTGCTCTTATCAGACATGAAGAATGAAGATGGCCATGGCAGAGTAATTTCTATATGTAGTCTAGCTACAGCATACGTAATGAAAAATATTCATGGGGGAGCAGTGCCTGCAATAGCTATATCTGTCCTTCAATTTCCCCATGACGATAGGTGCTACCACACTGTCTATGTCCTCACAATCACATTTTGTATGTACCCCTTTGTTAGTTCTAACAAAGGGGTATAACTACTGAAATTCATGGTAAAATACAAAATGGGAGCACTTTTTAAAAATTCACAGGTTGGAGGCACTGCTACATCCTTTAGAGAGGATTTTTCTGTGTCACTTGTATTATAGGGTTACCTCAGGGTCACTGTCAAGGTTTTTGATCCTGGAGACAATGCTGGCTTTGTAGATTTCCATTCTCTCCAGAGTGTTGTGGATGGTGTGGGGGAAAGCATAGAAGGAGAGGAGGACATTGAGTAAGAGATATTGGTTGGGGTATACTGAACTAGCTATGATGATCTATATTATGATCAAGAAAAAAATTTGATTGCTATAAAGAGGGTCATATCAAACTTACATAGCTGTTATAGATTTGGTGTAGTAATTAACAGTACCTATAACTGACCAATCAGATTGGTGTACACAAGAAATATTATAATAACTATGAGTATACAGTCATTACAAACAATTTGAGGTTGTGAGAAGATAAACAACTATATATACGTAGAAGGTCGTCATTGTAAAACAACTTGAGCCTGTAGAAAAGATGTCATAAAAACTCACGCTTATAAGAAGCTATAAATAACTCTGGAGCATACAGTAAGAAATCTACAACTTGAGCTTTTAAGAAGACTGTCATTAAACAACTTGAGCATGTAAGAAGGGCAAGGCTGTTAACTTGAACTTGCAAAGAAGACAGTCATTAAACAACTTGAACTGGTAAGAAGTGTGTATATAGCTAGCAATGAAAATAGTGCAATAGACAGTCCTTTTACTTCTTATAATAGATATACAATTATTCACTGGTATATTATTAGCACCATCTGTCCCACTGGAGTTTCTGTTGCCCGGGGAAAACTCACTATTCGAATATTCAGAGGAGAAGATTTTCCACAGTTAGATCCATCGATGCCTAAGGTGAAGAAAGGGAACACCGAGGTGGATCATGTGGATCCATACTGCATAGTCAGCTTTGCTGGACACAAGCATTTAACTCCTGTCATCTCAAATGATTATGATCCAAAGTGGAATGTAGAGCTCAGTTTTCCATTCACAGTGAGTTAGGTAGCCTGACCTTGAGGATACATTCCAGGACTGTATAAGATTAAAATATTGTAACAATTTTGTGTATGCTTTTTTTGGTAGTTTCCTACAATGAGTGAAAGAATAAAATTTGAAGTTAAAGACAGGTATTATGCTAGATTACATACCAGAGCTCTATTTCTATCTTCACATAATATACATACTTATAGAGATAAGGGCAGCAATGATGACTATGTTGGAACTACTTTCTTGAATATCTCACAAATATCAGCTCCTGGAAATTTTGGTATGATATAATCAAAACTCTGTATAGTGATGGAATTGATACAATTGAGATGTGTTACATAGCTTTAAAGTATACTATTCTAGTCATGTATCTAGAGGCATAATCTTCAACTAATATCTGTAGGATTTTTGCCTACTTTTGGTCCTTGTTTTGTTAACATTTATGGCTCATTGCGTGAATACAAGAAATTATTTGATGAGTTGAACCACCTCAATAAAGGACTGGTAAGTGAGGAGTGGAGCTATTTTGAGACTTAGCTAGCAAATTTTTAGAATTCTTGATTGTAAGCATAAGCATCCCTTTCCAACCAGAGCTCAAAATTTCCTTTCAGGGTGAAGGGGTTGCTTACAGAGGACGCATACTGATTGAAGTTACTTGTGATATGGATTGTTGTATCGACTCTCCCACTCTGAAAGAGGATATAGCCGATCCTGAAAGAGTTATCCAAATGAAGGATTTTGTGCTTGTTGGAGTATTTTTTTCTGCAACTAAAATCCATCCACATGATCAGCCTGTGGAATTTGAAATGTCCATAGGTCAGCAAAATTTTAATACCTAGCTAAAAGTTTTAATGGTCCCATCCAAGATTTTTGCTGATTTTTATTTTGTTCATGCCCTCTTTTTTTCAAGACGATAATTGGGATACTTAGTATTATTTTGTTGTGTGATCAAAACTATACTGTGAAGCACAAAACTTTGCTCATAGCTTAAGTATAGCTATATATTGATTCAGAAACAGCTGAATGTGGTAGCTAAATGTGGCCAGAGTCTTATCTTCTGTGAAAGGCACTCTGAAAGATTGTAAGACCTCTGAAAATAAAGAATATAGCTAGCTACACCAGACTAAAGGGAACTAATTTCCTCCAAGAGAGAGCAAGAACTAATGCCTAGCTGCATAGCCTTGATGACATCACTTTAGCTACACTATTATTACTGCTACAGGTACTAATGGATATTCAATGAAAAATAAAACCTTGTGTTCTGCTACTCCTCCTCTCATGCCTAGCCATGAATGTTCAGAATGTTATTACATGCCATGGAATGAACAGAAACCATGCATTGAGGTAAAGTTAGGGACGCTATTACTTAGGGACTGGCACATTATGCTCCCTATTATTATTCTATTCTATAATTCCAGAAAATCATTATTCTTTTTTTGCAGACCTTTTATTCTTGAAACTAATGCCTTTTTTTTGTTCAAGTGAAAGATCTATCAGCTTATATATAGCTATAAACAAAATTTGGTCAAGCTTGTCTAGAAAGCGTAAGTGTATGATGATTACATTCAAGATCAACCATGGAGTTCACATTTTATGCCAGCATTATGCTAGCTATCTGCTTTGAAAGGCCTGTTATTCCCAAAACTATGCCAGCAGAATGTGCCAGTCCCTAGACGTTATAAAAGATGTTTGCTTACTCCTTGTAATGTTGCACATGCAGGCAGAGTAGAAATAAGATATTGACCTCCTTATCTTGCTTTTTTCCATGCAGGTTAAGAGTACCTTGGAAGATTGCAGCTATCGTATTGAAACTCTGAATTCACTTATAGACCTGATAGAAGAATTGGAGAAGATCTTAATGTCAGTGAAGCAACACATGGATGCAGAAAGTTATATAGAAGCAGCTCAGAAAATGGAGGAAATTCTTAAACACCTGAACAGACGTTTGCGTCAATATTCTTCTCAGTCACCTCATCATTTTAACCTAAATAACTTGGACAAATTGAAGAGAAAATTTCATGATGGAGAGTTCAGTGATATGAGGGACAACATTAATTCTGCAATGGAGAGAATACATACCATCCTGCATGAGAGAGATGAATGTTCCAAGGAGAATTTATCAAACGTTTTGTATGTTGTGAAAGAATTGGAAGCTAGACTCAAAAATCTTGCTTTTGAGGTAACAATTAACTAGTTACGATAAATTATGCATAATAGCTAAATATGTAGGCATCTTTAAATCATACAGTAGCTGATTGTGTACATGCACAAAATGTCACTCTAGGGAAAGAAATATAAGATTTCTGATTTGTTGAAATGTGTAGAACTAGCTATCATAGAAGTACAGATATTATATAATTTCTCTCCCTGCAGCCCCAGAATTCAATTCCTGATGTGTTCATTTGGATGAAATGTGGAAAAAAGCGAATAGCTGTCAAGAGAATCCCCTCACATACAATCATGTATGCCAATGCCAATACATCTCAGGGAGGATCCAAAATCTGTGGCAAAAACTGTGGCAAAGTACAAAGTATAACGCTCACTGTGAGTTTTTACGGTCATACTCGTACCAGATAATTTGGAAGTGTGGTGGTAGCCAATCAAAATGTGTCACTTTGGCATGGGTTCTAGTTTCCATTTGCAATTTTTTTAAATACCAATGAAATCAAGGAGGTGATAATTGCAAAAAAAAAAAAAAAAAAAAAAAAAAAAAGTACCTACCTTAAATAATGTCATAGTTTAGTCCTCCAAAATTGATTTCCACTTAGGACTATCACACTGTTCATTGATACTTTAGTCTCCTACTTCACATGAGAAGCTGATGCAGAAGACCAGGGATGGTGCTGAGGTGAGAGTGATGCTGTGGCTAGGAGAGAAGAAATACTACAAAGAATTTCTGCAATGTATAAAAGGATGTGGTGGGGAGCTCACTACCTTCATAAATATTGTGAGTTAGTGTTTTATGGTTCATCAGGTGTATATCATTCTACACTAAATCCCTCTCCCCTGTTATTATTGTAAAAGTGGCTGTATATAATAACTCTCAAGTTAACAATCTCAGAACAGTCTCTATGTAATAAAGCTATAGAGACAAAAATTGAAATTACTAACATAAATATGACCCATTGCATTGCCTGCCTGTATACCCACAAAAATTTAGGATTTTTTTTCAGATTAGCTAGGTATAAAATAATTTTCACTTGCATAATTATAATTTTGCAGTATGAATACCAGAGTAAGGACTTCAAACCTTTGAAATGGGTTGATATGAATGGAAGAATTCTTGGTGGAGACCCAAAGTATGACCCGAGGGAAACCTTGACCTTGCCAGCCAATTGGAAATGGCATCCTGAAAGTATGAAGATAAAATTGTAGTTAAGGTTAAGTAGTTATTTAATGGACCAGTAGAATTGACAGGATTATAATAATTGTATTTTTAGCTGATAGTTGGCGACAGACACCTCCAATAAGCCAGAGCTGTGATAAAAGTAGGATATTTCAAGACACTATCTACGAATATGAATGCTTGAGTAGTGATTATAATATGCCAAAGCAGTTCTTTGGGAATCAGGTGAATAAGTGTGTTAGTACTAGGGATGGCAGGTCAAAGGTAATAAACAAAACTCTTCTTTCTCTTCTTTCTCTTCTACCCTTGCTCTACAGGTTCTCAGAAGGCTACAATGAATTACTACATCTATACAGAACAAGGAAGAATGTTTAAAAATCTAAAATTCATTTGCTAGCATAAGAAAAAAATAATATCTAAAATTGACTTTTGTTTTAGAATAAGATCAACGCACCAACTTATAGGCTATAGTCATCAAAATTCAGTTTCGGCCATCTGTTAGAGCAGCACATCTTTGCTATTAGTTTTAACCAAGGTTCTACTTCACAATTCGATTATATCATCTTTCTCTGCCATTTTGAAGCTGCGCATGTGCACTGGAGGGCCGGCTATAGTGCCAAAAGCTGTCTCTTCAGTTTAGTGCTCTTAAGCTAGTTTTTCAGTTTAATCGTTTAGCTAGCTATTTATTCTGATCTGATGGTGTTCCAGTCACTCCTTACTGCACTAGTACAGATGACATGCTCATCCTATATAGCCAGCACTTGGCAGTAGTGTAGTCTGCTCACCATGCATTATGCCATTTACATTGCTGTTGCTGTAAAATTTGAGAGATAAAAAATGGATAAATTCTTCAATTACCAGTATACCAACTAAAGGAAAAGATAAAGATAGGTTATCTTTGTATAGTACTATAGCCTCATGTAAATTATTACTGTGATGGTGAATACTGCCGCCCTCAATTCTTTACATACAAAAACTTACTTTCAACTTCATAGTTACTTTAAAAATAAGAAAGAAAAAGCACTAAGAAAAGGATGGAAAAAAAAAGTGAGCACAAAAAAATTTCTTCTAGATAAAATGGTGAAGTAGGGATGGCCTAAAATCTAGCTGGGCTGTGTAATGTACTGCAGCCTCGTATGAATACATTTACAACTGTCATTAGCTAGCTATAGGCAGCGGATGTAGGGATTGTTTTCAAGCGAAGCTGCAGTACATTATACAGCCCAGCTAGATTTTAGGCCATCCCTACTTAACCTTTTTATTTTGACAGTTGTAAATGTAGGATTGTTTTCATACGAGCTAGGCTGCAGTACATTAGCTAAATTTTAGGCCATCCCTACTTAACCTTTTTATTTAGAAGAAATTTTTTGTGCTCATAGTATTATGATTATGTCAGGTCTTTTTTTACACAGTATGGAGAAGTTTGGAAGGGTATTCCTGAAGAAGCTGATCGGAATAAATACCTGGAAACTAACGTAGAATGTTCCCAAGGTTGGGAATGGAGTGGCAATTGGGAGATCAGCTTAATTAGTGTGCATGGAAAAAAGATTTCTGATAAAGAAGGTAAATGAACAGTGACTAGTGCGAGGTTGTGTGTACTTTGGCAGGTAATTTTTTTTGCTCAACAACAACAAACAAAAAAATGAACAAACACAACAACAAAACCAAAAACATTGTGTGGTAAAGAGTTAGCTACAACTGATTTTTGAATTTTCTCCCAACTTGGAATCTGTTATTAGAATCATGGGTGTAGACAACATTTTGGTAGGGGGGGGCTTGAGTATGGTGAGTGAAGTGAGCCGGAAAATTTTTTGCTTTGCCACACCCACTTTTTGAAAGTTACATACATGTGGCTTTGTGTGACCTATTGAAAAACTGTAGGTGTGTCTTACTGAACAACCTGGTTACCACAATAGTGCTAAACATGCAATTCAAATCTTAATCAAGAGCACATGGCTTGTAGCTGCTGCTAAAAATGTCTCTTAAATTGTGGCTCAAGAAGAGAGCCTCAGGGTCCGTTCTCCTCTGTCAATCAGCCTGAGCTCACCCAGGAGACTGTCTCCCAAGAAATAGCCTCCCTAGGATCGTCTCACAAGAAATAGCCTCCCTAGAGCCTGCCTCCCAAGATCCTGAGGCTGTCATAGAAATATTATCTGATCTTGACAGCGAGTCTGGCAAAGATGCTGATCAGCCAGAGAAAGAGCAAGAGGATTTTGTTACCCCTTTAGAGGCTAGTGCTGATGCTCGTATTCAATATTACCATTTCCTATGCGTCTGTTTGGTAAGCAACATCGTGCTTTCTCTCCATCCTGGTATGAACAGTATCCATGGTTACATTACCAGCCAGGAAGTGATACTGTTTTATGCTTAGTTGCAGAGCAATGAGGTCTTGTAGTGAAGCAGTGTAGGGATAATGTATTTTCCAAGATGAGTTTTTCAAAATGGAAGAATGCACTTAGCAGTAGAGTTTGTTGAAACCATTCCAAACACACATAAAGATGTATGGGAAATGCTTAGTACAACCCATGCTAAACAGAAGGAAGAGAATAGTATGAGTACTATTGGTTACCTTAGTCGACAGGGAATGGCACTACGTGGCAAGTATAGGATTGATGACATTGCCGAAGAACGAGGAGAATTGGATTCAAATTTTATACAGCTTCTCAAGGTTAAATTCTGCTTTAATTAAATGGATGGGGATAAGTTTATAAGTCCTACTATTCAAAATGAGCTTCTTGGCATTAGCTATGTCTTTGAAAATAATATGCCAGGAGATATCAGGAAAATGGTATACTATAATGGTTGACTGATGAAACAACTGATTTATCGAATATCGAGCAGATGGTATTCTGCATTCGTCATGTGGACAACGATTTAAACATTTATGAGGATGTAATTGGGCTACACAGCATGGAGACAACTTCAGCTGCAAATATTAAAAGGATATCCTGTTGCGCATGAATCTCAGAATGGAAAATTGCCGTGGTCTATGTTTTGATGGTGTGGCAAACATGTCAGGAGTGAGATCTGGTGTTGCCACGAAATTATCTGCTATTGAACTGCGTGCACTCTACACACACTGTTATGGTCATGCGTTGAACTTGGCTACTCAGGATACACTAAAGGGCATCAAAATCTTAGGGGACACTCTAGAGATACTGTGCACGAAATCACTAAACTGGCAGGATCTCCTGGAATAAGAGTTTTATGTCCGACTCGATGGACAGTTAGAGCTGAATCAATGGCATCTATTTCTGAAAATTACAGGACACCAGTAAGTTAAGAGCAAGAATAGGAGGTGTTGCTGCACAGATGGAGAAGTTTGAATTTTTTGTTTGGGGTTGAATTGAGTTGGAAACTATTGAGTATGGTTGATAATCTATCACACTCATTACAATCTGAGAAAATGTCAGCTAATGAAGGCCAACAACTTGCTAGTCAAACAATTAGAGTACTCCAGCAGATACACTCTGATGAATGCTTTGACTTATTGGCGATCCTCTCTAGAAGTGTCTGCTCCATCACTACCACGAAAAAGGAAAGTCCCACGTAGATTTAAAGTTGGACAAGATGCTCCTGAACATCCTCCTACAGCACATGATCATTACAGACGAATACTTTCAGGCCATTGAATCTGCCATCCAGGATCGATTCAACCAGAAAGGTTCAAGAAATTGGAGACCCTGCTTAGCACTGCTGATTTACCTTTGAGATCAGAGCTTGTGAAAGAAGTCACTCCATTTTACTACTCTGATTTTGGGAATTCAGACCTTCTAACATCCTTCATACTAACTTCACTGGAGAAAGTCAATCGTTGCACACTAGCTAAAGTCCCTATCTACTCCACAAAAGGAGTTTTAGCTATTCTGAGATCGCGAAGCTTGTGAAACTTGTATTAGTGATGCCAGCTACAAATGCAGTAAGTGAAAGATGCTTTAGTGCTCTTTGGCGTCTGAAAACATGGTTACGAACAACCATGACTCAGCCCAGCATTGGTAATGAGTTTGTATCACGTAATAACAACAGAGTGGACAATTTAAATAGACTATTTTCTTTCAATATATAATGTTGAATAGCCCTAGCCCTAGCCCTAGCCCTAGCCCCCATTGTTACACCCTTGAGAATAGGATGTGGCTGTGGCAGTAGCAGAGTATGCCCTGCTTGTCATGTAGCTAAATCATTGATCATAGTTCCTTTGTATGCATATAATAATACAGTTGTTCATACCAAATTTTAGGCTGGATGTTTGCATCTGATGTCAATCCTAAAACTTGGGAAATGAAGAAGAAAAACTACAGATTTCGTCGCAGAACATGGACCAGGAAGAGAAGAAGGCTTTCTCTAGCACAAGCAGGGATTGAACAAAGTCGCAGTCCAATTCACAAGTCAGCACTGAAGAGAAGCAGTTCTCCTGAAGAATACTGGGAATATGGATACAAAGAAGAGCACGATTCCCACTTTCAAACACGCAAGCACTCTTATGATAAATTCAGACGGCGACAGTGGACAAGAATGCTTGTTTATGATGACTCAAACACAGGCTATGAGGCAGACACCAGGCATGTTCCTTGCATTGATTAGCTAATAAACTATTATACATATTTAATTGATAGAGGTGAAAAGAAACCGGACTTGCCACTTCAGAAATTCCTCATTTTTGGAGGTAAGTGATTTTTATAACACTGCTCTAGGCTGCCTAGCTAAAAAGGGAGAAGTGCACTAACAGCTGCTTCTAATTCCACATTTTAGTTTCTCCTGCCACTTGGTTTCGCTCTTTGTTTCATCAACTTCATCAATGCACAATTTCATGCAGGTTATATCAACAACCTTACAGGGTGATTACCTGGTAACACCAAGTATTGTAGCGTCCAAGTATTTGGTGCCCAATGCTGGTGATGCAATAATAACACATTGATTGAGTGAAGAAAGAAAGACAAAAAAAAAAAAAAAAAAAACCAAACAAAAAACAACAACAACAAAAAACAACAACAAAAGAGCAAAAAAACAAAAACAAAAAACAACAACAACAACAAAAACAACAAAAACAAACAAAAAACAAACACCAAAAAAACTATTCCCAGATGATCATTTCCATCTCACAGGTGAAAATACTGGGCAGGCCAAAACACTGCTTTATAGCAGCCTCAAATAGCTAATATAGCTAAATCTAAGTAGAAGGAAAAAGCCTGCTAGCTAACTTTGGCAATTAGGTGGGGACTAATTGTGCATATAACAGCAGTGTGAGTAGAATTGAAGTGGCCGGGATTACAGTCCTCTAGTAACAAACTCCTTTCTTTCTTCCTTCCTTTCAGAATCCCACGAATTCCAACTGTGGGCATATGTATACATGGCTAGAGACTTATACAGTGGTGATAGGTCAGGACTCTCAGACCCATATGCCAAGGTTGCATTCAATAACTCCATTGAACAGACCAAACACATCAAGGAGAATCTCTGTCCAAAGTGGAATCAAACCCTCATGATAAAATCTGTACATTTGTATGGTAACAAAAGATTCATTTCAGAGCACATTCCACCAATCACAGTAGAGCTCTGGGATAAGGACAAGATTGTGAGTTTATGCATGTGTCTTAGAAATGATATATACTACTGTTTAGCCTTGTATTGAGATAATAAGTGTAGTAGTAAGCTAGTACCTCGTGGCTGATGGACTTAAAAATAGTACAAAAGCAAGGATGGATTAGGTACTGAAGTCATCTAGCAGATAACATGCATAAAATGTATAGTTACATATTTGTGACACTGTTTCCATAGTTATACAACTACTGATTACAGGGAAAAGATGAATATCTTGGTCAAACTCACACTGTTCCTGCCATGTGCTGGAATAAGGAAGACCGTAATATCAAGCCTACTTTAGAGTGGCTTAGAATTGAGCTGCGGGGAAAGTATGCTGGGGAGATTCTAGCTGGATTCGAAATCTTTCTGGATGACGATGGGTCAGTTGTTCCTCAAACTCCAATAATGAAAGAAAAGTGGTACACTCTTCCTCCAAACATCCAACCTGAACTAAGGCAGTATAGAGTCAAGGTACATGATGGTAACATCTCTAATGCAGCAAATTACCAGTGTTTAGTTGCAGTGTTCCATTATGATCTTGTAGCTACATAGCTACCTAATGGTATGCATCTTGATCTTTAGTCTTAATCAGGTGCTTTAGCAGTCTCATGAAGCCACCTGTACCTAGTAAGACACTTAGTGACCACAAAGACCCTAGTTGCCTTCATGGTGTCTTACCTATTATAAAGAACCCCATTGAGAGTATCTTACGTATACATGGCTTTATATTTTGGACGTGGAATGTTGGCAGTATTGCACCAAAAAGCTTTCAATTGATTGTTTAAGATAATAATAGGTACGTATCTCATCATTTCCATCATTAATTATTGTTAATGTGGCTATTATTATTGGTGTAGTTATTTTGTCCTAGTTCTTATGTTGGGGTGTGCGTAACCTCAAGCGGCTACATGGTCTTCGAGTCAACCCTCTGGTGGAAGTCGAATGTGGAGGACGCCGAGAGAGAATCCCACCCCCAAAAGCTACTAAAGACAGAAAGAATATCAATTTTCCTAACTGTGGTGTTGTCACTTTTGATGTGGTAAGGTAACATTCAGGCTCACAGTAATGTAGCTAGGGGGCTAAGAACCTGCCATATCCACTGTAGTTCTTCCCCAGGATTGCAGGTCACCGTACCTTCAATTTTTTCTAATAAAATGATGTAGCTATGTAGTCAGTATAAAATTGTGGGCTTCTGTAGTCATTACTTTCCCAGAATGCATAATTCCCTTTGATATAATGAAATAACTATATCATGTAGTAACCACTTGCTAGGCCTGCAAGTGGTCAGGTATCTAAGTGTCTACTTAGACACCAACTTAGAGACCTGTGGTTGTCATAAGACTACCCAGTTTGTACTATTTGTGATGTATTCACAGCCACAGACTGTTCTAGCTACTGCCCCAAGTATATCAAATTGAGAGAAGTAGAAGTATGCATACAGAATCGGTATATATATGAAAGCAGAACTCAGGGGCCCGTGCCAGCTGGCCAATGATATAGAAAGAAACCGTTTACATAACATCTTGGTGACATACACAAAAAGGTCTAAAGTTCAACACCACAAAGAGTAACACTAAGAGTAAGAGTCCTTAATTAAAGTCAGTATTGTCTTCTAAGTTGCTCTAGTGAGTGACTACTTGGTTTACAATAGACACCTCAGCTCTGCCTCGGTATCTATTGTAAATCTCGTAGTCACTCACATCGTCATGGTAATCAGTCTTATACACCCATAGTATGCCTTCAATAAATCCTGGGGAGATTCTATCAATAGTTGCACATCATGCAGAACTAGTCTTTCTTCTTCAGACTGCATGATTGTACATATTAATATCTCATGAATACTTTCCATGTGCAGAGTATTCCTAAAAAGCCTGAGTATGCTCCTCCTCTGAATATCAAAGTATTTGATAAAAGGAGTTTCAGAGAGGTGTTGGTGGGTTGTAATGTGACAAAATCAGTGAGATCATGCATCACAAAAGGTAAAGAGAACTATTTGTGTGCCTTCGACATGTTATATATAATCTTTGTATTATAGAGTCAACAAATATCGTGATTCTTAATTCATCAAGCTCGATTAAGAAGATTGGCTCAAAGGAGGTATGTATGTACCAAGGTTGGCAGTATTACAGCCAGGAATTTCACCTTGGAGGGGGAAGCTCATGGAACGTGTGGCCATAAGTCCATGATGGGGGGGGGGGGGGGGAGGGTGCAGGAAGGGGATGTGCCCCCCCCCGGCGCAGAGCGTGAAGCTAAAAATGCTTAATTCTAAAATAATACTTAGAGAAGTATTTTTTAAATGCTTGGATCCTAAAAATATGCTATTAGAAGTATTTTTTGTCCTAAAACTCGCAATATCTTTGGTCAGTTTGGGGGGGGGGGGAAGTTGAGCTGTTTGGAGGGGAAGCTTCCCCCTCCTTAGATGAAACCCTGACAGTGTACTTATAGACTGATCCCCTGAAATAAAAATTAATATATTAATAGTGTCGCTAGCTGATTTTCCTTTCCTCGCATTATTATCATTTGGCTCGGTCTTGCAGGATTCCAAGAGTGAATACGATTGGTGGTCCAAATACTACTTTTCTATTGGTATTGGGGACAAAGTACAGAGGGGTTATGCTGATAGAGAAACACGACTTACTGTCTATGAAAGAGAACTCGAAAGTTACTTTGATAAGTTAGTTACATTAGTTACGTCATTAGTAGTACTTTTTAACCTCAGTGTGATGACACTAGTTCTATTATTTTAAAGTGTGAGCCCTAGCACCTGATTGTAATTGTTTCTTCTTTTTTTTTTTTTCAGTTTTACTGACTTCCTGCAATCATTTCCTCTCTACCGTGGGAAGGGGTCACGCAGTGATCCAGAAGACCAAGTGGGCTGCATCAAAGGAGCTATTAAGATCTATGAAGTCCAACCTGAAGGAGAGCCTGATTTTGCAGATGGAGTATTTCCTGACTCCGATCTTCCATCAAATAAACCAGAGGAAGTTATAGTTCGAGTCTATGTTGTGAAAGTACGTATGTTCATCAATCAGAGAGAGATCTCTCTATGTAGGGATGATGTGGACGGCTGCGCGCGCCACCTATAGACTAATACAAAAGTGAAATTCTAGTTCCACCACTTAGACTTAACAAAAGCTACTGTGAATGATTATCCAGCCTACTAGAGCCTACTACAATGTGCAGACCAAGTTTCAGGACCAGGGAGCTTCAGAAATACGGCAAGCAGGTAAATCGTTGGATTCTATTCTTCTTCTTCTTAGACAACCATATCTCTCCAACCACTCAAGCTACAGCAATAATTTCTGGATAAATCCACTCCAAATTCTACCAGCTACGATCTTTTGTACTCGTCAATCCTCGAAAGAGTCGATGTAAAAGGAGACACTACGGAGCACAGTACTTGACTATTAGAAGCCATTTTGCATGCGCATGTATTTGATATCCAAAATTATAATATTACTCAGCTAGTTAAGATAGTCTAGACATATTTATGGTCTAGATAATGATCATAGACCACTGTATCAATTCGGGGATTTTAGATTCACCGATCCATCTACTGGTAGACTCTATTTCTATTTCAGATTCATCTGCATCTAGGAGTCCAGCTATGCAGCTATGCTGCTATAGCACAAACAGTCGCCAGTTAATATATCCAAATTTAAAAATATGCACATGTTCAATGGTCCTCACCACTATACATGTAGACAATGTTTGCTTGGATATATTATATTCTGTCATCCTAATTCCCTAGTGTGGGGCTTAATTGCTGCACTCACATCATTCTTGGCTGTTTATGAACCTCTATACATTATAATAGGGTATGAATCTTGCATCAAAGGACATTGGAGGATCATCGGACCCCTATCTGATAGTATCTCTAGGAAATGTCCAAAAGAAAACTAGAGATAAACCCATATACAATAACCTCGACCCTTTGTTTGGCAATGTGTTCCAGCTTCCTGCCACACTTCCCTATGACCACATCCTCTCAGTTAAAGTCATGGACTGGGACAGGATTACAAAAGATGACCTCATTGGCATGACAAATATTGACATAGAAAACAGATTTTATAGCAAGTACAGGGCAACATGTGGTCTACCTGAGGCTGCATTAATGTATGTACCGTGTAGTTACTGAATTTAGTGTAAAGATAAATTGTATATAGCTATGTGGATTCCTGCAATCTGATTGGTCCATTGCCTTCAATGCCATTAGCTATTCAATGTCTTGTCTATATCTATGCATGTGCAATGAAAATGAGCCTCTCTTTGGATAGAGTTAGCTATCTAGTGCACACAACACAATTTCACTTTCCCAATTTCCTTCCAGGTATGGAGCTAATAAATGGCGTGATAGTACTGTTCCCACTGAGATACTCTCTGATTGGGTCAAAGTGCATGGTTTAGCTCAACCCAAGTGGACTGAAAATTACACTAAAGTCCAAATTGGGGATGATTTTTATAACCTGTATGACTTTGGTAAGGAGAACTATGTAGCTAAAATTATTCTTCATTATTTTCACTGTGTTAATACTAAACTGAAGAGGGTGAACGGAACTCACCGGAAGCACTGACTGATGACTGTCAACAAAGACTCGCTCTTCATATACTTCGAAACAAGAATCTTGTCCCAGAACATGTGGAGACAAGGAATCTATATAATCCCATGCATCCAAATATAGAGCAGGTATCACAGTGCTAATAACTCCATAGAGTGTATCATCCCATGTTATACACCATGAATCTTGGTGTGTAGCTAAGCTTAGTGTCTACAATTCATTTAGCCTAGCTATTATGACAAAATGGTGTAGAAATTGACCTCAATTGCATGCACACAGGGCCAGTTACATATGTGGGTGGATATCTTCAGGAAGAATGGCTACATCCCACCTCCAGTGGATATTACATTGAGGAATCCTTTGGAGTATGAGTTGCGTGTAGTTGTGTGGAACACGGCAAATGTTCTTCTGGACGAGATTTCTTTGGCTACTGGGGAAGAAATGAGTGACATTTATGTCAAAGGGTGAGCAAAAGTTACTGAAATTTTGTGAGGATGTGAATGGCTGTATTTTTGATCACTTCAAAACTTGATAGGTGGTTGCAGGATGAAAGTAAGGCTCAAAAGACAGACGTCCATTACCGATCAATGGATGGAACAGGGAACTTCAACTGGAGGTTTGTATTCCCATTTGAATACATTCCAGCTGAAAATCTCATCATTTCAAGAAAAAAGGTGATAATGGTAGCTACTGCTAGTAGATGTGCACTCTTACATCTGACCGACTTACATGCATATAGCTATATAGCTTCTAATACTTGTTTTAGCTACTGGTAAAATTTTGATCTAGAACCACACTTCAATTCCTAGGACAAGGACAACTTTAAAAAAATTCATTTCTGTCACAGATTCCACTCATAGTATTACTCAGATTTTTTACTATTTTACCAAAACTTACTATTATAATTGGCAACTGCATTTATATAAGTTACGCATCAGTGATGACTTTATCTCTGATCATGCATGGTTGATAATTTGGTAGCCTTATTGAAAAAGCATTGGTTGACTCTGTACTGAGTATGTACTGCTATAATAATTTAATAGGAACATATTTGGAGCTTAAATAGAACAGAGGGAAGAGAGAAACCCATCTTTACTATTGAGATATGGGATAATGATATATTCACAAAAGATGATTATATTGGTAAGCAAATATATAGCTACTTACTTGTCAGTTTTAGAGTTTTGGAAACCATAGTTTGGCGATATTGCATGTTATAAATAATTCATGAGAACAATATTCATGTTAATTTAATTACAGATGTGTAACAGTATTGAAGCTTGCCATCTTAGACTTGAATATCAGTTCCAGAGTTGTAGTAGGTCAAAACCATAAACCTTTTCCCCCCCATAATTTATAGGTACGATTAAGTTTGATCTCAGCAACATGCCTCGTTCAAGGAGGCAGGAGAAACTTTTTGTTGATAAGCCTGAAGAGAGACACAACCTGATGAAAATGGAACATAACAATATCAGAGGGTGGTGGACAAGCTGCTATAAAAAGGGGGGGTCACCTTCAGAAATAATTCAAAGTGTAAGGCTCATAGCTGAATTTTTTTTTTGGTATACTGTGAATTTGGGGAAATGCAATAGTAGAGCCATTATGTGCATGCTCCAATTGTAATTGCTTGATTGATTTCTACAACGCTTTGTTATAGCAGGATAGATAGTAGGCACTAGGCTTATCTAAGTGGATTGTAGGTACTAGACTTAGCTTTGTGGTATGCATTACAGCTTTCTATACATGCAGCTTCCCACTTACATAACTCAACAGTTAGCTAGAGCCATCAGCTCTAGCTAAAAGCCTTAGGAACACTTGCTTGCTTGCTTGCTGTCAAATGTTACACATTGCCCTAGTAGTGGTGTAATGGGTTCCTGAGTGATTTACAGATATGCAAGAAAACTGTTGCCTTAGTGCAGTTCGTACATGTAGTATACTAGCTAGACTCAAATAGACTACCAAACAATATTAAGACTGAATACAGACAAAACTAGGAAAAAACTGAACTCAAAACCTCACTAACTACTTTTATACAAAATCACAGAAACTGGAACAAACACGCACAAACCATACTCTAACATGTTCAGACCTGCACAGAAAAAAACCACAGAAACAGACAGGCAAAAACCAGCACAGCAACAAAAACCACATTCTCACATTAGCTATGTATCTAATCTACATTACATAATTAAGATTTCACACTCCAAGTTACTACATTTCTCCCCTTTTAGTTAAAAACCTAGCCGATCAGGTGGATTTCAGATTCTAGTAGAGCGTCGTGGTGCAGCTTGTTCAGGCTGTTCAACTGGTGGACCAGGCTCAGGTGGAGAGGGAATCAGTAAAGGATCTTCCACAGGATGTTCTGGAATTGGTGATGAATCTGATGTTCTTGCCCGCATGTGATCAATATGACATTTCTTGGTGCGTCCATCCTCCAAGGTGATAATAAACGAGAGTGGACCCTTACAGTCAGACACAACTCCTGGTAACCATTTTTCTCCACCTCCAAAATTGCGGACGAATACTTTATCTTGAATATCAAAGATTCGACTTCGAGCATGTCCAGCTTTCTGTTGTCCTTGTTTTGTGTGAACCCTTGCAGCGACATCTGGTTGAAGCAAAGTTAGGTGGGTCCTTAGCTGTCGTCCCAACAGTAGCTCAGCTGGTGATACTCCAGTTGTGTTGTGTTGAGTGGATCGGTAGTGAAAAAGGAACCTTGCAAGTCTTGTCTCAATGTCACCTGCTGTTGACTTCCTCAAGGCTTCCTTAAAGACTTGAACAGCTCGTTCAGCTAGTCCATTGGAGGAAGGATGATAGGGAGCAGTTGTGATGTGACGGACACCATTTCTTTTGACGAATTCCTGAAACTCAGAGCTGGTGAACGAAGTTCCATTGTCAGAAACTAACATTTCTGGAAGTCCATACGCTGCAAATATGGATCTCAATTTCTGGATCGTACATTGAGAAGATGTAGATGACACTGTTTCCACAATCAGCCATTTAGAGTAGGCATCTATGATCACTAGAAATGTTTTTCCCAGAAAAGGTCCAGCATGATCGATGTGTAGACGAGTCCAGGGTCGATCTGGCCAATCCCAGGGGTGAAGTGGAGCCTGTGCAGGCATTTTCTGATGTAACTGGCAAGGCATGCAGGCTTAACTTTCTCTTCAATTTCCTTATCAAGGCCTGGCCACCAAATCACACTCCTGGCCAAACTTTTCATTCGGGATACTCCAGGGTGACTCTCGTGAAGTATATTGAGCACTTGAGCTTGTCCTGCCGAAGGAACTATAACTCAGCTTCCCCAAAGGACACAGCCTTCCTGTACTGACAGTTCCATTTTCCTGCGAAAATAAGGAAGTAAATCATTGTCCTTAGTTTTTTCCCAACCTTGTAGAATCAATTTCCGAACTTTTGAGAGTAGTGGATCCCGATCTGTCCACTGACGTATTTGGGCAGCGTTGACTGGTGAGTTTTGAATAGTTTCCATCAATAATACAACTTCTTCTGGAGTGGGAACTTCTGCTGGAGCTTTAGGAAGTGGTAAGCGGCTCAGAGAATCGGCATTGGCATGTTTGCTGCCAGGCTTGTAGCTGATTGTATAGTCATATGCCCCAAGTATGAGGGCCCACCTCTGGATCCTTGCTGATGCCATTGGTGGTACTGGACGACTCTCGCTGAAGAGATGCTGCAATGGTTTGTGATCGGATAGTATGGTGAATCTACGTCCAAGCAAATACTGATGGAATTTCCGTACTCCAAAAATTATGGCTAAGCCTTCCTTTTCCAGTTGAGCGTAATTCTTTTCAGCTGGGGAGAGTGAACGAGAAGCAAATGCCACTGGTTTGTCAGAGCCATCTTCCAGACTGTGCGAGAGTACTGCACCCACTCCATACGGAGATGCATCACACGACAACAGGAGCTCTTTCTGCGGATCATAGTGCAGCAATAAACATGATGATGAGAGTTGACCTTTTGCTGATTTGAATGCTTCCTCCTGAGTTGAGGTCCACTTCCACTTCGTCTTTTTCTGTAGCAGACTGTAGAGTGGTGCCAGTGTTGTGGATAGCTGTGGTAAGAATTTAGCATAATAATTAACCAAACCAAGAAACGAACGTAGTTGTGTCAAGTTCTGGGGTGTGGGAGCCTCCACAATGGCACGAATTTTCTCCGGAGCAGGTTTCAGACCACTAGCGGATATCACGTGGCCAAGGTATTCCACAGAGGGTAGCATAAAGGCACACTTTCCCCTCTTTAGTCATATCCCTCCTTCTCCTAACCGCCTCATGACCTCATCCAAAGTGTTCAGATGTGCTGTCTCTGTCTTCCCTGTGATGAGGATGTCATCTAGGTAGATGCAGACTCCTGGTAGATCTCGTAGAATTCCTTCCATAATTCTCTGAAAAATAGATGGTGCAGCAGAAACACCAAAAGGCAGTCTATTATAGCGGTACAAACCTTTATGAGTGTTGATGGCCACCAGATCTTTTGAGTCCTCTTCCAATGGTACCTGGAGATAGGCATGTGCCAAATCAAGTTTTGAGAATGTCTTCCCCCCATTCAGTGATGTGAAGAGATCCTCAATCCGTGGAAGAGGGTAGGTATCAGGTTTAGCTGCCCGATTTATGGTGACCTTGTAGTCCCCACATATCCTGATAGAGCCATCTCTTTTGAGGACAGGAACTATTGGAGCAGCCCATTTGGAGAATTTGATTGGTTCAATAATTCCTTCTTTTTCTAGTCGTTCAAGTTCTTTCTCGACTTTTGTACGGAGTGCATAGGGTACTGTTCGAGGTTTGCAGAATCGTGGTACAGCATTAGACTCTATCTGGAGCTTTGCAGTTTGCTTGACTAACCCTAGTTCCTCATTGAAAATCTCAGAATGGCGGTTGAGTATCTCCTGCAAGTGCTTATCGGAGCAAAAATGATGTAATTGCTGCCAATTTAGTTGAATCTCCAGCAACCAATCACGACCTAGGAGACTTGGACCTGATCCGGCTGCAACCAGGAGGGTCAGATTCTTCTTTTGTTCCTCATACTCAACAGTTACCTGAAGAGCTCCAAGGATTTCCAGTTCTTCCCCCGTATAGGTTCGCAACTTGACCTTTGAAGGTTTCAGGAGGGGGCGTGTGGACTTCTTCCACAAGGACTTGTATGTGGCTTCGCTGATGATTGTTGCAGATGCCCCTGTGTCCAACTCCATTGGTAACTCAACCTGATTCAGTTTTAAGGTTACCATCATTGGATTTGCCTTTCCTGCTGAAGTTTTGAACAGGGTATACGTAGTGTCTTCGGTATCAGTGCTGATGTCAGCATCACTGATATGATGAGTTCCAGTTTGTTTCTGGGTCCCCTTTTGGGGAGTTGGCTTGAGTTTGTTCTGTTTCTTCTTGCTACGGCAAACCTTTGCTAGGTGCCCCTTCTTCCCACAGCAGTAGCATTCAGCTTCCTTGAACTGACAGTCTGTTGCTACATGTTTCCCCCCACATCGATAACAGGTAGTAGACTGACGACCTGAAAATTGCTGTCTTCGTACAACATTAATTCTCCCTACAGATGAGGCAAGATCCTTAGAATTTCGGTCAGCAGCTTCCATAGCCTGTGCCAAATCGGTAGCCTTTTTAAGTGTTAGGTCTGTTTCTGCCAGCATTTGTCGTTGGTACTTTTGGTTATTAATGCCGCAAACCAAACGATCCCGGAGCATTTTATCAAGAGTATCTCCAAAGTTGCAGTGTTCAGATAGCCGTCGGAGTTCTGCTAGAAACACTGCAACCGACTCGTTATCCTTTCGAACTCTGGAGTGAAAATGGAAACGTTCCATGATTTCTGAAGGTGAGGGTTGAAGGTGGTCTTGGACCAATGTTACAATTTGTGCAAAGGATTTGTCAGTAGGTTGCTGAGGTGCAGCCAAATTGCGGATGAGCAAATAGGTGGGTGCACCGCAGGCGCTCAGAAGGATTGCTCTCTGCTTTTGAGCATCCACTACATCGTTTGCCATGAAGTACTGTTGCAGACGTTCTGTGTAGCACTTCCAGTTCTCTTTGGAGGAGTCGAATTCCCCAATGTTGCCACAAATCCTTGATGCCATATTGAGTTTACCTCGTCGCCAAAATGTAGTATACTAGCTAGACTCAAATAGACTACCAAACAATATTAAGACTGAATACAGACAAAACTAGGAAAAAACTGAACTCAAAACCTCACTAACTACTTTTATACAAAATCACAGAAACTGGAACAAACACGCACAAACCATACTCTAACATGTTCAGACCTGCACAGAAAGAAACCACAGAAACAGACAGGCAAAAACCAGCACAGCAACAAAAACCACATTCTCACATTAGCTATGTATCTAATCTACATTACATAATTAAGATTTCACACTCCAAGTTACTACAGTACAAAAAAAATATCACTAAGCTGTAACAACAAAAATAACAAAAATTGTGAATGTTGCATGAAAATTCCCAATTTACAATATTCATTACTTTCCCCTTGTTTCCAATACACAGGGTGACATAGAGTTGGAATTTGAAGTACTCACAAAGGAAGAAGCAGAGAAGAGACCAGTTGGCATGGGGAGAAATGAACCGAACATGCACCCTTATCTTGAAAAACCAAAGTAAGCTCAATCACAGTGAAACTATAGCTATCATGTACACTCCAATCTCATGAGCCAGCCATTCTCTTCAAAGAAGCAAAAGGGACTGGCTCATGATCATGAGATAGTACTATTATGCTACTTATTACATTGTAGACGTCCAGAAACATCATTTCTGTGGTTGACTTCACCTCTGAAGTCATTGAGGTTTATTATATGGAAGCATCACTGGGGGAAAATCCTTGGAGTAGTGGCAGTCCTTGCTGCCATCATCATCATCATTGTTGTACTTGTGACTGTACCAGTAAGTACAAAATCACAGTGGCTACAGTTACTTCTTGTGATTTCAAATAAGTGTTGATGGTTTCAAAGCTTAGCTAGAGGCAATTAACACAAAGTAGCTACCACTTTATACCCCCTCCCCCCCTCCCCCCCCCCCCCCCCCCCCCAAAAAAAATATTTTTTTTTGTAATTCTATGCTATAATAATACGATACTGCTTCAATTTGTACCAAACTTGTTATACCGTACTCGCGCGTTATTAGGCGCATCTCGTTAATAAGCGCACATTCATTGTTAGGCGCTGGTTTTCTTGCTGCACTAACTACCCTTTGTTAAGCGCTCCTTACTTGTGAGCTCTATTTCTGCTTATTTTTGTTTTCTTACTGGTTGAGCAATTCTTTGCTAAGCTTACATCACTTAAAAGTGTGTTTGTACACGGAACTGCCACTTACTGCTGGTTCTTCACGCTCGCTCCCCGCGCTAGGACTCTAATTAATACCCACCCAAATTAATCGCTGTTAGGCGCATACTCGCTGTTAAGCGATGGTTTGCTTCCTGTGGAGATATAAGCACATACGCCTAATAATGCGCGAGTATGGTATGTGTGAAATTGTACCCTCAAGTCCAGTCACATAAGTAGGGATTGCTCATGTGAGTTTCAAAAAAATTTGCGAACAAGAGTCCTTAATTTCAATAACCACACCCACACCTTACCTTTTTTTTTCCTCCATGTAATTCTGTGATTGCTCTATTGAGCCCAATGCATTCTGCAATAATAATTATCTTTCCTGGCCTATACAATATTTATTATCCTGGAGTGAAGTAAGGATAGTTGTAGTTGGTAATGCAGGTGGTTATTGAAATTAGGGTTTGTTCAACCTCATTGATATACCAAGTAGAAATGAATTGGGGAATGTTCAAAATTATTGCTAGTTAGCTAGTACATGGTGTGTGAATGTGTCATAATGGAAGCTATAAATATAATAATTAGATAGTTTCAGAGTAAACCTGTAAGGTTCTGAATAGATGGGATACAGAATGGTCCATAGCACTTGATTAAGCCATGTGCATAAAGTAGAGGAACCATGCATGGGGGCACTTTGACACCATACTCCAAAAGCAGCAGTACACAACTCTTCCAGAAATGAATAACTAGTGAGAGCCTGACATGTAGCTAATGACTTTCATAGCTATAACAAGAGTTCAGTAGAAAACATGACCCCGCATGCTAATGAAAAGTAGGTGGGGCCATAATTATAGATACTTACGTAAGGCTTTATGCTGATGGGCAGGTTTGGCCAGAAGTAGTAGAGGAAATATGGGTGATACTGCGACCAATCTCTCAACCCCTGCATGTGCATATGCATGCGGGGTAATTATAGAGATGCTAGTAGTTCTAATTATTTTACCTTATAAATCTACTGGTTCCTGTTAATCACTTAATGGCTGGAGAAAAGTGTCTGAAATGTTGTAATGGGTTGGTGAGCAAAGCATTTTGTACCCCATGCCCAGGCTGTGAGTCTTCACAAAGATTGGTTGGTTGGGGCTAAAGAAATGGATAGGTAGCTTGATAGCAAGATTTTAGATATTAATTTTGATGCTATTCTTTCATGTCTGTGCATTATTCAGTTGGCTTGATTCCAACCTCCTGCTCTTGTATGATAAGCATAGTAGGTGACAAATTAGAATTCTAGAGTACCCTCAGGGAAGTAAATTACTTGGTATAATATTATTCCAATTCAGCAAGCTGTATTGAAATCCATTGTCACTCAAGTCCTTCCAGAACACTGAACTGTCTTGAACTAAGACAAAAATGGTAGTTATTAGAATTACCTTGTATGTAATAACTTCTTTATTGGTAGCTACTGGTTATGGTAGTAAACTTGTTTCCCCCCCTCCCCCTTTAGTGTCCAGTTATGATCATGAGTTTGTCATTATAGTGGGTATGAAAATTTATGCTAAATAAAAAGGCCATGTAGGGTTAGTCTATATTTTACCTGTAGCAGTTTCTGTGAACAAATATCAAAATTATGCTGCCTTCAATAATAATTGCCTCCCACCAAGCTGCTTTAATGTTTGGTTTAGGCAGTGATGTAGGGATTATTATTGAAGGCAGCATGTTTGTTCACAGAAACTGCTATAGGTAAAGTACAGACTAACCCTACATGGCCTTTTTATTTAGCATAAATTTTTTTCCCTTCACTTGTTTGTTTATTTTTTATATGACCTTTACTTGCTGTATATTTTCTTTATTTATGATAATTATCTCCACTGTAGTCTGGCCTGGACAGATACATTCACCTTTGACCTCTAGCACTGGCATGCGCTAGAGCCATATGTCTAGACCAGGGAAAGCTCCAAGCCATGGCTAAATCTCTTTCACTAAGCTTAACCGGGCCTCAGAAGAAATCCTCAGCAAAGCAATTTAAAATTGACTGGCATCTACTACCACCAGGTTTTGTAAAAAGTGCATGTTGAATATCCCAGTCTACAGAACCTTGGTAATCAAGTTGACAGTTATAACAATGAAGGTATGCGCCTTTTCATACTATGCACATTAAAAAAAGATATACAGGGTTGCCAGCAACCAGCATAGTAATCTTGACCTCTCACCACTGTTGGACAATCTAAAGGGTAACACGATAGCTAATTAATACCTGGTATTGAGAAGTTTGTTGGACGATTTCAGAAACTTTCATCACTTCAATCAAATGCCCCTTTGGCATCAGCACTTCACAGTTTTGGATCTGAATCAAGAAGAGTAACAACTCTTACCACAGGTAATAGAAGATGAAAAGGATTGGTGTGCAGGCAACTGCAAGTGGCAGATGAAAGTATGGATCCAAAGGGAAATGACCTGTTCAAACAGGAAGGCCTAGAATGGTGCATGAGAAGCTATGTGCCTATCACCGACCAAAAGAACCAAAGGTACATACTACCTATAAGAAGAAAAAAACCAAGTAGAGAAGAAATGACCCCACAGTTTATCACTAAACATTATTGCAAATAAACAAAATGCTGGCTAGATAATTTTATTATTATGATTAGTTCAAACATATCTTTCATTGTGATTCACATCAGACTTTCCAGCATAGACTATAGATATAAAATAGGCCCCTTGGAGGGTGGAACCAGCCCTGCGTGCTGAGCATGCCAGTGGTGACAGGATTAAAGAGTAAAATTTTTGTATTTTTCATGTTTCTGTGTTCCAAAGTTTGTATTTTCTAAGCTACAGGTCAGAGGGGTCACTACATTACAAATATCAATGTTGAAAATGAAACCGTATTATTTATAAACAACTGCATGCGAAGGTACCTAAAACAGTGTGGGATTCACTTTCTTTAACTCATAATTTCCATCACTGGCGTAGGAACAGGGGGGGCCACAGGGCCCTAATATTTTCAGAGAGGGGGCAGGCCCCCCTTATTATTGATTGCATAAGTGCTATAGCTACTATACTACATTGCATAATACTTCACAGCTGTAACAAAAGTGAAGTCTACAAAGGGAAGTAGATAAACTGATTAGATTATGCTTGACATTTTTAGTCACTTCAGCCACAGCAGAACGCTCTTTTTCTTCCCTTCATCAAATGAAAACTTAGCTATTTAAGAAGCACTATGACTGAATGTCAATTGAACAACTATATATACATGAAGAATATTGTACCAATGAAGAACAAATTACTTTGGAGTTTGAAAATTAGTCATTAGTGCCCCCTTCCCCCCCCCCCCCCCCCCCCCTTCAGTAAAATAGGCGTGGTCTTGACCATTACTTAGGTGGCCCCCCTATACATCTCTAGGATTCTTGAATGAAAAATGATACCTACTCTGTTGGTGATTGAAAATACTGAATCGAATCAAATGCTGAAGAATAAGATCATGATCTTTCTCAGTTGAAGGTATAGCATGAGCTCCAGAAGGGTTCCTGACTTGGTTTTCTGAATCAAATGCATTCAATACAGGGGATACAGTAAGTTCCCAGTGTCTTTGCCACTCTGATGATTCTACTTCCTGTCTTGTTAGCTTGAAGACCCCAAATTGCATCCTTCACTATGCGGTTCAGATGTTCTTGGTGAAGGTCACATGGAATGTTGTGGCCAGGTGCATTATGAGTGCTGATGAATCGACTCCATATTAGTTCTTGGGCTTTTCGAGGTGTAAGCATGTAATGGTACTGGCAGAGCATGTTAAGTACCTCAACTGCATAATTCTTCCTCCCTGAGCTCTTGAGTAAATACTTCCAGCATCTTAGCACTCTCTCCCCATCACCTTCCTTCACTAAACTCTAGGTAGAAGCTTCCTGTGCTTAGCAGTCTTTTTCCATATTCCAACACCTGAGTATATGTCAAGATCACAAGCATGAGATATAGGTGTCATTTATGACTCACCTTATCATTTGATAGTGTAGGGTATGTATTATAAGAAAAAGATGCGAACTCACCCACAAGACTTAGACATACATCAACTAAAACAGACTTGCATTCTTCAGCAGTGTCCATCCACAAATCTTGTGGATTTTCAACACTATTAATAATCGGAACCTATTAATAGATAGATGGTTGTTTTTATGTGTGTAGTAGACAGTATAGTTAGAGCTAACCTCATCAAGAGCTTTCATCTTCAAACTTTTCATAGCAGCAGCTAGAATGTGACAGTGCACAACCAACTTGAAGAAATCATCACATTGAAACTGTGAACAGGATCTGTGGAAACATTTTTCCGCTGAATCAGATTTCGCAGCTGGTACATGGTACCATGTTGAGAGGCAGATTTGGTGGAAAAAAAACAACTTCCAAACAACCTAGCACAGTAGAATTATTCCTTTATCATGAACAGTGATCAATGATACACTTACATCAAGAAAATTAAGTTTAACATGAAAATGCTCAGCACAGGGAATAAGTCCTTCTAGACGACTCATTGAAGAGAGATAATTTACTCTGGCTTTCTTAGCACTCCGTGCTCGTGCAGTGGTAAACTGATCCCCACCAAACAAAACCTTCTCTAAGTGATACTGAGGCACTTCCAGTTTCTTTCCGTTGCTCATTGTGTATGCAATAGTTGAATGTTGAGCAGCTGGAACATACTGGTGTAGATGTTAAGTGATATTGAGGCACTTCCAGTTTCTTTCCGTTGCTCGTTGTGTATGCAATAGTTGAATGTTGAGCAGCTGGAACATAAAGGTGTAGATGTGACACAATTTCAACCATGTCTACTCCCCTATTTTCATTTTTTAGAAGGACTCCCAGAGGAAATCAGTTCAGTAAAAATGTTTAAGCTTTGCATGCAATTTATACACTTACAATAACAGACTTGGAGGACATTTCTTTATAATACTTATGTTTTATGTGTCAACTTATAACATCATCATGAAATCAAGATACCTTCGCAGTATAGAATCATCTTCTGATGAAGGCAACAAAAACTTTGCTCTGCGCTTAGAGCTGTCTAATGGTTGAAGGAAAGGAGTCAGGAAGGGAACTATGATCAATTCTATTGAAAACCAGATAAAGTTGCATGGTTAAAATTAATAAATTATCTTGTTTGTACCTGTTTAGAAGGTAAAAGAATGAAAATAGCGTATAGAGTGGTTGCGGTATTTTTCACTTCTCATAAAGTAAGCTTTGACCCCTTTATCAATATTGTCGCTAAATGTATAAATAATGTATAGTTATACCATTAACCATTATAAATACCAGATGGATTTGGTGTTCCTTCAGCATCTACATCCATTTCTGCAGTCCCTCTTTTCTTGCATGAAGTTTCATCTACAGCAGTATCACATTCAATTTCACCTTCATCTTCGAAAGATTCTTCAGAAATGAAGTCTGAAAGGCAAACATCATCATTAGTAGCTAACAGCCACTTCCTTAGACTCTCCAAGAATTCTCCTTTCTCTGACTACTGCTAAAAAACCACAAGCCAAACAAATAGTCGCTTGTGGGGAAGCCATATCTCTAACCGGACACCACACGTGTGTTCACGTAAATAATTCGCGCATGATTATAATTGCTATAATAATTATACTGTTCAAAATGATGTAATGACACAAGTCGTATATATAGAGTGAGGGAAGGAGAAAGGGTACCGGGTCTGGTGACTGGTGACTGAATCACTAGACCCGGTACCCTTTCTCCTTCCCCCGCCGCGCCCCCAAGAAAAGGAAGGTAAAGGGTCGGCTACGCCAGACTACATTATATACTCAAGTAGTTTTTTAATTTTGTGCAGGGATGGCCTTAAGAAGCCATTTTCACTATGTTGTTGTAAAATTAATCTATGTGAGGATATGAGGAGATGAGATACCTTCTTGTATCAGGGGCAGGAAAGGATATACTGGGGCAGCTTTACTCTTCATCTTGATCCCCCAAAACAAGTATATCACAAATCTCTCAATGAATTGGATGTCCAGCAGTATACGTGGATTCAAGCAATCTGATTGGTCCGTTACCGTTGAATAATTCCTCGTCTACGCATGCGCAGACTAGCCTAGCAACGTTTTTGGCCGACATTTCTGAAGATGATAGGCAAGTTTAATCATAGATATTATTATTACACGTAATATATCTATGTAATATATCTATGATTTAATTGAATTCTACAGCAGTTTATCAAAGTGCATTGGCTTATCTTGTAGGTCTGGTGGGGTGATAGGCTTATCTAAGTGCTTTGTGGTAAGTATTACAGGTTCACATTACAACTTCCTACACGGCATATGTAGCTGCCTGGTAGAATCCACTTATTATATGCATATTGCACACTCCTTTGTTGAATATCAGATTTATTACTACTGCGGTTTTCGCATGCGCAGAACTTAAAAATTTGAAATTGCACTCAGATTTGGAAAGAACTTTAGAGAAGTAAGCTTTGAAGAGCTAGCTAGTGACTGTTCTAGTATAGTTCTAACCTATTAGCATGCCATTCACCTTCTCCGGTGAGATTTTCGAGGCTCAAAGTTGAGCATGCGCACTCAGCATTTTGCAAGATTCCATAAAACCGCTGTACCCTCGGTTGGGCATATTTCACGAGGCCGTGATATTCAATGCAGGAGTGTGCAATAATCATTTTGTTATTATAACATGAAAGAAAATATGTGTAAAGTGACAGTATTAGTTGCTACATTATAGTATCCTTCTTTACTATAGCTTTTCTTGACAGCCAGCCATGGGTAATCTGAAGAAACAGTAAACATTGACATGATTTTTTTACAGGCACCCTTAAAAAGTACATATGTATGTATGAATGATCACTACCTAACAAATTAGTGGAAAAAAGAGACGCTCCGGCCAGAGGTCCACAAAGTCGAACTGTAAAACAAACAAGGGAGGAGAAGTAGTGTGCCAAATTTCTGCTAAACTAGTAAGTTTGAAGAATGCAAAGAGTTGGGTAGTAGTACAGTTGCTAAACTAGTAAGTTTAAAGAATGCAAAGAGTTGGGTAGTAGTACAGTGCTAAACAAGCATAGTTCTTTAAAAGGCTGGTTTAGCACACATGAATAGCTACCTACATGGATTGTTTATATATATTGTTATTATGGGCGCACGTGACCTGTTTCCAATCCTGTGTACGTAGTCTAGTACATGTGCTTCGACGTCAGGGTATTTAACCCACATGCCGCATCAAACAGAAACACCACACTATCTACAAAAATGCTACATGAAACATGAGAAAAGACCATACGAACAATGTGTATGGGAAATCGAGCATGGTACTTTCACCCTTCTTGTGTTGTCTGCTAGTGGAGGTTTTGCAAGGGAGGCCACAAATTTCTACAAAACACGGACTTCTAAATTATCCATCAAGTGGGACCAACAATACAGCCAGACAATGAACTGGCTATGATGCACAATCTCATTTGCGCTACTAAGATCAGCCATCCAGTGCATTAGAGGTGCCCTCTCTTCCAAAGGCCACGCATTCAAATGCTCACCAGTGGATTTTGTGAAGGCGGAGAAAAGTATTGTCTGAGATGAATCTGGATTAGGATTTCAGAATGTAAATCCCATCTTTTTCTCTCCCACATTAGGACAGAGAACAGGTGATTTACTACCAACTCAATACCTTATGATCGTTGCTATGACTGCCAGCGGCTACTAATAAGCATTTCCTTCCCTCTCGAGATGCACTTCCAACAGAACATCGATAGTATAATACCGCCCCGGGATTGGAAACGGAACCAATTCCACGGGCAATCCGTGTTGTTATGAAGTCAACGCGCGCGCGATTAAAATCTAATAATTATGGTATTACATGTACAGTACATACAGTGATAATGTGAAATACATACAGTGCATGTTACTAGTGATGCGATGGACTCTTCTTCCTCTCCTTATTCATCAGCTGAGGAGGCTACTACACAATAATTATACTACACAATATCCTCTCCAGCTCAGATAGATTTGCATGTACAAGTAAATTGATGCAGAGTTGCTGATAATAAAATACCATCAAAATTGTCAATGAATTTCAATGCCAAGATGCAGTCATCAGAGTTACCAACATAATTTTGCTGGAATCAATCCGGCACAGTTACTAGAGAGACAGGAGCTGCAATGCCGGAACAATTTTTAGGGTCAATATTGCAGTCTATAAATGATATTGACACTATTGATCATTTAATACCAGTGTAGGAGCGATATGGGGCCCCCCGTGATATGGGGCCCCCCGGCCGTATATCACTAGTGAAATGGGGCCCCCAGGGGGGCCTCAAAGCGCTAGTATTTTGGGGCTCCCCCCAGTGAAATGGGGCCCACGCACGCGTGCTGGCAATCAGCTGGGAATAGCTATGTCAGTATTCCTACACAGCCATCAAATTGACAGGTGGAGTGTATCCTGATGGCTATGACAAGCAGTCTAAGAATGAGGAGGAGGAAGATCCACAAAACTGCAGCATATAAAAATTGCTATAGGCGCTAGGCTGATGTGTTGATTTGGTGGGCAGAGCTTCTTGGAGTTAGCCCCTAGAGACACTAGGTTCATGCGTGCCTGCCCTGTTCATCTAGGCATGCATAGCTAGCTGCCATGAGTTTCAGGGGGCTAACTGTGTGAGGTAGGCGCCATTGACTTGGGCTAGCTGGCATGCATTGCATATAAGAGGCAAAGATACATAGATTCCTCATAGCTATTTAGTCAGTTGGAGTATTATAACCACGATCGAGTGTGAATTTTCTGACTTGCTTTCATAGACTCTGTGACTTTGACCATGCAGACTGAGACACTTTTCTAGTGTTATGTGACACAGCTTACTGAGTAGAAAATAGGGAACCTCACCTAGCTAGATAGCTATTTTGTGGTAGAACTATTCCAGTTGTGGACCAAGATGACATTTTCTCATCTAGCAAGTGACATATAGCTAGAGTTTTACCACGCTTCTTCCATGCTTCTTTCAAGGTGATTTTTTTTGACTTCTCAATTTTTTTTTGTGGTAGAACTATTCCAGTTGTGGACCAAGATGACATTTTCTCATCTAGCAAGTGACATATAGCTAGAGTTTTACCACGCTTCTTCCATGCTTCTTTCAAGGTGATTTTTTTTGACTTCTCAACATGTTATTGATAAAGAGTTTGGTACTACAGAACTAAAGCATAGTGAAACATGTTGCCAGACATATTGAGCAAGGACAGCATATATGATATGTACATAGCCTGGCTTGATTAAAGTTGTTCATGAAATGTGCCATGAAAACTGTAAAAGTTGAGCTTTGAATGACTTTTCAAGATTCACTTGAGGCATTGAGTTCCACAGCCGTGATATTCTGCTGAAATAGAAGTGGCGGCCCACGATGGTGTGATTAAACTTGTACTCCAGTTTGTTGTTCGATGCTGCCCTAGTTGCATTTGTAGAGAAGCAGATGTAGTCTGAGATGTCTAGCTAGACTGGAGAAAACTACCAATCTCTCTCTCGCATCCATGCAGTGACAATTCTTCAGCCTTGAGGATTTCATTATTCACTGAGGGGGGACAGTGAATTATGGACATTATTCACTGGTGAAAATTGTCCACTGGGACAAATTTTGGGAGGACAATATTCAGACACCATAAGCTTTTATTTTGTTAGGAAGCTTGGAAAACTGAGGGAGCCCCATATCACTGACAGCTTTTATTTTGCTAGGAAGCTTGGAAAATTGAGGGAGCCCCATATCACTGACTGGTCCCTATAGCAAAAGCTTTTATTTTGCTAGGAAGCTTGGAAAATTGAGGGAGCCCCATATCACTGACTGGTCCCTATAGCAAAAGCTTTTCAGTATTTTGAAAATTGAGGGGGCCCCATATCACTGACTGGTCCCTATACAAAAGCTTTTATTTTGCTAGGAAGCTTGGAAAATTGAGGGGGCCCCATATCACTGACTGGTCCCTATAGCAAAAGCTTTTATTTTGCTAGGAAGCTTGGAAAATTGAGGGGGCCCCATATCACTGACTGGTCCCTATAGCTTTTATTTTGCTAGAAAGCTTGGAAAATTGAGGGAGCCCCATATCACTGACTGGTCCCTATAGCAAAAGCTTTTCAGTATTTTGAAAATTGAGGGGGCCCCATATCACTGACTGGTCCCTATACAAAAGCTTTTATTTTGCTAGGAAGCTTGGAAAATTGAGGGGGCCCCATATCACTGACTGGTCCCTATAGCTTTTATTTTGCTAGGAAGCTTGGAAAATTGAGGGGCCCCATATCACTGACTGGTCTCTATAGCTTTTATTTTTCTAGGAAGCTTGAAAAATTGAGGGAGCCCCATAATTATCACTGACTGGTCCCTATAGCAAAAGCTTTTATTTTGAAAATTGAGGGGGCCCCATATCACTGACTGGTCCCTATACAAAAGCTTTTATTTTGTAGGAAGCTTGGAAAATTGAGGGGACCCCATATCACTGACTGGTCCCTATAGCAAACGCTTTTATTTTGCTAGGAAGCTTGGAGAATTGAGGGAGCCCCATATCACTGACTGGTCCCTATAGCTTATTTTGCTAGGAAGCTTGGAAAATTGAGGGAGCCCCATATCACTGACTGGTCCCTATAGCTTATTTTGCTAGGAAGCTTGGAGAATTGAGGGAGCCCCATATCACTGACTGGTCCCTATAGCTTTTATTTTGCTAGGAAGCTTGGAAAATTGAGGGAGCCCCATATCACTGACTGGTCCCTATAGCAAAAGCTTTTATTCTGAAAATTGAGGGGGCCCCATATCACTGACTGGTCCCTATAGCAAAAGCTTTTATTTTGCTAGGAAGCTTGGAAAATTGAGGGGGCCCCATATCACCATAGATACTATAAACTACGTGTACGGGATTGGAAACCCGCCCCCGCATCCGTATATGGCAATGTAATTCATCCTTGTCCGAGGTTTCCTAGACAAGTTAGTTTCCTGTTTTGGCGAATTTCGCGTGTTCTACGCATCCCAAGTTCATCTCCAAAGGAGGAATAGTTCCTGCGGTGGATTAGCAAGGTAACTATGCAAAGCTTTTACACGAAAGAGTTGCAGAAATAGTTCATAAACTCTAGTTACCGTGAAAATGGCTACTTTTTTTGCATGTTAGTAACATTAACTTGCCTAGAACTCACAGTGAACAGTAATGACAATGAAAATTAGTTGAAGAATAGTTTCTTACATGTACTTAACCATATTTTAAGTCATGTAATACTATTACATTCAGCAGAGTGAACAATTTGGATGAAAAAAACCAGTTCAACTGTAGTAACACTTCCTACATTACTATTAGCTAAAATGCCTACCACTCTACTGAAAGTGGTAGAGCAATGCTTACCATATGTACCTGTAACAAGCTTTTGATCCTAGAGAAAACAGTTACTTTGTTACACTTTTTTGAAAATGACTATTATTAAAATTGAATTATAGCTATGAGTCAAAGAAATGTATGTATTCCAATGCTAAAAGACAGCAACAGTCTCACAGTGCTAGTGATGATTGGGTCGAATCTGCAGAGATGTAAAAGAGGCAGAATTAGGGGAGATAATCATTCAGAACATCTTGTTAATGTGCATGGGAGAGTATCTATTCCTGTTATATTAAAATGGCACCGTGTACTATATTCTATGGCACATAGGGTATAATAAAAGCTGTGGATTAAACCTCCCCTATCGATGGCACACCACACATCCATTCCTCCGATTCAGATGGTTCCATGTTATCGTCACTGTTGTAAGTCGTCAAGTCCAAGTAAAATTTCTTTGACTGTGCAGTCTTTGTGAATGGATCTGACTATGTAGCCTCCAATATACCTAATTGCACACTGTCCTTCGTATATTAGCTCCTTTATATTGGTGTGTACATCATCATCAACTGTCACAGGTAATGCTTTTTCTATCAGTGAGATGAATAAATTCAGAGTAAGTTGCTGATAAAATAGGGGCTCAATGGTTATGCCACAATCAGTGAGGAATTTCACCCACTTATCAATAAATGAAGATGAACTCCAGAGTGAGTGAAACTCAATCCATAATTTTTCCTTAATACTTGAAAATTTTCTATACCTTTTGTAATGATTTTTGAGATAGAATCTAGAAGCCATTTACTGAACTCAGTAATAATGGAATTGGGTTGCTGGTATAGCTCATATAACTTAGTAGCCATGTCAATTAAAATCTTACAATTATCCACGGAGGTATCATAATCTGCATCCATGCTCATATTATGGCAAGCAGCTTTTATAGCTTCCACACAACTATCTGCAGATATGAAGTAGCCTCTAACTTAAATATCACCTAGCTACCTATTTTTCATTTTTTTCTCTCCCTTTTTTATACAATAATAAGTTGTCAGCTAACCTTTAACTTGTGGAATGCAAGTGGCCATAGGTAACTCAGAGGATCACAGAGATCAGTAGCTAGCTTAGCTCGATGCAGCGGCAATCTCCCGCGTTACGTTGCTCGCGGATAGAGTTAAGCAAGGCCACGCCCTCGGACACGGATTCAACGGGTTAATGTGCCGTTTCCAATCCCGTACACGTAGTTTATAGTATCTATGATATCACTGACTGGTCCCTATAGCAAAAACTTTTATTTTGCTAGGAAGCTTGGAAAATTGAGAGAGCCCCATATCACTGACTGGTCCCTATAGCCCTAGGAATATGGGGACTATGGGGTCCCCATAACCCTAGTTGCATGGGGCCCCCCCAGCCCTAAATCTCTAGTGATTTGGGGATGGGGGGTCCCAAAACCAGGGGGCCCCATTTCACTACTACAACGGAAGTTCGAAGGGAAGTGAAATCAACAGTACCGTTTCCAATCCCGGGCCGGGCGGTAATAATAATTATACTATCTATGGACAGCTCATCATAATTATTATTGTTTACTTTCACTTATTTCACTTATTGCCATAATTGGTGGATTTTGCGAGCTTTTAATTTTTGCAACGATGAATTATTAACGTGCTGTCTGAGCATGTGCAGTTTTCAGGTTGCCAAGGCCAATTGTTGAAAATTCAGCATTCAGTTTCAGACCACTGTAAGCATTTGTGTAGCATAGCTCGCAGGATGCCATATCTGCAGCGGATGGGTCGTGGAGTGAGCCTAAGTAGCATAGCAACTGATTAATACATCGCAGCCTTTAATGCGCATGCGCCGTAAGTAAAATGGGTGTTGCGCAATAATAAACCGGAAGTGACGTAATGGGCACAATTTTAATGGAAAAAAAGAAGCAGGTGTGTTGTGTGTTGGTTACTCTCCACTTATGGCTATCATGACTTCTGAAAACTTCTTATATGAAATTTTAACCACTCACCCTCCTCTTGATAAATAATACTTTACTAGACCTAAATTCTCAGTGCATGAAATCATGGCTGATAAAAATACTAATTGCGGTCAAAAACCATTTCTCCTCTTCAGTATAAGACATGCATTGACTCAATAGATATTTATGGTATATATTATCTTGTATCAAAAATCAAACTCTTGCAATGAAATGACACTATTCAGTCTATCGCCAGTGCACGTACGATGACGTCATAAATTGTAATCAAAAAACAGAAACTGTGCAGGTGTTTTGTATGGACTGTAACTGCCTCTTAGAAGCCGAAGAAGCAATATGGAAAGCACTTTCGGCTAAAGATGAAACCTAGGTAAGTATTACTGCACAGTAAACATTGTTGCAAGCTATAGACAGGCAGAAAATTCAGCTATATGTTGCCTCTGTTGCTTGGCTAGTTTCATTACGTCATAGTGTTTCTTGCTAGAATTTTCGTTCCTAGCAGTGGACACTTCAGATTCTAGCTGGATCCTGTGTAGTATTGCTTGTATAATATACAGTAGCAATTTTGTGGATGTAAGTATTGTAAAATGCAAATGTCACACCCATTCATCCTGTCTTTCATTTAGTTCATGTTCTTCATCACTCTCTATATTATCTCCTATCAATTCTTCATTCTGTTTCTGAAGTCCATCAATGTTTACAGCTCCATCACTGCTTCAGGATGATTGAGACTGTTGTCATGGTAGCAGTTGACACACTTGCATCCTGGTCCACATTTGTATGCTTGTCAATTTTTAACCACACCCATTGAAAACAAAATCCAACCTCTCCTGAACTCTTGCCATGTTTTCAGGAACGTCTAAGACACTTTGAACTTTTCCATCCAACCATTTCCAGCTATATAGGTAAATGTATATATGTGTGTCAGTGAGCTAGAAATCGAATCTTAATTAGATTTCTCAAACAGCTAACTTACCTGGAAGATCAATGTCGTTGGAAGTTGCATGATGCCACATCTCTAATACCACAGGGAGCGATTCCAGTGGAGCTTTAGAGCTTCGGTAGAGGGCATGGTCATGTCTGCTCGCTCCCACACTGTTCTCCTGATGATAATGCAAGTCATGGAGAGACTCTGATTTCATTGAATAAAAGAGGGTGACTCGTGAAGATTGCTGAAATCATGATGAATGTACTCTAAAATATCCACAACCAACAAGTCGAAGGAGAAAAATGATAGAATGTAGAGAGAAAACTGGTATTCCCAATCCCATGAAAAAGGAGTACAGACATAAAGTGTGGTAGTAGCTCTTCTGTGATAGAGTTCAAAGAGAGATAAGGGCATTCTGATTCAGGAACCTATAGCATCTTTAGTGTAACTCTTGCTCAATTGGATGAAAATCTTATTCCCAGGAAACATAATAGTATCAATGTGATACACATCTGTACCTATCAAGAGAGAATATCAACTTTATCTGGGGTTGGCCTGGGGTATTAAAAGATTGGTGGTGCTGTATGTCAGTTTTTTACAGTTCTGAATAGCTACAACAAATTGTTTCTGTTTGTAGCTACCTGCATGCTTGGTTGGGCAGCCATCAAGGATGGAAATTTTTAATATTAGCTAAGGGTTTTCCTTTTGATTTGCTTCATGGAAGCCTGGCAGAGGTATCCGTGTCTGAAAGTGTCCCATGATGATTAATAGTCAATCAATATTGTTAAGTGTGTATCTGAATGATCACTGCTTACAGAGTGACATGGTCCATGGGCAAGGGTTGTCATTGCTATAGTGTGTGTATAGCTATAGTAAAAGATTTGGATGGACTACTGCTAGCTAATAGCAACACACCATTCTTATTCAGTAGGCCATTACTAATTGTTGTATATTCAATGAACAGTATAGCTTCAAGCTATGAGTAGCATTCAAAGGCTCTATAAAGCAAAGGCTGTATTATAGACATACACTAATGGACAGTTAATTTTATTACGCATAACATGCCACTTATAATAGGAGGAGCTCTACATACCTTCGAAGTAGTGGCAGGAAGTGTGAAGATTGATTATCACAACATCAAAGACCACAAAAATGTAGCAGCTGCTTCGCGCGCAGAGTGCATTTGCTATTAAAATTATAGTGGAGTTAGTACCGTGCAAGGTGCAGCTACAGGCAGCTTTATGCCTTCTGTAAAGGGAAAATCTCGGCACTACAACTAAAAGAAGTGAATTTGACCACAAATACTCTCTCCGGATACTTCCGTAAACTGGTGAGTGATAAAAGTGCGTGTCTGTGCAATCATAGATACTATAACCTCCGGACACGGGATTGGAAACGGGCTCACGTGCGCCTATGACAACCATTGAATTGCTTGCGTGCACTCCGCGTTGTAATTTTTGTTGACTGCACATAAAAGGAGAATAAAGACAGCGCTCTGAAGCGGATGAATAGAGCGAGCCGGTAAGAAAATAATTTATCTAATACTTTATACTACTCATTTTGATACTTAAAACAAAAATTTAAACCCTAGTTCATTAATATGGCTAGTTTTACCGTGGTTGGTCAATTCCTGGAGAAGAAAACTGTGTGAAAGGTTTTCTGTGTTGAATTAAACTATTTTGCATTAATTTTTCCACCAAATGGTATACATAGAGATAAAGTTTGTTATAGAATGCTTTTTTCCCCTAAGACTTGAATATTACTGGGAAAAAATCTGGGTTTTGTAAGTTCAGGAGGCCATTAATATTTGTAATTGTGTGCTCAATTTACCAGTCTGGGAGAAGTTTACTATGAAAAATAACTAGTTGATGTTGTAGCAAAATAAAAGTAGTTTTGCATGTGCATAGTTAGAGGAGTTGACTTTTAGTGTAAGCCTTAAGTTACACATCATAAATATGCTATAACCATAAACTTTAAAAACCAAATTGGGTCAACTCTGAACTAAATGCATGGTTATACTCCTACCTTAGCCTCGTCCCCAGGCCTTATTAAAATAAGGGCCTGGTATCCACTGTTTGCGCATGTGCTGATTTTTCACGCTTTTCCGTGAATTTGTGCACTTTCGGAAATTTTAGGATACGTAAACGTCACAATAATTGGGCGGGGCCTTGTTTCTATGACGGCTGATAGTAGTTAGAACAATGGAAGGTGCTTCTCCAGCTTCAGCTACCGATAAGGTCGGCTACAAACGATAGTTACTTGTTTTTCTGAAGTCGGGCTTGCCTTATGTAGAGCATAGTGTAGAGGAACAGAGCCTGGCCCATCAGGTCTGTTTAAAAAACGAAGTATTTGTACGTCTGACTGCTGACTGGAAAGAGCCAAGTTCTGCCGTTTGTAGTGGACCACCAGAACTTCTATTAGTCTCAGTAAGGTCTGGCGGCCGCGCGAGATTCGTAATAAGAAAAAAGAAGTAGTAGCTAGCTGGGAAGAGAAGCACAGTTCTAGTCTGGTCCGGATGGAGGATCAGGTCAGAGGACTGAGAAAGAAGTGTGTAAGAAGTGTGATTAAAGTCTGCTTCCAAGGAGAACTTTGCTACAGAGTCTTGTTCCTGCGGCAAAGATCGAGTCATCTAATTAGTACCGCCCACTCTACATCGTCATCGGCACATTATAATGATATTCATAGATGCTGGGGTCGCGCACGCGCAAACAGTGGATACCAGGCCCTTATTTCAATAATAAGGCCTGGGTACGAGGCTAACTCCTACCTGTGATGATTTTTATTATTACATTTTATTTTATATAATATAGTGGCTAAAAGAAGAGTTTCTTGTCTATTTGGATGGAGTATAAAAGCAATGAAAGGGTTTTCCAAAGTTGAGAAAAAGAAAATCTCCTTAGCCCTGAGACCTTGCTGGGTTTGAAAATGACAGGTAGCTAGCTAGCTAGAGCTTCTTGTTAGCTTGCTAATATTCTATTATCATTAATGGAATATTCTGTTTTCCATTGATGGAGTGAAAAAAAAAAATTTGAGTGAGCACCTTTGCCAGGATCCACTGAAAAGTTTTGTGGGTGCCAGCGACAAAGAGGTGGAACTCATGATAATCCTAGTGTCAAGGAATTTATCAACAACACTCAAGCACTATGGGTGATTAATGCATTTTGCAGAGGTCCAGTTAGAGGCAATTGCAGGGCTCACAGTTCCAAGCCTGATTTAGAAAAAGAAAATGCAAAGCGGAGAATGATTTCCAAACATGAATGAATCATTATAATATATTCAGAAAAAATATGCATGCTGCATGAATTCTTGATTTATTGGTGATGAGGACCTTTAGAATGTTGGAGGGACTTCTGCTTAAAGTTTCAACCACGCATCACCAAATGAGAACTCCCTCATCTTGATCCACCCTTCAATGATCATTTTCAGCAACTCCTTTCCAATTTCGACATTCATCCTAATATATAATTCATTACTTCTCCCATGATTTCATCTTTTTTCTACATGACATTTCTTAATTGCTCCTACAATAGTATACCATGGACTCTGTCCTTCACAGTTCTATATATGTATCCAGCAGCATACCTCAAAGTGGCTCTTGATAAGAGAAAGGACATGCTGCTGTAACAGTAGATCCCCCATCATATGTTCACCTAAAAAAAAAATCAGATGATATTCTGGAAGATGGGAAATTCATCACATTTTCTTCCACATTAAGATGAATTCATCCGATGAACAAATGCTATAATTATAAACTCCCACCTTTGTTTACAGCTGACTTTAAATAGTCAGAGCTGTTTCAAGTTTGCTAGCTGCAAGAGAGTTATATGCATGGTGCCTGGACTGCAGGAATGAATGTCAGCTTTCAAGTTTTGCTTTAATCCATTACAGAGATGCAGAAGCATCTGATGAAGGAATTTTAAACCCATTAGCTACCTTCTTTTACTGCCTGAATTAATATCTCAGACTCACTGAGAGGGGCCTAAAAAGTGAATTACATAGCTGGATTTAAGGTTACAATCTTTAACTTACTATGCTTACTTGTAGTTGAAGACGTTTCTCCTATAGCTTCAGCCATTATTTGCGAAATACTTGCCTTCACTACTGTTTGGCAACGTCTTTGCTGACTCAGCAAACAACGCGGATTGTATTCTAAAATCTCGCGCGAACCACCCGTTTCCAATCCCGTGTCCGGAGGTTATAGTATCTATGGTGCAATTAAAGTTGTATTAGCCCTATGGGCCTCGCCAACGCTGGCGATTAGACTGCGTATGGCGTAAGTAATGAGCGCGGGCACGTGGGCGGGTTACGCTAGTTACAAGAGTCAAAATAATAATTTTTTTAAAAAAGTAGCTAATTGGCTTTTTCAGACGGCCTCTTTTAACATTTGCTTCGTCGGCAGATAGAACTTGCAGATGATCCTATCAGTGAGTAATGACCAAGCAAGAATTCTATGAGCAATGTATTTGCCTATTGTCCTTATTGATAGGACTATCCTTGACCAGACACCCGAGTGAGTTCAATGTACATAGCTATAGCTATTAATTTTCTGTGCACCTAACTTTTCTCAGCGTGCATCTCATAGCCAATTAATTTCAACCAGCTCATTTTTTGGTCCTTCTTCCCCATCAGATATTGGGACACCCCCTAGCTTTACAATGGAACCACCTGAAAGAATGATAATTTCTGATATGCTTCAGAGTTCTAGATCTGGTGATCAGATCAGCAACTTGATCATTCCATGTGGAGTGACTGGGACTCCTACTCCCACTATAAAGTGGTTCCGAGAAGAGAGTGAATTGACTGGCAACTTTACTGTGGCTAATAATGGAACTTTAGTAGCTATTATTACCTATAATGACACGGCTCTTAGAACTGGTGTCCCCTTTCATTGTGAAGCAACCAACATCTTTGGAGCTAGTAACTCAACGGCCACTATCAGGAGCAGGAATGTCAGCGTATCATATTCTAGTAAGTGCATGCTAAAATAAGAGCTACAAACTGTTACTGAAGGTAATTGCACAAGGCGAAGCTGTGTGCAATTTTAGACGGTTTTGAATGCAATTATACCCAAATTACACGAAAAAGTATTCTATTATTCTGTATAATGGCTTATAATGAGTTAATAGGCTCAAAATACCTATTGAGCTAGTTATTGTTGAAGCAAATCTAGCAAACGTCTTTGCAACAACAGACAGAGTAGCTAATCACCCTTATGGTCTCAGTGAAGTCAGGCTAGCTAGTTACACATACACACAACAAAGGTCCTGAAGGTTCCACTTTTTATTTTTTTATTTTTATGAAGAGAAAATTGAGATGCACAAAATAGCTATGAGCTAATATTAATGTGTACAGATAACATTTGAAGGCAATGACAGAGTTTGAGTTTAGTGCCTGGAGTGGCAGATTGTTCCACAAATGGATTGAGCTTGGCACAAAAGATGACTGGAATGCAACAGACTTTGCTGCTAGTGACTCATGTGGTTTTGGAGTAAATACATAGGGAGGAAAGTCTAGTCTTTTCTGGAGGATGTGGTTTTGTAGGGTGGAAAGGCCAGCAATATCCAACGATTCCTCATAGCTACTGCCCCATTGTTTAGTGCATAATTTCAAGGCAAACTTTTGAGCTGACTCTAATCTTTAGATAGGTAAGGGTCCCAGACTTGAGCAGCATATTCCCACGGATTTGGTTTCGCCTCCAGACTAGATGGTTTGGTAATCTGGTAGCTATGTGCCACCACAGGACTCCCCCCCCCCGAACCGTCATCGTATGGTGGACGTGGCTTGGTAGGCGGACATCCTCTGCACTGTGGCTTGGCTACTTGGACTGGTTGAGGTGAGCTGGTTTGAGGTGACTGTATTGGGCTTGCCACCAAAATCATAGTGAGTCCCTGCTTATGAAGTGGAAGGGTCCCTCATATGGGCTTTGGAGTGCATTATTATTCAGTAAGTATAATTTATGTAGGATTTTGGTTTGCAATGGCGGGTGGCAGGTACAGGTGAAAATTTGTCTCGCAGCTGTGTTAGGATACTGGCTGGTGTGAGTTGTTGGGGTAGTGCCAATGAAATCACCAGGGACTGAAGGGAGCACCAAATAAAAGTTCAGCTGAAGAGCATCTGAGAATCGGGGGCTGTACGAATGCCCAGCAATATACCCAAGGTAGTGCATCTAGTCAGTTGGGGCCTGTAAGTTGAGCTCTAAGGGAGGACTTCAGGTGTCAGTGAGTTAGCAGCCCCTGGCATATGTCTCAGTTTCATTTCCCTTCAGTGGGATTGCTTCTGGCCATTTGGTAAACCAGTCCATGATGGTGAGGAAATGTGTGTAGCCCTGTGATGGTGCCAACAAGGTCAATGTGAATGTGATTGAATCGTAGTCTGGCGGTGCCAACCCTTTACCTTGGTAACCCTAGCCCTAGCCCTAGCCCTAGCCATTTCCCTCCCCACCCCCGAGAAAAAGGAGATAAAGGGTCAGCGCCGCCAGACTAATCGAATTGATGGTGTGGCACCTCAAAAACCTGGGGTGGGGCTCCAGTGTGCTGTTGGACCTTGGATTCTTGACAAGCCATGTAAGTCTTGTCAACTGGTGAAAAAAAGAGATGAAACAAGAACTGAATAGATGAGATTATGCAAGGATGAAGTCGAATGGTCACACCTAGTGACTGCGCCCGGATTCGACTTCATCCTTGCATAATCTCATCATAGGTCTTGTGTTGCAGTGTTGGATCACAATTAAGCCTGGTAAATAATTTAGTGAGACTAAAGCCTTCAGTCTAAATAGATACAGCTGAGCTGCTCAATCAAGCGCTACTTAGCTACCATTCATAGTTTAAATGCTGTCCTTAATACAGATAGCCTTATTTTTGAACTGATTAGTTTTTTGTTATGACCTCAGAAGAAATGGCTTTAAGTTTGGTTTGATAACTTTGAGTGATCGAGAGTCATGCATATGCATGTTGTTTATGCATATACGCATGCACGTTATGTTTAATGGCTGACATGTCCATTGTGGTGGAGGTGGAGAGTGAAATTGGATGGCCATGATTATGGGACCTCGCGCTAGACAATCGTGCCAGGTGTATCGAAGGGCTGAGGAATCTCTTACAGGTGATTACATTCCCACCCCATGCCATGTATGCTTGCCCCCTATGTGAGAGAGAAGACATCTGCAGAGACTCTCTGCTCAGCCACGTCCTCAACACTCACACCAACTGCCGCCTCAGCAGCGAAGAATTCCTCCGAGAGGTTTCATCTGTCACAGACGCTGATTCAGTCTTCAATCAATTATGTCATTTCACTGAACTGTTTCAAACTTGAACCCTGTATGCCCACTTGGGTCTTTGCAATGAACTTTGACTTTGACTTTGAGGTAATGGCTTCTTCGTATAGTCTACTGTACTAAGATAGCGATTTTTTTTCTGAGTAAACTAGAGGCTAACCGATTGGATGTGGACCTGGTCCGAGTAACATATAGAGAACATGGCCCAAGCGTGGGCCATTTTTTCTCCAGATTGTGCCATTAGCTATGATGATTATTATTAAGATGATTAACAGTTACAACTTATGTTTTCTAAGAAAATCCAACTTCATTTTGTATCAGAGAGTGCGGTAGCACTCTCTATGTAGGGATGACTCGGATGGCCGCGCGCGCCGCCTATAGACTAATACAAAAGTGAAATTCTAGTTCCCCCACTTAGACCTACTGTGAATGATTATCCAGCCTACTAGAGCCTACTACAATGTGCAGACAAAGTTTCAGGACCAGGGAGCTTACCGTTTCAGAAATACAGCAAGCAGGTAAATCGCTGGATTCTTCTTCTTCTCTATTATCATTATTATTATTATTATCAGAGAGTGCGGTAGCACTCTCTATGTAGGGATGACTCGGACGGCCGCGTGCGCCGCCTATAGACTAATACTAAAGTGAAATTCTAGTTCTCCCACTTAGACCTAACAAAAGCTACTGTGAATGATTATCCAGCCTACTAGAGCCTACTACAATGTGCAGACCAAGTTTCAGGACCAGGGAGCTTACCGTTTCAGAAATACGGCAAGCAGGTAAATCGCTATATTCTTCTTCTTCTCTATTATTATTAGCATTATTATTATTATTATTATTATTATTATTATTATTATTATTATTCTTAGACAACCATATCTCTGGACAAATCCACTCCAAATTCTACCAACTACGATCTTTTCTACTTGTTGATCCTCGAAAGAGTCGATGAAAAAGGAGACACTATGGAGCACAGCACTCGACTAATTCAATTAGGAAGCCATCTTTTCTATAATACGCATGCGCATGTATTTGAATATCCAATTATTCGAAATCATAATATTACTCAGCTGTCTCTAGCTAGCTAGCTAGCTAGCTCTAGCTGATGATAGACTACTGTATCGATTCGGGAATTTAGATTCACCACGGTAGACTCTATTTCAGCATCTTCGACCTCCAAGTATGGCTCAACAACACAACACCTTGACTCGATAAATGATTGGGCTGGTATGCTATTGGAGAACTTCTTTCATCTGTCCCTGCATACACATAGAAGAATGAACTCTAATCATAGCTAAAACCATAAAAGAGAGAAAAAAAGACCAGGAACAAGTAAGGGAAAAAGCATTTCGTGAAATGAAAAAAAAATGTAGGGATGACCACTACTCAAAAAAGTAAGGAAACAAGAAGGATGGAAATGGGATCAATCTTTATTCTGTATATCCAGCCAACAATCCCTACATATACGTCAGGTAACTTCAGATTATAGTGTAGTAATGTGTGTATATGTAGGGATTGTTGGCTGGATATACAGAACAAAGATTGATCCCATTTCCATCCTTCTTGTTTCCTTACTTTTTTGAGCAGTGGTCATCCCTACATCTTTTTTACATTTCACGAAATGCTTTTTCCCTTATTATGATTATTATTATTATTATTCTTAGACAACCATATCTCTCGAACTACTCAAGCTACAGCTATAATCCACTCCAAATTCTACGAACTACGATCTTTTCTACTCGTTGATCCTCGAAAGAGTCGATGTACTACGGAGCACAGCACTCTAATTCAATTAGGAAGCCATCTTTTCTATAATACGCATGCGCATGTATTTGATATCCAATTATTCGAAATTATAATAATATTATTACTCAGCTGTCTAGCTAGCTAGCTCTAGATAATGATGATAGACGACTCGGGGATTTAGATTCACGACGGTAGACTCTATTTCAGCATCTTCCTTCGACCTCCAAGTATAGCTCAACAATAACACAAAACCTTGACTCGTTGATAATGATTGGGCTGGTATGCTGGAGAACTATTGGAGAACTATTCTTCTTTCATCTGTCCCTGCATACACATAGAAGAATGAATATACATAGCTAAAACCATAAAAGAGAGGAAAAAAGACCAGGAACAAGTAAGGGAAAAAGCATTTCGTGAAATGAAAAAAGATGTAGGGATGACCACTGCTCAAAAAAGTAAGGAAACAAGAAGGATGGAAATGGGATCAATCTTTGTTCTGTATATCCAGCCAACAATCCCTACATATACGTACATTACTACACTATAATCTGAAGCTACCCGACGTATATGTAGGGATTGTTGGCTGGATATACAGAACAAAGATTGATCCCATTTCCATCCTTCTTGTTTCCTTACTTTTTTGAGCAGTGGTCATCCCTACATCTTTTTTCATTTCACGAAATGCTTTTCCCCTTACTTGTTTAATAGTCCTATGGGGAGTCATAGGTCATCCATAAAGCTAGAGCGCTACCGGTTATACTGCGCTCTCTGATTATATCACTGTACACACCCCTTCATTTAGTCTGGTGAACCATCCCCGGCCACTTCTGCAGCACTGGATGTATTGCATCACCAGCACGCGGAAGGGGGGGGGGGGGTCTGGCACAACGCATATACTAAACTCGTTCTGTGTAGTATGCAGAAATCCCAACTTGGGACACTGCATGTCCATGCAATTTTCACGAAGCTTAAACAGCGTGCTATGGCATGTTTTGCTGACTGATCACTTTTTTAAAACACAGAGATCATTATCTCAGTGAGTATTTAGTTTGAAGTTAGTTTATTCTTGCAGTCTTGTAAACTCAGCAGAGTGCTTATTATCAACAGAATAACCAAAGTACTCTAGACTGGCTTCAAAGAGAGACAAAGCATAAATGTTTATGTGTGCAAAATAAGATCTTAAGATCTTGAAACTCTTGAAGCATGATTGAAATATAACTTCAGTGTCCCAAGTTACCCCGTGTCCCAAGTCATCCCACTTTACCTTAAAAGTACACAGAGGTTATTTGGAGAGAGTGACTCTTCCAAGTGAGTACTTTACTGCTTGGAAGAGCAGGTATCAAATAAAAGTGAAGAAAAACTAGACAGGATAGCTAAATCACAAGGAAGAATATGCAGGTATGCTATTTATGCTTCTCCCTCAAAGACTGATAGCCAAGTTACTTGGCTATCAGTCTTTGAGGGAGAAGCATACCTGCATATTCTAGCAACACAATCTTCAGTTATCTTCCTAATCTGTGTGTGTAGCAGTTTATATAACGTCTAATTAGAGGTTGGAGCTGACCAAACCACAACACTACTGCAGCCTAGGCTGCAGCAGAAGAGTTTAGTATGCGCGTTGTGCCAGACCCCCCCTTCCGCGTGCTGGTGATGCAATACATCCAGCAGGGGCGGATCTAGGATTAAAAAAAAAAGGGGGTTCTTTTATCTATCTGCGCGTAAGCGCGGAAAATTTTTGAAAAACCACGCCCACTTCCCAAGCCACACCCACTTTTAATTACTTTTTAATGAGCCTGATAATAATATGAATAGGTAACTATCTAATGATGGATGATAATGCTTGACTGATGAACTGACAAAAAATATTCATGATAACAGCGCTGAAGGAATCAGAGCATGTTGAATGAGGTGGAAATGATGAAGCATGTTATTAAGTGAATGGAGTGGAGAAAGTCAGTTTAAAAAGTATCATGCATACAAAAATACAATACATACAAAAATACAATACATACATACATACTTGGGAATTAAAAAGTATCATGCATAACAACAATACATACATGAAGGGAAAAAAATTTATGCTAAAAAAAGGCCATGTAGGGTTAGTCTACATATATAGCAGTTTCTGTGAACAAACATCAATATTATTCTGCCTTCAATAACAATCCCTACATCACTGCCTTCCATCCTAGCTTTCTCTGAGTCATCCTGACAGACCTTGGATCTTCTTAGGTAAGAATCACTGAATCAACCGTGCTAGACCTTCGAAAAAAACTGGTAACTGAATAGAAATGTGAGAACTGACAACCGAACTTCGATGAGCTTTTAATAGAATAATTCTTATGCGCATGCGTTGAGGGGAAAAAGGGGGGTTCGAACGAACTACGTCGAACCATACTAGATCCATCCGCCACTGTCCAGTGCTGCAGAGTGGCCGGGGATGGTTCGCCCACCACCATAAGATCTTTGCTTGCTAGCTAGCTATAGTCTGTTGCCAGCTCTGCCTCGTACATTCTTGTTGCAGCAGTGGAATTGGATCCGGTAGACTGAAGAAGAAGCCAAGATAAGGAATGGCAACTGGGTACACGCTATCAACTCTTGAAATTCATGATCCACAGGCAGCTGGAAAGTGGAGAAAATTCAAGCTAGCATAGAAAAACTATTCTCTGGCAACTGGACTGTCAGCTAAACCTGAGGAAGTGCAGATTGCGACCCTGCTTACTGTCATAGGTGAAGAAGCTTGAGAGGTCTTCTCCACATTTTCTGATAGGGCCAATGAAAGAGATCAAGCCAAAATTGAACCCGTGTTACAGAAATATAAAGAATACTGCGAGCCATACAGGAATGTTCCTTTTGAAAGATATCGTTTTAGCTAAGGCCATAGCTACCAATACGATTTTATGTTGCTCGGGCCCTACCGACCCACTAAAATCAAGATTGCATTCAATAGTGATACTCTAGATAAAAGCACACCTAATTTCTGCATTGCAATATAGGCCTGAAAGTACTATGATGATTACTGTGGAAAATTTCTTACTAACTCACAATAAGTCAGTACTGAGCTTTCGGCCGAACTTTAGCATGTCAATAATGGAGAAAAGTGTGTTTATGCGTTTATGACAGTTCCTCCATCACATTCTGTCCATCAGTCTTGACACGTCTAAACTTTCCTAGTTATTATCATTATCATTTTCAAACCAACCTACCTACCCATCAGTCAGCATATTTTCGCCTGAGCAACATAAAATCTAATTATTGGTATGGCCTAATCGCCGTATGCAAGAGGCAGGTGAAACAAAACATGATCAGTACATAGGCGGAGGAAGATGATTTACTGACAAGGTTATCTGTAATGTGCGGCCAGAGGCTGCGCCGCTGTAAGGGGGAGAATGCGGGAGGCCTCCCACGCAAAGCGCAAAGCTTTGGGTACTATTGAATACTGGATGCCCATTTCAGACTACAAAAAGCCAAACAACAATTTTAATATCAATAAGGGAAAAAACATTTCCATGAAATGAAAAAAAAATGTAGGGATGACCATTGATTACTCAAAAAAGTAAAGAAACAAGGGTAGGGAGTGGAAATGGGATCAATCTTTTTGTACTGTATATCCAGCCAGCAATCCCTACATATAGCTATGTTGTGGATATACAGAACAAAGATTGATCCCCTACCTTTGCTTCCTTACTTTTTTGAGCAATGGTCCCTGCATTTTTTTCATTTCACGGAAATGTTTTTCCCTTACTTGCTCCTGATCTTTTTTTTTCTCTCTCTCTTTATGCACACTAATATGTCACACCTGTATTTTATATGGGGGCAATGCCCCCATTCCTGCAAAAGAACGGGGGCAAATGCCCCCACTGCCCCCATGGTTCCTCTGCCTATGCAGTATCATACAGCACTGCTTAAACTGGTGTGATGATCACACCTGATGAAATTTTGAGGGCCATAGCTTGTATTTGGGGTATGAGATTCCAAGTTTCAGGAACGACTACTCTGTGAAGCGAAACTCATACTTGCTAAGACTGATGAAATCTGTCATGCTGCAGAGAGCATGTTCACTCAAATGAAGGTGGTTGAGGATAGCTATGGAGGAATAGTGAATGCTGTAATGAGCAAACACCAAGGATCGGGAACAGAAGGAAAGTGCATTCGGGAATGCTGGAACTGTGGTCACAAGCACGAGTATCACAAAAGGAACTTTGCCCTGCATATGGGAAAACTTGCATGATATGTCACAAGCTGAACCACTTTGCAGTGAAGTGCTGAGGGGGAGGGTGCATTCATTAAAAGCTGTTGATGACATTGAGGATAACAGAGATATTCCAGGTATCTGATACTAGTCTCAACTTGTCACATTGGAGCTAGAGTTAGGCAATTATATGTGTTCCCAAGCAGACACAGGAGCCCAGTGTAATGTGGTACCATTGGGACTCTACAAGAAGGCTACAAATGACCACCAGTTATAGCCAAAGTGACCCCTACCAAGTCAAGGATTACATCTTATGGAGGCACAACACTTGCTGTAGTAAGGACTGTCCTCCTCTGGGTGCGGCAAGGTAAACTCCGGTCTGCAAACTAGTCAATTGCAATGATATCAGGCCATGCACTTTTGGGAAGGAAAGCATGCCTTGGTTTGAAAATCGTGGCTTATCTAGACGATGACAAATTGAACGGACCTAATCATGGGAACACTGCTGTTTACACACTGGATCGATATCTACAGAACAGCTCATTAAAAAGTATCCCAAGGTGTTTACTGAAGGAGTTAGATTACTAAAATGGAGCTACCACATCCGGCTTGATCTTGGAAACCCTTGACAAACAAGGCATTATTACACCAGTGACAAAATCTACCTGTGGTAGTTTCCAAGAAAGATGGGATGCTACGCATTTGTCTCGATCCCAAAGACTAACAAACCCATTCAGAGAGAACATCATCCCTTGCCAACCATTGAAGATATCGCAACATGACTGCATGGAGCAGAGGTATTTTCCATCCTGGATGTCAACAAAGGGTTCTGGCATGTTGCTCTGGATGAGCCATCATCATTCCTTTTGTTGGTATTGCTGGAAATGAGTGCCATTTGGAATCAACTCAGCACCAGAAGTATTCCAGCAATGAATGCACGAACTGATTGAGGGACTACAGGGAATTGAGGTGATTGTTGATGATTTTGTGGCAGTAGGGTGTGGAGATACCCAGGAGGAAGCTGTTCACAGCCATGGAAGCATTCCTACAGTGCGAGATATCAGATTGAATGCTGAAAAGGTATGACAAAAGTGCCATTTATTGGGCATATAGCAACACAAGATGGCTGATCCAGACAGAGTGAGAGCTATCAATGAGATGCCTCACCCAACAGATGTGACAGCAGTACAGCAGCTGCTGGGTCACACTCAGTACTTCAGCAAGTTCCTACCACACCTCTCTGACCTGACAAAGCCTTTGAGAGAACTTACACAAAAGGATACGGTGTGGGTCTGGGATCAACAAGCACTTGACACTTTGAAGAAGGCAGTCACTATCACCAGTGCTGAAGGAAGAGGTCACAATCCAGTGTGAGGCATGCAGAATGGGCAGCCAGTAGCATATGCATCTTGAGCTTTAACATCTGCCCAAACCCGATACGCTCAGGCCATTGTGTTTGCCTGTGACTGTTTTGAAATGCACATTTATGGGAGAAAGGAAGTACATATAGAAACTGACCATCAGCCATTGGAGCTAATCGTACAGAAGCCACTGAACAGTGCACCCCAAAGGTTACAGCAAATGCTTCTCAAATTGCAGAAATTCAGCCTTACTGTGAAATACAAGAAAGGTAATATATGTTCCTGGCAGACACACTGAGCCATGCATATCTACCAGAAGTTCACATGTGCAAGGTATCAAAATCTCTAGAGAATATTGACCAAACGATGTCACTGGAAATCTCAGAAGAATGAAAAACGACCCTGGTGTTATAAGAGCTTCGCAAAATCATTCAGCAAGGTTGGCCAAAGACCAAGTCAGAGGCACCTGAGAGTGTACATGCTTATTATGATGTTCGTGATGAGCAAGATGAGCTGGTGTTCAAAGGGCCACGTTGGTGACCACATGTAACCAAAGGGAGTAATTAAGAGATATACTTCAGAGTAGTAAGCATTTTTGGCTTCGCACTTTATATGGAAGGGGGCACATCCCCCTCCCCCTCGCTGTGGCCTATGTCCACACGATCGGTGAGCTTCCCCCCAAGGTGAAATTCCAACCCTGTCGTTGGTTCCCAGCCCTTCTGATGGTGTGTTGTGCCAGTCTAGGAGAGCCAGATACTCTGACTCCCTGGATCCTTGGCACTTCTTGAAGAGCCTTTTCACCATCTTCACAGCATTTTCTACCTTGCCATTGGACTGTGGATAGTGCGGTGATGATTAAGACCCCATGACTGAGCAAAGGTAGTGAATTCAGCCGATGAAAACTGAGGACCATTGTCTGTGACAAATTCACCGTGCAAACATTATTTTCAGTGCCCCATGAGTAGTATGTTCTCCACTTCAATGAAGTTACTGAAGTAGTCACAAACCACAAGTAACCTTGTCCCTGTAGAGCACACAAATCTACCCCTATTTTGGACCATGGATGTAGCCCAAACTCATGTTGTTGGAGTGGCTCTCTACCAGGTGAGGTGCAGTGAACCATGCATATATCACACTTCCTGATGTATTCCTTCATCTCTGTTGACATACAGGGCCAAAACATTGTCTCCCTTGCTCTTTGGATAGCTACAACCCTCAACTCCAATATGTGTTGCATGTGCAGTGGCTACCATTTCCTTATGCATGGCAATTGGCACCACCAAAAGGGAGTAGCCTTGAAGTTGATTAGTTTATGGGGGAAAATTGAGGGTTTGGGGGGGGGGGGGGGAAGCTTCCCTCTGCACCCCCAGTAGATGAAACCCTGAACGATTCCTGGGACACCACTGCAAAATCCTATTACCAGTTTCTACGCAACTCCTACAACCTTGCTATTCCACAGAAGAGGACAATACAGCACTTGTGAGTCGTAAGCAGAAACAGAGTTGCTACTATGATCAACATACAAAGACCCTCCCACCAACTGTGGCTGGTGACACTCTCTGGATGTGCCTTCCTGGCCAAACCACATGGAGTGCTGGTTCATGTATTGACTCAGCAGGCCCAAGAAGTTATAAAGTCAAAGTGGGAGAGAGAATCTACAGATGCAACCGCCGCCAACTCATGGGTGAAGGAAGATGTCTTTGACTGGGGGGCACAACAAATGTGCAGCCAAAGGCTGAGTAGCTAGCTATGTGTTTTAGGGGAATGATTGGGGGAAATTATTCCAAAAATTTTTTTCCTTCTCTCATTAACTAATAATTCATGTGCTACTTTCGTTAAGTTGATGTTATCAGTTTTATCCTTATGAAGGTGTAATAAAAAGACACTGTGTTTGTTACAACATGCATGCCCCTGTGCCCCCAGTCCACAAAATGTGGGGGGCATGTGCCCCCAGTGCCCCCCTGTTTCCTTCGCCTATGCAACTCATTCGTGCAGACAAGCAATCACTCACAGAATACCCTTCTATGGAGTCTATACCACAGTCTACTCATAGAATGGAGTCTATACCACAGTCCACTCACAGAATACCCTTCTATGGAGTCTATACCACAGTCCACTCACAGAATACCCTTCCATGGAGTCTATACCACAGTCCACTCACAGAATACCCTTCTATGGAGTCTATACCACAGTCCACTCACAGAATACCCTTCTATGGAGTCTATACCACAGTCCACTCACAGAGTACCCTTGTCTATACCACAGTCCACTCACAGAATACCCTTCTATGAAGTCTATACCAGAGTCTGATGAACCAGAAGTGCCAAATCAGGATGTGGAAACTCCTAGTGAACCACTTATGGCACCACAGAGTCCAAGTCCTGTGCCTCTTCATATCATTCTGATCAAGTCTGACGATAGTTCTTCATTGCACAATCATGCACTTAATTTATTGTACTAAGGGGGATGTAATGAGTTGTATCATAGTGTCAACGTTACTATTATTATTGTCATTGCACACACCCCTTCATCTTTATATCATTCCCACCACCATATGATCTTTGATTGCTAGCTAGCTATAATCTGTTGCCAGTTCTGCCTCGCACATTCTTGTTACACTTGCCTTGTCACCGAACTTGTTGTGGTAGAAGCACCATTCAGCATTGGAGTTGGTGTCATTTGACTTTGCTGGGGCTGTAAACTTTCCTTTAGCTTGGCAGTGGGGTAAGTTGCCTTGTGGAGTGCAGAGCTACTGTTGTGGTCCATGGACAACCAGTTTGGGTCGGTAAAGTCAGCATCTGTCAGGTGGTGTCTGGCATCCAGTTTAAGAACTGCTGCTTGAACAGCATACAGGGTTGGTGTCCATCCAGCAGTGACAGCATCTCATCCATGAGGGCTCTTATCTCCCAGGTATCCATATTGAGGAGCTTGTTGGCCCACACTCAATGGGAGAGGCCAAAATCTTCAGGAGACATTGTTGTCTGTTGGGGGATTAGAGAGTAGACCTAGGAGACGGCTACAGCAGTGTCTTGGTCCAGAGCAGCTACAATGTAGGCATACTTGGCTTTGATGCCACATATAGTGAACTGAGTTCTGCTTGTTGGAGCCACACGTGGGGTTGGGCAGTCCAGAAAGTTGGCAGCTTTATATACACAGCATTTGTGTCAGTCATTGTGCTCCAAAAGGACATTTTGGAGGTCGGGTCACCACTGAAGTGACATCTTTACAGGGCAATGAACAGCATGAGCCCTTAAAATTAATGGTCAATTAACACTAGGCTAATTAATTACACATACACACAACAAAGGTCCCAAAGGTTCTAGAAAGTTCTGGTTAGGTAATCTGGTAGCTATGTACCGCCACATTGTAAGATAAGTGGTAGAGTCAGACTGATTGGTTCCAGCCAGGCAGCTGCATGTTATTGTAGGATACGAACTAGCAGCCTACTAGACCAACGATACACCTATAGGATCTACAGTCTACTTTGACAAAAGTATCAATCAAGCTTGACTATTATAATCATCTTCAGGTAGGAGTGCAATTATAAACTACAAGTGGGATTGCACTTGAACTGATGAGTGTAAAATGTATTATTATCATACCATAAATCGGGAAATTTTGGTTAGATTTAACACTTTCCCTCCCCCCACAATCAGTACAATAGGGTGGTTCGATGATACTGGCAGAAAAATCAATCCGATTCCATACCAACACGAAATTGTATATGTGGAAGGAGGTCGCTATTTGTTCATGTTTAGTCTAACAGCAGATCAGTTGATGCGAGAGTACCATTGTGAAGTAATGATTACTGGCCGAACAGAACCAGAGGTAGCTAGCCCCTACAAGATACATACTGAATGGAACACTTCCATCACCAAATGGGTTTTATTGAGTATAAGCAGCCTGGAGAAATAACAGCTACAGTAGGTGAATATGTTGAATGGGTATATGCTGCAAGTTTCCGTAATAATTCCATATTCCAAACTGTATCAGTGGAATGTGATATTCCAGATTATTCTTCTCTGATCTTTCTAACTGCTGATAAATTTGCGGCTACAGTAAACGTGCCTGCACCAATAGGAAGTAAAACAAGATACACCCTCAGATGTAGAGAACATCGTGGTGGATGTTGGGTTTCAGGTCCTGGGATTGCCCGCAGGTAGCCTTACTCGCTCAACAGAGCTATGTAGAACAGGGAGACTTGTACTATACAAAAATCTTTATTCTGACAATAGACTGGACACAACTGACAAAATCACAAGTTTAAGTATTAATGCATGATGTAATAATGTTCTAAATAAGTGTGTTCTTTAATGTTTGTCCGGTACAGGGTCGCATGGTGGGCTGGAGCCCAACATCCCCCCCCTCTTGGAGAAGGTGCTGTGGTCTGGCGAGGAGTCTTCCCATCCTCTGCTCAATGCATCAGCTGGCACATTGTCCTTGCCAGGGAGATAGTTGATGTGGAGATTGAACTGTTGTAACACTTGAATCCACCTCATAATCTTCTTATTGTCATTTGTCATTGAAGTGAGATGTGTTAACGGTCTGTGGTCAGTTTCTACCATAACCTTGCTGCCAAACAAGTAGATCTTGAAATGTTGACAGGCTTGCGTCAGGGCAAAAAGTTCAAGCTCGGTTGCTGAGTAGTGTTGCTGTGCTCTATTCAGTTTCTTACTATAAAAAGCAATGGTGACTCTTCCTCCATTCTTTTCTTGCTGAAGAACTGCTCCGATTCCGGACTGACAAGCGTCAGTTTGTAGGTAAAATGGTTGAGACATATCAGGAGCTGCTAGTAGTGGAGCTGTGAGTATGCTTTTCCTTGTAGCCTCAAAGTCAGAAGTCATCTGCTCTGTCCACTGAACTTTTCTTGGATGTTTAGTGCTAGTTTTCTCAGAGAGGGAAGCAGTCATGGAACTGAAGTGAGGTATGTGTTGCCTATAGTATCCAACAAGGCCTAGAAATCCTCTGAGTTGTTTCCTGGTTTCAGGCTTTGGGAAGTTGAGTATCGCTGTGACTTTAGCTTCTTGGGGTAGGATGTGACCAGATCCTATGGTGTGGCCCAAATAATCTAGTGTTGCCGAGGTAAACACACACTTTTCTAGCTTTAGAGACACTTTCTTCTGGATGCAAACTTTCAGTACTTGCTCCAGAGTTGAGATATGCTCTTCCCACATGTCATGGGCCAAGATAATGTCATCTATATATGCCACTGCCGAGATACCTTGTAACATCTGATCCATCTGCCTCTGAAAGCGAGCAGGTGCATTCTTTAGTCCAAATGGTAATCGAGTGTACTGAAATTTTCCTCTGTGGCAAACAAAGGCAGTTTTCTCTTTTGTCTCTGGGGTGAGGGGCACTTGGTGGTAACCTTTGGTAAGGTCTAAGGTAGTCAGAAACTGTTTTGCGCTGACTTGTGCCAGTAGGTCATCCACTCTTGGTAGGGGGTAGGTGTCTTGGAGAGTATGCTCATTCACCCATCTAAAATCCACACATAACCGTACTGATCCATCTTTCTTTGGGACAGGTATCACTGGGCTGGACCAGGGGCTGGTGGATGGCTGGATGATCCCAAGTTTCAATAGCTGGTCGATTTCTCTGTCAATGCTGGGTTTGAGATTCAAGGGAGGCCTGTAAGGCTTTCTCACAACTGGTTTCTTGTGTTCGGTCTGCAGGTCATAGGCTTGCAGGCTGGCTTCTTCCGGTTCACTATTGAAAGCTTCTTGTAGCTGGTGAGTTAACTGCATCACTTGCTGTTGGTACTTCTCTGGTTGAGAGTCAATTCCTCTGAGTTTGAGTGGGGTTGCTGGTGGTTGTGATGTAGCTGGTCTCTCCAGGGTTAGACCATCTTCTGCTTCACCATCTTCCATAGCCAAGACCACTGTGGCTATCTGTGCTGGTTCTTCTTCTTGATCTTTTGCTTGATATAGTTTCAAGGCATTCCTGTGGCGTTTCCAGGTTCTTCCATGTCCTAGATCCACTAGGTAGGTTAAGCTGCCTAACTTCTTCTTGATATGGTAGGGGCCATGCCAGGCGGCTGACAGACCTTTCTTCAGATTTGGCTCAAAACATAGGACGGGATCTCCTATCTTCAGTGGGGTCTCCTTAGCCTTGTGTCTTGCATCTTGATATCTTTTGCTGTCTTGTTTTGACTTCTGCTCTACTTCTTCTGCGGCTGACTTGGTAAGGCTCATAGTTACTGTCAAATCGTTAAGGTAGTCCAGTACCGGCTGTGGAATGTCTTCACTGTCCTGTTGTTCCACTGCTTCTCTCAGGCTGGCAGTAGGTGTGTACGGATGTCGACCAAACATTAACTGGTAGGGTGAGTGACCAGTAGTAGAATGCTGAGTAATTCTGATTGCATACAGCACTAAAGGGATGAGCTTGTCCCAGCTGGTGTTCTCGGCTCCTGCCTTTTTGAGGGCTTTCTTTATGGTACCATTGAGGCGTTCAATGAGTCCATTTGCTTCTGGGTGGTATGGTGCAGTTTTTATCTGATGTATGCCCATGGTCTTCATCACTAGGCTGGTGAATTTGGCAGTGAAATTGCCTCCGTTATCATGTACCAACAACTGTGGCACTCCATAAGTTGAGAAAATGTTGAGAAGGGCTTCTGCTGTAGATACTGCATCAATTTTTTTGAGGGGTACAGCTTCAGGCCATCTAGTAGCCAGGTCCACCATGGTGAGGAGGTATTTGTGTCCTCTTCTTGTGGTGCTCAATGGTCCCACCATGTCTATTGCCAGCTTAGTCCAAGGGGTATGGATCACGGGGATGGGTTGCAAGGGCTGGTAGTCTTTTCTGTGTGCGTTGTAGGTACAGCACATCTTGCAGGATTTGCAGTGAGCTGCAACATCCTTGCCAATTCCTTGCCAATAAAAGTGTTACTGGATATTGGACCTTTGTCTTTTTGGCACCAAAATGTCCAGAGCAGGCATGTCCTGCTTCTAAAATGTGTTGTCTTAGCTTGGTAGGCACAACGATCTTGCTTGGTTGTTCCAAAGGGCCAGGTTCCAGGTTTATGGCATAGAGGATGCCATTCTTCACTGTGAATTGCGTCTGACAGGGGTCTTCTGCTGCCTGGAATAACTGCTTCAGGCTGGGGTCTCTCTGCTGCTCGTCTATGAGCTGTGCTCTAGTGAAAGGAGCTGTCACCACTATCTTTGGCTTGGGTATCTGGCCAGGTCTATCCGCCGGCTCAGATCCTTGTGTTTCACTCTCTCTTCTGTCTGCTGGAGTAGGAGAGTCTGGATTCTCCTGTGTGTCCTCCTGCTGTTCCTGCTGTGTAGCTGTAGCTGGGTCAGGCATTACCACTGGGTCCTCAGCTGCTGGCTCTGGGGCAGGGTCAGGGATATCTGCATAAGCTGTGAGCTTAGGCTTGGCTCTGGCTGGGGTTACTGCTTTTTCCTGCTGAGCTCTCCTTCTTTGAGCTCTGGTCTGTACTGCTGCAATCTGGGCTGCAGTCAAGTTTTCTAAGTCCAATTCTTCTAAATTTGGAGGTGTTAATTGGTTTGGATGGGCTCTGTCTGCAGGGTGTAAATTGGGCTGCTGTGCAAGGGAACTTTGTTGCTCAGCTATTCTCTCCTGAGAGGGCTGTGGGTCCTGGGCTCTCTCCTCTACCACTTGGCTGGTAGGTTCTCCTGCCTCACCTGCCTCTCCTATTTGCTGCTGGTTGGGTTGGTCTGGATCATCTTGGATGGTAACGTTCCACTGGACCTTCTTTCCAGGGATGTGTCTGCCAATGATCACTGGGTGTGTCATGGCATGTCTGGGGGCCACTGCTGCTAGTAGCTGAAGTGGTTGTCCATTGATTTCTGCTTGGAACAAGGCTGTCTGAAGTGTCTCAGGCTTTGTGCTGGAGCCAAATCCTTTGGCTAGCACTGGAAGGCACTGCACATTATCTTCAGGTAGTAGGTCTCTTGCTATGACACTGATGTCAGCACCACTATCCATGAACATGGACACAGGCTTATTTCCAATCTTGCCAGGTCTAAGGACAGGACTTGGAGTCTTCTTATCAAAGAGTGATGGAATTTGGACCAAATTGATTTTCACACAGTCTCTTGCAATGTGGCCTATTTCACCACACTTAAAGCACACGAGTTGGAAGTGGTCTGGTGGCTTGGACAATGTTTTTGAAGAGATAGGGGGATTTCCCTGAGCTGCCGGTTGTTGTGTTTCTTTGTTGCCTTTGAAGTATTTGAAGGTGTTTGTTGACGATTGACGGTGTTGATTGTAGTCTTGTGCCTGTTGATAGGCATGTGACTTGTGACCTGGATGGTGGTTGTGAGCGTTAGGTTGCCACAGGTTGTGTTGATTGAAGTTCCTTTGATGTTTATCTCTGAAGTTTTCTTTTTCTCTGGGTCTGTCTCTGGAAATGTCCACTGGCTTCTTGTAGACATTTGTTGAATGCTTAGATTCATCCCAATGGTGGGCTTGAAAGTGTGCTGAGGCTAGTTCTGCTGCCTTGCTTGCATCCTTAGGCTTGTGGTCCCTGACATGCTGCTGAGTTTTGAAGGGCATGAGCTGAATCAGCTTTTCTGTCAGCAGGGCCTCAAAGAGGTCATCAGGGCATCTATTGAGCTTTTTTCTCAGAATGTTCTCTGCTTCCTGCCAACTTTCTTGGCCAGGCTTGTCCCATTCCCACCAGCTCTTGGTTGGGTGCTGGGATTCTTGCTTCACTATTGTGAGCAACTTTTTCTTGAGGGCATTATAATCACATTTAGCTTCTGGGGTCATGCTATTGGCAACTTGCTTGCACTGCTGGTTAAGGAGAGGCAGCAAAGTGTGGGCCCAGGAATTTTTGCGGAGTCCTCTGGCTGCCTGTGTTTCTTCAAAAACCTGCAAATAGTCTATTATATCTTCTCTATGCTTCATGGGTGTGCACTGTGGCACAGCATCCATGGCTGTCCTGGTTGTTTGGTTTTGTTGCAAGGCTTGTATCAGGCTAGTAATATTATTCTCACTTGCTTGCCTTTGGAGGGCAAGTTCCTTGACCAGGATTGAGAGAGGATCAGTTGCTGGATTCCCCGGCAGAACTGGTCTTGGCTCTTCTTTATCCATGATTCTTGGTGGAGTTTCTTCTCTAGTATCTCTGTAGTCTGATGGATGAGGGGTCTCTGCTAATAATGGTGGAGGCTCGTTGGTAAAGGTAGCTCCCATTTCTCTGCCCTCGGGCCAGGGTGTTGCAACAAACTGGAAGGGTACTGATGGAGTAGCTTGACTGTCACGCAGGTCCTGCATGTAGCGGTTGAGCTCCGCTGAAGTAGGGTTTCTGTTTGCTGGGGTGCCGCTGTCCCGCCTTGAAGATGACATCTTCAGTAGTGGATATCTTGGAGATGATTCTTGCTGGATTGACTTAGCTAGCTGTGCCAACGTTTGCTGGACTTCTGGGGTTTTCTGCTCTGTTTGGTTCTGTGTAGCTGTAAAAACAGCTGGGTGAAATCTTTCTCTTGCTGGCCTTCAACTGCCTGGGTAGCTTTTATAACCGCTGCCACCAATTTGTTGGGTTTCAGGTCCTGGGATTGCCCGCAGGTAGCCTTACTCGCTCAACAGAGCTATGTAGAACAGGGAGACTTGTACTATACAAAAATCTTTATTCTGACAATAGACTGGACACAACTGACAAAATCACAAGTTTAAGTATTAATGCATGATGTAATAATGTTCTAAATAAGTGTGTTCTTTAATGTTTGTCCGGTACAGGGTCGCATGGTGGGCTGGAGCCCAACAGTGGAGATCTATCAGTAATAAGAAATGGAACACTCTTAATATATGGTAAGCATAAGAATTGATGTAAATTTGTGCATCATAAAATCACATGTAGAACCGGCAAATATTATATCTCCTACTGATGCCTATGTGGATGATCGGGAACGATTTGTGGGTCAGAGGGTCAACTATACAAGTGCTGTGCGGGGTATCCCTACCCCCACAGTGACCTGGTACTACAATGGAGGTGCACTGCCTGTAGGAGCCAATGTGATGGGTGCATTCAAGAATCGGTTGACCATCTCAGACCCCCAAGTAGCTCATTCTGGGATATACCAGTGCTTTGTCAGTAATGATTATGGAGTAGATTCAAGGGCATGGATCTTGGAAGTCAGGTTGCCATGTGAGGAAGCAGCTAGCTAGCTAGCTACTCAATCTTATAGCTCCATGCTTACACATGTACTATATCCTTTAGTCTCACATGCATGTATAATTCAACCATTATAAAGCATCAATGCATGTTGCCTAATTTAATTCCAGCATCGAGCTTATGGTTCTACAGTTGAATGACACTATAGTAGATTCTTGATTGAGGTATAGCTAGCTATTGGTAGATTTCCACTTGATGTTTATTTAATTGATGCTGTTCCATGTAGTTATTACTGTCCTGCCACTCAACCAATCCAACCCTTCAACTACTAATGACTTACTAGTGGGCACACTCATCATTCGCCCCTTTGGCACAATCAACCAGATGATCATAGCTACATTGGACTCTGACCCCTGCCCTTTCATTCAGTGGTCTCTCAATGGAACTAGCATAGTGAATGACACGATTTTCTCCGTCTCAAACCCATGTGCTGACTCTAGTGCACAACATCCTTTCAATTTCACACTTACTATTGCAAACCTCACTTATGCCACCTCTGGAAACTACTCTGCCACATTCAGTCACTTAGCTGGCTCCGTTACTCTCCCACTTCTCTATGTTACTGTTCCAGGTAAGTAAAATATCCATGATACAGTAGATATTGAAGAACAACACCCCAGGTATGTAGTAATGTTAAAGGCTGTAACAAATTTAAAGTCCATGCCTCTGATTAAAGGTGAGATATCCTTCACTGCATACAAGATGTAAAATAGGCTTTCTGAGCTGATAGATGGCCAATCTAGTATGCTGTAGGTAGCGGCCTAAAAGTCTTTGATAAACTTACTGGAGTATGTACGTATGAGCTATACAGCATGCCTAATGGCTAGGGATAGCTGGATTGACAGCTTGTATGCTTAGTTTGACAACAAGTAGGTATGATGCCTTATACTGTATAGCTCACACATGCTCTAGTAAGTCTATCTGAGAATTTTAGCCCCATGATAAGCTGGCCATTAGCTCTGAGATCTTGTTTCTATCTCACCTTTGGTTATAGGCATAAACTTCAAATTTTGGTACTCTAAGATAAAGTTTGGATGGAATACTAGGGGCTGATCCAGGGGAGGTGGATGGGGTGGCTAGCCACCCCCCCTTACTAATCACACCCACTTTTCAATTAATAACTCAGTTTATTTTGCCTGTTTGCCAATAGTAATTAAGCTCTAAACAGCAAACAGGTAGCTGGAGTTTGATAGCTAGCCACAGCTGCAAGTCATACATCCAAAAAGTGTGTGGTTAGGCAAAAGTGGGCATGGTCATGCAAACATTTTCCTGTGGACCGCACAGATAGGTTCCATATAGCTAAATTGTCTCAGTAAATAGCCACCCCCCACTCCAAATCCTGGATCAGCCCCTGAATACAATAGGGATTATAAAATGAGTTCCCACTATGACAGCACCCCAAACAGGATGTAAACAAGGCTAGGGGAGATTGAGCTGTGAAACACATAAGTATTGAAGTTTCTATAGCTATGGGCTTGACTAACTATAAATCTTAACGCTCTAGCAAGCAACATCAGAGACTGCAGTAAGCTTAGCCAGGCTGGTGAAGATAGAAACAAGCAAGGCACCAGAGACTGTGTACTTACTGAGTAGGGATAGGAAACGCGCGCAATTAATTGCAGCGAGCGAGCTGACTCTCAGGTCATGACTCATTGAAATTGTAAATATATATATCTAGGTCTACACTCCAAAATGCCCCAGGCGTACGTACGTGTCGTGCAATAGTAGCGCCCCTGCGCGTGCATTTATGCGCATGCTCCAGTTGTAATTGCTTGATTGATTTCTACATCGCTTTGTTTATAGCATGGTGGATAGTAGGGCTAGGCTTATCTAAGTGGATTGTAGGCACTAGACATATCTAAGTGCTTTGTGGTAAGTACTTAGCTTTCTATGCATGCAATGCCTGCCACTTAGCTACATAACACAACGGCAAAGCAAATGAACTATCAGCTCAACATTTCTACAGCCTTTTGGGCAGCAGGCACAAGAGGCTTATCTAAGCGGCTTGTAGGCACTAGGCTTATCTAAGTGCTTTGAGGTAAGCATGTATGCAGCTGCCTGCCACCACTTACATGACTCTAGCAATATCAAGCACTGAAGCCTATCAGCTACTTTAATTGCTCACTATCAAATGCTGCACATTGCTACAGATACTCAACAGCAATCGTTGAAGAATGTACTTGCTTGCTCGCTCGCTGTCAACTGAATGTTGAACATTGCCCTAGTTGATTTTAATTTTGATCATCCGCGTTATGCTCACGTGATAATCAGAGAGTGCGGTAGCACTCTCTATGGGGTGTGTATAAACTTCGGACCGGACCGGACCAACGGACCGTGACCGATCTGCGTGCGCGGAGCGAGGCGGACCATGATTTGCCCGCTGCTGTTCTTTTTTGCCAGCTAAAGGATGGAAGCAATGAAGAACTAAAGTTTACTGATGTTTTGAAGTATTTTAAGCAAAATACAAATCTTAACCCCACCTATCCTCCTAGGAATGCAAACCTCCTAGGAATGCAAATGGTCAAGAAGTAAATCTTTACTTAATCCAGTTTTTTTGAAGTGAGCTTGCTTAACTTCTTTTCATACCACCATACTTATTCTGTAGATGACGATAGTTATCACTTGTACCAGAATGGGACCAAATTGATTCCTAGCGGTGATCTAAAATTTATTTTCCAATCGTTTTTCCCTCACGAAGAGATCTGAGATTTAGCTAAGCATCATGCCACATTTCCTTTTGGATTCTACCAAGTTTTAACTACATAGGAGATGAAAGTGTTGCTATAAACTTTCCTCATGGACATTCCAAGTCTGAAAACTGCATATTTCATCAGCTAATGTCCCTCTGTTCTGCTTCTGTTCCTCTAATGTGTATAAGAATTCTATTTTGTCCTTTATCAAAGATTTGTCCTCTTTTGGAGTCTCCTTTATTGAGGTTCCAAGATAGTTTGCTTTTGCCTTTCACTCATACAATGTCCATGCATACATACGTAGGTCAATGTTCTCAAATACAAAAAGAGTACCAATCAACAGAGGTGCACACTGGTGTCTAGCTATTGTAGACACTATACTATGCAGGAATTGCGTTACTATGACTCCGAATACATCAGATACTTGGAAACAATCAGGTATAGCTAAACATATACGTTATTATTACAACATTGAGTTTCATTGTCTGCTTTTCTGATTCAGAAATTACCTAAGCAAGGCAAATCCCAATGTAGACTTCTCCAGAAGATGCTATGCCCAAAAGTATTAAGAATTTATTCAAGTTATTTATTATATTTTTGTTATTAGGATAATACCTATATGCAAACAAATGGTTATGACTGTGGTGTATTCACATGCATGGTAAAAATACTTCAATTAATATCAATATAAAACTAGCTAATTTTTTTTGTATAGTATGCAAGATATCAAGTGTTTTATCGGCCTTTTTCTTTCAGTCAGGTCAGATATACCATAATGTTGTGTTTTTTTGTTTTTTAGTTATTCCTTCCCTGCAGGATCTAGGAACACATAAAGAATATCAGAAAAATAATGATTTTAGAGTTAAAAGAACAATCATTAATTGACTAACTAAAATAGCCTATAGTCAATGTTCTAGAAAAATTAATAGTGAACCAGATGCAAGTGGTCTATCAGACTAGCTAGCTACCAATATTTAGACCAATATAACAGTTTAGCTAGCTAGCTATCTAACTGGGCTTCTAGGCATGAGGTATGAATTATCATTTGCTCAGGTAGCTACATTCTTCAGCGCAGCGCAATGGTCCGTCTTGCTCCGCGCACGCAGATCGTACACGGTCCGTGGGTCTGGTCCGGTCCGAAGTTTATACACGCCCCTCTCTATGTAGGGATGACTCGGACGGCCGTGCGCGCCGCCTATAGACTAATACTAAAGTGAAATTCTAGTTCCCCCACTTAGACCTAACAAAAGCTCCAGCCTACTAGAGCCTACTACAATGTGCAGACCAAGTTTCAGGACCAGGGAGCTTACCGTTTCAGAAATACGGCAAGCAGGTAAATCGCTATATTCTTCTTCTTCTCTATTATTATTATTCTTCTTCTTATATAACCATCAGTCCATATCTCTCGAACCACTCAAGCTACAGCCATAATTTCTGGACAAATCCACTCCAAATTCTACGAACTACGATCTTTTCTACTCGTTGATCCTCGAAAGAGTCGATGAAAAAGGAGACACTACGGAGCACAGCACTCGACTAATTCAATTAGGAAGCCATCTTTTCTATGATACGCATGCGCATGTATTTGAATATCCAATTATTCGAAATCATAATTATTACTCAGCTGTCTCTAGCTAGCTAGCTAGCTAGCTCTAGCTCTGGATAATGATGATAGACTACTGTATCGATTCGGGGATTTAGATACACCACGGTAGATTCTATTTCAGCATCTTCGACCTCCAAGTATGGCTCACCTTGACTCGATAATGATTGGGCTGGTATGCTATTGGAGAACTATTGGAGAACTTCTTTCATCTGTCCCTGCATACACATAGAAGAGATGTAGGGATGACCACTGCTCAAAAAAGTAAAGAAACAAGAAGGATGAAATGGGATCAATCTTTGTTCTGTACATCCAGCCAACATTCCCTACATATACGTCGGGTAGCTTCAGATTATAATGTAATAATGTATGTATATGTGGGGATTGTTGGCTGGATGTACAGAACAAAGATTGATCCCATTTCATCCTTCTTGTTTCCTTACTTTTTTGAGCAGTGGTCATCCCTACATCTTTTTCATTTCAAGAAATGCTTTTTCCCTTATAATGAAATTGGAGCCATAGAATTATGCTCACAAAAATTTAATAATGAATAAGGTCAAGAAAGTAATTTCTTCCATTCTTAAAAGCCCAGAGTGTAAAGATCTGTTTTATCAAGATAGATCAAAAGCAGCTGGCTCAGTATGCACGTGCATGAATTAGAAAATCAATGATGTAATGATATAAAGATTATGATGCGTGATGGGATAATGATAATAATTATAATAATAAGATGTAATAATTAGTAGTTATGAATATTCATTGTTACACAGAGTACCTTCTGGATACACCAAGGAACCAGAATTGAGAAAATATTTCCTGTAAAAAAATGCTTCCATTCTATAGTATTTAGTGATTTGGAAAAGCTGTGGGACAATCTTTATTGAAGTTTAGGAAAGCAGCTCACAGTAGATAGAATGCTGAAACAGTTCACAAACCAAAAGTTGTGTTGTCCAGAAACTGTTTGACAGTAGGATTATCATTCCATCCACCACAAGCACATTGTTTGCCAAAGAATTCTTCCACCAGGTCTTGACACTAAACAAGTATTTCACCCCAGGTTGTACTTAGCCATATCTACAAAGGAGTTCACTGCAACAAAAAAATATCTAAAATAAGGGGTGCGTGCATGCTCCTATATGAAGTGCACACATTACATCTCTTTCCAGTGGTCAGGATAACTTCGCACAAAGTGGTTCTAACTGTAGCGGGGAGTGCCTGTCATGCAATACACATTATTACATACTGCATAGGTTTTAAATGCAGGATACTTGTATGGTGTCTTACCTTGGTATTATCTAGATATGCCACTACTCTACCATCTGACGAGACAACATTCTTCTCTTTACATTTAGCAATCATATCTATAAACTTCCTATCTTCATTACCACAGCATAATGTTGAACTGTCAAGAATTTCCGATAATGATGAACTGTATCAAGTGCTCTGCAACAGTGAGGTTGAATTTTCTGTCCATGCACATGAACAGTCCAAGAGCTATCACTTTTGATGAAAAGGCAGTATTTCATCATAGTACATTCAGCAGACATTTTACAAAAAGTAATGCATTCATTTGTGAGTGGTGAGACATCTTTCCATTCTGAACTAATGCTGTTTTATGGAAGCCAATTCACCTATACACAGGAGTTGACATTATTTCAGGTACCTTGACCATAGAGTACCACTTACTCTCTGCTTATAATCTCCATTACCCTTCTTTGGTGGGTGCCCTTTGGGCCTGATGATATACTCTGCTTTCTTTCTTTCTTTGTTTTTTTCAACCTTGAGGCGCAATTTTCGTTTCCCCATTACTTGCTTCTGTTTATGATTCCTTATATTTATGGCATGTAGTAACCATTACTATATATAATGATAAGAAATGGAAATTGAAGAAACTTATAGGCCTTGAGAAAGAATCCCGCAAACTCTACTAGAATGTCACTATGAAAAAACACTAAAACCAGCAATGAACATAATATAATACCTATCATTCTAAATGGGATAATGGCATGTAGTTGTGTAGAAACTGCCTGTTGAGAATACCTATACTATTGTAATATCATCCAAAAAATTCCTGCAAAGTATTATCCTCAGCATTAAGAATTTGCATGCACAGTTGCATGGTACGTGCAGAACCTCAAGGCAGACTATGACAACTGACACTTATTAGAATTTAAAACCTTTTTACATTAATAATCCTCCAGTTATCAATTTCGGACGAGACAGCTCAGACCACCGAAAATTTCCCTACTCGCATAAATTCTCGTTACTATGCAGGTACCGTAACGAGCTAATTCCATCGCTGTGACGTCATTGTCTGCAAAATTTTTGCGCATTTCCTATCCCTACTCATGTATGTACAGTATCTATGCTTAAGGTAACATTTATGAATGGGTACAAAAGTTAGCGATTTTTTGGTTTTCATCTGTTAGAGCGGCACCTAGAGGCTGATCTTTTGCTGTTAGTTTTAACTAAAGCGCTACTTCACAAATCAGTGATATCGATAGCATTCGGCTAATCTTTCAGTTGTTACTAAAAGCCGGGACGGGACGGGATAAGTGCGGGATGTCCCGTCCCGCCTACTAAAATCCGGGACAAGCGCGGGATATTCTGTCCCGTTCCGCCTACTAAAATCCGGGACAAGCGCGGGATGTTCTGTCCCGTCCCGCCTACTAAAATCCTAGGATGTTCTGTCCTTCCCGCCTACTAAAATCCGGGATCTGCATGCACCTAGCTAGTACCTGACAGACCAGACTTTCAAAAGACATGGCTAGCTAGTTCATTGATGTTGGTGATAATAATGAAAAAGTGATCATGAAAAATTGATAATGTCTCTCAATTTCTTGGAGTCTTAGCAGTTTCCAATGTTGTACCTATTTGTTCCCTCTCGTATCAAGAGAATCATAGCTTGCAAAAAATATTTTTCAATCATTAGCCATAGCTATAGCTACCATAAAGTAGCTATAGCTAGTGGCTAAACCAACAGGAATTATAAATACAGTGAAACCTCCGAACAACAGCCAAGTTCATGACAGGTGTTTTGATCTTTCAAGTAGAGAGGTTGACCCTTTTCGGAGGTTTTATAATAATATAGGTCATTTATTTTCGTTCCATTCAGTTTGGCTGCATGTTGTAGAGAGTTTGGCTGCTTTTCAGAGCCCTCTTGTTTGGACTGTATATCTGTTCTTTACTTAGCTACACCCTATCCCCCTAGCTATTATAGCCTATATCTAGCCCACTGACCAATCCTACTGGTGATATTAGTTTTTTACCTCTGGCCATGTGGCTATGTGCAATGAATAGCTAACATGATTTCTTTTGCTGTACACACAGTCTCTGAATGTATACATCTCCACCTCAAACTCTTGTATCAAACTTAAATGATCGATGTTAGCTTAGATATAATTGTATCGTATGCATGTCCAAAGGCCATTGGGAAGAAAATAATGCATGATTTCTACTTGAAGTATTGACACTGAAACTGCTGCCAAGTTTACCAGATAGCTGGCTACTATAATATATTTCTCCATCTCTCCTGTCAATATGCAAGCACAGTAACTTAATGACATATAGAGCTCAGCATGCAGGAAGCTATTCAATTAAATTGGACTCACCTCATTAGATTTAAGGGAAAACATGAATATGCTTTAGCTACAGTGACAAGAGATTGATTGTTGTAAACCTGTTTGGTTATGCCGGCAAAATACTATCTGGATGACCCATCTCTAATAGGAGACTTTATACACAATCTACCCACCTATGCCTATGTTGAAAGTTCCTATAATGTATAGGAGTAGTACTTGATTAATTTGGCTGTTGCTAATTAGCTAATTCTACAATTAGAGTAGCTAATTTAAAACAGCATTCCATATTCTATTCCATATTTTTCACCCGGTTTTGTGTATGAGACTAACTTCCTATAGCAATGAAAGTTTCATAAGCCTACTTTAATAGCTAATCTTGTACAGATACACTTGCCCACCCTGCAGTAATAAATTTATCTGGACTGATGCTAAGAGCCTGTGTTTTACAAGTAGCACACTTTCCACTTCTCTTTAACTGCGCTCATGCGGTATGCGCGGGATAAGTGCGTCGCATGACGGGACGGAGCATCCCGCCGACCAGATCCCGGATTTTAGTAGGTGGGACGGGACGGGACATCTTGCTTATCCCGTCCCGTCCCAGATTTTAGTAACAACCAATCTTTCTACGCCATTTTCAAGCGCACGTCGGTAGGGGGCGGAGCGTATGGGCGGGGCCACGTATCAGAGAGAGTGCGCTAGCACTCTCTAAGTAGGGATGGCGGGTCAAAGGTCATAAGACTGTATAAACTAAAAACTCTTCTTCTCTTCTACCCTTACTCTACAGGTTCTCAGAAGGCTGCAGTGAGTTATTATATCTACAAAGAAGAGAGGAGAATGTTCAAAAACTAAAAATTCATTCGCTAACATAAGAAAAGAAAAAAACGAGTTCTAAAATTGACTTTTGTTCTTTTTCTTTATAATAATAATGTATAAGATCGACGTACCGACTTACTGGCTATAGTCATCAAAATTCTGCTTTGGCCATCTGTTAGAGCGGCATCTAGAGGCTGATCTTTTGCTATTAGTTTTGACTAAAGCGCTACTTCACAAATCAGTGATATCGATGGCATCATAGACTATAGAGGTTCCAGAATGGACTGGAAATGATTAATTACATCCGCCTTGCGGTGTTCCGTATATTTATGGTAATACTTACCGGATATTGTATTCTGGGCGGCTGTTTCCATCAATTAATTAACTGTCTAGTGAATTTCTACAACCAAATATGTACCCCAAATGGATAAAAACAATACCATGCAACACTGCAAACTTTATATGAACTGCTTATATTACAGTATGAGCTGGATAGGTTAAACTTGGTCCTAGAAAATTACGCAAAGCAGGTATACTATTTGACAAAGAAAGGTGTAGTAGTTAGTAACAATGTAGTAGAAAGTTGATATGTATCTTTTAAAACAATTTACTAACATGTACTTCAAGTCCTCAACCACATTAACTATGGATGATAGAACTACTTCAGGAGATAAAATTACACAAAGTATTTATATGCAATTTTAACTGCTAGAGCACACTTTAACTCGAGTTTTGCTCTGACAATAATCCCAGGGTCTTGGCATATTGTAGTATAGTCTCCCTGGCAGAGTTCAGCCTCTTCATAGCCACTTACAAGCTTGTACGGTTAACCACTAAAGTGATCTTTCCTGTTCATGGAGATACAGCTGCAGCGCAATAGGCGCAACACGGATATCACACGACCGGAAGTGCTTGTTAATATTAATTTAATAGGCGTTTCCAGTCCATGTAGGAACCTATATAGTCTATGATGGCATGCACTCGGCTAATCTACGCCATTTTGAAGCGCACGTCGGTAGGGGCGCGGAGCGTGTGGGCGGGGTCACGTATAAGTGCAACAGTACAGCCTAATCAGTTCAACAGCAAGTTTAGCTAAGCTAGGTCTTCAGTTTAATCGTTTAGCTAGCTATCTGATGATCTTCCTGACACTCCTTGCTGCATTGCAGTACAGATGCTTGTCCATTGCTAGCTGCGCCTACCTCCTCTTCACTGTGGCTTCTCTTCTCTACTGCTTCGGTTCATTTTCACGCGCGAGCTAGAAAAAGTAGCAATACGTCATCATGTCACATGATTTATTGAACATCACATGACTACTTTGATCTGATTGGCTCCGCCAAGATTCTGGTGGAGTTCACAAAAATCTGGCCAGTCTGACCAGACGTATTTTTCTTCCTTTCCACCTCCCCCTTTTCGCGTGTGAAAAATACGGCTGGCTTGCGAGACTACATTTAGCTAGCTATATATTCTTATCTGATGATCTTCCTGACACTCCTTGCTGCATTGCAGTACAGATGCTCATCCTATAGAGCCAGTACTTGGCTGTATGTATAGTCAGCTCACTTTACCATGCCATGCACATGTCATTTACATTGCTGTTGCTGTAAAGTTTTATATTAAATAATAGACAAACTTAAATAGCTAAATAAATTCTTCCAGAGACTGTGTATGTGCCTACAAAAGAAAAAAAAGATAGGTTTATGTAGAGCTGGCTTTGTACTGTAGCCTCATGTCAAATAATAATCACTGCATACTCTCAGTTGAAGTGATGATCAATACTGCCACCCTCAATTCTTTACTTGCTTTCAACTTCAAGCATAAAAAAAGGATAGAAACAAGTGAGCGCAAAAAATTTCTTCTAAATAAAAAGTTAAGTAGGGATAGCCTCTGTATAATGTACTGCAGCCTCGTATGAAAACAATCCCTACTTTTACAATGGCCCATAGCTAGCTGTAGGCAGTGAATGTAAATGTAGGGATTGTTTTCATACGAGGTTGCAGTACATTATACAGAGGCTATCCCTACTTAACTTTTTATTTAGAAGAAATTTTTTGCACTCACTTGTAGTGTTAAGCTTAAAAGCTAAAGTGCTGCAAGCTGCAAGCATTGTCACGAACTCACGACTCCACTCATGACCTTTGACCTGGTTCACCTAATTAAAATTTGGAAAAGATTAATAATTCCAAATTCGCTAAAATTCGCTAAAATGAGTACCTGTTCTTAAATGTTACCTTAAGGTAGTAAGCTAAAGCCTACCATCCACTAGGATACTTTTGTATCCAGTTACATGAATGCTTTGTATCTGGATACATGTATTCAAGTGGATTACTTTTGTATCTATGCAAGTTAAAATGGCTGAGAACAGTAGGATAGCTGCATGTGTAATTGCTATTGCTATTGTTTTAAAAAAGAAAAGAAATGCAAAGAGATGTCATCAAATATGGGTCAAGCAATGGCTCATAAAAAGGGAAGAGCTGTGTGCAATTAGCTAATCAAAGAGCACTTAGAAATAGTAGTTATCAGAGAGAGCGGTATGTAGGGATGACGCGGATGGCTGTGCGCACCGCCTATAGACTAATACAAAAGTGAAATTCTAGTTCCCCCACCTTACTAGAGCCTACTGCAAAGTGCAGACAAAGTTTCAGGACCAGGGAGCTTAAATATGGCAAGCAGGTAATCGCTGGATTCTATTGTTACTAGTGAGCGCAAAAAATTTCTTCTAAATAAAAGTGAAGTAGGGATAGCCATAAAATTTAGCTGCATTCCTATCACTCCTAGCCCTCCTAATTTCAATAACCATGCCTATATCACCCAACTTAAATCTCTACTTCACTCCCAAGTGAGTCAAATAACCCCTTACCCGTACCCATCACCACACTCAAAAACCACAGCAATAATATTATTACAAAACGACTATTCCTACTTCACTCCAATTTCAATAACCACACCCATTTAGGAGGCCTAGGAGTGAAGTAGGAATAGTTGTTTTGTATTGCTGTGGTTCTTGAGTTCGGTGATGGGGGGTTACTTGACTCACATGTTGCTGAAGGGGGAGTGAAGTAGGGATTTAAGCTGGGTGATATAGGCGTGGTTACTGAAATTAGGAGGGCTAGGAGTGATAGGAATGCAGCTAAATTTCATGGCTATCCTTACTTCACTTTTTTGCGCTCACTTGTTTCCATTCTTTTTCTTTGTAACTAGACATTTAATGGAACAAAATTTCGGGGTATTTTGCAATTGATTTTCTTTGTAGCCTATAGCTGAAGAATGTTCTGTTGTCTCGAGAGAGGAGAGTATGACCACCTTGAAGGATGAGTATTTGCAGTGCAATACAGTACTAAGGAATGACTGCATAGCTTTATCATAGAACACCATCTGATCAACTAATCATTACATTTATAATGGCTGCTGAGATTTAGTTGTCTTGCTTGAGGGAGGAGAGTATGGGGGATGAGCATCTGCAGTGAGTGCTAATAAGCAGTGACGCACAGAGCCTTAGAACTGGTATGGGAGGTACAGCTATAGCCGTACCACATTTGACTAACTACGAACCTTTCGTCCAGTTCTAGTAGCCTTTTAGCTAGCTAAGAGCTTACTTTACATAGTTATACTCTAATGCACACTGTACACACCCTCAAACTTAGTTGGCGGGCTGTGTGGGCTGGCTAGCTAGCTAGCTAAGCGTTAGCCTTGTCCCCAGGCTCTCGTGCGTGCACGGAAGGGGGGAGGGGAAGAAAGAGAACACACTGACTGCACATGCTCAGAAATCTGTGAATTTTGTATTCTTCCGTAATTCTTCGGTTCATTCTAATTTTACATACGTACAAATGCGTAATATAAATGATGTCATTGATTCATGTCTACACAATGGAGTGTCTAGTGTTCCTAGTGCTAGTAGCAATGCTAGTTTGAAGAAGACGGACTTGGAAGGTTAGGTTTTTAGCGATGATGAGCAGCATCTGTCGATCAGTCAATCAGAGCCGTTTATGACGGAAGCAGCATATTCTTACTGGCTTTGGGAAGAGCCTATGTTATAAAATACTCTCTTTTGTGATGGAACACCATATAACCAACTTGACGCTTCCAAGAGCTGTGCTGTACTGGTAGTTTCTCCCCTGATGGATTGGTACATCCATTTCTAATTGTAGCACATCGAAGGATCATCGAGCATCATAATTAGATAACGTGCCGGGCGGCAGTAGTCGCACATGATAAAATTTACGATCACTGTGTACCAGGCTCTCTTTCTTCCCCTCCCCCATTCCATGTGCGCGCGAGAGCCTGGGGACGAGGCGAGGCTAGCTAGCTAGCTAAGCATTCGCACGTGTGGTTCCCCTGGCGCGTGCGGTGCAACCCTGTGCACGTGTGTGCACGTGTTTCAATATGGTAGCTCTATCGATAGCTTGGCGCCAAGGGCGTATTGAGCCGCGAAGGGCGAGAGGGCATGCAATTGCCAATGCTCTGTATATAGACGGCGTAATGTAAAATATTGCTTAGCCTGTAAGCAGCGCTCGAGCAGATTATAATGTCAGAGCTGCAGCCAGTAAGTCAGTACGCTAATCAGCTATTATATTATGAAGAAACTGTGAACAAAAGTCAATTTTAGATACCACAGATTTTCTGATTAACGCGCCAGAAAAAAATAATTTCAATTTTTAATTGGCACGCTATCGGTGGTATTTTGGTGCCATTATTAGAGTGGCGCCGGGCCTTGTTGATAGAACAAATTTTGATGCAGCTGCAGTCGACCAATAACTGGACGTTTCCATACTGATTACAGGCTTGGAATTAGGACACTGAAGATCCTTACCCAATGCCTTAGCGAAATAATACTTCAAGGACTTCAAGTTTGCTGGATGACAGTTGACAGCTGCTAAAAGGCATGTGCGTACGTGTGCTGTTGGTGGGCCGTGAAATTTCATTCTAATTATCCAAGTGCCAGGAAAAAAATTTGCAATATTGCTATATTCGAATAAAATAATGCGGTTTTGGCGCTTATTAAGAATGATGTGCTAATTAGAGTTTCTTACATTACTTAGCGAATATATTTTAGATTTTGAACATTCTTCTCTCTACTGTGTAGATGTAATGATTCACTGTAGCCTTCTGAGTAAGGGTAGAAGAGAAAGAAGAGTTTTTAGTTTATACACTCCTATGACCTTTAACAGAGCACTAGTACACTCTCTGATTATTCTTCTTAGACAACCATATCTCTCGAACCACTCAAGCTACAGCTATGATTTCTGGATAAATCCACTCCAAATTCTACCAGCTACGATCTTTTGTCCTTGTCGATCCTCGATGTAAAAGGAAACACTACGGAACACAGTATTCGACTGACTTAATTATTTCAATAATACGCATGCGCATATATTTCATATCTCAGCTAGCTGTACTCGTACTCTGAACTCTAGCTCTATCATCAACTCGGGGATTTTAGATCAGTAACACTATTGAGGCAAAGCCACACATCTTACATTTTAGTTAAATAGGAGCTCCAATATATAAATTGGAGCTCTGATATATAAATAGGAGCTCCTATATACAAATAGGAGCTCCGATATACAAATAGGAGCTCTGATATATAAATTGGAGCTCCTATATAAATAGGAGCTCTGATATATAAATCGGAGCTCCGATATATTTAAATCAGAGCTCCTAAGCTCTGATATATAAATCGGAGCTCCTATATATAAATGGGAGAACCTACACCTATAATCTGAGATGCGAACATAACCGTTTGGCTTTATGACCCATTTGGCACCCAATAGGAGTATACATCTCAAGAAACTTCTGTCCCTAGCTACAGGCACATAGAACAATGAACTTTTGCATTATGCATACATACATAAAACCATAAAGACAGAAGAAAAAAAAGACCATGAACAAGTTAAGGGAAAAAAACATTTCTGTGAAATGAAAAAAATGTAGGGATGATCATTGCATTTTTTCCATTTCACGGTATTTTTCCCTTATCATAATGTGAATTATTCTACGTTTTAAGAACTTTTGACAAAAGTAGGATCAAAAATAGTTCATCAGGACACACAATTTGGAAAATCAGGTTTACATAGTCAGAGAGTACGATAGTACTCTCTAAGTAGGGATGGCACAGATTGCCCATTGTAATAATACAAAACATTTTTTTTTCATTATACTTCTCTTCTACTATCAACAACTCCTATCTTGAAGACAGAACACCTTCAATGTGCAAGTATGAAGAGCAGAAGATAAAGCATTGTCATTTTACAGCGATTTCTAAAATCGCTGTTTTCATCTGGTCGTTCATCATCTTTCACGTCATTATTTCAGAAATTGTTCATTCAAATGTTATAATTTCTATACAACACTACTCAAAATTGACTCCACTATAATCCTTTACCTTTAACTCGACATGTTTAAAAATAGTTCGTCATCTTCCAACCTGCTAGCTTTCCACCTACAATGTGGCATACATTTTTATAGAATATGCCCCGCCCCATGCACGTGATTCTTGGCCACATGCATATGATTCTTGGACCTTGACCTCGCATCTGACTTCAGAATGATCTGGTTATAAATCAAGCCTTGATGCAACACTATCAAGTATATAAGGTACAACACAAGTAAAGGCCTTAAAAATGACAATAAAACTGTATACAGTGGAACCCCTAAATGTGGACTCCCTGAAATGCAAAAACCTCTCTAATCAGGACACTTCTTGTCCCACACAATATAAGTGTGTGTATAATTTAACTCTTGAAATAGGGACACCTTTCTAATCAGGACACTTCTTGCTGGTCCCAAAGGTGTCCGCTCCATCGGCATATATCCAGGCTCACGATGATGAAACCTCCAATGAACTGCATAGCTACAATACATGTTTGGGATGGATAGGAGGATCACAGCATCCAGTTGCCTATAATAAAATAAACAATAGCTATAAAGTAATAAGTATCTCTTGAGACTATAATTATTCTAGATACATGCACCATATTTTCTCTGCATTCATCAAAACAGGTGATGAACAAGTAAAGGAAAAATAAATAAAAAGAGAGAAGTAGGGATGGCTGCGTGCGGTTAAAGAAAGTTCAGCAACAAGGGAGTGAACTTCAGTCAAGTAACCCCTTACCGATTACCAAACTACGAGCTAACTATTCCTACTTCACTCCCTTTATATCATCTCAGGGAGTGAAGTAGGAATAGTTAGCTTGTAGTTTGGTAATATTGGTAATGGGTAAGGGTGAAGTTCACTCCCTTGTTGCTGAACCTTTTTGAACCGTACACAGCCATCCCTACTTCTCTCTTTTTTTAGAATAAATATTTTTTCCTTTATATAACTATAGCCAGCTGACATGTATACAAGGAAAAAAATGCTTTGTATAATAACACATGTGTAATGTGTACAATCAGGGCTGGGTCCAGAGGTGGGATTGAGTGGGTTGCAACCCCCTTTTTGTTCCCAAGCACTTCAGCTATAAAATGGTGCACTCTAATGCAATTTACTTGCTTAGCCATGTCTATTTTTCTTTGACAACATGAAGTAGTATAACTAGAGAGAACATGTATGCACATGGGCTAGTGCAAAAACAGCAGTGTGCCACTACATTCCATTGGCTATCAGTGACCAATGAAGCGCTCTTTTTGCATGATTAGAATGAATTTAGTAGGAACTAATGTGGTTACTATAGCTACGGTCAAAAGAAAGAAACAGTCTATGTATACATGACATATTCACTTCAAAGTCAACATTAGATAACTCAGTGCATACTAAGTAACAGTGATTTTTTAAACCATCACACCTATGACCTTGCACGTGTCACTTCAAGATATCTTACAGAACACTGGTTAAAATTGGCTTACATTTTCAAGGTCATACATTAGATAATCAGTGCATACTAACTGCAATTCAAATGTAAATATGATTGCTGCAGATTATCTGCAGGTGCAGGCTAGTAGCTATGCTATAATGAAATGAAAAAAAAAAATGTAGGGATGATCATTGCTAAAGAAAGTAAGGAAATAAGGGTAGGAATGAAGTAGCTATGAAGGATGGAAATGGGATCAATCTTCGTTTTGTATATCCAGCTAATAAGCCCTACTTACACATCAGGTAGCTTCAGATAATAGTGTGTTATATGTAGGGATTGTTGGCAGAATGAAGACTGATTCCATTTCCATCCTTCATTCCTGCCCTTTTGTTTCCTTACTTTGAGCACTGATGGTTATCCCTACATTTTTTTCATTTCACAGAAATATTTCTTCCCTTACTTGTTCCTGGTCTTTTTCCCTCTCTTTTATGGTTTTATGTATAGAGTTCATTCTTCTATGTGTATGCAGGGACAGATGAAAGAAGAATAGACCTAATGATTATTTATCAGTGAGTTAAGGCTTGAGGTGTTAGTGTTCAGTTGAGCTATACTTGGAGGTCGAAGATGCAGATGAATTTACAAACTTTTACATCGAGAAGATTGTTTGTAGCTGGTAGAATTTGCCGAATCGGAGTGGATTTAATCTAGAAATCATAGCTGTAGCTTGAGTGGTTTGAGAGATATGGTTGTCTAAGAATAATAATAAGAAGAATCCAACGATTTACCTGCTTGCCGTATTTCTGAAAAGGTAAGCTCCTAGTCTGGTGCAGCCAGCCCCAGGCACTTCCACAACTCCAGCGCGAGGGTCTGGTCATAGATATAAGAGGTTTACGGGATTGGAAACGGATCACGTGCTCTCGTTAGCAACTAACAACCGAGGCGCGTTGATAGCTGAATGACATAGCACTTTTGTCAAAGTTGCTGTTCTGACAAGATCCGTGAGGTAAGACTTATGCCAATGATACTATAATACACTAGGGCATAGATTTACTGTATTAAATAAATTTTAGCTCAGATTTTCAAGTTTATTCCTACAAATACTACTGTGGTGGTTAATGGGACTGTAATCCCTCTCACGCTTGATGGAATCAATTGCTGTTGCTCATTTTCTGATCAAAAGGCATGTAAACTTTAGCTACATGGAATAGTAATGTTAGTTTTTGTATTAGCTGACGTATATTGTCTCTAGCATTTGCAAGTGGTGTTAAAACTGTAATCCCTCTCCCAAGAAATAGATTAACAATATTGCAACTGTATTAGTAGTTTCAGGGAAAGGATAGAACAGTAAATGGAATTGGTGCATTCGTTTTCTATACAATAGTCATCCTATGGAGGTGGCAAGCTTACTATATTTCCTCCCTAATATCCATAGGGTCCACAGGACAGCTGACTGAGCCGAATTCTTGAGATGGATGGTGTCAAAATCCAACAGCCAAAAGCTAGAAGTATTGCAATAATGCTGATGAGGGAGAACTGAGCAGAAACTGGCGGATAACTTTGGGGCAAAATTATCTAGCTATAATAATAATGAATTTATGTCTAATTTTAATACCAAAAGTCATTCTGGCCTTTCTTTCAAATCAATCACATAAAATTAATGTATAATGAGCAATGATAGGTACTCATAGTTATAATTACAAGGAAAAAAGTTATGAATAATTAATAACTTCCTTCCTCAGACTCTCCAACTTCAACTCTCAGACTCTTCACTTCTTCAATACCTTCTCCTTAGCTTACTTGTACTATTCTGTGAGCTGTAGGGGCAGAACATCACTTTAACTGCCTTGAAAGGAGTGAATATTGATCTCCTTTCACGGCCATTAATATAATTAATGCTGCATGCGCGTGCGCATCTGTCAACGCGCCTCGGTTGTGCAGTTCATTGGGCGTTTCCAATCCCGTAAAACCTCTTATATCTATGGTCTGGTAACACAATAATTATTTCGACCTAAATTTTTTAGTTACGTAATAATTTATGATGTTTTAGTGTCGTAAAATGACATTGTCTTGTTTAATTGTCATAGCAACACATCTCGCGCGAAGAAAATGAAAGAAGGTTTGTGCAGGAATGACTGAGCCAACCTTTGACCTCATAGGCCAGCAAAGCTGGCCTCCGATACTTGACCTCTCGATCGATCCCGTAATAATTATGGTTGTTATAGCTACCATGCGTCAGTTAATGATATTCATCTTTTAGCAGGATTTCTGCTAAACTGGAACAAGTCGAAGTATTGTGTGTTACCAGACCCTTGCGCTGGAGTTGCGGAAGTGCCTGGGACTGGCTGCGCCAGACTAGTAAGCTCCATGGTCCTGAATCTTGGTCTGCACTTTGTAGTAGGCTTGTATAATCATTCACAGTAGCTTTTGTTAAGTTTAAGTGGGGGAACTAGAATTCACTTTTGTATTAGTCTATATGTGGTGTGTGCAGCCGTCTGTGTCATCCCTACATGGAGAGAGCTAGCTACCACTCTCTCTGATAACGATAAAGGATGAACTGGACTTATTTAGCTACAACTAGCTATTATGTGTATATTATCTTATGCAGTCCCTGTTCAGGTGCTAAATCTGGTTCGTGAAACTGAGGGGACTTTGAACCCTCCTTGCTTGTTGTCTGGTAGCAATGCCATTCTGAGTTGTGAAATATTGGGTTGGCCCCGACCTACACTGATGTTCATTAAAGAAAAAGATGTTATCATCCCTGGTGCAGCAGAATTTGAAAGGATCACCTCCCTCAATTTTTACCAGGTATTATAGCAAGATCTATAGCTGGAATTATTTTAAACATTAGCTATCGTTTAGATCCAAATTAGGAATGTAACGAGAAATGATGAAGGGTCATACTATTGTGAAGCTAATAATGGAAACATGGCTGGTAATTTTCAAGCCTTTTGCAGTGAGTTCTTGAATCTTTACTTGAATTCTATAATTTTATAAGCTTTCCTTGTATGATAGCTCTGCCCAGAATTATCAGTATAAAAAGGAGTGGAGAAGCAGTCCCACTAGTGGGTAAAATCATGATACTTCTGTGTGAGGTTGCAGGAGATCCCACCCCAACAGTCACTTGGCATTTGAATGGCATCACTTTAGCAGATTCCGATAGAATAACTATTGCCAGTTTTTCTGAAATATCTCTTGTCACAATTATAGCATCCAGGTTATCTGATTCTGGTGTTTACACTTGTGTTGCTACCAATGATGTTGCTACAGTCAACTCAACATTCCATCTAGAGATGGCAAGTGAGTGTACATTTCCTCCTACTTACAGGGTTGTAGCTATTGTTTTAGCACCATCATTATAATTATTATGCTCCAAAGTGTGGTAACTTGACTAATGCACGCAAAACACTTTAAAACTTTCACAACTATTTAGTGACTGATAAGAATTAGTCAAAAATGACTAATTACATAGTGATTAGATAGTAATGTTTAAAGTATAAACTCAGTTTAACAGTTACTACATTCTCCCCTTAAGAGGTGAAGAGCAAGCTAGTGTAAGTTGTCGATTATCGACCAGCACCTATTATCGACCATTGCAGCACCTATTATTGACTACTTAGTATACGGAAAGTCTACAGAGTCTAAGAAAATGGCTGCATTGAAAAATATATGGGGAAAACTTACAAGCTCTAAAGAGAAAACATGACTTCAACAGCACATATTTTTATCAACTGCAGTATGAAACTAAGTTACTAGCTCATGTTACCCATTGCCATGGCTCCAGAAGATCGCTTAAAAGGCATGGAAGCTATCGACTTAGAGCCGAATTTGGTGCTTGTTTAGTGAGGACTGTATGGATAGATTATGACTGGATTCTGTAGGAATATGAAACACAGACCAATGAAGACTGTGTCTGAAAAGTATCACCAGAATCCAACGAAAAGGAGAGCTTCCGCAGCAGTTCCATTCCACCATTAAATTGTGAAGCAATTATGGTAGAAATGCTTCAGTTTTAAATTTGTGTATATTATAGCATAAAATGTATAAAAGTATCTTGCCCTAACATGTAGTGGAGCAAAACTGAAAGAAAGAATGGAATGGACGATGATTGATACTATGATTTTCAACAGGTGGTTGAAAATAGGTGTTGGTGGTCAATAAATGATTTTTTAGTTGACGTAGCTAGTTGATTCAGCATAGCAAATTTCTATCCGAAAAATAATTTATATGACGTTATAGAGGATGAATTGATCTTTCCTGTGGTTGTTGTTTAAGACTTTGACGACCATTGGCGAGGGAGATATGGTGTGGGGAGTAAATTATAGTCGATAATCGACGACTTACGCTATCAGGATGACTGAAGGTGGATGTGGTCCTGGTGGTGGTGGAACATTTTGTGGAGATTTGGAATTGCAAGTGGATTAGGCATGATTGATGGTTCACAGTCAGTGATAATACAATCTCGTTGTCAGATGTTGTCGATGTGTCTTTGCATTGTAGTGCAAACTTGATAATGTATGATAATGGTCCTGTGATTTTGGCAATCTCACCTGAAAGCCATTTTGGTGTAAAATTTTCAGCAAATACAGAGTCTCCTACATGGAAACTCCTTATGCGACTGTTTCTGTTCCACTCTTTGAGATATATCTGGATGAAGGTTGTCCAATAACGAACATCATAATAACAAACAGAAGCTCAGCTGGAGCTACCTCTGTCATTGCGTGAAGTTGAGTCAGGTGTGAGTCGATACATCATCAAGAACTTTGATAATCTCTCCAAACCATCTATTCGCTTGAACTGCATGTTCAGCCAATCTGTTGGTGGATGGGTGATATGGAGCTGAAGTGACGTGCTTGATGCCATTTTGCTCCATGATGTTGCTGCTGGTAAATGATGCCCCATTCTCTATAACAATTTTGAGTGCCAATCCATGTCCTACAAAAATCATGAGAAGTTTTCAATTGTCTTTGATGATGTAATGGAGTTCATTAGTTGCATGTCCATCCATTTGGAATACGCATCAACTAAAACCAAGAAATTGTGTCCAAATAATCTTAGGTGCAACCTAGACCATGGTTTTCCTGGCCACTCCCATGGGTGGAGTTGTGTGTCCTCGATGTCCGCATCATCTTTGCATGGCCACATCTTGCAAGAGGCTTCATTGGACGAAATGCTTGACCTCCGAAAGAATATGGTCCTTGTTCGTCCATGCACTTCCTTATGATTGAAGATAGATGGTCGATGAGGTTGATCAGTTCAGCTATCATCAGCTGTCACTCCATCATGCAAGGAATTATCTAGTTGAGGAAGTCTGTCTCAGAGCATTGGCATTGTTCAACATTTTTCACAGATGGTGTAACAATATCCTGCCAGTGTCAGAGCCCACCTCTGAATATGACAGAAGTTTATGTTCACAAAATAAGAATGAGAGAGTACACCCCTACACCATACTGCAAGGCATCGCAAGCCGGCAACACAGTGGTTTTGCTGTGTCAAAATGAATGAGTAAAGAGTCTGCTTGGAGAGCATTCTTGGCGAGAGCAAATGCCTCCTCCTGGATTCCTTAGACTGCTTGCTATGTAAGGTGCTAACTTGGAAGATATTCCGGGTAGCAACTTGCTGTAATAATAAAGTAGCTATGCTCAAGAATGCATGAAGTTCTTAGGCTGAGGAGCATTCTTGATTGCTTTCGGTCAGGTGGAGTCCTTGAGAGTTAAGTATATGTGTCCAAGATATTCGCTAACTCTGACCCTGCAAGTTGCTCCAGAATTTGGTGTTGATGCTCCACTAGATTCGATCCTGTGATATGTAACAAGTATACTGATACTCCAGATAATCCAAGTAAAAGAGTCTCCATTTATCGTTGAAAAATTATCGGAACGGAAGCAACTCCAAATGAGAATCGGTGATCTGCCGGAGAAAGTTGTAAGTATGCATGGGATATATCTTCCTCTTGATAAATTAGCGAATAGTCCTTCAACCTGTAAGGGGTACAATTCTGTAACTGATGCTTAGGAGCTGCCCATTTTAAGTTTTCACAGGGGAAATGATGCTTAGATTTAAGAGTCGGTCCAATTCCTCTTCCATTATTTGCTTTAGGATTATTAGCTGTAAGGAACGAAGGAAATTAGGCTTGACCTCTGGTTTGACCTGTAATGTAACTGCCCTTCATGGCTCACCATTGAAAACATCGGCACGATTATCCAAGACTTCTTGTAGTGGTTGTGTGGTTTCCACCACATGGTTAACCTCACCCATGCAGAGTGACCTTAAACTTGCCTAACCAATCTCTACCCATTCAGTCTGGTCCTGCCCTGTCTACTACATGAATGCTCAGTATCTCCTCTTGGTTAGCATACTGTAGTAGTAACAGTACAGGAATCTCTTCAAAAGTAAAAGAACTACCATTAATGGACACTCCCAACAGCAGGCATCTACCTAATAATGAACATTGCTTCGTGCACCAACTGAAATCCCTATCCTACAATGTATTAGCAACACCTGAAGAGCAGACACCTCCTAGTTCTGCACAACAGACAGTGGAGCTTGCGCCAAATGATCTAGCTCTATATAGCTAAAATCTATCCTGAATAATTATTGACAATGATGATAATGTGTTTTGATCTAGAGCAGTTCACTATCCACCAGCAATTGTATGATCTTCATATAATTTATGAGTGCACAGAACTTCCATAACTGGCTCCACAATTAAAACAATTGCCAATTACTTCGGAAAAACTTTTATTGCTGTCTCTCAAGATTGAGAAAGTTTGATAGCAGAGAGCTATAAGGAACATGTCCAACTGTATCAGTTTCCTTCATAATCGCTACAGCTTATGTGGTTCGTGTCTTAGAAGCAGTACTTCTCCAATCTCTGGAGTCCAAATGTCTTAATAGATATGGTAACCTGTTGAACTCAGGCCAGAATCTTGAGGTGGCTGAGAGGCCATTGGTGGCAAGCAGAGTCCACATCCATGACGTACATATATACCCTGGGAAAAAAGTGGATATTATCAAGTATGCAAAAAATCAGCATAAAATTGGTGTAAGAGCTATTGCTGAATCTTATGGCATTGACAAAATATAAGTATCTGACATTTTGAAGAGCAAAGATCCTATCTTAGCTGCATATGAGTCTAATATTTCCACACACAAGAAGTGTCAAGTTTCTAAATCAGATATAAACAAAGCTTTGTATGTGTCTAGCTCGAAAAATATTTACCCTGGTGGACCTCAGTCAGTGGCCAAAGCTAAAGAATTTCTGTTCGTTTAGGCAAACCTGATTTTGAAGGAAGCAGTGGCTGGCTTTCTAAGTGGGAAAAGAGGTATGATATTAGAAGAATGATTGATAATAATATGTGGTGAGTCAGGAAATGTTTCTGGAGACACTGTAACTTCTTGGAAAGAAAGGCTTCCGAAAGGTTATGAGAAAGAAAATATCTTCAACTTGGATGAAACGGGTTGCTTCTGGAGGGCACTACTAAGTCGTGGGTTTGGTGAGAAAGGTCCACAGGGGTGTATTTACAGAATTTTGAATGGTCCGGTGTGCTTGTGTGTGGGATCGCCACGCTCACTTTATCCTTCACCCACTTATCAGAAGGAGTTCTGATAAAGCTATGTTAATGTGATCATGAAGGTCATGGTGCTTCATATATACACATAATCACTTAGCTAACTCTGCAGGTGTGGGATAAAATTATTGGGAAGAAAAAAAGTAAGCGATAGCATTTTTGGTTAATGCTGCTGGTGAAAAAGAGAAGCCAATTGTAGTGAAAAGCCATATGTTTTAAAGGATTTAATATTAGCAGTCTCCCTGTCAAATACTAGCATCAGAAAAATGTGTGGATGTCTGGAGAAATTTTGAGTGAATATTTGACAGGTTTTAATCTGAAAATGAGAGTTGAAAAAAGATCCATATTGCTTTTGCTTGACAATTCAGGCTGCCACCCACCTGAATTACTGAAAGATAAATTTTCAAACATCAAAATTGTGTTCCTACCTTCTAGCTAATACCACTTCAAAACTTCAGGCTAATAAAGTTCATTACTGACGGTTTATTATTGCAGCGAGCGAGCGAAGCGAGTGAGCTAACTCTCAGGTCATGACTCATTGAAATTTTAAATATATATATCTATGTCTACACTCCAAAATGCCCCAGGCGTACGTGTCGTGCAATAGTAGCGCCCCTGCGCGTCTACATCGCTTTGTATGTAGCATGCATGGTGGATAGTAGGGTTAGGCTTATCTAAGTGGATTGTAGGCACTAGACATATCTAAGTGCTTTGTGGTAAGCATGTATGCAGCTGCCTGCCACCACTTACATGACTCTTAGCAATATCAAGCACTGAAGCCTATCAGCTACTTTAATTGCTCACTGTCAAATGCTGCACATTGCTACAGATACTCAACTGCTTGCTCGCTTGCTGTCAACTGAATGTTGAACATTGCCCTAGTATAGCTAAAATTGATAGTGTGAGTACAGCAACTGAAGTCACAAAGTCAGTAAATGTCTTGACTGATATCAGATGGGCACTAGCATGGAGGGAAGTCAAAACAATGACAATACAAAAATGCTTCAGACAAGCTGGAATTCTGACTAATGATTTTTAAATTCAAGTATTAAGTGACCCTTTCTGTGATATTGATGATGAAATTGAGATGAATTCACTGATTTCACATGGCATGGGAACTCTACAGCATTGCTCTGTAAACAAGAATATAAACAGAGACAACTCTTTTCCTGTTTGTGTTGATATGGTGATGATTGGGATGAAAACTGGTCGAATAGTTTGACTGAGGAGGAAGAACCTATTGAGAGTGCTTCGGATAAAGATGAAGATGTGAGTTAGATACACCACCACTTCTGCCAAAACTACACACTAACAGGCAATGGAGTCATTAGAGGATGTTAAGATCTTCTTGGATCACCATAGCTGCTTAGAACAAGCATATAATGTCTGAACTAGCAACCTCTCATTCACAATCTCTAACTCAATCCACACTTCAACAATTCAATAATAATAGCAATAATTATAATGTTGAAAACAGTAATTAGGTAGTATGGCAATAACTCCCCAATAAAGGACCTGAATAACAGACAGAGGCCTGCGTCCCAAAGTGTCCACAAATTGGAGAGTCTACTGTAGTTCACTACTATAAAAATGACCATACGAATAGCTAGATAGTAATATTAAAATGTTTAAAGTATATACTCAATGTAACAGTTACTACATAAAGCATCTGATCAATCATAATTATTTAAAAATATAGTGCCAATTAAAGCCTGATCAAAATGCTAATCTACTTTTTTCCCCTCCTTTGTCAGCAAAGCCAAGGATTATCAGTATCACTCAAATATTAATGGGACAGAATAGAACACTGCGTTGTTTATTTGCGGGAGTTCCTCCCCCAACAGTCACATGGCTTATGAATGGCAGGACTCTTGTGGATTCCCCAAGGATTATTGTCTCTAACTCTTCTGGAGTGTCGAATATCAACATACAATCATTCAGATCATCAGATGCTGGTCTTTACACTTGTGTCATTACAAATGTAGCTGCTACAGTCAATTCAACATTTTTGCTGGAGATCGAGAGTAAGTGTATATTAGTTAACTCCCACACTGTAGTGCGGTTCTGCCTATTAGCTATACTGGTACTTTCATTCGAAATTTTCTACAGCCCAGCCAGCTTGCTAGAGGTTAGGGCAAACCTACATAAAACATTTTTGTATTCACTTGTGTTGTTTCACTTATTATAGTCTTGTGCATGCATATGTGCAGTTATAGATATGCATATTATAGATGCGCATGCATCCATGGTCAAATTGTTCAACTTCTTTTATGTATTAGATCCTGGAGATTCTTTTGGACTATCTACTAAAATAGATTATATCAGCGTCATAATTGGGATTGCAATTGCAGTTGTAGTGGCTATTGCAGTGATAATACTGATTCCAGTCGCTAAAAAAATCATAAAAGCTCACAAGAGACATAAGAACACTGGAAGAGTAAGTTCAGGACTTAGGAGTACCTACATACCTCTTAGAGTGCACATTCTTCAGTTCAAAATTATTGCATGCACTAAGTGCATGCAATTATCAAAGTAGAAGTATAGAAAGTTTACAGCTGCAAATATTCATAATTCACAATTTTAGCACACCTGACAACTGACAAGACTACTATTTATGTAGGACAGAAAAATAATAACCAAATGTATGATATGTGTGTAAGCAGTGATCCGTTGATATGAATGCATGGTGGAGCTAACAGTCAGTCGTGGTCCATGACTGACTTTAATGACTTGTGGATGAGTGCTTACGGTATAATGTAGGTCCAGTCCCATTTATACTGTGCTGTCATAAATGGTTTTTCTAACACATAGCTTAAATGAAGTAGCTATGTGTACTGGATTCTCTCATTGTTTGGAAGTCTCAAAGTCTGAGATCCTCTTTCACCATGGCTCTCTCTTTGGCATTTCAAATGATCGCTGGTTCGTGTGCACTGCAATCTCTGTTCATTGTTCAGTTTTCTGCATGTCATAATGGGCTTGATTAATTTCGGCAAAAAGCATCAGCACTCTCTTTACAGTCTAGAGTTACTGGTTAGTGACTGCGAGAGCCTGAGTCTGTCTGTTTATCCTTAGTACTGTAGTAGAGCTTATGTTAGCTAGCTAGCTAGTTAGAGCTAGCTCTAGAGCTAATGCACATGCTCAATATGCAACATTGTGCATCATTGCGCATGCTACTAATAAGATGTAGCTACATAGCTACCCCATAGTCGATTGTGCCTTGGCACTCTGGTGCCGAGGCAAAAAATTAATGATGACCTAAAGTATGATGTGTGTATCCAGTTGTGAATGCATGATGGAGCTTACAGTCAGTTGTGAACCATGACAAAAAATATAACTAAACCTCAGGCACAACACACGACATTGATCTGTAGCTAACAATCAATGGATGACTATACCTAACACTGTTATATACAATACTGTTACTGAAGTACAGCATGTGCAATAATTATTCTTCCCTTTTATACACAGGTGGCACAAGTAAGTATCAAGATGAAAAATATGGAAAAAAGACGTGAATCTCCCGTTCACCACTACTTAGCAGAACAGATCACTACCCCCAGTCTACGACTGTAATGATATCAAATAATATAGATGAATAATAATGATGAATGCAGTTGATTATGTTCATGGAAAGCTACATGATCTAGCTATTATAGTGCTGTTAATCAGAGAGTGCATTAACACTCTCTGGTAAACTAAAACTCATCTACCCTTGCTATGCAGGTTCTCAAAAGACTATGCTGGATTGCTACATCCACACAAGAATGTTTTAAAAAATCCTTTTATAACATAAAAAAATTGATTTCTAAATTTATTATTCCATAGCTATCGACTTGCTGGTTATAGTTATCACAATTCTATTATGGTCATCTGTTGGAGCAGTACATATATAAGACTGCAGAACACTAGTAGTCTTGCATAGCCGGTGTGAGGAGGGAAACAGTCTATCTGCAGCTGGTATTTTATTCTGATATATCACTGACAATAGAAGTCAGTGATAATTGTTTATCTCATGCATGTCCATTCAGATGGGAAACACATATCACTGACAATAGAAGTCAGTGATATGTGTTTATCTCATGCACAGTCCATTCTGATTGCATTAAATAATATTGAGGGGAAACATATATCACTGACAATAGAAGTCAGTGATATGTGTTTATCTCATGAACAGTCCATTCAGATTGCATTAAGAATGAACTCTATACATAGCTAAAACCATAAAAGAGAGGAAAAAAGACCGGGAACAAGTAAGGTAAATTGAGGGGAAACACATATCACTGACATTAGAAGTCAGTGATATGTGTTTATCTCATGCAAGTCCATTCAGATTGCATTAAATTTAGGGGAAATACATATCACTGACATTAGAAGTCAGTGATATGTGTGCAGGTCCATTCAGATTGCATTATATTGAGGGGAAACACAATAATTATAAGTCAGTGATCATGCACAGTCCACATTAAATTGAGGGGAGACTCGATTCTTTCCTTGGCCCGCGAGACTATACCTTGTAGCTCTATCTGTCAGGACAAGTCATTGTTAAAGCACTATGTCGGGCGGGACCAGGACAAGAGGTATAGTGAGTGTCCCGGCCAAATCGGGACAGTTGGCAACTATGTACATGGGATAAGCACATATCACTGATTCTGTTTACCCCTAGAGACTACTTCAGCTGTAGCATTATTATGCATGCTCAGCACACATCATGTGATCTGAAGTTATAAACAAATGACATCAAGAGTGGCTTATTTTTCAGTGTGAAAAAAATTTTGATCTCTCGGTTTTTCTATTGGTTTTGCTAGTTAATAATACAACTTAGATCTACTTACTTAGTTTAATAAGTTCTTACAACCTGCATCTTTTAATAACATCTTATACATGCACGAGGCCCAAGTTTAATCAAAATGGGCGTGTTTAATAAAAAGTGGGCATGGTCTAGAAAATTTTCGCGCGTGCCATAGACTGTCCCTATATTCTATTTCCAGAAGTTGGCAACTATGCATGTAGCTAGCATAGGTGTAGGAAGGAGTTCGGAAGTGGGGGGGCAAATGTAATACTGTGAGACTGTAACAAGTGTGCATGCACCTTGCAAAACTAGGTACGTATTTACCATGCTCACTGTTGTCATAATATTTATTATTATGCCTTAAAAAGAACCAAAATAAATTGTGGAATGTGAGGGGGCAATGCCCCCCCTTTCCTACACCTATGGCTAGAGTTCATTCAGATTGCATTAAACTGAGGGGAACATATATAATTATATCACTGATAATAGAAGTCATGTGTTCTATTTTATGCACAGTCACATTATTCAGATTGCATTAAACTGAGGGGAAACATAATAATAGAAGTCTGAGATATGCGTGCATAGGAGGACCAAGAATGTCTCAGTCTTTTATACACGAGGCATGATTGTGGTTAGGAAAAATGATGAGCTGTGATGAGCAAGTCTGTATCTAATGAAAAATGTGCAGGCTCTTGAGCCAATAGAGGTTAGCTTGTGAGTGGGGACACTATAGTCTATTATTAGTGTAACGACTATAGAGAGGGTAAAACTGCAAGGCGAAGTGCAAGCACGAAATCACTTCAGCATGTTAGAGCCATTTCAATGATATGATTGCAGTATTTTCATTGTGAGGGCAGTTAGTAGCTACATAGATATTGTCCATGGAATGAACAGAGTATGCTCCCATGGACCAAATCTGGCAAGACCAAATGTACATTGCATGATAGGCTCCTGCATGCAGAATAGTCTGTTACTAGCTTGGCCAGCTGAACTTCAGACCAACATGTGCACAAGTGTATGTGATGGATGATTGAATTATCACTAGCTACATAGCTATAGCTAAAGCTTCTCTTCATATAATAATTTGGCCAATAATAACAAGCCTTTATTTTACCAATGCCGTCGAATGATATTCCATAAAGACCCTGTCTACTTCATTTCTTCCTCGAAGTATAAGTCTTTGGAAAGTAGAACCATCAGAATGTAGTGCAGCTGATCACCTATCAGCTGATAACTCTTGCTTGCCCTTATCTGATTGCTGTTGAAACCAGGAAGATATTCTTGCTTCTCAATATAACCCAAATATCTAATATCTTTCTTCTTCCATGCCACACTTTGCTACTAGCATCAAACGAAAATTAGCACGTGGGGAACACATATCACCGCAGGTTTTGAGAGTGACGTTTGATTTCGCGTGGGCGAACAGATATCCCTAGAGTTGTGCGTTCGGGGAACATGCGCCACTGGGAAACACATATCACTGTAACACCGGTATGACTTCATCGCGTAATTAATTTCCCGTATATTTCACGGTGGCGATTAGACTGCTCTATACCAAGTTTAATGACTAAGGCTATACAGCATAGTTGTAGCGAATAATGGCTGAAGCTATAGGAGAAACGTCTTCAACTGCAAGTAAGCATAGTAAAGATTGTATCCTTAAAACCAGCTATTATAGCTAATTATGACTATGTAATTCACTGTTTAGGCCCCTCTCAGTCTGAGATATTCATTCAGACAGTAAAAGACATTTTAGAAGATGATGGGTTTAAACTTCCTTCATCAAATGCTTCTGCATCTCTGCAAGCAGCAAGAGAGTTATATGCATGGTGTCTGGACTGCAAGAATGAATGTCAGCTTTCAAGTTTTGCTGCTTTAATCCATAGCAAACTTGAAATAGCTCTAAGTCAACTGTAAATATTCGAAAACAAAGAGAAAATATGGGGATTTACCATAGCATTCGTTCATCAGATGAATTCATCTTAATGTGGAAGGAATTCTTGGTGTCATCACCAAAATGTGGTGAATCTCCCATACTCTTCCAGAATATCACTGATAGGATGTTTAGAAAAATGATGGCCATGGTGTTTACTTCCATTGGTGAACAAGATGGGGATCTACTGTTACAGCAGCATGTCCTCTATCTTATCAAGAGACTAACGCTTTGAGGTATGCTGCTGGATACATATATAGAACTGTGAAGGACAGAGTGATGAAAAAATCTATAGAGTGGTTATTGAGTTTAGAGGAGCTTTTGGATGAAGAGCTGGCTATAGAAGAAACAGCAGTCCCATCTTCCAGCAACTGGACCCACAATGTGAACAGAGGTGGCTTATATTTTGTATCAGATGATGCATTTGACGTTTTTATTGCCATAGAAAATGTCATTAGGAGGTACTATTGTAGGAGCAAGGCTAGAGAAATATCATGTGGAAAAAAAGAAGAAATCATGGAAGAAGTGACGAGAGATGAAGAAGTGAAAATGAATTGGTCTATAGTTGCACTGTATATGAATGTCGAAATTGGGAAGGAGTTGCTGAAAATGATCGTTGAAGAGTGGATCAAGATAAGGGGGTTCTCATTTGCTGGTGCGTGGTTAGAACTTTATAAGCAGAGGTCGAAAAAGTCCCTCCAACGTTCTAAAGGGCTGCACAAAGTCCTCATCACAGATAAATCAAGTAGCATGCATACGTATATTATTTTCTGAATACATGTTATATATATATCATGTTTGGAAATCCTTCTCCGCTTTGGAATGGGTGCATTTTCTTTTTCCAAATCAGGTTTGAAACTGTGAGCTCTGCAATTGCCTCTAACAGGACCTCTGCAAAATGTATTAATCACCTGTAGTGCTTGAGTGTTGTTGATGACACTAGGAGTTCCACCTCTTTGTCGCTGGCACCCAAAAAAACTTTTTTAGTGGATCCTGGCAAAGGTGCTCACTCAAAAAAACTTTCACTCCATCAATGGAAAACAGATATGGCACCAATTCCGTAAATGATAATACTATAACAAGGAAATTAATATATTGTAGCAAGCTAACAAGAAGCTCTTATAGCCACCTGTCATTCTCAAACCCAGCAAGGTCTCAGGGCTAAGGAGCATTTTCTTTTTTTCAACTTTGGAAAACCCTTTCCTTCCTTTTACACGTACTTTCCTTCCAATCATCCAAATAAACAAGAAATTCCTCCTTTAGCCACTATAATAATATTAAAAAATCATCACAGGTAGGAGTAGCTATAACCATGCATTCAGTTCAACCTTTAGCCTAAAATCAGTTGCCGACCGATAAGGCTGCTTAAAAACTTTCCGTTGCAGTCGTCCAGTATTATAGGAGTTGACATTCAAACAATCGAAAAACTTGTCAAACATTGACTCTTTTATTAGTATCTGGTCCTCCCATCAACTGCAATGCCTTGCTCACTGTTTCACTCATAACCTATTATTGTGTGTGATTTAGCTATTACTATTTGTGATGATTCTGATCAATATACCTGAGCGGCCAAATCTACTCTCATTTTCGAGAAAGATGTGAGATAAACATGCTCACGTTTTAACTTTGGGGCAGTTGCCAGCCCAGGAAACTCTCTCTCAGCTCCAGCATCTCTGTGATAGAGACTAAGCAATTGGTTCCACTTGATTTCTTTGCCATTGCACTAGAAATAAATAATAATAATAATGACATAATCTACTATTAATAATTAATGTTGCTCACCCAGAGATTTCTTTTGGAACTTGCCCATGTGGAGGGTCTGTATAGCTGCCTCTTCTCTGCAGCATATGGGTTTATCACCTTGTATACTACTTCACCATGCTTGCATTTGGTTTCGTGAATTTTCATCAGACGCCGATTGGCAGAAGCTCCATCAGCAGTAGCAGCTAACACCTTCAAACCAATTCTTTCCAAACGATATACTGCTTCCCAGAATGGGTCAAACAGTAAGTCACCAGATAGTGTGGCACATGGAAATTGGGAATAGGGAAATTGAAGTGATGAGAAAAGACCTCGAATCATAAAAACTAGCATTGTCTTGGCCAATGGTTGGTCATCAGTTGTCTCATCTCTCTCCACTAGCTGCTGAAACTGGAGGAGCTGTTCATTTGTGTCTCCAATATTGGCAAATCCAATGAGTGCTCCAGAGTGCTTATCGTACACAAGGTCTTCCCTCAGGTGCATTTCATCCATGACAAGTACTACACATTTCTCCCATTCTTTTGCCTGATCAGGTTTGATAGCATCTATAAGCTGCTTATCCACTTCGGCAGAGAATCCTGTGCTGGATTGCACATAATAGGTGTAGTCCCTCAGAGTTCGCTGGGATGGCAGCACAATGCAGCCACTGTCCCTAAGGGTCTCATAGGCTCTGCTAGATAAGTGTCTCAGATAGAGGCACCATTTTATCATTAAAGGATGCCATCTCATTGATCGTGCATTTTTCAAGGATGCTGCCTTCTGTTGCTGTTCCCAGAAAATTTTTTGAAATGAGTTTTCAGGAAAATCAGCACTGACGATACCTCTGTTTTCTTCCATTATATCTACCAGATCTGTGTGAGTAGCTTCATCCACATCTACTCCCATCTCCTCAGTGATCTGAGTGATCTTTGCTGAGATACGATCTAGTTGTAACTTTGTCTGTCTCTGAAGGGTGTGCATATTCTGTAATCTAAGATTTTTTTCTGAAGATGATAGTTGACCTGGCTGCTAGGGGCTGTACTTGTCACAGGCTTTGTCTAGTAAGCATGGAGTGTAAGGCCTTTCGGTGCTTTTCGCATGCAGGACATCTCTGTACCCCTGAGACCAATACTTCACATGCTTTGTGTCTGATTGTGGAATTGAATCGAATATCCACTGCAGCTATAACTTCAGAACCTACGTATATACATGATGCATTCAGTGTGATTCCAATATATAACTATAGCTATAGTTACTACGTACCTGCTACATTCATGAATTTCCCATCATGCTTCTCTATTAAAGTGGAAAATTTGGCATCATTATTTCCAACACAAATGGTGCCAGCATCAAGTGTCACAATCTGCTTCCTCTGGAGAAGACATTTTTTTCAGTTTGAGAGTAAAAGCTGATTTTTCCTGGTCATTGTGTTTATTGGAAGAACAAATTGATACAACCTTGTCTCCTTTTGCATCCCAACTACCACAGTTTACTGTCTCAGTTGCTGATATTGAAGTCATCATCAAAGAACAATTTTGCATAGCACCATCATTCCCTCCAACCCTGTGTGCTCAGTTGCATTGATCCATCCTGATTATTACAAGTTATGGGACTGAAATAGTTTAATATCATGACTAGCTATAATTATTAATAATCACCTTTAGGGAGAATTTTTGCTGAAGTGACTCTGGAATGCAATTTTTCAATGGAATCTAATGGAGACTCAGTTAATAGAGATCATGGCAATGATACAATAAAAGAGAGCTTTTCTAGTGGTATGGAGACAGTCAGCACTGAGATGTCACTAAGTGGTATTCGAATTGGATAGATTCCATACTTTTTTCGTTTCTCATTTTTTGATGCACACTGAGTCTCAGTTTACCCATCAATCATTATTACTGAAACTAGAATAATCATATCCTGTTATAAATTTGGTTACATAATACTGATAGAGATACCCCATGAGCTATGGATGGTTGTAGCAAAAATTTAATGTGTAACTCAAGGCCTACACTAAAAGTTAACTCCTCTAACTATAGACATGCAAAACTACTTTTATGTAGCTACAAAATCAACTAGTTATTTTTTATAGTTAACTTCTCCCAGACTGGTAAATTGAGCACACAATTATACACATTAATGGCCTCCTGAACTTACAAAACCCAGATTTTTTCCAGTAATATTCAAGTCTTAGAAAAAAAAAGCATTCTATAACAAGCTTTATCTCTATGTATACCATTTGATGGAAAATTTAATGCAAAATAGTTTAATTCAACACAGAAAACCGTTCACACAGTTTTCTTCTCCAGGAATTGACCAATCATGGCAAAACTAGCCATATCAATGAACTAGGGTTTAAAATTTTGTTTTAAGTATCAAAATGAGTAGTATAAAGTATTATAACCTCTCCTAATTAACCACAGCTACACACATTTGACTATATTAGCCAACAGTGCCTCATCTTCTGATTGTGTAATATTTAAACCTAGCTTTATTACTAGGGCAATGTTCAACATTCAGTTGACAGCGAGCGAGCAAGCATTCTTTAGTGCTACAACTCTTTAGAAGATTAGTTTATACAGGGGTGTATCCACCACTCTGGTTGGTCCGGTTTTCACCAGACCACTTTTATTATCCAATTCATCCCATGCCTGCAGAGTTAGCTAAATGATTATATGAACCTTCAAGAATCATGTTCACATTAGCATCCTTGTGATAAGTGGGTTAAAGGATAAAGTGGGCGTGGTGATCCCATGCACAAGCACACCCGGGCCACTCAAAATTCTGTGGATACACCCCTGTTATATGTAAGCGACAACTACTATTTTAGCTTTAGACAGTGAGCAAGTGAGCATGATAGGCTCCAGTGCTTGATATTGCTTCAGAGACAAGAGTCATGTAAGTAACCAAAAAGCTCCACGCAACAAAAGCTGTAAATACTTACCACAAGCACTTAGATAAGCCAAGTGCCTACAATTCACTTTGATAAGCCTAGCGCCTCTATGACAAAAGGCTGTAGAAAACAATTACAATTATTGGAGCATGCTATTATGCACCCCGCAGGCGCTACTATACACGACAGGTACCTTACTGACAGGTACCTTACTTACGTAAGCCTGGGGAATTTTGGAGTGTAGACCTAGATATATATATCAGAGAGCCAGTAGCGCTCTCTATGTAGGGATGACCTATGACCCTCTATAGGACTAATACAAAGTGAAGTTGGATTTTCTCAGAAAACAGTAAGTTGTAGCTGCTATGACTGCTTACCCTGTCTTTTATGCACATTCTTATCATGCAGGAAAATTTTGGAGGCTGAAAGACTCAACACGAAAGAATAATAAAAGCGCACTTTTTCATGATTTCTTATTTTCTTGTTCATCATAATAGCTAATAATAATAATAATGGCACGATCTGGAGAAAAATTGGGCCACGTTATGGCTATGTTCTATATGAATGTGTAGCTTTTTACCCCGACCAGTGCAGTGTGGCATCGGTTTAGCCTCTAGTTCACTCAGAAAAAAAGCCGCTCTCTTAGTATAGGGACTATACAACAAAGAAATTGAACATAACGCGCATGCGTAATAAACGATAGTTGCCATGACTCTCGATCTCATCGAAGCAAAAAGCCATTTCGAGCATAGATAGAACAGAGTAATAGTCTAGTCAGCTCTGAGGTAAGTTATCCTAGCTAGCTATTAGCTGAGCTGTAACGACAGCGTATAAATTTTGAATGGTAAGCTTTCTCGAGCTCATAAGCTGCCAGTGAGTTGTGCATTATTTAGAAACGAATGCAGGCTGATCGCAGCTTCCGGCTAGTTAGAAGATTTTAATCGCTTACCAAGCTTGGTTGTGATCCAGCATTGCAGCACAAGAGCAAATTTCGTGAAACAAGAACAGCTACAGACCTTGCCTCCTTCCCCTACCACTCTATGAACTTAATTTAGAATTAATATTAAAAACAGTTATAGCTAATAAGGAAAAAAAGTGCTAACTACTTCCTACAAGATATCACAAAATCAGAACAAGCGGCTATAATGAGATATTCATTGATAGCTACAGCTCTAATAACCTCCTGCAAAAAGAATTCTATTTAAAAAATGAAACAAAGAAAAAAACTAATATATGAAGGTGATGTAGGGATGACTAGTTAACTGGTCAAAAAAGAGTTGGAACAAGAGCAGATTATGCAAGGATGAAGTCGAATCCGGGTGCAGTCACTAGTGACATACCCACATTTTCAGGCTAGGTGGGGTTGTCCCAGCTGAGATAAGATGTAAGAGACACATAGCTGTCCGAGAAGAAGTACATAGCTGTCCACCACAGTGCTGATTCAGCGGTATTGCATCATGTGTCATGGAAGATTACTGAGAGTAGATTACAAATCCACCTAATTGGATTTTTGGCACATGAGCAGAGTGCTCTATTGACTGCCTCCGAAAACCTGGGGACGAGCAAGTAGTCCTTTATAAAAATATGTATCTATCCCACCTTTTTATTTCATACCAAGGGCATTATGCGTATGCAGGAGAGCTTAGATAACATTAATTACAAAAAAAGAAAGAAAACAAGTAAAGGAAAAAAACATTTAAAAAAAATGAAAGTTGATGTAGGGATGACAAAAAACAGTGTACAAAAAAATCAAGAAACAAGGAAAGAAATTGCGAAAAGAAAATGGTTGATTTATTATCATCCCTACATCAAGCCTATCAATGGTAGCAATGGACTATCTACCATAATAGAGAGAGGCTGTCCTCTTTCAATAATGAAAATCTATTAGTTAGCAGTCATTATTAGCACATTTTAGCAGGTGGTTGAGATTGTCCTTTCAGTGAAGTTGAATCAATAATGTGAGCACCAAGTACATTCTATGAATACTATCTAGCTATAGTAGCATCACATAATACTATAATTGTACCATTATATATTTCATTGTGATAATTATCAAACATCGTATGATAGCTACTTAGCTGAATAGTCACTAGCTACAACAATTCCTTGGCTTGATGTAGGGATGCTAATAAATCAACCATTTTCTTTTCGCAATTTCTTTCCTTGTTTCTTGATTTTTTTGTACACTGTTTTTTGTCATCCCTACATCAACTTTCATTTTTTAAAAATGTTTTTATATTTAAAATTTCAATGAATCATGACCTGAGAGTCAGCTCACTCGCTTCGCTCGCTCGCTCGCTGCAATTAAGGATGGGTGCCTTAAAATTAGTATCGAGGCTATAGGTTTATAGTTATTGAGTACATGTGCTCCATCTAGAATAATTATACTATCAACCCATAATCACTATCATAGTGTATCAAGATTGCTTATCGCAAACCTCCTCTATGAAATTCTCGCTATGTTCAAGAACGAAGCAGGATCCAATTCACTTATTACATGTGCCCTGTGTCAAGTGCATTATTTTTCATGTTATTTTTAATTTAAACCTGCACAGAATGTATTCTTGGCATTTCTAGATTTATTAAAGAGACACTTACTTAACTGTTGTGTCGGACATAAAATGAAATCTTTAACTTTTAGTTCCTGTTATTATTACTTATTATTATAACCAGTTAAAAACATTTTTTAAAAGTTGCTTCTGGGCTAAATTGTATAATAACAATCCATCTGTATCTGAATTTGTAATAAAAGTTCTTTAATATATTTTTTTTGGTTGATTCGACAACCATGATGGTTATTTCAACAATATAGCTACTTTAGTGAGTATAACAATAATATGTTTATCACTATAATCATCAATATTATTATTGTAACAATACATGGTTATTTTAACCATTTTCTAGAGTGATAATACTACAAAAGTTAATATGAGTTATCTGAGTTGCAGTAGTTTTGATCCATACTTTAGGTTATTATTACGACAACTTTTTTTTTTTACTGTGCATACGACAATAGTAACAGTGATTAGATTCAGCATGACAAATAGTAGAGCCAATACAATCCCAACAGTTGCACTGATAGTTGTACTAGTTGCACTGATAGTTGTACTAGTTGTATTGATGGGTACAGAATTACCTAATAAACAGAAAAAAATTATACCATGCACACTTCTTGCATGCATATACAATAGGCAATTAATAATGCCTCATAATGTATACTATAGGTGCCAACTGTCCTCAAACTTTGGGGATAGTCCCCAAAATTGCAGCTCTGTCCCCAGGTCCCAAAAGCGGTACTGATTTGTCCCCAAAGGTCTTGACTGGGCCTTGACTGGCGTAGTAGTCACTGTATCATTGTATCTGTATAGTCCTTGTATCATCATGTATTATTATTCATATTATATCATGTTTAATGCATCACTATAGTAACAGTATTCAAAATTATTTTAGGTCAGACTGTCCAAGGCTTAGTCCTGTCACTTATGTGTGTTGTGCTCTCTTTCTACTATTAAAACTACCTCATAATAATAACTAATTATGCCAGAAGATCCTGAGTGTTACACTGGTCATTATTTCATGATATACAGGCCGAAACATTAGCTCTGATTGCAATATGCTCTTTATTATAGGATTAGCTATTATGCTTTTTGCAATATGGCTGGGGCTTTGATGACGGTGTATTTTGTTTTATGAGTCAACCTTTACTCACAAAACCAATTTCAAAAGTTGGCACCATGCGAGCATGGATATAAGAACTCACGGCACGGGTTTGGAAACGACGGGTAAAATTAAACCTAGCTCGTTATAGCTATAGTGCGCGTTGATCAACATTAATAATTACTACTGCAAGAATTCTGAGTTCTACAGCGAAGTTGAATGGCTAGAACCAGCTATAGCTAATCACGTTTCAAAAAATGGAATAGGTCAGGCATCTACTAAAAGAGGCTGGTAATGTATTGCCTTGGTTTTTATATGTTTAGATTTCTTTATGAAGGCTTTAGATACAATACTTACAGATAGTGGATTCCAAGTGCCCTCCACTGATGCAGCTGAGGCATTAAAAGCAGCCACAGCAGTTTCTCAATGGTGCAAGAAACATGAAAATCTTGCAGTGTCAAGAAATTTCTGTAAGTACATACATCACCTTGCAGTTCAAAGATTGCTTGGGGAAAGATTCTCAGACCCTGAGATCCAGAAAGGACAAGATGTGGGGTAAATTTCATCTTCTTCGCACATCGGATGTATTTATACTACAATGGAAGGATTTTCTCAGGAAATCTGTTGGCCTAGAAGCAGCTCCAACATTCTACCAATTTGTTAGCCATGAATTTTTCAAAGATGTTGTAAAGCATGAATTCCAGTTGACAATATCCCATACAAGTTGTGGCTGTCAACTTACATATGATGATGAGAGTGCTTTGCGTTATGTGTGTCAAGTTGCTAGATAAATTAGAATCATCAAGCATACATCACAAGACAGTTGACTTTGATGGAGTTAGGAGGAAAAGGATTGGAGTCTGAACATACATCTGAAGATTGGATAAAGGCACTGGATCGTGGTGGTCTGTGGCATGTAACCGATGAAGTCTTTTATTTATTTTGTTACATTGAGGAGGAGATATAGGCATCATTTAATATTATCATCTGCAAGACACGATGGAGTGAAGAGAGATATTATTAAGAGTTTAAAGATAAACGAAGATGTACAAAGTCTTTGGTTTGTCCTTTCATCTGAACTAGATGACAATTTATCAGTTATGCTTCTTGACATGATTATTGAACTATATGTAACAATTCGTGGCTTTGCATTTGCCAACTCATGCATGGAGCTTTATAAGCAGTCGAAGAAACAAACATTATACAGAAATCCAAGGCTACAAGAAGATAAATTTATGAATCTGAAAGTGAAAGCAAACAATAGCTGGACTCTGTTATACTTATCAATCATCATTATCATCATCATTACTTATGCTTAATTTTACGTTTCGGTAGAAGGGTATTATCCACTTCAGGTCCTTTTCTCTTAGAGATTGCTCCTCTACAATTTCCTCGGACTTGTGTTAGAGCTTTAGAGACAGAGCTGCTGAGTAACTATGATCAATTTAAACCAATCTTAGTTACGTACTTGAGCTGCTAAGTCCACACGCATTTTTGGTAAGGCTGATATGTTCAAACTTCAATTTCGGTAACAGGCTTAAACCTGGTGCATCAGTTTTGGGTTGACAACTCTCATATAAGGTAATAAGATGAGTCAACGAAATAGGTTTTCCATTACACTATTATTGGGGAATAACAATGGTCATTAATTTTAGGGCATTATCTGGTGCAACTAACCCAAGTTTACGACACTTATTGAACCAAGCATTTCTGGTGGTCTTCATTAGGTGAGGGGGATCTGAAAAAAAGAAAATCGACTGACCATCGCTGGCATATGGGTTTGTAGTCCTGTATGTCAATTTTTCTCTTGGATTGTGTAAATGGAACAATCTACGGTTTGCAGAGAGGCCATCACATGTTACTGCTAAGACTTTAAATCCACAACGCTCCAGTCAGCATACAGCATCCCCAAAAACTTCAAACATTTGATGTCCAGTTAGTGCAGTGCAAGGGAACTGAGCATATGGGAATTTCAGCTGGCTAAACAACCCCCTGACCATAAGAACTATAGCATTGAATCAGCTAGTACTCATCAAAATGGTCTTCCTCAATTTTATGCTCAAATGCTTCCAGGTGACTGTTGATGTCACCAAGCTCAGTGAAACCAATCAGTATGCCTGGTAAATGATAACTTGTTCCTACATACATACATGCTTAGCTATGTAGTTCTTATACCTGTATGATTGTCATATACTAGGTTCTCTCTGATGTGCATCTCATTCATTAAGATGACAACATACTTTCCCTTTCAGGACATGTCTGGATTGAAGCTATATCCATAATCTGCTTATCGACTTCGCTTGAAAATTCACAGCTTGCTTGGGTATAATGCGTGTAGTCCCTCAAAGTACGTTGTGAAGGTAGTTTCAACACACCTGATGTATGTAGCGTCTCATATGCACTTGACGATAAATGACAGAGGTAGAGGCACCATCTAATCATCATAGGCTCTCACTTCATAGAACGAGAGTCTTTTATTAAAGAAGCCTTGTGCTGCTGTTCCCAGAATATGTAGGCAAAGGAATCAGGTGGATATGTCTCTGTTACTGTCGGTGAATTTTCGATCATAATGTTGGAAAGATCACCGTGTAGATCAGCATCCACTTGAGTACCCCTCTCTTCTATTGCTTTTTTCAATCTCTCTTTCATTCTTTTGCGATGCAACTCTAACACCCTAGCTTTCTGCCGCAAGTGCTGTAACCGCTCAAGGTTTTCAGGTGTGCCCAGAAACCTGTAGTTGGTGTGGCTTTCTGGACGGCTAGAATCAGTCTCACAACTTTTCAGGTGCCGATGCAACATAGAGTTCAAAAATTTTCTGTAAGCACTACAGTGGTCACATCGCAAAGTGGGTTTGGGTACTAGGAGCCGACAAGATGAAGTTTGAATGGTGTGGTAGGGATAATGGTCTTTGATAAAAGTCGCCACTACCTTTGAATCTGCATGGTATGGAATTGAACTGCTGCATCTATATGATTAATAAATTTTAAATTTACCTGTGGAATCCATAAATACCCCTTTTCTTGTAGCCTAAATAGGAAAGTACTTGTTGTCATTGTTCCCTGTACAAAACTGGAAGCATTCCAGCCCCTCAATTGCTTTTCTCACATGGGAGATTGAACTGAGAACTTGTGGCAATGTAGCTACACAATCAGATGGTATCTTATCTCCTCCAATCTGTAGAGTCCATTTGAAGTCACCATTGATCTCAATACTGTAGCGAATCTTTGTTTCATAGTTAATGACATTGTAACAATAATTATTTGAGCTATAGCTATACCTGTGCAACACAATCCATTGTTTCTACCTTGGTAAGTACAATAGCATCTCTAGGACTCGTATCAGAGGCAGCACAAACATTAATCCACCCTATTTTTATTAATGAAGAATACCAACTATGTACAAGTAAGGGAAAAATCATTTCCTGAAATGAAAAAAGATGTAGGGATGACCACTGCTCAAAAACGTAAGGAAACAAGAAGGATGGAAAATGGGATCAATCTTTGTTCTGTATATCCAGCCAACAATCCCTACATATATGTCGGGTAGCTTCAGATTATAGTGTAGTAGTGTACGTATATGTAGGGATTGTTGGCTGGATATACAGAACAAAGATTGATCCCATTTTCCATCCTTCTTGTTTCCTTACTTTTTTGAGCAGTGGTCATCCCTACATCTTTTTTCATTTCAGAAAGTGATTTTTCCCTTACTTGTTCCTGGTCTTTTTTCCTCTCTTTTATGGTTTTAGCTATGTATAGAGTTCATTCTTCTATGTGTATGCAGGGACAGATTGAAAGAAGAATAGTTCTCCAATAGCATACCAGCCCACGAGTCAAGGTGTTGTGTCATTGTTAGTCTCGCGTGGGCCAGACTCTCACACGCAGAAGAGAAAGTCTGGTCAAACTCCTATACCGACTTTGTTCTGCTGAGTAAGCAGCAGCGCGCGCCGTGCATAAAAAATCGCGTCACAGTACGTCATGAAATAGTGCGAGCAAAAAGATGGCTCAAGATTTCTTGAAGCTATTCAAGAAGGTGGACTTAGGATTGGCTATTCAATTCTAAAAGTCATACAAATAGAAGCAGTAAGCTCCTTCATGAAGAGACAATCGCTATCGATTGCATGCAGCTAGATAAAGAGGCAGCAACTATCTGCTCACCAATAAAGACGCTCAAATTTGATGACGTAGCTACGTGTTCTGCGCATGCTATCCACGATTTTCCTGGATTTCTAGAACAAAGTTGGTATAGGAGTTTGACCAGACTCTCTCTTCTGCGTGTGAGAGTCTGGCCTGCGCGAGACATATACTTGGAGGTCGAAGATGCTGAAATAGAGTCTACCGGTAGATGGATTGGTGAATCTGAATCCCCGAGTTGATGTAGTAGTCTATCATCATTATCTAGAGCTAGCTAGAGATAGCTGAGTAATAAGGGAAAAAGCATTTCGTGAAATGAAAAAAAGATGTAGGGATGACCACTGCTCAAAAAAGTAAGGAAACAAGGATGGAAATGGGATCAATCTTTGTTCTGTATATCCAGCCAACAATCCCTACATATACGTCGGGTAGCTTCAGATTATAGTGTAGTAATGTACGTATATGTAGGGATTGTTGGCTGGATATACAGAACAAAAATTGATCCCATTTCCATCCTTCTTGTTTCCTTACTTTTTTGAGCAGTGGTCATCCCTATATCTTTTTTCATTTCACGAAATGCTTTTTCCCTTACTTGTTCCTGGTATTTTTTCCTCTCTTTTATGGTTTTAGCTATGTATAGAGTTCATTCTTCTATGTCTATGCAGGGTTCTCCAATAGTTCTCCAGCATACCCCAATCATTATCAACGAGTCAAGGTGTAGTGTTATTGTTGAGCTATACTTGGAGGAAGGAAGATGCTGAAATAGAGTCTACCGTCCCGAGTCGATACAGTAGTCTATCATCATTGCTAGAGACAGCTGAGTAATATTATAATTTCAAATAATTGGATATCAAATACTTGCGCATGCGAGTGCTGTGCTCCGTAGTGTCTCCTTTTTCATCGACTCTTTCGAGGATCAACGAGTAGAAAAGATCGTAGTTCGTAGAATTTGGAGTGCAGAAATCATAGCTGTAGCTTGAGTGGTTCGAGAGATATGGTTGTCTAAGAATAATAATAGCTAATAATAATAATAATAAGGGAAAAAGCATTTCGTGAAATGAAAAAAGATGTAGGGATGACCACTGCTCAAAAAAGTAAGGAAACAAGAAGGATGGAAATGGGATCAATCTTTGTTCTGTATATCCAGCCAACAATCCCTACATATACGTACATTAATACTGCATTATAATCTGAAGCTACCTAGGGATTGTTGGCTGGATATACAGAACAAAGATTGATCCCATTTCCATCCTTCTTGTTTCCTTACTTTTTTGAGCAGTGGTCATCCCTACATCTTTTTTTCATTTCACGAAATGCTTTTTCCCTTACTTGTTCCTGGTCTTTTTTCCTCTCTTCTATGGTTTTAGCTATGTATAGAGTTCATTCTTCTATGTGTTGTGTATGCAGGGACAGATGAAAGAAGAATAGTTCTCCAATAGTTCTCCAGCATACCAACCCAATCATCAACGAGTCAAGGTGTTGTGTTATTGTTGCGCTATACTTGGAGGTCGAAGTAAGATGCTGAAATAGAGTCTACCATCGTGAATCTAAATCCCCGAGTCGATACAGTAGTCTATCATCATTATCTAGAGCTAGCTAGCTAACAGCTGAGTAATATTATAATTTCGAATAATTGGATATCAAATACATGCGCATGCGTATTATAGAAAAGATGGCTTCCTAATTGAACAAGTGAGCACAAAGAATTTCTTATAAATAAAAAGATTAAGTAGGGATAGCCTAAAATATAGCTGGGCTATATAATGTACTGCAGCCTAGTTCGTATGAAAACAATCCCTACATTTACATCCACTACCTATAGCTAGCTATGGCAGTTGTAAAAGTAGGGATTGTTTTCATATGAGCTAGGCTGCAGTACATTATATAGCCCAACTATATTTTAGGCTATCCCTACTTAACCTTTTTATTTAGAAGAGATTTTTTGTGCTCACTTGTTTCCATCCTTTTTCTTAGTGCTTGCATTGACCTTCAACTGAGAGTATGCAGTGATGAAGCTACAGTACAGTACAAAGCCAGCTCTACATAAACCTTATCTTTTGTAGGGTCACTGGTTGAAGAATTTGTTTAGCTATTCAGTTTTGTCTATTAGCTATTTAATATCAGCAATAGCAATGTAAATGAGCATGGTGACTACACTACAGCCAAGTACTGGCTATAATACTACAATAGGATGAGCATCTGTACTGTAATTCAGTAAGGAGTGACTGGAACATCATCAGATAAGAATAAATAGCTAGCTAAACGATTAAACTGAAGACCTAAGCCTAGCTAGCAGAGCTACTGAAGTTTTCGTGGCTCCGCTCATAGGCCCCGCCCCCTAATTTCAAAATGGCGTAGAAAGATTAGCTAGTGCCGAGTGCTATGACGACTTCTTGTGATAGTGTAGCTGGACAAAGTTCACTATATAGTATAGTGAAGAGCTTCTGTCTGCCACACGATTTGCCAATGAAGGTCCTCACTGTAAGCACTGCAACGAGTAGGCTCACAAGAAGTCATTGCCATGGGATTATAATGAGCATGCGCGTGGCACTTCCCATATCAATAAGGTGCAAGAACCGTGCAAACCTCATTCCAAAATCCCCCCAGGCGTACGTACGTATGGTACATACGTACAGAGGTTTGCACGGTTTTTGCACCTTATTGATATGGGAAGCGCCACGCGCATGCTCATTATAATTCCATAGCAATGAGTTCTTGTGAGCCTACTCGTTGCAGTGCTTACAGTGAGGACCTTCGTTGGCGAATTGTGTGGCAGACAAAAAACTCTTCACTATACTAGTGAACCTTGTCCAGCTACACTATCACAAGAAGTTGTCGTTCTATTATATTGCCATGGAATTTACACGCATGCACGTGGCGCTTTCCATCAATAAAAGGTGCAAGAACCATGCAAACCTCTGTACTGCTGATTTCACTTGCGTTTGAAAATCGCGTAGGCCATTGCGCATGCGTTAGCACCCATTTTCTTTTAAAGTCAATGAGGGTCAGAGGTCATACGAAAAACGCAATGTTCAAACGCAAGTGAAATCAGCAGTACATACGTACGTATGTACGTGTCCCGAATTAGTAGCGCTGCGCGCATGCATAATGCGCATGCTCCAATTGTAATCAAGCCAGATTATTTTCTACAGCCTTTTGTCATGGCTTATCTAAGTGGATTGTAGGTGCTTGGCTTATCTAAGTGCTTGTGGTAAGTTTTTACAGCTTTCTATGCATGGAGCTTCCCGGTTGGAACCACAACTTATATGACTGTTGTCTCTGACAGCAATATCAAGCACTGGAGCCTATCAGCTGCTCACTTGCTTACTGTCTGAATGTTGCACATTGCTATAGTAGTAGTTGTAGAGGCTCTAGGCTTATTTAGGTACTTTGTTACATATAAACTCAACAGCAAAATCTTCTAAAGAGTTGTAGCACTAACTTGCTTGCTTGCTCGCTGTCAAAATTAATGTTGCACATTGCCCTAGTAATATTACTCAGCTACTACTAGCTCTAGATAATGATGATAGACTACTGTATAGACTACCGGCTACTCTCCATTCCAACTGATGTATGGTAGGGAACCAAAATTCTCAGCCTTTTCTGAGCCTGTTGCCTTTGACCCTACTTCTTACCAAGCTCACTTACAAGCCAGGTTGGCAGAGCTACATGACTTTGTTCATATAAACTTATCCGAAGCTTCCGATCATCAGAAGAGTGAATTTGACAAGCATTCAAAGGAAAGATCTTTTGTATGTGGTGATCCAGTTTGGGTCTCCATTCTCACAGCAGGGAAACTTGACCCTCGTTGGGATGGAAGATGGACTATAAAGCAAAAAAAAGAGTTCAACTACATATCTACTCTTCAATGGGAATCAGCACAAAGTCGTTCACATAAATCGGCTAAGACACAGACTCATGAAAGATGAGGATGCCAAAGATGATATCATTTGGACTCCACCACAGATTGATCACCAAATTTATGAAGACAGTGGAGAAGTGACTCAACAAAGATACCCTCAACGTCTTCGTAGACCACCAGATCGGTTGCAATACACACAATTATAACTGACACTACTCTTCAAGCTTGGGGACAAGCTTTATTTCAGAGGGGACACATGTAACTGTTGCATAATTATCATGCTGATTGTAACAACTAATTATTATCATGTTATGTATCATCTATTCACATCATTATGTACATGTATCACGAGAGATCACCAGACTAGGGTAGCAGCTGTTCTGTTAGTCTAACTTTGTGATTATACTAATAATTTGGAGACAGTTACATGTACTACATCTATTGGGATTGAAACTATCAATTCTTCATCAGACTCTCTGGAAGTAGACGCCATACAAACATTCCCAGGTTTGGGTGAGATGTGTTGGACAGATACTGTACAACGTTGTGCATGTGCTTTTCTGAATTCATTCTTACGAGGGACACTTAAACGAAACTTCCTAGGCATATCCTACAAGTATAGCCAATAATTATTACTTCACCCCGAGTGTGTCCACGAATATAGACTCATTCACAACATTCATACAAAAAACAAACTAATTTTGTTCTCAATTCTACACCTGAAAATAGTCTTAGGTGATACAGTTGGCCAGCATAGGGAGACAAATGGATAGGTACTACCATCACCACTATTCACTTCTACCAGAAGAAAAACTCACGGAATAGTTTTTTTTTTTGAAATTAATACAAAGCTATAAACCAAAAATACACTATAGAAACTGTAGCCAGCTTAGTGGTTTGAGCTCTAGAGGGAGACAAAAATTTGTACTTTGGTAACTAGCCCTCTAGCCGGCCAACTTTGGTCTAAAGACAGCTATTTCAGGAATATGGGACTGCAATTATGGTTTATACGGCGACTATAGACCTTTCTCTAAATATCTTACCTAGCTTCTCCGAGGTCTGTAACCGCTAAATACAGCTGCACCAGCTCCTCCTTTCCCAAAATCACATTTCGCGCACTTTGCAAAAACAATAACGTGGATGGATTTGAACAATTACTAGATTAATGAGCACGTAATCCGTTTCCAATCCTGTGCCGTGAGTTCTTATATCCATGATGCGAGTTATAATACTTTTTTTGCACTCAATCCTGTAGCTACAGGTCACCATAATAATTATATTATGCCTAATTGATGTAACTTCATGGCCAATGATACTGACCATGTGCGGGGTCAAACAAGTCACACCCACTTCCGGTGACATAATTATTCAGTATGTTAGGAAACTAGGCCAAACCATAGATTGTATAGACTACGTAACAGGGATTGGAAATATATAAACTGCCCGGCCACTCCTTATTGCGCATGCCTACATTAATTAATACAATAAGAAAAAAGATAATAATCATCAAATTTGGGTATTAAGTGTGCAACCATTGATCCTGGTGATTTCATTCAGGTTTTTCTTCACCTCTGCACCTTCTTGTTCTCTGCCTGAACTATGAGTGAAGATATTGAAGCCTCCCTCTCAGTCGATCATATAATATTATAAGGGAAAAAGCATTTCGTGAAATGAAAAAAAGATGTAGGGATGACCACTGCTCAAAAAAGTAAGGAAACAAGAAGGATGGAAATGGGATCAATCTTTGTTCTGTATATCCAGCCAACAATCCCTACATATACGTTGGGTAGCTTCAGATTATAATGTAGTAATGTACGTATATGTAGGGATTGTTGGCTGGATATACAAAACAAAGATTGATCCCATTTCCATTCTTGTTTCCTTACTTTTTTGAGCAGTGGTCATCCCTACATCTTTTTTCATTTCACGAAATGCTTTTTCCCTTACTTGTTCCTGGTCTTTTTTCCTCTCTTTTATGGTTTTAGCTATGTATAGAGTATGTGTAGCTATGCAGGGACAGATGAAAGAATAGTTCTCCAGCATACCAGCCATCATTATCAACGAGTCAAGGTGTTGTGTACTTGGAGGTCGAAGATGGTCTACTGTGGTGAATCTAAATCCCTGAGTAGATACAGTAGTCTATCATCATCTAGAGCTAGCTAGCTAGAACTAGCTAGCTAGAGACAGCTGAGTAATATTATAATTTCGAATAATTGGATATGCGCATGCGTATTATAGAAAAGATGGCTTCCTAATTGAATTAGTCGAGTGCTGTGCTCCGTAGTGTCTCCTTTTTCATCGACTCTTTCGAGGATCAACGAGTAGAAAAGATCGTAGTTCGTAGAATTTGGAGTGCAGAAATCATAGCTGTAGCTTGAGTGGTTCGAGAGATATGGTTGTCTAAGAAGAATAATAATAATAGAGAAGAAGAAGAATCCAGCAATTTACCTGCTTGCAATATGGATTGTACTGCGCAGATTGTATTGTTGCTATGGGGCGTTTCCGATCCCGGTTATGTAGTTTATACAATCTATGGCCAAACACCATTGATGGACCTTCTGAATCAACTTTACTCATGCATCTTTCTACTATCCTTCCCTTTTGTGGTTCTGTTAGTGCTGAGCTGTAGCTAGTCATAGTTACCTGGTGGGATACGAGGTGGTATACGAGGTTGCACATCCAAAGTGAAGTTGCCTGTAGTCCCTTCAATAGTGCAGGAATAGAATCCCTCATGCTCTAACCTCACGTTACTGATGATCAAATTATTCCCACTCACATTAAAGATGGATGGTGGGAGATTGCTATTGCCCTCAAAAGACCAGGTGATGGCACCACTGAGGGGAGTGGAGCATGTTAGAACCACTTCTTGATCCTCTTGAACTGGAGAACGACCTTTGATCACAGGGTCAGGCGGTGCTGGAGTACAGAGGAAGAGAGAGAGGAAGTTCATGTCATTAAGGATATTCCTCTAATTGCATGCAATCTTTTGAGGTTAGCAAAACACGTGGACACTCATAGGAGAGTGGACCAAGATTCAAGATTAATGGACTAACCTGGTATGACACGAGATTCCACATCCAAAAAGAAGCTGTTTGTAGTTCCTTCAATTGTGCAGTTGTAGGATCCTTCATGCTCTAGCCTCACATTACTGATAATCAAGTTATTCTCGCTCACATTAAAGGATGATGGGAGATTGCTGGTATGGTTGAAAGACCAAGTGACATCACTACCAAGGGCCACGAGGGGGGAGAAGCATGTTAAAACTGCTTCCTCACCCTCTGTAACAAGAGGAGGACCTTTGATCACAGGGTCAGGGGGGTCTGGAGAAGAGAGGAAATGAATATCCCACTAATTATATATTTTTATATATTTTATTTTATTTTTATTTTTTAGAAATTATTATTATGATAAGGGAAAAATCATTTCGTGAAATGAAAAAAAGATGTAGGGATGACTACTGCTCAAAAAAGTAAGAAGGATGAAAATGGGATTAATCTTTGTTCTGTATATCCAGCCAAAATCCCTACATATACATTGGGTAGCTTCAGATTATAGTGTAGTAATGTACGTATATGTAGGAATTGTTGGCTGGATATACAGAACAAAGATTGCCATCCTTCTTGTTTCCTTACTTTTTTGAGCAGTGGTCATCCCTACATCTTTTTCATTTCATGAAATGCTTTTTCCCTTACTTATTCATGCATAATGCGCATGCTCCAATTATAATCAAGCCAGATTATTTTCTACAGCCTTTTGTCATGGCTTATCTAAGTGGATTGTAGGTGCTTGGCTTATCTAAGTGCTTGTGGTAAGTTTTTACAGCTTTCTATGCATGGAGCTTCCCGGTTGGAACCACAACTTATATGACTGTTGTCTCTGACAGCAATATCAAGCACTGGAGCCTATCAGCTGCTCACTTGCTTACTGTCTGAATGTTGCACATTGCTATAGTAGTAGTTGTAGAGGCTCTAGGCTTATTTAGGTACTTTGTTACATATAAACTCAACAGAAAAATCTTCTAAAGAGTTGTAGCACTAACTTGCTTGCTTGCTCGCTGTCAAAATTAATGTTGCACATTGCCCTAGTAATATTACTCAGCTACTACTAGCTCTAGATAATGATGATAGACTACTGTATCAACTCGGGGATTTAGATTCACCAATCCATCTACTGGTAGACTCTATTTCAGCATCTTCGACCTCCGAGTGTAACTCAACACAACACCTTGACTCGTTGATGATGATTGGGCTGGTATGCTATTGGAGAACTATTCTTCTTTCATCTGTCCCTGCATACACATAGAAGAATGAACTCTATACCATAAAAGAGCGGGAAAAAGACCAGGAACAAGTAAGGGGAAAATTATTTCGTGAAATGAAAAAAGATGTAGGGATGACCACTGCTCAAAAAAGTAAGGAAACAAGAAGGATGGAAATGGGATCAATCCTTGTTCTGTATATCCAGCCAACATTCCCTACATATACGTCGAGTAGCTTCAGATTATAGTGTAGGGAATGTTGGCTGGATATACAGAACAAAGATTGATCCCATTTCCATCCTTCTTGTTTCCTTACTTTTTTGAGCAGTGGTCATCCCTACATCTTTTTTCATTTTACGAAATGATTTTTCCCTTATAGAAAAGATGGCTTCCACTAATTATTGAATTAGTCAAGTGCTGTGCTCCGTAGTGTCTCCTTTTTCGACTCTTTCGAGGATCAACAAGTAGTAGTTGGTAGAATTTGGAGTGGATTTATCCAGAAATCATAGCTGTAGCTTGAGTGGTTCGAGAGATATGGTTGTCTAATAATAATAATAATAAGAAGGGAAAAAGCATTTCATGAAATGAAAAAGATGTAGGAATAACCACTGCTCAAAAAAGTAAGGAAACAAGGATGGAAATGGGATCAATCTTTGTTCTGTATATTCAGCCAACAATTCCTACATATATGTACATTACTACACTATAATCTGAAGCTACCCGACGTATATGTAGGGATTGTTGGCTGGATATACAGAACAAAGATTGATCCCATTTCCATACTTTTTGAGCAGTGGTCATCCCCACATCTTTTTTCATTTCATGAAATGCTTTTTCCCTTACTTGTTCCTGGTCTTTTTTTCTCTCTTTTATGGTTTTAGCTATGTATAGAGTTCACTCTTTATGTGTATGCAGGGACAGATGAAAGAAGAAGAGTTCTCTAATAGCATACCAGCCCAATCATTCAAGATGTTGTGTTATTGTTGAGCTATACTTGGAGGTCGAAGATGTAGAAATAGAGTCTACCGGTAGATGGATTGGTGAATCTAAATCCCTGAGTTGATACAGTAGTCTAGTCCAGGGGCGGATCCAGGGATTTCTAAGAGAGGGGGCATTTTAGAATCGCGCGTAAGCGCGGAGAAAAATTTCAAAACCATGCCCACTTTTTAATTGGAAACGCCCACTTTAATAGGATGTGCTTTATTTTGAAGTTCATAAACAAGCGAAGGTTAGCTAGTTTACTGCAACTTACATCGTGCCAGCGAAGACCGCAACTTGCACAGTGCCTGGCTGTAGGAGCGAAGGTTAGCTAGTTAAGCTACCGCAACTTATAATACTTAATTTATAGTTGGGTATAAAAGGGGGGGCATCTGCCCCCAATGCCCCTCTCTTGGATCTGCCCCTGTAGTCTAGGTCTAGTCTAGACGTCTAGAGACTGCTGAGTAATATTATAATTTCGAATAATTAGATATCAAATACATGCGCATGCGTATTATGGCTACTAATTGAATTAGTCGAGTGCTGTGTCTCCTTTTTCATCGACTCTTTCGAGGATCAACGAGTAGAAAAGATCGTAGTTGGTAGAATTTGGAGTGGATTTATCCAGAAATCATAGCTGTAGCTTGAGTGGCTTGAGAGACATGGTTGTCTAAGAAGAATGATACTAAGAAGAATATAGAAGAAGAAGAATCCAGCGATTTACCTGCTTGCCGTATTTCTGAAACGGTAAGCTCCCTGGTCCTGAAACTTGGTCTGCACATTGTAGTAGGCTCTAGTATGCTGGATAATCATTCACAGCATGTCTAAGTGGGGGAACTAGAGTTTCACTTTTGTATTAGTCTATAGGCGGCGCGCGCAGCTGTTTGAGTCATCCCTACATAGAGAGTGCTACCGCACTCTGATGAAAGAAAAAAATTTATGCTAAATAAAAAGGCCATGTAGGGTTAGTCTCAACAAAAATCAAAATTATGCTGCCTTCAATAATAATCCCTACATCACTGCCTCCCATATGGAGATGGCAAGCTTACTATATTTCCCCCCTAATATCCATAGGGTCCACAGGACGGCTAACTGAGCCGAATTCTTGAGGTGGATGGTGTCAAAATCCAACAGCCAAAAGCTGAAAATATTGCAATAATGCTGATGAGGGAGAACTGAGCAGAAAGTGGCAGATAACTTCGGGGCAAAATTATCTAGCTATAAAGATAATGAATCTATGTCTAATTTTAATACCAAAAGTCATTTTGGCCTTTCTTTCAAGTCAATCACATAAAATTAATGTATAATGAGCAATGATAGGTACTCATAGTTATAAATACAAGGAAATAATTAATAATTTCCTTCCTCAGACTCTCCAACTTCAACTCTCTGACTATTCACTTCTTCAATATCTTCCCCTTAGTATACTTGTACTATTCTGTGAGCTGTAGTGGCTTTAACTGCCTTGAAAGGAGTAAATGTTGATCTCTTTTCACAACCATTAATATAATTAATGCTGCATGCGTGTGCGCATCTATCAACACGCCACGGTTGTGCAGTTCATTGGGTGTTTCCAATCCCGTAAAACCTCTTATATCTATGTTGGCACGTACGCGCATATGTGCACGTGATAGTGACAGACGCTCGCACATGACAAAATGGCTGACATAGTTATAATGAAAAGTCGTTCGATATCAGTGATTATTTTGAAGGGAAACTGTGGAACGATGTGTGGTTATAACTGCACAAGTTGATATGAATTTCATTGTCGTATGTGAAAGGATCATGGAGTTACAGCCGTCAAAGAATATTTATTGAATCTGATGATGAACGAATCATAAGAATTTTAGATTTAGGCGGTACGTGAGAGAAGGTGTGAAATAATTTTTTTGCTAGCAGCTAGTGCTAAGCTTCTAGCATAGTTTCCAGAGCCTGAGTCTAAGTATGGAAGCTGCTGAGCCAAACACTCTTCAATCATTGCCAGAACGGCAGAGTTACTTGGCTATTTCACCACGAAGCCAGAGCAAGAGAGGACTCTTTACAGAAATTTGTAACTGACCATGATGTCTTTGTGTCACTCCCTACTGGCTATAATTAGCTACTTCCTAGTGTCTTCGATAGGTCCATCATGGACAAGAAGTCTACTGTATTTATAATTGGGGCGAGCATGAGTGAGCCCCACACTAGCGAGTCGGCTGAGAGATTTCTACTATATATATTTATATGTTTCGTACGTTCTAAGATCGTAGTTTTCACGTGCGACGACCATCTGGCAGCACGTGCGCACAATGATTCATCAACGCATGAATCATGATGCGCTTAATTGTTATTCACTGACTAGAAAAAATGAAGTGTAGAAGAGAAAGAGAGAGAGTTCAACATGCCTCCGAAACTGTTGAGCAGACAGAAGAACGTCTTAGAAAGCGAAGGATACGGGATCGAGCAAAGCGTGCTGCTCAAACAACTGAACGAAGACAGGGCAGTTTGGAAAGAGCAAGGGACTATCGAAGTCGAAGATTATCTTCAGAAACAACCGAAGATAGGGACGTTAGGCTAGATGGCTTTAGATAAGGTTTTGTGCATATCTTATCATATCATATTAAAGTTCAAACTGTGTGGATTAGAGAGCAACTTAAAATTTTGGGAACAAACCATTTGCATCGAGATGTCCGGTGTACTAAAGTTGACCAGTTTGGAGAAAGTTGGAAAAGTAGTGCCAATAAAACTTGTATAACTTTTTATTGGTTTAACATACAAACAGTCTGATTGCTCCACACTATAAAGAAAGGGCTAGTTAAGCCTCCATTGAAGTCTCAGAAACCTTTTATGAGTAGAAAGTTTGCTGTATCACTCCAAAATAAGTGATTTTTTGTGACATTTCATTGTTCTGCAGTTCAGTGTGTTTTCAAGCTAGACTTAAGTTTTTTGCATGATTATATAGTTCATACTGTTGGCTATCCACATGCAAAGTATCAAAGGCCCAATCCATTTTGCATCGAGATGTCCGGTGTACTGATGATAGGTACCCATGCTGAAATCTCACTAGTTAGCCCTGCCACATCAGAGAGGGCACTGAGTTTTTGGTGAATTAAAGGTAAAGAGAATGATCACCAACCTTTCATTTAGTAAGTATCAAAAAATGAAAGCACTAGCTGAAAGCATTTCTGAGATATCACAGGTAAAATACAGTAATGTTAAAAGTCAAATTCCACTCCATTGAAGCCACCAGACAGGAAGTGATCACGTAATTAATGCGTCTTAGTGTAAACTACATAGCTAATTATTACAAAAACATTTCCATGAAATGAAAAAAAAAAGAAAAAGATGTAGGATGCAAGGGTAGGGGATCAATCTTTATCCAGCAAACATTTCACTTTTGTATTGTAATTTTTGCGGCGTGCACCAGCGCTCTCATTATGCTCGCCCCACAATGCTTGCATTTCCCTAGTAATAGTAAGGATCAAGATGCTGCATTCTCCCTGGTTCTATAAGAGAAAAGTGTTTGGACTACAGCTTGCAATGTTAAGCTGAAACTCTGTTTCTTCTCCTCTGACTGTGAGGAGACATCTCTTCCATGCTGCTACAAATAAAATACTCGCACTTTTTAAATGATAGTCGTACGTCATAATAAACCACGCCTTGAGAACGAGAAAGGTATACGCATTAGACCAGACCCCTTTTTTTTTACTAGGGGGGTGCGCGTGCAAGACTAAATCTTGATCTGCACATTGTAGTAGGCTCTAGTATGCTGGATAATCATTCACAGTAGTAGCTTTTGTTAGGTCTAAGTTGGGGAACTAGAATTTCACTTTTGTATTAGTCTATAGGCGGTGCGCGTGGCCATCCTTACATAGAGAGTGCTACCGCACTCTCTGATAATAATAGAGAAGAAGAATCCAGTGATTTACCTGCTTGCCATATTTCTGAAACGGTAAGCTCCCTGGTCCTGAAACTTGGTCTGCACATTGTAGTAGGCTCTAGTAGGCTGGATAATCATTCACAGTAGCTTTTGTTAGGTCTAAGTGGGGGAGCTAGAATTTCACTTTTGTATTAGTCTATAGGCGGCGTGCGCAGCCATCCGAGTCATCCCTACATAGTCTGATTACCATGTGGTTAGAAAATTTGCAGATTGTCTTGAACCATTTAAAAAAATAAAACTTTACACTTGCTTATTCAACTGCTGCAAAACTAGCACAATTTGCTTAGCTACTGGCTGTAGCCAAGTGAAGGCTCCCCAATAGTGGCCTCATGGTGGAAAGTGGCCTGCGCTACAGTTTATTCCTGCAGCTCTGTCTCCATGCTGTCTTGATTCACTCACCATCAGTACGGACGCTAAGGAGTGATGGGTCCACAGTGGTAACAGGACTGTCAATGGATCACAGCAGATGGTGCGACTGGATGACCTTAGACCTGCTATCAGTTAGCTATGTGGGACAATGGAAATTCACCTGCAAGCCCCCAGATGGTGTGATTTTAGATCCGCCACCAGTTATGTGGTGGAAGTCTTCACTGTTGACGACTTTGGAACTCCACCTGCAAACCCCCAGCTTATGATGGTGAGTGAACCAAGACAGCATGTAGGCAGAGCCGCAGGAATAAACTATAGCATAGGCCACTTTCCATCATAACTATATGTAATGTGATAGGATCTAGGGAAAAGGAACCATTTGAGCAGTTAATACTTATTGCACACTCCTGCATTGGATATTCAAGCATTTTATTACAAGCGGATTCTACAGTTGGTTCCATCCAGGCGGCTACATATGCTGTGTAGGAAATTGTAATGTGAACCTGTAATACTTACCAAGAAGCACTTAGATAAGCCTATCAGCCTACCAAACCTACAAACAACTAAGATAAGCCAATGCACTTCGACAAACCGCTGTAGAATTCAATTAAGCTTGCCTTCCATGTTCAGAAATGTCGGCCAAAAACGTTACTAGGCTAGTCTGCACATGCGTAGACAAGGCGTTGAATAATGCCATTGAATACCATGAATTATTCAATGGGAATGGACCAATCAGATTGCTTGAATCCACATATATATTATAATAAAATTGATTATCAAAAATCCTGGAATGCTAAAGTCATACATATCTCAATAGTTCGGTGGTTACTTTATGAAAAGCAGGACCACCTTTGAGTGGTCCTGCTTTACATGTATGTACGTATGTACACTGATACTCAAGCTTATATTAATTTGATTGTTTCACATATGTAAATTACAGTAGGAAATCTAATCACTTTCACAAAACGTAAATTCTAACATACTCTCTAAATCAAGGAAAACCGTTCCCTTTCAAGAGAATAAAGGATTGGCAACATGTGTATGTCACGGGCGTTTTATCCATAATGCCTAGTGGACATTAGCTTGTAAAAAAGTAATTTTTTTCTAACGCATAGCAACAGTATAGCAACAGCACTTCCAGTCTATAGTACTATGCTTTCAGTCGAATCACCAATGCACCGGAAGTCCATTGCCATGTTAATTTTCTGAGAATACAAACAGTATCTGGAAATTACTGCAAACTCAGCATAAATTACCATAAAGAATGGCAGCTGTTTTAGTGTGAGTTGAGGCCCTATTCTACAAAAGATGGTAAATGTGCATCGAAAGATATTCAAGCACATGGAAGGCTTATTCAAGAAGGTAATGATGCATGCTTATGAAGTAGCTAGTTGTAGTATCATTAGACTTCCTTAAGCTGAGAGTGCACCTAGTCCAAGTGTACAGGCTGAAAGTACCAGTGGAGAGAGTGGTCAAATTCCATTTCTCCATGAATTAGGAATTTGATTTGATAGTGCTAAGATGTATCATTCCTGCCTGCAAATTTTGTTTTGTTCTGAGAATTTTCTTGTGTATTTAATGTGATGCAAATTCCTACTTTTTTCACTAAATTACTTCCAATAGTGTCATTTCATTGAAAGACCCCAAGAAGACATTTCCCCCCATGGAAAGAGTACTACATCTGAGCCTAGATTCATGTGATATATTTCTACAGACTCAACTATTTGGTGAACAGCTGACGTATGCACACAATATGGCAGCAAAGAAGTCAGAAATTGTATTTGATCAATGCATGCACACACTTTATTGGAACAAGTTTGATTTTTGATACAAGATAATATATACCATAAACATCTATTGAGTCAATGCATGTCTTATACTGAAGAGGAGAAATGGTTTTTGACCGCAATTAGTATTAAAATTGTGCCCATTACGTCACTTGTGGTTTATTATTAAAAATTGACGGTGGCGATTCGACTGCTTTATACAGTGTTTTAGGGCATTGGGAGTGGCCTAAGGCATGCGCTGTTTATATAACAAGATGGAGGAATGATTGAGCTGGCTCCTCCAAAAAGAGCGGTGGCTCTAGTCCAATGAAGCCTTAGTTATGCGCTGTTTACTTTGGGACACTACTAAAAACGTGTGAGGCTTAGAACTGACTCCCTGAAGTTTTTCAGGCTACATCTCCAAGATTTTTAGAATGGTCTATCTTTGTGAAGTATGGTGATACTTTACACTAAGAAGGTATATTTTTTTGCTTGGAGATCACTCCCTGGTAAGTACTGTATACAATATGTATGATATTTCAGATAAAATGGATATTATCATAAGTTTTGAAGTCTTTGAGAGCCTTTTTGGTAGTGTTCTACCATGTAGTAGTTATGTAGAAGCCATCTGGTTATTGAGACACAATACCATCACTGTGATATCGGCGTGTCATGCCGATATGTAGAGTGGTGCTAATTTCACCAATTAGAACCAGTTATTCCAGTGCTACTGTTTCCTTAGAGTGTATATCTGTATAAATATTCTGGTTAGAGATGATCTTTGCTGATCATAGATACATGAGACGTAATTATAAGAGCGGTCCTATTGGAACACCTCATATGTGGGAGTAACAGTATGTAAGAAGATATTCTCTTACACAGTTTGCTAGTAGACTCTCCTGTGTGTTCTGATTTGACTTGAAGTGGTCTGTGTGGATTGATCACCCACCAAAGTAAGTTAACTTTATTTCACCATGACGTCATATAATTTTTATTGCTAATTCTGTTTCAGGTGAAGTGACACAATTGGATTGAGTCAGACTTTCAATGTAGAGAGAATTAGACCCCACTGTGTTGTTTGGATCTTATCATTCAGTGTGAAATACAGCACATATTTATCATGTCCACCGCTATTAATTTAAGCAGCAGTATTTTGTGTAAAAAAAAGTACCCTCTTAGAAATTTGGTTCAGGAGATTATTTCAAGTGTCTACTTCACTATTGCATCTACTGAACTAATGGCAAAACTTCTGGAACAATGCTGTGGGCTTTAAAAGTAACCACCTTCAATTATTGAAGATTAGCTAAGAAGCCAAGAATTTATGCGCAATAGTTATTGGGGCTCTCCACAGGTGTGGCTTACTCAGAACAAAGGCATCTTATAGTTTATTTAGGCACAGAAAGAGGAAAGGCAGCCATAGCAACGTACTACTTAGTGTTCTTAACCGGTGCTATGTGCAGATTGAGCAATACCGTAATTATTTACACGTATCTAATTTAGTGTAATGCCGCCGGTAAACGTCCGTGATGTGGTATGATCAGGTGATCATTGGCTTTTGGGACAAAAAAGTGGCTCAACATAGAACAAACAGCAATGTTTCAGACATTAGAGCATCTAGCTAACATACACCTGAGCATTATTCTAAACCCTCAACTATGTACTAGGGAAATGTAAAGCAATGTGGCGAGTGAAGCTTTAGCTGATGATATCACCATATTGCAAAGGATGGAACTGGAAGAATATATAATCATATAAATATAGTCATTCGACTCCCTAGAGGGCCTTTTGCTTTGTTCGCAATTATTTCATGGAAAGAAAATAGCTGTTAGTGCTACAACTTACACACAATAGCTGTTGCAGAACCAAGCAGATTTGTAGTGATACATCTATATATGCCCCCTCCACCTCCATTTCTCTCAATGTTAGTCCTCATTAACTGTGAAGTATTATCATTGGTAGTGATTGATATCTCGGGATCACTGGCACCGAGAACCAAGTCATTGTGCATCCATGTTACCATGGGAGTAGGGACCCCAACAAAGACGCATGACAAAGTAAGAGTGCCACCAAGAAATACATTATTGTTGGCCATGCTTGAAGAATTAACTTCAGGTGCATCTGAATAGCAAAGTTACAAACAACAACAACAACAACAACAACAATAAATGTTATGTTGATAAAAATAACTGCTGCAATAAAATGCTTAGCAGAGGAGTAGGGCAACTGGGGCACTTGCCCCAGTAAAATTTCATGGAAACAATGCTGTTTAGTATGACTGAAAATGGGTGTGGTTAGCAATAAGTGTATGGTAGGTCATTTGCCCCACCAAATCATAAATACTAGCTACTCCCCTTCTTAGTTGACTTACACTGGACTATGACTTCAATGGAGGTATTTAAAAATGTTCTGCTCCTGTCCCTGGTAAAACAGGTGTAATTCCCTGCTTGATTTCTGCTGATATTTGGTAGTCGAAGATTACGACGCACAGTATTTCCGAACCAATTTCCATTTATATCAAACCATCCCTGTGGCGGCTCAGGATTAGATTCAAGGGCTCCTGCATTAAATTCTATGCACTCTAATAAAACTGAATCACTCTCATTCACTATCAGTGGTGATGATTGCAATATTTGTCCTGGGAGGAAAACTATGAAGGATAATATTATGCATGACAATCACATCAGTTTAATGATCAAACATGCATGTCTTACTATCAGAAATAATTTCGGAGTCGTCATATCGTATGGTCCCATCCGCACATGTCACCATCAGTGCATCTTCAATCCCATCCTGAATGAACATCATGGGCTGCACAAACACTAGAATACCATTCACATATTCCAATCCAGCTCGAGTTAGACCATCCGATACTTGGAAGTTATTCTGAGGTCCTCCTTGTCCCGTCCAAACGACTACTCCTGCTAAGGGAACACCATTATTCAAACACTGAATGCACAGTCGCGACTGTCTGGTGTTCACAATTAAAGAGTGTCTAGTCCTGGTAATATTCTTCAATTCATTGCACATCTGAGCGTCACCTAATATAAGCCAAAAGACACTGACATTCTGCTTGAGTTCTGCTAGGTAATCTGCACTTCTACATACACAGAGTTGAACTTTACCATAGAAGTTGAGAGCATAATATTATAAGAAGTGGGTATCAAGTATTGGGCACAGGCTACAAGCTTAGGTGCCATCACATGCAAGACTAAACAGAAAGAAAAAAAAAAGCCCAAAGTGCAATTCAGTTAAATAATCTGGGCCCTTAAAACCACACCCATACAACTGCTCTATAAAAATGACTGCTTTAGGAGTGCAACGAACTTTTGATTCATGTTTGGGTGTGTCTGGTATTATTCTATGGAACACAAAGAAAGAAAAAAGAAGAAAAGAGCTGGCTTGTTAGCAGGGGCTGATCTAGGTGACTTCAAATGAGGGAGTGACCCCTTTTTCCCTTACTACACTACTCAGAGAATGCACAGTTACAGAGCCAGAGCCAGTTCATTTATAGTAGTACAGCCATAGCTATCATCTATAGGGGGGATCTTGGGAATTAAATTCAATATAGGCAGTGTCATGCACTAATTTTTGTCATATTAGCTATTATTATTCAAATTGTACACACACACAACAATAAAAACAGCAACAAAAACAAAAAATAAACCACTTGAAAGATAGTACAGCATGGCCATACTATCCATAGATCATGCAATTTTTTTATCAGAGAGTGCGGTAGCACTCACTATTTAGGGTTAGTATGGAATGGGTGTGGCTTCTCTCATTAGAACAATACAAACTAGACTCTCTGTATCTCTTCTATTCTTGCTACAGGCTCAACTAAACTTCTTACATCTGGAAAACAATGCAGAAGAAGATGATATGACCCTCTCAAACTCCTCCAGAATAGCGTCAACGATTGGCACCAGCCGTCGCCTAAATCCAAAATTTTTATGATTCGTTCATCATCAGTGTAACTCCATGATCCTTTCACACACGACTATGAAATTTATATCAACTTGTGCAGTTATAACCACACAATGTGCTTTTACCATCGTTATTCACACAGTTCCCCTTCAAAATAATCACTAATATCGAACGACTTTTCATTATAAGCGATGTCTGCCATTTAAAAATGACATCATTAATTTTGTCATGCGCGCGCATCTGTCACTATCATGTGCACGTATGCGCGTGCCAACATAGATATAAGATGTTTACGGGATTGGAAACGGATCACGTGCTCTCGTTAGCAACTAACAATCGAGGCGCGTTGACAGCTGAATGACATAGCACTTTTGTCAAAGTTGCTGTTCTGACAAGATCCGTTAGGTAAGACTTATGCCAATGATACTATAATACACTAGGGCATAGATTTACTGTATGAAATAAATTTCAGCTCAGATTTTCAAGTTTATTCCTACAAATACTACTGTAGTGGTTAATGGGACTGTAATCCCTCTCACGCTTGATGGAATCAATTGCTGTTGCCCATTTTCTGATCAAAAGGCATGTAAACTTTAGCTACATGGAATAGTAATGTTGGTTTTTGTATTAGCTGACATATATTGTCTCTAGCATTTGCAAGTGGTGTTAAAACTGTAATCCCTCTCCCAAGAAATAGATTAACAATATTGAAACTGTATTAGTTATTTCAGGGAAAGGATAGAACAGTAAATGGAATTGGTGCATTCGTTTTCTATACAATAGTCATCCTATGGAGATGGCAAGCTTACTATATTTCCCCCCTAATATCCATAGGGTCCACAGGACAGCTGACTGAGCCGAATTCTTGAGGTGGATGGTGTCAAAACCCAACAGCCAAAAGCTGGAAGTATTGCAATAATGTTGATGAGGGAGAACTGAGCAGAAACTGGCGGATAACTTTGGGGCAAAATTATCTAGCTATAATAATAATGAATTTATGTCTAATTTTAATACCAAAAGTCATTCTGGCCTTTCTTTCAAATCAATCACATAAAATTAATGTATAATGAGCAATGATAGGTACTCATAGTTATAATTACAAGGAAAAAAGTTATGAATAATTAATAACTTCCTTCCTCAGACTCTCCAACTTCAACTCTCTGACTCTTCACTTCTTCAATACCTTCCCCTTAGCTTACTTGTACTATTCTGTGAGCTGTAGGGGCAGAATATCACTTTAACTGCCTTGAAAGGAGTGAATATTGATCTCTTTTCACAACGATTAATATAATTAATGCTGCATGCGCGTGCGCATCTGTCAACGCGCCACAGTTGTGCAGTTCATTGGGCGTTTCCAATCCCGTAAAACCTCTTATATCTATGGTGCCAACCAGCTATTTTTACTTGAAAACAACCTTTAGGTCGTATAAACAGTAAATAAACAAGTGAAAGGAAAAAAATTTATGCTAAAAAAAAGGCCATGTAGGGTTAGTCTGTACTTTAACAGTTTCTGTCAACAAAAATCAAAATTATGCTGCCTTCAATAATAATCCCTACATCACTGCCTAAACCAAGCCGAACACTTTTATACTGACATGAACAATTAAAGCAGCTTGGTGGGAGGCAGTGATGTAGGGATTATTATTGAAGGCAGCATAATTTTGATTTTTGTTGACAGAAACTGTTAAAGTACAGACTAACCCTACATGGCCTTTTTACTCAGCATAATTTTTTTTCCTTTTATAATAGCTAAAATAAAGGGAAGGTGGATTTTTACTTCCATGGGTTGGCAGGATACCAGGTCCTATTTTTTTTCCTTTGTGCTATGTGCACACCCACCTCCTTGCTCACAATTATCAGATTCATAATGAAGGCTCCTTATACAAGATGTCTGAATTCACTTGACTGGACTACTACTAGCTTCGTCCCCAGGGAAGGGGGAAAGCGAGCCTGGTACACACTGACTGCGCATGCTCAGGTTTTTCACAGAAATCTGTGAATTTGTAATTCTTTGGTTCATTCTATGAATGTACAATGCATAATACAAAATTGATGTCATTTAGCTATTCATAATGTCAACAATGGAGTAGTGTTCCTAGTGCTTTAGTGATCTCTCCTTGAAGGATGAGCAGTATCTGTTGATCAGAGCCGTTTACGAAGGAAGCAGTGTGCTTTGGGACAGGGAAGAGCCTATGTTATGAAATCCTCCCTTTTATGATGGAACACGACTTGACGCTTCCAAGAGCTGTTCAGTACTGGAAGTTTCTCCCCTGATGGTAGATCAAATTGTAGCACATTGAAGCATCATTGTGAGATAACGTGATCAAGTGATTATCTTGGTCTTTATAATATGGTAAAGGGTAGGTACGTCAGGAGGTCGAGGATGAAGAATCTGTATTCCCCGAATTAGATGAATGTAGCCAAGTCGAGGGTGCAGAAGAATCAGTAGATGGATCAGTGAATCTATCCCCGATCCCCGAACTGTCAATGTAGCTGTAGCCAAATTAATAGTTCTGAAAAGGAACTGAGTAAAACTGAATGTAGCCAAATCGACAGCTGGTTGAAACTCAATGTAGCCAAATAGATAGCTGGTTGTAAGAAGAACTTAGTAGCTAAAGTCTTGGACGCACATGATGATGGCAATATTATAATTTCGAATAATTGGATATCAAAATACATGCGCATGCGTATTATAGAAGAAAAGATGGCTTCCAATAATTGAATTAGTCCAGTGCTGTGCTCCGCGGTGTCTCCTTAGTCATCGACTCTTTCGAGGATCAACGAGTAGAAAAGATCGTAGTTCGTAGAATTTAGTGTGGATTTATCCAGAAACCATAGCTGTAGCTTGAGTGGTTCGAGAAATATGGTTGTCTAAGAAGAATAATAAGAAGAAGAAGAATAATAGTAGCTAGCTAAAACTTACTGTTTTCTGAGAAAATCCAACTTCATTTTGTATTGGTCCTATGGAGGGTCATAGGTCATCCCTACATAGAGAGCGCTACTGCGCTCTCTGATAATAAGGGAAAAAGCATTTTTTGAAATGAAAAAAGATGTAGGGATGACCACTGCTCAAAAAAGTAAGGAAACAAGAAGGATGAAATGGGATCAATCTTTGTTCTGTACATCCAGCCAACAATCCCCACATATACATACATTATCAGAGAGTGCAAGAAGGATGAAATGGGATCAATCTTTGTTCTGTACATCCAGCCAACAATCCCCACATATACATACATTATCAGAGAGTGCGGTAGCACTCTCTATGTAGGGATGACTCGGACGGCCGCGCGCGCCGCCTATAGACTAATACTAAAGTGAAATTCTAGTTCTCCCACTTAGACCTAACAAAAGCTACTGTAAATGATTATCCAGCCTACTAGAGCCTACTACAATGTGCAGACCAAGTTTCAGGACCAGGGAGCTTACCGTTTCAGAAATACGGCAAGCAGGTAAATCGCTATATTCTTCTTCTTCTCTATTATTATTATTATTATTATTATTATTATTATTATTCTTAGACAACCATATCTCTCGAACCACTCAAGCTACAGCCATGATTTCTGGACAAATCCACTCCAAATTCTACCAACTACGATCTTTTCTACTCGTTGATCCTCGAAAGAGTCGATGAAAAAGGAGACACTATGGAGCACAGCACTCGACTAATTCAATTAGGAAGCCATCTTTTCTATAATTTTTTCTTTTTTTTCTATAATACGCATGCGCATGTATTTGAATATCCAATTATTCGAAATCATAATATTACTCAGCTGTCTCTAGCTAGCTAGCTAGCTCTAGCTAGCTAGCTAGCTCTAGCTGATGATAGACTACTGTATCGATTCGGGGATTTAGATTCACCACGGTAGACTCTATTTCAGCATCTTCGACCTCCAAGTATGGCTCAACAACACAACACCTTGACTCGATAAATGATTGGGCTGGTATGCTATTGGAGAACTTCTTTCATCTGTCCCTGCATACACATAGAAGAATGAACTCTAATCATAGCTAAAACCATAAAAGAGAGGAAAAAAGACCAGGAACAAGTAAGGGAAAAAGCATTTCGTGAAATGAAAAAAAGATGTAGGGATGACCACTGCTCAAAAAAGTAAGGAAACAAGAAGGATGGAAATGGGATCAATCTTTGTTCTGTATATCCAGCCAACAATCCCTACATATACGTCAGGTAACTTCAGATTATAGTGTAGTAATGTGTGTATATGTAGGGATTGTTGGCTGGATATACAGAACAAAGATTGATCCCATTTCCATCCTTGTTTCCTTACTTTTTTGAGCAGTGGTCATCCCTACATCTTTTTTTCATTTCACGAAATGCTTTTTCCCTTACTTGTTACATTATAATCTGAAGCTACCCGACGTATATGTAGGGAATGTTGGCTGGATGTACAGAACAAAGATTGATCCTGAGCAGTGGTCATCCCTACATCTTTTTTCATTTCACGAAATGCTTTTTCCCTTACTTGTTCCTGGTCTTTTTTCCTCTCTTTTATGGTTTTAGCTATGTATAGAGTTCATTCTTCTATGTGTATGCAGGGACAGATGAAAGAAGTTCTCCAATAGTTCTCCAATAGCATACCAGCCCAATCATTATCGAGTCAAGGTGTTGTGTTTTATTGAGCCATACTTGGAGGTCGAAGATGCTGAAATAGAATCTACCGTGGTGAATCTAAATCCCCGAATCGATACAGTAGTCTATCATCATTATCCAGAACTAGAGCTAGCTAGCTAGCTAGCTAGAGACAGCTGAGTAATAATTATGATTTCGAATAATTGGATATTCAAATACATGTGCATGCGTATTATAGAAAAGATGGCTTCCTAATTGAATTAGTCGAGTGCTGTGCTCCGTAGTGTCTCCTTTTTCATCGACTCTTTCGAGGATCAACGAGTAGAAAAGATTGTAGTTCGTAGAATTTGGAGTGGATTTGTCCAGAAATTATGGCTGTAGCTTGAGTAGTTCGAGAGATATGGTTGTCTAAGAAGAAGAATAATGATAGAGAAGAAGAAGAATATAGCGATTTACCTGCTTGCCGTATTTCTGAAACGGTAAGCTCCCTGGTCCTGAAACTTGGTCTGCACATTGTAGTAGGCTCTAGTAGGCTGGATAATCATTCACAGTAGCTTTTGTTAGGTCTAAGTGGGGAACTAGAATTTCACTTTAGTATTAGTCTATAGGCGGCGTGCGCGGCCGTCCGAGTCATCCCTACATAGAGAGTGCTACCGCACACTCTCTCTGATAATAATAGAGAAGAAGAAGAATCCAGCGATTTACCTGCTTGCCGTATTTCTGAAACGGTAAGCTCCCTGGTCCTGAAACTTGGTCTGCACATTGTAGTAGGCTCTAGTAGGCTGGATAATCATTCACAGTAGCTTTTGTTAGGTCTAAGTGGGGGAAATAGAATTTCACTTTTGTATTAGTCTATAGGCGGCGCACACAGCCGTCCGAGTCATCCCTACATATATATAGAGAGTGCTACCGCACTCTCTGATAAGTACAGACTGGCCTTTTATTATTTAGCATAATTTTTTTTTTCCTTTCACTTATTTGTTTACTTTTTATATGACCTCATTTTTTATTTAGAGAGGCTAGCTAGCTCGCTGCAACTAGGGCAATGTGCAACATTCAGCAAGCGAGCAAGCATTCTTAATGCTTCAACTCTTTAGAAGATTTTGCTGATGAGTTTATATGTAACAAAGTACTTGATACATAAACCTAGAGCCTCTAAAACCACTACTATAGCAATGTGCATCATTTGATAATGAGCAAGTGAGCAATTAAAGTAGCTGATAGGCTTCAGTGCTTGATATTGCCATCAGACACAAGAGTCATGTAAGTAGTGGTTCCAACCAGGAAGTTCCATGCTTACCACAAGTGCTTAGATAAGCCAAGCGCCTACAATCCACTTAGATAAGCCAAGCACCTACAATCCACTTATGCTAAATAAAAAGGCCATGTAGGGTTAGTCTGTACTTTTATCTGTAGCATTTTTTGTGAGCAAAATTAATATCAAAACTATGCTGCCTTCTATAATAATCCCCTCCCACCAAGCTGCTTTTAATTCATGTCAGTGTCTAGCAAGAATAGAAGAGATACAGAGAGTCTAGTTTGTATTGTTCTAATGAGAGAAGCCATGCCCATTCCAGACTAACCCTACATAGAGAGTGCTACTGCACTCTCTGATAAGCCTAGCGCCTCTATGACGAAAGGCTGTAGAAAACAATCTTACTAGCTCAATTACAATTGGAGCATGCGCATTATGTATATGCGCACAGCGCTACTAATTCGGGACACCTACACATACCATATGCCTGGGATATTTTGGAGTTTTCAAAGCAAGTGAGCAAATAAAGTAGCTGATATAGGCTCCAGTGCTTGAAGTCATGTAATTATGTAAGCAGTGGTTCCAACCAGGAAGCTCCATACATAGAAAGCTGTAAATGCTTACCACAAGCACTTAGATAATCCAAGTGCCCCTACAATCCACTTAGATAAGCCTATATAGCGCCTCTATGATAAAAGGCTGTAGAGCTCATTACAATTGGAGCATGCACATTATGCATGTGCAGTGCTACTAATTCGGGACACATAATTATGCACTATGGTACATATGCCTGGGGCATCTTGGAGTGTAGACCTAGATATACAATTTCAATTAGTCATGACCTGAGAGTCAGCTTGCTCGCTGAACTAGGGTATGCTTGTGTAACATATTCAATTGGTGAGCGAAGCAAGTTATTTGTACTTAAATTAACTTCTTAGGCTAAGATATAGCTAGCTGGATACACTGGAGGCTGTATAATGCTTATCACAAGCACTTAGAAAGCCAAGAGCCTACAATCTACCTAGCACCTCTATGATAAAATGCTAGCTGTTTGTTGCTAGCTAAGTGTTGTAGCTAGACATGTTTTATTTGCAGGATCAAAGGTCACACGAACGTATGCGCATGCATATTAAATGTGACGTATGTATGGGGTAAGCTTGCTTCACTCACCAACAATTTCAATGAGTCATGACTTGAGAGAGCTCACTTGCTGAATTAATATCCTTGGGGTGGGTGGAGTTGGAACTTTTGGGGAAAAAGTTGAGGATCTTAAGGGGGAGCTCCCCCTGTGCCCCCCCTTACATGGCACATGCATACAAACATCAAATTCCCAGATCCACAGTGCACAACCAATACATCAAGCCTATAGGCTTGTGTGAATAAGCTAAGTGAATGATGTAGCTAGATAGTAGGTAAGGCAAGAGATCACTATCAGAAAAGGCTGAAGAGACTGGTTTGTATGTAGTACTATGAGAGAGTTAGAGGTTTAAGCATGGACCATCTCGGTTTTTCATGCAATGGTTGGGGACCTGATTAACTATAGCTAATAGCGTACATATTAGTATAGCAATAAACAGTGCTATATAGCTACACTATCTCTTGTCAATTTTCAATAAATAATATCATAAGTTGAATACAGGTATTTCTACATGGTTGGTTTTCGAAAGCTGTTGCTGTTTCTGGCAGAAGAAGGATAAGTAAGAAAAGTGTATCATAGCTATGCCCTTCAATACAAAGTGCGTGGTCTGTTACACGGCTGCATCAAAACTCCTCTTCCTTGAAACAGTAACTGCTGCCCATTGATCTTTGAAGCTTCCCTTCAATCTAAGTTTATGAGTATGAGCAAAGGCAGCTGCAAACTATGCATTTGTATCAATTATGAAAGGAAAAAAATTTTTGCTAAATAAAAAGGCCATGTAGGGTTAGTCTGTAGCTATACTTTAACAGTTTCTGTCAACAAAAATCAAAATTATGCTGCCTTCAATAATAATCCCTACATCACTGCCTCCCACCCAGCTGCTTTAATTGTTCATGTCAGTATAAAAGTGTTCTGCTTGGTTTAGGCAGTGATGTAGGGATTATTATTGAAGGCAGCATAATTTTGATTTTTGTTGACAGAAACTGTTAAAGTACAGACTAACCCTACATGGCCTTTTTATTTAGCATAATTTTTTTTTCCTTTCACTTATTTGTTTACTTTTTTGTACAATCTAAAGGTTGAATATTGTTTTCAAGTAAAAATAGCTGGTTGGCACGCGCATACGTGCACAGACGCACGTGCATGACAAATGATGTCATTTAAAAATGGCTGACATAATGAAAAGTCGTTCGATATGAGTGATTATTTTGAAGGGAAACTGTGGATATAACGATGGTAAAAGCACATTGTGTGGTTATAACTACACAAGTTGATATGAATTTCATTGTCGTATGTGAAAGGATCATGGAGTTACAGCCTGGCAAGAAGATGAATCTGATGAATCATAAAAATTTTAGATCTAGGCGGCGGCTGGTGCCGATTGTTGACGCTGTTCTGGAGGAGTTTGAGCGGTCATATCATCATCTTCTGCATTTTTTTTCAGATATAAGAAGTTTAGTTGAGCCTGAAGCAAGAATAGAAGAGATACAGAGAGTCTAGTTTGTATTGTTCTAATGAGAGAAGCCACGCCCATTCCGTACTAACCCTATAGAGAGTGCTACTGCACTCTCTGATGCATGCATGTACATACGTATGCAAAATTGCACAAGATCCCACAGATGCACATGAGAGCAGTTATACTATTGCCTCAGAATAATTATTGTAGCATGAGGCTACTACTTGAGACCAGTACGGTAGCTAACTTAGAGCAGGCATCAGATCTAGCAAATATGGAGATTATTTTTACTGCACACAGATTAAGTTGTAAAATAAGTATACGAGTCAAGCTTGAGTGCTCAAGTGCTTAAGTATCTATAGAATTGGCCCTATAAAAAAGTATTCCATTCTGCCGCTAAATCCAACTGTTTTGAATAGGGCACAGAATTCATACAAGTTACTGTAGCTCCTCATGTTAGCTACTATAAATCACAATGTCATGTGAAATAATATTATAAAGTTGGAAAACAATTTATAGCTATGTTCATTATAGTCTATAGCTAGCTAGCTATAGTCCCTGCCACATCAATTTGATCTTTGTACCAGGTATGGGCATCTACATACTCACATAGTTAGCTTACTGTGTGTTTTTGACATATCCACAGACAAGCTTTTGAGGACACAGATAAACCTTACTTATGCCACAGCAATGATAAAAACTATCATCACTAGTTTCTCATGCTATTCACCACCTCAGAAAGACCCCCCTCAACGCAAAGAGCTGTACACCCACGACTCTAACACAATGGTGGCTATCTACAAACTTACTTTTTACCAAAAGTGCAATCAATAAAATACACGCTCCAGTAGCTAACTTCATTTGCATAGCTCTGCATGCCAGGATGTCGCCATGGATATAATATCCACGGTATCGCGCATACCCTGGCCTGGGGCTCAAATGGCAATTGATACGGTAACCACTCTACAGTCTAATCGCCAGCGTTGGCGAGGCCGGCGCGCCCATAGGGCTAATAATTGCACAGACACGCACTTTTATCACTCACCAGTTTACGGAAGTATCCGGAGAGAGTGTTTGTGGTCAAATTCACTTCCTTTAGTTGTAGTGCCGAGATTTTCCCTTTACAGAAGGCATAAAGCTGCCTGTAGCTGCACCTTGCACGGTACTAACTCCACTATAATTTTAATAGCTTATGCAGCTGCACGCGCGAAGCAGCTGCTATATTTTTGTGGTCTTTGATGTTGTGATAATCAATCGTGTTGTGGGCTGTGACATTTGTATTTCACACTTCCTGCCACTACTTCGAAGGTATGTAGAGCTCCTCCTATTATAAGTGGCATGTTATGCGTAATAAAATTAACCGTCCATTAGTGCATGTCAGTAATACAGCCTTTGCTTTATAGAGCCTTTGAATGCTACTCATAGCTTGAAGCTATACTGTTCATTGAATATACAACAATTAGTAATGGCCTACTGAATAAGAATGGTGTGTTGGTATTAGCTATTAGCTAGCAGTAGTCCATCCAAATCTTTTACTATAGCTATACACACACTATAACAATGACAACCCTTGCCATGGACCATGTCACTCTGTAAGCAGTGATCATTCAGATACACACTTAAAAATATTGAATCATCATGGGATACTTTCAGACACGGATACCTCTGCCAGGCTTCCATGAAGCAAATCAAAAGGAAAACCCTTAGCTAACATTAAAAATTTCCATCCTTGATGGCTGCCCAACCAAGCAGGTAGCTATGAACAGAAACAATTTGTTGTATTCAGAACTGTAAAAAACTGACATACAGCACCACCAATCTTTTAATACCCCAGGCCAACCCCAGATAAAGTTGATATTCTCTCTTGATAGGTACAGATGTGTATCACATACGTTTGATACTATTATGCTTCCTGGGAGTAAGATTTTCATCCAATTGAGCAAGAGTTATACTAAAGATGCTATAGGTTCCTGAATCAGAATGCCCTTATCTCTCTTTGAACTCTATCACAGAAGAGCTACTACCACACTTTATGTCTGTACTCCTTTTTCATGGGATCGGGAATACCAGTTTTCTCTCTACATTCTATCATTTTTCTCCTTCATCAATAATGAAACACTGTGTGGTTCACTAGGACAAGTGACAGCAGATCCTGCCTCCCCTTTCCTCCAACTTGTTGGCTATTTTAGAGTACATTCATCATGATTTCAGCAATCTTCACCAGTCACCCTCTTTTATTCAATGAAATCAGAGTCTCTCCATGACTTGTACTATCATCAGGAGAACAGCTAGTGTGGGAGCGAGCAGACATGACCATGCCCTCTACCAAAGCTCTAAAGCTCCACTGGAATCGCTCCCTGTGGTATTAGAGATGTGGCATCATGCAACTTCCAACGACATTGATCTTCCAGGTAAGTTAGCTGTTTGAGAAATGTAATTAAGATTCGATTTCTAGCTCACTGACACGCATACATTTACCTATATAGCTGGAAATGGTTGGATGGAAAAGTCCAAAGTGTCTTAGACGTTCCTGAAAACATGGCAAGAGTTCAGGAGAGGTTGGATTTTGTTTTCAATGGGTGTGGCTAAAAATTGACAACCATACAAATGTGGACCAGGATGCAAGTGTGTCAACTATTTAAATAGCTACCATGACAACAGTCTCAATCATCCTGAAGCAGTGATGGAGCTGTAAACATTGATGGACTTCAGAAACAGAATGAAGAATTGATAGGAGATAATATAGAGAGTGATGAAGAACATGAACTAAATGAAAGACAGGATGAATGGGTGTGACATTTGCATTTTACAATACTTACATCCACAAAATTATACAAGCATTACAGCACAGGATCCAGCTAGAATCTGAAGTGTCCACTGCTAGGAACGAAAATTCTAGCAAGAAACACTATGACGTGATGAAACTAGTCAAGCAACAGAGGCAACATATAGCTGAATCTTCTGCCTGTTTATAGCTTGCAACAATGTTTACTGTGTAGTAATACTTACCTAGGTTTCATCTTTAGCCGAAAGTGCTCTCTATATTGCTTCTTCGGCTTCTAAGAGGCAGTTACAGTCCATACAAAACACCCGCACAGTTTCTGTTTTTCGACTACAATTTATGACGTCATCGCTACTACGTGGTAATTAATTACGTGCACTATCTATGATTAGCCCTTTGGCTTCCAAAACCGTGCATTTTTGCACATCCAGTTATCCGGGTGAAAAACGGGAAATATCCTGCTGATGAATATTCATTGTCGGCATGTCGGCACTATCAGTAAATAGAGATCTCAGTGAACAATAGAAAGATCGATAAGCGCTTTGATTCAAGTGCTTTTGCTTTGAAGAAGCTTTGATGTTTGCTTTCATCACTCTTTTTTTTTTTTTTTTTTTTTTTTCAAAGGAATGACTAGACATGCATGCCTCTACTTGCCTACGTAGCCTATAGTTGTTTGGAGGTCTTAGCAGGAGAAGAAGCGGTGGAAACGAGTGGCTTGTGCAGCTCGAGCTGCAAGTCAGGTTGCCATGGAGAGCATTGATGACGTAGGATTGGCCGTCCAATTTGCCACTGGTGTGTCGATCCGTGCTTGAGAGAAGAAGACGGCACTACTGAAGGTAAAGGGTTAAACTGTCTACGTCTACTGCGGCAAAAATTAATCGTCAGGCGTCGCGTCATCCGTAAACCGACTACTACGCATGCGCAGAACTTAAGTAAGCTTTGAAGAGCTAGCTAGTGACTGTTCGAGTATAGTTCTAACCTACTAGGGCAATGTTCAACATTCGGCTGACAGCGAGCGAGCAAGCATTCTTTAGTGATACAACTCTTTAGAAGATTTTGCTGTTTAGTTCATATGTATTGGATATGTACATGCAACTACTACTTTAGCTTTAGACAGTGAGCAAGTGAGCTTGATAGGCTCCAGTGTTTTATATTGTGTCAGAGACAAGATTCATATAAGTGGTGGTTCCAGCCAGAAAACTCCACACATCAAAAGCTGTAAATAGCTACTTACCACAAGCACTTATAGCTATAAGCCAAGCACCTACAATTCACTTTGATACATTAGCTAATTTTGACAATGAGCAAGCAAGTTAGTGCTACAACTGTTTTAGAAGATTTGCTGTTGAGTTTATATGTAACAAAGTACTGCAGCTGATAGGCTCCAGTACTTGCAAGCTTAATATTGCCACTTAGATAAGCCTAGCGCCTCTATGACAAAAGGCTGTAGAAAACAATCTAGCTTGATTACAATTGGAGCATGCGCATTATGCACGCGCACAGCGCTACTATTTCGGGACACGTACGTACGTACGTACGCTAGCCTCGTACCCAGGCGCCTTATTAAATTTAAAACTAGAGATGCTCGTATAGCATTAGTTGGGCGAGCAAGCAGCCAGTGGTCATTTCAATGTGCTCCTTATGATTATATAGCCCCAACAGTGACTTTCGATATCTAGCTATTCAGATTGTTAACTGACTTGGTGCATTCCCAGTTAGCATTAGAGTGTCTTCTCTGAACCCAGGCTACCACTCCTGTTCAGACTCAGTAGCTAGTCTCTGAAATAATGAGCCCTCATATGCTCTAATCTGGCAGCTCTGTGTTCTGCTGACTCTGCTCTCCTTCTGGCTCTCATTTGCTCTGCTCTTGCAGCATTGTCTTCTGCTGACTCTGTACATTCCCTCCTCCTGGCTCTATCTGTCGCATTTCTTTGCTAGTCTTGTTTTTCTCTGTTCCTTTGACTCTGTTCTCCTTCTAGCTCTGTCTCTTTCATTTCTTTCATGAGGTCTCGCTCTTCTTTGCTGGTCAGTTTCTAGAGGGTGTTCTGGGGCCCTCCTTCGCTTGTTTTCTGGTTCTCTGGGTTCCATAATACTCGCTACAATAGTGTTTCAACTTCAAGCTTAACGAAAATGATTGCTTGTTATGACGTTGCTTAGTAGCTATTTCATGCGCATGCGTAAGCGCATGCGCATTTTGAGCGACGTACGTTACATATAAATATCGCGAATTTCCATTTTGACCAATTAGTGTGGGGCTTCGCTCGCCTCGCTCGCTCGCCAATAAGGGCCTGGTATCTACTGTTTGCGCATGTACTGGTTTTTCACGGTTTTCCGTGAATTTGTACACTTTTGGAAATTTTAGGATACGTAACACGTCACAATATATTGGGCGGGGCCTTGTTTCTATGACGGCTAGTTACGACAGGGCCAGGGTGCTTCTCCAGCTTCAGCTACGCCACCAATGTGGCTACCAGCGGCAATAATACTTGTTTCTCTGACGCCGCCGTCGCTTTCCAAGGCTTGGAGACGTTGGGCTTGCCTTATGTGGAGGAACAGAGCTTGGCCCATCAGGTCTGTCTACGAAGTATTTTTATGTCTGCCGACTGGTTTTGGGAAGAGCTAAGTTCTGCCGTTTGTAGTGGACCACCAGAACTTCCATTTGTCTCGGAAAGGTCTGGCCACGCGAGATTCTTAATAAGAAAAAGAGGTGGTAGCTAGCTGGGAAGAGAAGCGCAGTTCTTGCTCCAGATGGAGGATCAGGTCAGAGGATTGAGAAAGAAGTATGTGAAGGCCTCCATAATCACCTCTTTAAAGTCTGCTTCCAAGGAGAACTTGGCTACTGAGTCTTGTTCCTGCGGCAAAGATCGAGTCATCAAATTAGCACCTCCCACTCTACGGCGTCATCCGCACACTATAATGATATTCATAGATGCTGGGGTCACGCACGCGCAAACAGTGGATACCAGGCCCTTATTTTAATAAGGCCTGGGTACGAGGCTAGTACGTACGCCTAAGGTATTTTCGAGTGTAGACCTAGATATATATATATATATTTTTTTTTTTTTTTTAAATTTCAATGAGTCATGACCTGAGAGTCAGCTCGCTCGTATGGCAAGCCATCAGTATCAAAATTATATTCAGATGTACGTCCGAAAGGTACCTTCGAAACACCGTTAAAACGTACGTCCGAAATAAACACGTACGTCTAATTTCATTCTGCGCACGCGCGCATACCTCTTGAGCACATTTCCCCCCTTTTTTTTATCACATGATTATCACATGAGCAGTATACAAGTTCAATTCACCGAATTCGCGCGAAGGAGCCGAGCGGCAGTTTGGCATAGCCACTCTGAATATGTTATTGAGAGACTTGAGCTGTGCATTTCTACTTGTTCCAGTTTGCTTGCTTGATAGCACTAGTAGAAGTTCGGAACAATCAGAGCTGCAAGAATGTATAGCTTCTTTATCTCAGCTTTTGAAACGTTTGCATACTATGCAAAAAAAGTGGGAGGAGTATATAACAATGCTGCTGGAAGGTGATCATCACCAATATTCACCACGTCCACATAATTATGATGTTGTCGACTGGTCGAGGAAGACCCTCTTTTGATGTTTCCAAATACTTGTCATCTCTTTCCTTTATTAATGGACAGAAATTGCAGCAATAATTATTGGTATCAGTAGAATGACTCTCTACAGGTACGTATGTATATCAAGTGGCTAGGTAATATCATCCAGAGAAAGAGTACGAAATGTACTGAAATCCATTGTGTTGTGATGCTTACCAGGCTCTATTAGATGGCAACCTTATTCAGTACCTGGACCTAACTCATTATAGCTATACCATTAATTTATTAAAAGCCTTTCTTTGTGCTGTGTTTATCATTTATCAGACTCTCACCATAAACTGATTAGATGGAGAATGGTGCCATCGATGGTTATAGTCGGCTAATAATCTATTTAAGATGCACTTCCAACAATCGTGCTTCTAGTGTGTACAAGATTTTCTTAATGGAGGAGCAAGAGTTACTAGATTTTGTGGGCTCTGCATTATGTATACATCCCAAGAATTAACAGAAGTTTGATTAAGTTTTCTCAAGGTTGGAACAATCATTCCATAAGAACTGCCAACCATAAAACCCCTCAACAATTATACATGCACTGCTGGTTGTTTGATACTACAGAATTCCAATATTGATGCCCTTGACTTTGATGATTCTGTTGATACTAACTATGGTGTAGATCTGGATGGAACTCTTGAGACTGATGATCAGGATGGAGTGGTGGTTCCTGAAAACAGAATTAAATTTTCTGATCAAGATATCAGAGCCCTAAAACTGGCCATCAATCCACTTGGTTCATCAGATAACCATGGTGTAGACATTTTATGAAGAAACATTACAATACATATCGCTCTACATTAACCCAAGTGTAATTTTTTGGTTTATTATTATTATTATAAAATTCAGATACATGATAAGCTAGCTAGATGACCAGCCTATGTTAGCAGTTCAGTCACAGTGCATCCATTCAAAAAGAAAACTCTTTATTAACTTTGCTAAGAATCGATTGGATCATAGTTCATATATTATGTTGTGGGGAGTTCAAGAGTACAATCACAAGTATGTGCTATAGGACGTCGGCCAAGCCCTGATAATATATAATTACCCCGCACCTGAGGACAACCATCGTCATATGGTAGCAAGAGTGGGGAGTTGGAACTCGAACAAGGAAGTTTGCTCTTGATGTACGCTTCTAATTCCTTCTGTTCAATCACTTCTTTCTCTCTTCTCCATTATTGTAGGCACTATAGAGTGATTGCCGCAAGCATGCAGCTGCTAGCTGGAATGTCGTTAACTGCGCATGCGTATTTTCCAATTCGGACGTACGTGTTTATTTCGGACGTATGTTTAAGACGTAGGTGTGGGAAGTACATCTGAATTTATTTTTTATACTGATGGCTTGCCATACGCTCGCTGCGCTCGCTCGCTGCGCTCGCTCGCTGCAATTAGCGTGCCATTCACCTTCTCCGGTGAGATTTTCGAGGCTCAAAGTTGAGCATGCACACTCAGCATTTTGCAAGATTCCATAAAACCGCTGTACCGTATAGCCGGAAATATTGACGAAGATTTTAATTTGACGCTTTGGCGGTTTAAGCATCAAATCGCCAAAAATAAAACCGTCAAAAAGTCGTGCGGTTTAATTAAGTTTGCGATACATTGCGTTCCATTTATTGCACACCACTGCTGGAGAGTCAAAGAAAATATAGGCTCTGGAGGAGTAGCGCAACCTGTGATAGCGCAACGAATTGATGAGCCATCCATCACTATAAAGAAAGAGAGAACAAGCGGCTGAAATTCTTCGAGGGATGTGTCCAACGATTGTAGCATAAGGATCGCTATCAGTGTTAGTTTCTCCCAAGAATTGAAGTCCATACACTTTCGTAGACTAACACAACTGGAGAACTCGTACTAAACTGATAATAGCTATATGGCTAACTAGCTGTACACAGCTCGCATGCACGATGCACGCGCATTATTTATTTTGCGCGATTTCAGATTCCGTCAAATTAAATACCGTCAATGGTATTTTTATGATGTAATCGTATATAATTCTCGTCAATATTACCGGCTATACGGTATGTAGTTAGAACACGGCACAGTCTATAATTAGCAACAATGGTCAAACCATGATGAGATAAAATTTGATGGCAAAGGGAATATAAGGATAATGAGAATGTAAGGTTATAAAAACAAAACACAATAGTCAATCAGGGTCTGATGACAGTCTGCTCTCTGCTGAGGCAAGATTAATGTCAGTTTCGAGAAGTGGATTTTTTCTTGTTTATCTAGAACCCCTTATGCATAAAATAGCAGAGTGTAGTAGGGCAAAATTGAGGCGGCATCGAAGCCATCCCATTGTCCTTGAGTATGGCATGTCTCTTTTCGTGGATAAAAAATCAGCTAGTCCCTTGTAGAACACACTGCTCTCTTTCCCCATGCCGCCTGAAGTGGAGAAAACGAGGGGGTGAACACACCGGCCTCTACTTTCTGGACTCTCTGGTTGTACTCTCTCTTCTTTTCTTGTTCATTCCTTCGATATAAATGTGTCAGATCCTGGGAGTGATAACTGGGAGCATTTGGGTTGAAAACCCTAACATCAAAGTATGCATCCTGGCCTCGGTTCCAGAATCCTCTAGCTTTAATATCAAGCCTCACTTCAGAGTCAGTGTTAGCAGTTCGATAATTGAAAATTTCTCCTTGTAATGGTTGGAGTGGGGGTTCTGTGGATACATTATGACACACTTCAGTTAGGAGGGTAGCTGTAAAGTCACGAAGTTCATTGTGCCTCTGGATCTTGAAGCCACCTCTTTTGCAGCTTAGAGCATGGTCAATTTCAAATTTGTTTCTGCAGATACAGAATTGAGGAGTGTTGGGGATAGTCCATCCATATCGCAAACAAAGTGCATCCCTAAGTAGGTGGAAACCATGTTCCTCAATGGGTAAGGAGGTGAGCCAGATGGACGACCCTTTATCCCTGCACGAGGTCAGGAGTCTTTTTTGGTGCTGATCCAAAACCTCGTCAAGATCACTTGCCTGTTCAATGGCAGATAGTCAAGATCACTTGCCTGTTGATGGCACAGTCTATAATTAATGCCTCGAATGCAAGTGATCTTGCCTCGTCAAGATCACTTGCCTGTTGAATGGCAGATAGTCCAGATCACTTGCCTGTTGATGGCACAGTCTATAATTAATTTTTTTTTTCCGATCGAACCGTAATTTTAATTTTGAAATGAGGGAGAGAAAGAGGAAAGAAGAGAAGAAAAATATTGATTATTAAAGCACGAGAAAAAAGCAAAAAACAGAAAAGTTCAGTCCTCACTGCGTGCATGCACTGGATGATGGAATAGATCGGGGTCGAAGGGTCTCTGCGGTCACCAGATCAACTGGTGAAAGTTTCACAGCATGACCTATTGAAGATCGTGCACCTCGTATGCACTGGATGGCTGAACGGAGTAGGCTAAAGGATAGTGAACAGCGCAGCCAGTACAAAGTGGTGCTGTAGGGTTGCATCCACTTGTCTGCGAGGAGGGATGCCAGTCGCTTGTAGAAATTGGTCGCTTGTTTGGCGAGACCACCAGTGGCAGACATCACTAGAGGGATGAAAGTAGCATGTTCAACTTCTCTTACCCGACGTCCATAAGCACGTATTTTCTCACGCTCATGTTTGGTGTAGCAGTTATCAAGGGTGGAGCTGCTGTTTGAAGGAGCGAAGGGGTTGAAAACCCTGACATCCACCATTGACCTCTCGCGCCTGCCTCCCCGGCCCCATAGACCACTGGCCGCCGCGCCACAGGAAAATTAATTACGCGATGACGTCATACCGAAAGTTAAAATATCGATTCCGGAAGTATCACTGATTCATCGTCTTTCTTCTGTGCCATTCTTGTTTTTCTGTATTTGAAGAAAGAGAAAACTACTTCAACCTTCAGTCAAAAGGTAGGGAAGTAAGTTACCATTGTGTTTGTACTGCCTACATAATTCCTCAGTAAAATATTATGCCTTGAAGTACATAGTGTAGCTTAACCATTATGTTCATGTTTATAATAAGGACTATCTTTTTTTCAAGAAAGAAGCTTGGACACAGAAGGTCTTAATGTCATTTCACACCCTATTGCATGTAGAAGTTATATTGCAGCATGTAGAGTAAATGATCAAAGATCGGACACCATGCATGTATTATCAATACACTATATCTCAGGAACGACAGTACATAGAACCAAGTTTAAACTACCAAAATGGAGTGCAAACCTTCCTTGTTCTGTCACCAAAAAATTGCTTTAGTACCTGTTGTTATTTCAAAGCAATAGCTAGAAATGTAGCTTCACTTAAACCCATCTATATCTGGACGAAAAGTTCTATTTATGGACACCCACAATAAAGACTTCTGAAATCAAAGCAGTAAGTTACTAAGCAATTTTCCCAAAATGGTACACTGCTCTGGAATACCCTTGAAGATATAACAGTGTGAATCTTCCAACAGTGACCTGGGTATGGCTGATTCAGAGGTCGATATTTAATGTGTCCGGGTACGCACATGCGTAATTATGACAGGAGCCAGTTGACAAGCTTTGTGTCAAAACCATTGAACTTTGTATCGAAATAAGTGGGGATCTAAGTGTAAGTTTCAATTTTGGATATAGGTATAGCTTTATAGGACTAATTCTAGCAAGGTGGAGTCTATATCTCTACTTGAAGACATCTGTACATAGAACAGTTACTTGACTAGCCTTCTAGCTAGCTATGTAGACTATTGCCACTGCAGTTAAACTGATCTCAAGTAGAATAATTTAATAGGTCAAGGTTGTCTCCAGCAAGTTCAATAATGCTGCCATACTGTCCTTTAAGAGAGAGGATTTTGAAGGTATTCTCATCTTCCATGTTTATGTACACTGCTTCTTCAGAACATTCAGCATATTCATAGCTGGCCAAAGGAAAGAATGAGCAGTACTCTTGAAGCAGTAGCCAGAGGTATGAACGTGTGCAAGGCAGCTGAGGAGTATAAATCCACTTTGTGTGACTGAGCTCAGCCCCCAATTGGATATCCTAGATCTTGCATGGAAGTATAATGGCCTTAGTCTGAGGAAATAAGACAATATCCTCAGATTGGTGGGAATCCTTCCACAAGTGACGTCCCACAATTTCTCTTTGTATAAGTGCTCCATTATCAAGGACCTGGCCGGCCAAGAAGAGATCAGTCTCAAGTGCAGTCCACAAGGATTCAGAAGCCACTGGGTTCACACACTGTCCAAAGTTCTACCCAGAAAAGCAGTAGAGAAGTGAAATTTGAAACTGATGATACAGGAGTTTCTGAATGGCTTAAGGGAAAGATTTATTTCTTATCATTGACAAAGACTTTTAAAATTAATTTTTTATCCTGATCATGATTATTACTGTTCCGAATGGTCTATGATTAATATAAAAGACAGAGATAGCTAGATCAAATATTTTAGCTACTTAGTGAGTTCAGTAAGTGCTACTGATAGACTTGGAACTGGGTAGTCTAAATGAGCACCCATGACCTAACCAAATGTGCTACAAACTCACTTTCCCCCGCTGACATCATTACGCATGTGCGCACCCGGATGCATTAAAAATCGACCTCTGAATCAGCCACACCCAGGTCATTGTTGGAAGATTTACACTGTTATATCTTCAAGTATGTTCCAGAGCAGTGTACCATTTCGGGAAAATTGCTTAATACGTAACTTACTGCTTTGATTTCAGAAGTCTTTATTGTGGGTGTCCATAAATAGAACTTTTCGTCCAGATATAGACAGGTTTAAGTGAAGTTACATTTCTAGCTATTGCTTTGAAATAACAATAGGTACTAAAACAATTTTTTAGTGACAGAACAAGGAAGGTTTGCACTCCATTTTGGTAGTTTAAACATGGTTCTACGTACTATCATTCCTGAGATATAGTGTATCAATAATACATGGTGTCCGATCTTTGATCACTTACTCTAGCATGCTCTATTCAACAAATGGCCCACCCTCCAATATAGCTAACTTATGAAATAACATCAATATCAGTGTATAGAAGGCTATTATTAGTCACTTTCTTGCTCTGAGTCACAATAAACATGGCTTAGAATTTCATTGACTTCATCATCTTCAATGTCTTCTTCGTCACTTGTTTCAACCATTTCCTTTTTGTCGTCATTCCTTCCAGTTCCATGTGATGAAGATCTTTATCTTTCTGTTCCTGGTGATATGTGTTGGCACACCCAGTGCATTGGCAACCAGGGCCACATCTGCTATGGTTTTTTTTGCATTTGCATCTCAGTGTTGTGCAACCTGTTCTGCACTTGCAGCTTTCCAAGACATACTCAAGTCTTCTATTGGCCTTGGCAATGTTGCCATCGGTGTCCCACACCACATCAAGTTCTCCATTTTTCCCTTTCCATCCATACTCAACAAGTGCTGCATCATAATCAGAGAGTGCGGTAGCACTCTCTATGTAGGGATGACTCGGACGGCCGCGTGCGCCGCCTATAGACTAATACAAAAGTGAAATTCTAGTTCTCCCACTTAGACCTAACAAAAGCTACTGTGAATGATTATCCGGCCTACTAGAGCCTACTACAATGTGCAGACCAAGTTTCAGGACCAGGGAGCTTACCGTTTCAGAAATACGGCAAGCAGGTAAATCGCTGTTCTTCTCTATCAGAGAGCGGTAGCTCTCTCTATGTAGGGATGACGCGGACGGCAGCGTGTGCCGCCTATAGACTAATACAAAAGTGAAGTTCTAGTTCCCCCCACTTAAACTTAACTAAAGCTACTGTGAATGATTATCCAGCCTACTATAGCCTACTACAAAGTGCAGACCAAGTTTCAGGACCAAGGAGCTTATCGTTTCAGAAATACGGCAAGCAGGTAAATCGCTGGATTCTTCTTCTTCTCTATAGTTGTTATTCTTCTTATTATTATTCTTCTTAGACAACCATATCTCTCGAACCACTCAAGCTACAGCTATGATTTCTGCCACTCCAAATTCTGATCTTTTGCACTCGTCAATCCTCGAAAGAGTCGATAGAAAAGGAGACATTACGGAGCACAGTACTGGACTAACTTAATAATTATTGGAATCCGTACACTCTATTTTAGATTCATCTGCATCCTGGACATCCAAGTATATAGTTCAACACTTCAAGTGTTGACTCGCTGATAAATATTCTGCTATTGGAGAACTATTCTTCTCTCATCTATCCCTGCATACACATAGAAAAATACATAAAACCAGGAAAAAAGACCAGGAACAAGTAAGGGAAAAAAACATTTCTGTGAAATGAAAGAAGTGTAGGGATGACCATTGCTCAAAAAAGTAAGGAAACAAGGGTATAGGTATGAAGGATGGAAGGATGAAAATGGGATCAATCTTTGTTCTGTATATCCAGCCAACAATCCCTCAGGTAGCTTCAAATAATAGTGCATATAATTATGTACGTACATGTGGCTGGATATCAGAGAGTGCGGTAGCACTCTCTATGTAGGGATGACTCGGACGGCCGCGCGCGCTGCCTGTAGACTAATACAAAAGTGAAATTTTAGTTCCCCCACTTAGACCTAACAAAAGCTACTGTGCATGTAAGGTAGGCGGGGGCATCTCCGGACATGGCATAGGGTAACTTCGGACTTTCGACTTTTTTTCAGAAACTACAAAGACTGAGAGGCAGTCTTTATACATGCAGTAACTATAACTGCTACTTGTTTAAATGCATGGTCAGCTAAACTCTTCTTCCACCGTTCTGGACTGCATCGTGCCCTGAAATCTATGATCGTCTAACTGAAACTTTACGTCACAATCTCATGCATTTCAAGCAGGCCTGATTGAACATCAAGAGAGCGCAGGAAAAAAGTGAACCAAGGTCACCTTTCTTTAAAATTTTCATGTTGGGTTGCTATCAGAGATTTCTACTAGTGTCCGAAGTTACCCCAAACTGCGATTTTATACTAGCTATGAATTTTGCCCGATAACTTCACAAGAGTAAGTGCTAAAATAATAACTTTTTGGGGCCTTGATATCGATGGAGAGTTCAGCTTCTTTTTGAACTTTGCTGCTCGATCATAGCTGCTTCCATTCCAAAGTTATCCTTCCCAATTGAAAGTTTGTCTGGAGTTACCCCTGCCTACCTTATTTGATATCCTATCATTCGAAATTATAATATTAGTATATTACTCAGCTGTCTCTGGCTAGCTAGCTAGCTAGCTAGCTCTAGATAATGATGATAGACTACTGTATCAACTTGGGGATTTAGATTTACCAATCCATCTACCGGTAGACTCTATTTCAGCATCTTCGACCTCCAAATATAGCTCAACAATGGCACAACACCTTGACTCGTTGATAATGATTGGGCTGGTATGCTATTGGAGAACTATTCTTCTTTCATCTGTCCTTGCATACATATAGAAGAATGAATTCTATACATAGCTAAAACCATAAAAGAGAGAAAAAAAGACCAGGAATAAGTAAGGGAAAAAGCATTCCATGAAATGAAAAAGATGTAGGGATGACCACTGCTCAAAAAAGTAAGGAAACAAGAAGGATGGAAATGGGATTAATCTTTGTTCTGTATATCCAGCTATACATCAGGTAGATTCAAATTATAGTGTAGTAATGTACGTATATGTAGGGATTGTTGGCTGGATATACAGAACAAAGATTGATCCCATTTCCATCCTTCTTGTTTCTTTACTTTTTTGAGCAGTGGTCATCCCTACATCTTTTTTTATTTCATGAAATGCTTTTTCCCTTATATTTATAATAGAATGGGCAATGAAAAGCAGCGAGGCTGTCTTATTGCCTTGTTCAGGTCTGGCTACTATCAAGCACACCTTTTAGAGTTAGCTACTAGGCCAAAGTTAGGATCGAGAATAGAGAAAAACACCTTTTTCCAAACTCTGAAACTCTGACAATAGTGTAACTAAGCATAGATACATTAGCCTTACGGGGATTGGAAGCTCAATACTAGCGCGCGCCAATTTTTGACCACATCCGTGTTGTCGAAGGAGCGGGTTTCCACCATTGGGTGGTTGCTAAGGAAAATTCATGTAGTGTCAAAATGGAAGAGCGACAATTTTAGTGAGGCAAATAAGCTGTTACCTAAGGGATGTTTTAATTTTGTGGTGAATAAGAAACTAGCTACAATTATAGTAAAAAGCCAGATAATGGCAATTATACCGTATTTTTTACTCTTGGGCCCCTTTTTTGGTTCACTGGATATATTAAAAACCTGATAAGATACACCAAAATATCACCAATAAGTTATAGTGTGCTATAAAGTGCAAAATTACCTGCCTGTTTGCTTATAAGAGATACAATCACTGAAATAGTGGTCTTCAAGGTGCATTCGTTGGGCCCCTTTCCTGACTTACCACTTTGAGTGTTGCAGTCTTCTTCCATGCTAACAACTACATCATAGGCTGTAGTGTGCTAATGTTTAGAACTTCTTGCATTTACTGCAAGTATAATAAGGAAACTTGAGTTGTGAAATAGACACTGCATGGATATCATAATACAATAATGTAATACGTAATCATAACTGCAATGATAGAATGCCATGAAAGCTCCTTCTTTCAAGGAGAGCCTAGTATTGGAAAATACCTCACCCATAATCAAGTACTAATGCTCTAATGCAGCCAAGTCTAAAAATGCAAGTGAGTCAAGAAACTCTTTTGGGCTATACATTTGCTCGAAACTTTACAAGAAAATGACGATCATTATAGATGAAGATTGTTATGGAATCCTAGAGGATGTAAATTTACAATGGTCAGCAATTTATGTAGAGTTAGATGATGCAAGCTAGGCAGTCTTTTACTGCACACATTATGTATCCACAAATTTCTTGAATGATTATAATTATAAGTTTAATAATAGCATAGCTAGCTATCCTTCTTCTCCTCATTTTCAAGGACTCATTGATATTTTCTTCATCATTAGAGCCCTCGTGTAGCTATTTCTTTTTTGAAATATTTCAACTCACAGTGTTTATAACTCTCAATGCCTGAGTATTTTTATAGTGTCTCAAACATTAGGGTTCTCATGGGTAGCTATAACCCCTCTGGCAAGTGGCGATGACATCTGAAAAATTTCTCCAAGGAGTCCTGAGAGATTCATTCACTCCTGGTATATGTATATTTACTTGACAAGCTCAATGCAAACAAGCTGGAAATGAAAGATTGTATTAGGTATAGCTATTACTGATCATTTTAATGCCTGCAACATAATTATCTAAAGGCATTACATTCTTCATGAGATAGACTGAATCAGTACCTATCAGGCCAAGCAGGAAGTCCTCTGTCGAACATTGGTTGAAAATGTGTTGGGAGTCCCACAGCCTGCTAAACTTAAAAAGGTCTTCTGATATTCAGAGGATCTTAAACTATGATATTTTCTCAAAACCTTTTCCCTCCTGCCACTCCTTCACAATAACACTTCTTGAAATTGTTCTTTATGTGATGTTGCCTGCATCAATTGGTTGATACCTGCATGAAGTAGCTAGGTATAACTTGCCTTGCTTATAGTGTCTATAATTGTAGATGTGCACGCACCATAGCCCACCGCAGTGACAACGCGGATGTTGTCATTTCTAAAGTACGGAGTTTCCAGTCCCCGTAAGGCTATATGTATCTATGAACTAAGATGCCACTCTACTGGGCATGTGCATGAGCATGTGCAATGACAATGATACAGTGGATTGCAGGTTGCTTGACACTAGTACTTCAGCCAGCAAGGTCACATGGACCAATCAGATTCATGCTGACATCATTGCCTGCAAATCTGATTGGTCCATGTGACCTGGTGGCTGACATACTAGTGTCAAGCAACCTGCAAAACACTGTATGATATGATGCAATGTTTTCTGAGCATGTGCAGAATAGGATAGTTCTTAAGTTCAGGGTTGAGATTATGTCCTTATAGTTCCAAGTTCAAGTATCTCACACTCCCCCGTTGACCATTACAATGGCCAACTAAATGTCATCATCATCTGAGTCCAGGGCCTGTGCCACAATTCTGTCTCTAGCATTCTGTGCTGTGGCTCGCCTAGGCTGTCGTCGAACAGGGTTTTGTGCTGCAGAGTTGAGGTTGTGTCGAGGTTATCTTCCAGTTCCGGTTCAGGGCTTCTGTGATGTTGCTGTGTATTTATCACTGCCATCTCAATGGAGTACAATCTCTGTACAGGACATCAGAGGTGCTTAGAAGATCTTCCTTGGCCTGATACTCGTAGTACAGCAGCTCTGGTCTCACCATCTGCACCAGTCAACAATTGCTCCACGAGGCCCAGTTTCCACATTGCTCTGGCAGTGTGGGATGACCACATCACCTACAGTGATTCTGGGAGCATGTGACTTCCTCTTGAGCTGAAAGTGCATTTCTCTGAGGCCTACCAGGTATTCTTTCCTCCACCTCTGCCAGAATTGGCTGATTGAGATACTTCGCTCGTTTCGTAGCAACATCAGATTGTAGTTCGAATTCTTCTGGTTCCGTACATTGTGAATCTGGAGCATCCCTCAGTCGGTGACCAACAATCAAGTGAAAAGGGGTCAGTGGGTCTTCCAAGTCATCGGCTGAGACAACAGTGAGGGGTCGAGAATTCAAGACCATTTCCACTTCTACCAGTGCAGTGATGAGTTCATCATAAGATAGATGGGCTAGACCAAGCATCTTCTTCAAGCATCGTTTCACACTTCTCACCAATCTCTCGAACACTCCTCCCCACCATGGGGACATTAAAGGTCCACCTGATCTTCTTAGCAGCAGCCTTGAAGGTTTTGCCATTGTCACTGATCATCAGACATGGAAGTCCTCTCCTGCCAACAAAATGCCTGAAGCAACGTTAGAAAGGTTGGGGTAGTCATGTCCATCACCACCTCCAAGTGCACTGCTCTCGTCACACAACATGTAAAAAGATAAATCCAGACTTTCTTCTGGCCACTTTCACTCTTAATGTAGAGGGGCCCAGCAAAGTCACATCCGGTAAAGGTAAATGGTGATGCCTCTTCTACTCGGAAAACAGGGAGGGGTGGTGGTTGTAGTGCATTGTAAGGTTTCCCCTCGTGTCTCCTGCATACATGGCATTGTTAGACAATCTTCTTGACCAGGCTTCTTCCCCTGACAATCCAGAATCTTCCTCAAATCTCTGTCAGTGTTTCCTTCACTCCATTGTGAAGAACTTGCTCAAGTGCCTTCTGTGTCACCAGAAAGGTGAAGCGGTGATCCTTGTGAAGTAGTACGGGATATTTGGTTGCGTAAGAAACTGCCGCATTCTGGATCCTTCCTCGACATCTCCAAACTCCTTTCTCATCCTGAAACAAATTTAGCTGTCTCCTCCACTGCTCAAACTTCTTGTCAGATGTGACCATTTCTTGACATTCCAAAATCCATCGGTGTTCTGCTTCAGCTCTTGGGTCATAGGAATCTTCTGAGTTGCTAGTACGAACCTTGTTGAGGAGGATTCTGCAAAACTTCAGCACCAGCGATGTGGTCAAGATCAGACGTTCAAAAGATCCAAATCTCTTGCAATCAATTATCTAGCTCAGTTTCAGTCCCAGCAGTTAGCAGTCCATGGATTAGAGACTGATTCTTCTTGAGCTCTGACAAACACCCTTCTGGGGGTAGCAATTCTTCATCAGCCGCACCTCTACTGAGCTCACCCTGACCAAGCCAAGGAGGTCCTGTGTGCCACAACACTTTGGTAGAAAGCTCCAGTGGTGTGGTTCCCCTTGAGGGAACATCTGCAGGATTTTCTGTACCTGGGCAATGTCTCCAACAATCAGGCGATACCAAACTTCTAATCTCAGCCACTCGATTCTGCACGAAGGTCTTCCATGTCTTGTGACTCCCCTTGATCCAAATCATTGAATCAGTAAAACAGTAGGGGGGTGACAGTGTAAACTCATATCCAAGGCTTTTGGTAATAGTGGACGAAAGACGAGCGAGAAGAAGTGCCGAGAGCAATTCAAGACGGGGTATCATCTGCTGTTGAAGTGGTGCAACATGGGTCTTTGCTGTAACAAATCTCACTGAGTAGCCTGAACTTGTTTCTAGTAATAGATACACAACACCCGCATACAGTGGCGTATCTAGCGAGGTGCTCAGGGTGCTCGAGCACCCCCCTCAGCTGCTAGCTAGCTTTTTCAGTAGGCTCGCTTCTATAGTTATCTATCCTAAAGCTGATCATCTAGCAAGCAGTTTAATATTACACTCACAGAAAGAGCAGCATTGGGTCAGAGTTCAATAATCACATCGGTGAGGCGCATGCGCCCGGCACGTTTTTACCCTAAATAATGCACATCTCGATCTAAAATTTCTGTGCTTCTTTATTCAGCCTGCACCTCACTTCTGATCCTGTACGCTGGTAAAGTAGGGTAGCTAATACTTAGGCCATCATCTGGGTATAATAAAGAGGATGTGGTTAATCAAAAGTGGGCGTGGTTCGCAAAAATTTCGCGCGCGCTTATGCGCGCATTCTCTATCTAGCACCCTCCTAGCTCAAATTCTAGATACGCCACTGGCATAGGCCTTGGTGGAAGCATCGCAAAACCCACACAATGTACTGCTGATGAGATGCCTTCAAAGTAGCACCGAGGAATTGGGACTCCTGCAAACTCAACTTCAGACTTTTCCACGAGTCCATCAGCTCACCAGGGAGAAGTTGGTCCCAATCGATCTTTGGTTCACAAAGGTCTCGTAGAAAGAGCTTGAACTGGACAACAACAGGGGCCAGGTATCCAAGGGGATCGTAAAACCTACCGACCAGGCTTACAATGTTCCTTTTCGTTGCAGAGAGTGACATTACCGCTGAGGTAATGTCATCAAGGTTGATCACGAGCTGATCCATAGACAGATCCCATCTGATGCCAAGCACCTTCTGTTCACCACGACGCAGCTTCTGCATTCCACCAAGAGTAGAATTAGAGTAGGTCTCATAAGCTCTTCAATAGCTGCTGACTCAGGCTTTGTGCTCAGAAGGGTTTCATCAGGATTAATGGTTCAGAGTTGGAGTAAAACTTTCTAAGGTTGAAGTTCAAAATCTCCTTGGACAATGTGAACATCTGGAAAACTTGCTCCTCGTCTTCAGCTCCCGAGGCCAAATCATCGACGTACAATGATCTCAGCAACTTCTTGATGAGGTCAGGTCGAGTAGCTTCGACTTTTCTAGGTGGCTACCAAAATCATAAGAAAGGCCTTCTCTATATCTGCTATGATGGCAATGCGGTGGACCCTGAATCTCAGCAGGATATCAAAGATTTTTGTGTTCAACTTGGGTCCAACATGCAGGCACTCATTGAGGGAAGGGCCAGCAGACTTGGCAGAAGCATCATAGACTACACAAACCTTGGTGGTTTGCTTGTCCTGTCTCACCACGGCATGGTGTGGTAGATAGTGGACACACTTTGGGTCTTCCTCTGATGGCTTAACTCTCTCCACGATTCCTTGCTGGATCTGATTCTGAATTGTTGTGTCGTACTCCTGAAAAATAGCAGGTTCCTGCTTTAATCGCTTCGTTAGCCCATGTAGACGTCTCAGACAAAGTTGGTAGTTGTCTGCTAACGCTGGATGACCTTCCTTCCATGGGAGTTGAACTTCATACCTCCCATCTACTAGTTGTATCGAGCTTCCAAAATCATCGTAGACGGAGCGCTCTGAAGCTGAAATGCCAAACAACTCTAGCTCCCAGAACGACTTGATTCTGTTGTCTAATTGCTGCAACTTACTTGAAAGACCGTCGACACATAAAGAGTGGGTTATCAAATAGGAGTCAGGATCATCCGGATCCGGCAGTGGGCCCTGACAAAACCCACCCTAACTTCGTGCAAATGGCCACGGGTCCAGAGTTCCCACGTTGCATCTCCCCAGTTACCAGCTCCCAGTACAGGTCAGATCCAATCAGAATGTCGACTTCTAGACTTTCATTACCATTCGAGTAGTCTGCGAGGTCCATCCCAGCTAAGTGATCAAAGTTGTTGCAGCAAATCGAAATAGGCTGGCTGATAATTGGCTCGCAAATCATGGGAACCGTGAATAGCTTCAGTTGCTTCGAGGTTCCATCTTTCATGGTCAGTCCTAGTCTCACTAGGTTGCAGACACGGGTCTGCTCTCTTTTCGATCCAAAGGTCATGATCGTCAGTGATTTTTCATCTTCTAAGGTCAGTGAAAGGCCCTTGGCTACCTGCTCCCTCACATTGGGCTCCCAGAGTCGAAATCATTCGTACTCATCGAGATTTCTCTGAGGCAGTCAGGTTGTAGACATTGGCTCTGGCTGTCTGTAGTAGGATGGCTTGGTTGCCACTAGTCCAAGTGACGTGGATGTAGACGTGGATGTAGACGTGGATGTAGACGACTTGGATGCAGTTGATACGGATGGGTGGAAGGGAACTGCATCTGGGTTCATACCTGTGGATACGTTGGTTGAGGTCTTCAAAGGTTGTCCAGATTCCTGGTTGGGCTTCAGCTTCGGCTCATTCGATGTTGACTGCTGTCCACCACAGATGCTTCCATGATGGCGACCACTGCAACTTGGGCACTTGCTCTTGGAGTTGCACTGACGAAGGATGTGGTCCCTACGCAGGCACAAGAAACATCGGCCAGCGCTTCTGAGAATGCGCTTCCTCTCATCAATGGACACAACCTAAGTGACAAATGGGACTGTTGACAGTAATAGCAAATGGGTGTGGCTCTCTAGCCTCCAGCAAGCAAGGCTGCAGCAGTAGGGTTTGCTATAACCTTTCCCCGCCCCTTGCCCGATGCTAAATTACTAGCTGCCGCTCTCTCTCGTGCTTGCAACTCACTGAGCAAGAGCTTCATCAGGTCAGTAAGCTTTCTGTCACCATCTCCCATCCCACGACTCAGTAAAAGTCGAATCTCCTGCGGAAGCTTCCCCAGCACGACCGACGACAGCAACGCTCCATACGTCTCTGGCTTGACCCCCATCGAATTCAGTCCACGGATTTGGGCCTCAACAGTGTCATACAGATGTCTCAATGCTTTCAGGTTCGAGTCATAAACAACAGCTTCAGAGCTCAGTAGTACTTCCATGTATCGGTCAATGATGAGCTGCTTGTTTCCAAATCGACTGGTCAACACTTGGACAGCTTCATCATAGTTGGCATCTGTGAGAGTGAGCCCAGCAATGGCATCAAGGGCAGGTCCTTGCAGCAGAGAACGGAGGTAGTTAAAACTTCTAGACATTGGAGAGTGATCGATTGCTGTGGATAGCAACTTCGAACGAATCCCAAAATGTCATCCAGGTGGTCAATTCTCCCCTGAATGGTTGTATCGTAAGCTTAGGAAGCTTTACTTTGGACTCACTGGTGGGGTTTCTGGTGGGCAAAGGTCCAGAGGTGGAAGCAGCAGTGGTGGAAGTCTTCAGAGATAGCTGCTCCAGCTTGGTTATAGTGTCGTAGATGTCTTCCATGTAGGCATCGGCTTGCTCTATATCACTAGCAACTTCTTCTTCCTTCACCAAGTCCACTACTTCAGAGTCAAGCCCTTTGAGGATGCTCATCTTCTCCTGTAAACTGGTCATCTGTGACTTGTTTGGGTCTTCTTGGGCCAACAACGTTAACTCTTCAGCCTTCTTCACCATTTTGGTTGCAGATGCCCTGTGCCCCCCACGCACATTCTTCCTGTGAGAGAGCTCAGCCATAGGTGTACTTCAATAAAAGAACAAGTTTCTTCACCAGAAAAACGAAAAATACAAGACAATAAACACTGTTTAATCTAAAAGTCCTTCAGCTCCCGGGTTTCGGCACCATGAAAAGCAGCGAGGCTGTCTTATTGCCTTGTTCAGGTCTGGCTACTATCAAGCACACCTTTTAGAGTTACTAGGCCAAAGTTAGAGAGCTATTTTGATCGAGAATCACCTTTTTCCAAACACTGAAACTCTGACAATAATGTAACTAAGATACTACTCTACTGGGCATGTGCATGAGCATGTGCAATGACAATGATATGATATGATGCAATGTTTTCTGAGCATGTTAACAAGTTAAAAGACTGGATGCCTCGGCACATAGTAAACAGTAAACTTATTATCATTTGGTTACCATTGATTAGGTATATCAGACAGTCGTTAACTTGCAGAGCCTGCTGGTTTTATACATACAATGTGGCTTGTAAGGTCAAGGTCATGCGCATGCGTATAACTATTTGTGTATGCTACTAATAATGTACCACCATAGTCGCCTTCAGCACTGTGCCTCGGCACTCAGTACATATGTACGTATGAATGATCACTACCTAACAAATTAGTGGAAAAAGAGAGACTATACTTTTAACATCCAAGCTCCAGAGGTCCACAAAGTTGAACTACCATTGTTACTCGCAATTATACTTGAGAAACTAGCTGTATACTACCTCACTCTTTGCATTCTTTAAACTTACCAATTGGCTAAAGTTTAGCAGATATTTGGCACACTACTTCTCCTCCCTTGTTTGTTTGTCATGAACAGCTACCTACACGGATTGTTTATATTGTTATTATGGGCTGTTTCCAATCCTGTGCACGTAGTCTATATGGTTATATCCTCTAGTAAGTATAACAATGTCATCAACATAATTGCTATTACAATTATAACTTTAACCATTTTCTACAATCGTCAAAATGACCAAATTTTATTATTATTACCACAAAAATTAATATTTATCTGAGTTGTAGTAGTTTTGATCCACATTTTTGGATTACTCTACAGTGTAGTATTAGGACGATAGTAACAGTGACTAGTATCAGCATGACAACTAGTAGAGCCAATACAATCCCTATAGTTGCACTGATGGGTAGAGAATCTCCTAATAAACAGATAAAAAATGATACGATGCATGCATGCATATGCAATAGGCATGTTGTTACAATTTCATAATGCCTTCTCATAATGCAATTCCAACTGTCCTCAAAATGGGGGATGGTCCCCAAATTGCAGCTCTGTCCCCAGGTCCCCAAAGTGTGTCCCCAATGCTCTTGACTGGTCACATTGTACATTATTTCATGATTTACAGGCTGAAATATTAGCTGTGTTACACTCCGATGGCAATAAACTTATTATTGTAGCACTATTATAATTATGCTTGAGATTTCGATGTGGCTGAGGCTTTGATGACAGTGTAATTTGGTTCTATAAATCAACCTTTACTGAGGAATTCTCACAAAGCTGTAAAACCCTAGCTATTATACTATTTTTTGTTGATATTATTGATGCCATATTAATAATGGTGGGTGTGGTTGGGGTATGGACTGCACATCCCCAAAACTAATTTCAAAAAGTTAGCACCTATGCGAGTCATAATACTTTTCTCGGACTTAATCCTGCAGCTACAGAGCATGTGTATTCACATGATCACCATAATAATCATAATTATTATGCCTAATAATTGACATAACTTCATGGCCAATGATACTGACCATGTGCGGGGTTAAAGAGAAATAATTCTCCGGTGACATAATTATTCAGTAAATTCTACAAATATATACTAGCTGTGAATGTTAGGAAACTAGGCCAAACACCATTGATATGTGAGATGGACCTTGAGATATACCCATGCATCTTTCTTCCCTTCTGTGGTTGCTGTAGCTAGTTATAGTTACCTGGTGGGATACGAGGTTGCACATCCAAAGTGAAGTTGCCTGTAGTCCCTTCAATAGTGCAGGAGTAGGACCCTTCATGCTCTAACCTCACATTACTGATAATCAAGTTATTCCTGCTTAACTTAAAGGATGGTGGAAGATTGCTGGTACGGTTGAAAGACCAAGTGATATCACTACCAAGGGCTATGAGGGAGGAGAAGCATGTTAGAACAGCTTCCTCACCCTCTGTAACACGAGGAGGACCTTTGATCACAGGATCAGGGGGGTCTGGAGAAGAGAGGAAGTGAATATCCCACTAATTGCATGTGCTTAGAAATATGATTACCATTGTGGTTAGAAAATTCGCAGATTGCCTTTGATTGATAAGCACTTATCACAAATGCTGCAAAATTAGCACAATTTGTGTAGCTATTGGCTGTAGCCAAGTGAAGGCTCCCCAAAGCTAATCAATAGAGTCAGACAATGCATGGTGGTTGATCACCACACAGAGCAATTTTCCCAGCCCCTTGGAATAATTATTGTGGCTTGATTGAAAATTTCAGAATGAGGATTTTTCAAAGGATCATGAAAGTTACTCATCCGAATTAATATTGTGATGTTCATTGACAAAATATATATGCATATACACTGATAGACTAGCTACATTTGATTGTTTCACGTATGTAAATTACAGCAGGAAATGATGTGAATGGAAAAGGGACCACTAACATTCCACCAAAATATTGAGATATGGTATGACTTTAGCATTCCAGAAAATGAGGCCAATTTCAATTTTCTGCTTGAGTCCTTTTCCCTAGATCCTATCACATGGTGGTTAGTGGCCTGTGCTATAGTTTATTCCTGCAGCTCTGCCTGCAGGTTCACTCACCATCAGTACGAATGCTAAGGAGTGATGGGTCCACAGTGGTAAATGTCTTCAACAGGACTGTCAATGGATCACAGCAGGCAGATGGTGCGACTGGACAATCTTAGACCCGCCACCAGTTATGTGGTGGAAGTCTTCACTGTTAATGACAATGGAACTTCATGCAACTGGATAATCTTAGTTATGTGGTGTTGATGACACAGAGCCGCCAGAACCCCTCTGGCTGGTCCGGCAAAAACCGGACCACTCATTGATCAAACAACATTGGTAATGGTTATCAACATTAAAAATCGCCCACGTGTTCAACCATTAATATAGGTGGGTGTGGTTATAAAGTGGGCATGGTCAGTAAAAAATTTTCCTGTGCACTTGCATGTACATATACAGCTTGACCACCTCAAAATTGTTTCCGGCGGCTCTGTGACAATGAACTTGAATGTGATAGGATCTAGGGAAAAGGGCTAAAATCATCACCAAAATGGCTGAAGCTCTTGGGAACCACTTGAGCAGAAAGTTGAAATTGATTATTAAAGTGTATAATCCTCTTTTCTGGAATGCTAAAGTCATACATATCTCAATAGTTTGGTGGTTACTTTATAAATGTTAGACTCTAACATTTTGTGGAAGTGGTCCCCTTTCCATTCACAGATTTCCTGCTGCAATTATATACATGACTCAATCAATGTAGCTTGAATAACAGCAACATACATAATAGTAAAGCAGAACCACCTTTGAGTATGTTGTTCATACCCAAAGGTGGTTCTGCTTTACTGTAGTCAATGTTTGCCATAGTTTGGCACTAGAATGTTGATCGCTGACCACACTTGTATTGTAGCTAGCTATAGGTTGTGATTTGGAGACTGACAGGAAACTGAACTCAAATCATGTACAGTCAGTGTAGGCAGGGCTGCATTACATTTAGGAAATTAGATTTACAGGTTACTATCAAGGCTCACCCCTCAGCCCTTATCAAGGCAGTAGAACTAGGGGTGCATGAGGCTCATAGTCACATTGTTTTGCTAGTACAGTCTATTATAAGGACACTTTCTGTGTTCTATCGTATACTATTCCCCCCAAAATTTCATATCACAACTGTACTGTAGTAGGAATGTAGCTGCTTGTTTCTAGGCCTTCTCTCTAAAATCAGGGGAAACCCTTTACTTAATTTATGTTCCCTTTCAAGAGAATAAAGGATAGGCAATATGTGCATGTGGTATGACTGGGTGACATCAATTCATCATTGGCTTTTGGGACAGAAAAGTGGTTCAACATAGAACCAGCAATTAATGCTTCAGATGTTAGAACATCTAACTGTGATGGACATACACCAACCCTCAACTATGTACTAGGGAAATGCAAAGCATTGTGGCGAGTGAAGCTTTAGCTGCATATTGCAAAGGATGAAACTGGAAGAGCGTATAAATAATATAGCACTAGAGGCTCATATTGCTCGCAATTATTTCATGGAAAGAAAATAGTACTGTTAGTGCTACAACTTACACACGATAGCTGTTGCAGAACCAAGCAGATTTGTAGTGATACATCTATATATGCCCCATCCATTTCTCTCAATGTTAGTCCTCACTAACTGTGAAGTAGTGTCAGTGGTCGTGATTGATACCTCAGGATCACTGGCACTGAGAACCAAGTCATTGTGTATCCATGTTACCATGGGAGTAGGGACCCCAACAAAGACACATGACAAGGTCAGAGTGTCACCAAGAAATACATTATCGTTGGCCATGGTTGAAGAATTAACTTCAGGTGCATCTGAATAGCAAAGTTTTTTTAAAAATCAACAGCAATAACAATAACGAGAACAACAAGAACAATAACGAGAATAATAACAACAACAACAACAACAACAACCCACTGTTAAATGACAGAATGAATGATGATGTAATATGCTTAGTTGACTCACACTGGACTATGACTTCAATGGAGGTATTTAAAAATGTTCTGCTCCTGTCCCTGGTAAAACAGGTGTAATTCCCTGCTTGATTTCTGCTGATATTTGGTAGTCGAAGATTACGACGCACAGTATTTCCGAACCAATTTCCATTTATATCAAACCATCCCTGTGGCGGCTCAGGATTAGATTCAAGGGCTCCTGCGTTAAATTCTATGCACTCTAATAAAACTGAATCACTCTCATTCACTATCAGTGGTGATGATTGCAATATTTGTCCTGGGAGGAAAACTATGAAGGATAATATTATGCATGACAATCACATCAGTTTAATGATCAAACATGCATGTCTTACTATCAGAAATAATTTCGGAGTCGTCATATCGTATGGTCCCATCCGCACATGTCACCATCAGTGCATCTTCAATCCCATCCTGAATGAACATCATGGGCTGCACAAACACTAGAATACCATTCACATATTCCAATCCAGCTCGAGTTAGACCATCCGATACTTGGAAGTTATTCTGAGGTCCTCCTTGTCCCGTCCAAACGACTACTCCAGCTAAGGGAACACCATTATTCAAACACTGAATGCACAGTCGCGATTGTCTGGTGTTCACAATTAAAGAGTGTCTAGTCCTGGTAATAGTCTTCAATTCATTGCACATCTGAGCAGCACCTAATAGAGAATATTTAACTGAAATGCACTTTGGGCTGTAATTTTCCCTGTACAGATTAAAAAACATCAGGTTTCATCCTTGGGGCATCAATTGGTGGGGAGGGGGGGGCTGAATGTTAACTGTTAACTATTGCATGCAGAGACCTGAACATCTAGAAGCCACTGCATGCAGAGACCAGGACAATAGCTAGCTAATTATATTTTAATATCCTTGGGGGGGGAGGACTTTTGGGGGAAACGTTGGGCAACTTAAGGGGGAGCTTCTCCTGTGCCCCCCCCCTATAGATGAACCCTGCACATGCATACAAACATCAAACGCCCGGATCCACAGTGCACAAAGAAAAATATCCATTCACATTAAAGGCTTTTAGTGTGTGATTATAGATGTGTGCAAGCTAGCACGATTGATCATGTGTGTGTACTTAAGTATTGGGCTAAGTTTTAATCATGATGTCGATGGGTGAGTGTCTGCAAAAAGTACCTAATGGATAAAAGAAAGTGGTGCAGCTGGGTGCATGTGTTATTGAAGTGATATGAAAAATGAAGGGATCACTATCAATAAAGGCTGAAGAGTAGTTTACATTGGTGCAAAATTGAATGCCATGTTTCACCGACATGCATTATACCATGATGATCAATTGATATATCAGGGACTATAGCTATAGACAATAATGAACATAGCCAACTTTGCAATGCTATTCCACATGATATTATGATTTATAGTAGCTAGCATGAGGAGCTACAGTATACGCTGTTGCAGTAATATCAGATGGCAACGTTGGCAACATTCCGAGATTGATGTGACTGTCAGCTGCCTGCTCACTTCCTCCTTCTTCAAGAACTTTCAAAGAGACATCACGATTGCAAAATACCTGGAAACGGAGCTAGCTAGCTATTATGTAGTCTTGCGCTGTTCCACAATATACACTTAAGCCCCACCCCCAGCCCCTAGAGCCTGGCACCTAGCTATAGATATTGGCGGTCATTATTATTGGCAGTTCCAAGACGGACTGCCAAACCGTCAAATTTAATACACCGCCAAATTTAACTTGTATACGGTAAGCATACAATGAGTCAAGCTAGTATTCCTTAATCCAACTGTTTTGAATGCACAGAATTCATATCACAAGTTGGGTCCCTGAGTTTCCTTCTTCCCTCAGACCATGGATCAGCTGAATAACTTCCCCACGTTTGGATTTCAGATAGTTTTGTATACGTAATAGCCTTGAGTCAAGTGAAACTCCATGGCTTGCTCCTGGCTTGCTAGCTCGATCCTGGCTTTGTGGAATGCAATGCGCGCGAGAGTGCACGACAACACGCCGCCGCCAATAATAATGTCCACTAAAGCCTTCCACGGTACAAACGCCAAATAAAACTCCCGCCAAAATTAACTCGTATACGGTATTTTATATCTTAATCTATGTGCAGTAAAAATAATCTCCATATTAATCTTTGCTAGATCAGACACCCACTCTAATAGTTATTGGTATCAAGTAGTAGCCTCATGCTACAATATTCTGGGGCAATAGTATAACTGCTCTCATGCATCTGTTGGGTCTTGTGCAATTATGCATGTGTACATGCATATTCACATGATTTGCAGCTGCCTTTGCTCACACTCACAAACTTAAGAAAGGATCTGGAAGAAGTTCCAAAGATCAATGGGTAGCAGTTACTGTTTCAAGGAAGAGGAGTTTTGATGCCACGCATAACAGACCACAGAATGGCCTGCACTTGTATTGAAAGGGCATTTGCGAGATACACTTTTCTTACTTATCATATTATCGACACCATTTCTGGCCCTTCTTCTGCCAAAAACAGCGACAGCTTTCGAAACCAACCACATAATTATTATTGCAAAATTGACAAGAGTAGTTAATCAGGTTCCCAACCATTGCATGAAAAGCAGAGGTTTAAACAGCACAAGTACAGACCTATAGCCTATATAGCTACATCCATGTGTACTATTAACAAAACTCCAGAGTAGTTCCACTGTATTTTGATACAAGCTTTTGAGGACACAGATAAACCTTACAAATTATGCCCACAGCAATGATAAAAACTATCAGCACTAGTTTCTCATGCTATTCACCACTTCAGAAATACTCCCCTCATACCGTATAGCCAGTAATATTGACGGGAATTATATTATACGATTACCTCATAAAAATACCATTGACAGTATTTAATTTGACGGAATCTGAAATCGCGCAAAATAAATAATGCGCGTGCATCGTGCATGCGAGCTGTGTACAGCTAGTTAGCCATATAGCTATTATCAGTTTAGTACGAGTTCTCCAGTTGACGAAAGTGTATGGACTTCAATTCTTGGGAGAAACTAACACTGATAGCGATCCTTATGCTACAATCGTTGGACACATCCCTCGAAGAATTTCAGCCGCTTGTTCTCTCTTTCTTTATAGTGATGGATGGCTCATCAATTCGTTGTGCTATCACAGGTTCAAGGCTCTACTCCTCCAGAGCCCATATTTTCTTTGACTCTCCAGCAGTGGTGTGCAATAAATGGAACGCAATGTATCGCAAACTTAATTAAACCGCGCGACTTTTTGACGGTTTTATTTTTGGCTATTTGATGCTTAAACCGCCAAAACGTCAAATTAAAATCTTCGTCAACATTTCCGGCTATACGGTAGTTGCAAATAGAATAATATAGGGACAGCTAGCTACAGTCTATGCGCGTCTATGGCGCGCGCGAATATTTCTAGACCACGCCCATTTCGACTTGTCGTGCATGTATTAAACTAAGTAATATACTACTAAGATGTAGTAGTAAGTAAAAGATGCAGGTTGTAAGAACCAGGTAATTAACTATTAAACTAAGTAAGTAAGTAGATCTAAGTTAGGTATTATTAACTAGCAAAACCAATAGAAAAACCGAGCAAAAAACCGAGAGATCAAAATTTTTTCACACTGAAAAATAAGCCATGCTGGATTTCATGATGTCATTTGTTTATAACTTCAGATCACATGATGTGTGCTGAGCATGCATAATAATGCTACAACTGAAGTAGTCTTGCGGTAGTCTGGTGCAGCCAGCCCCAAGCACTTCCGGAACTCCAGCGTAAGGGTCTGGTAACACACAATACTTCGACTTGTTCCCGGCCTAAATTTTTTATTTACATAATATGATGTTTTAGTGTCGTAAAATGACGTTGTCTTGTTTAATTGTCATAGCAACACCTTGCGCGAAGAAAAAAATGGCCTCCCGATCCCGTAATAATTATGGTTGTTATAGCTACCTCACGTCATTAAACGTTATAATGCGTCAGTTAATGATATTCATCGTTTTAGCAGGATTTCTGCTAAACGGGAACAAGTCGAAGTATTGTGTGTTACCAGACCCTTGCGCTGGAGTCCGGAAGTGCCTGGGGCTGGCTACGCCAGACTAGTCTTGCGGGGCAGACTCGATTCTTTCCTTCGCCCGCGAGACTACCTTGTAGCTAGCTCTATCTGTCGGGACAAGTCATTGTAAAGCACTATGTCGGGCGGGACCGGGACAAGAGGTATGTCCCGGCCAAATCGGCAACTATGTCCAGGACCCCTCAATGTAAAGCAAGGGAGCTGTAGCTACACCCACAATTCTAACACAATGATGGCTACCTACAAACTTACTTTTCACCAAGAGTGCAACCAATAAAATACACGCTCCAATAGCTAACTTCATTCTTGCCTAGCTATTAATCTCCTGCATGCCAACGATGTCGCCATGGATACATCGACTCGCCGATGAATTAACGCCGCGCCGCCCTTCTTAGACGTCGCGCGCATGCCCTAGTCTCGCGGGCCCGACCCTTTACCAACAGCGAGGGAAGGAAAGAGTCGAGTCTCCAATACACGATCTTATTGTGCACAGTCAGCAATCTTCGGAAGGAGGGGCGCGACTATAACGTTATTATACATCACGAATTTAGGAAAAATCTGCGCTCCGGATTTCTTAGCGCCACACCATGATTACAGACTGGAGGCGGCTATTCAAGAGAGTGGGAGGAGGCTTGGAAACAGCTTTCTGGTCAGAAAGTGCAACTCCTGCAAGTACCTGGAGCAGTTCTTTGGCTGATGCACACCTAGTCTGGCGTCGCCAGCCCTGGACCATGCAGCCTTTTCTTTTTCCTATGATCATCAACGAGATCTCTGCACACAGTAGCTCATTAACATGACTTACTAAACTCTAGGACTACTCTGTAAGTGCACGTGCGAAAAAATCCGTTTGAGAGCCGTGACCATAGATTGTATAGACTACGTAACCGGGATTGGAAACACAATATAAACTGCCCGGCCACTCCTTATTGCGCATGCCTGCATTAATTGATACAATAAGAAAAAAGACAATAATTATCAAATTTGGGTATTAAGTGTGGAGCCATTAATCCTGGTGATTTATTTCAGGTTCTTCTTCACTTCTTGTTCTCTGCTCGAACTATGAGTGAAGATATTGAAGCCTCCCTCTCAGTCGATCATCCCGGTGTCAAAGTCACGGATGACTCCCCCCGGAAAATGACTCCCCCAGTCATTCCTGCCTAAGGCATAAATGACTCCCCCCTGGTGAAAATGACTCCCCACACGGTCATTCCTGCCTTGGCGCCTGATCACAATAAATCATGTAGCTAGCTAATTTATCTCAGGAAGAAGTTGATGCTGAAGATGATGATGAACCTGTGGGACAATTTTTATGTATAGCTATATAGCTGGCTAGCAACAAAAATGGTGTCATGGATTTACTGCTCCTGTCAGATTCTGCATATTGTGACTGCCTGCATGATGCCAGAGATATGGTGGAATGTGAAGATTGCTTGAACTGGTTTCACCAAAACTGTGCATATTTTATTATAACTGTCCTTTGTGTAAGCACTATATATGATGCATCTTCCTTTGAACTTTAATGCATGCATATTCTGGTAGTCATTCATGCCTAGGATGGAATGATTCTCTTCCATGGCTATAGATTTTCAGGGAGTCATTCATGCCTAGGATGAAATGACTCCCCTTCAATCATGCCGAGGATGAAATGATTCCCTTCCATGGCTATTAATTTTTCAGGTAGTCATTCATGCCTAGGATGAAATAATTCTCTTCCATGGCTATAGATTTTTCAGGGAGTCATTCATGCCTAGGATGAAATGACTCCCCTGGAGTCATTCATGCCGAGGATGAAATGATTCCCTTCCATGGCTATAGATTTTTCAGGGTGTCATTCATGCCTAGGATGAAATGATTCTCTTCCATGGCTATAGATTTTTCAGGGAGTCATATATGCCTAGGATGAAATGACTTCCTTCCATGGCTATAGTTTTTTTCAGGCAGCCATTCATGCCTAGGATGAAATGACTCCCCTTCCATTTAGGGAGTCATTCATGCTGAGGATGAAATGATTCTCTTCCATGTCTATTGATAATTCATGCCTGGCAATTCGCCTCGTCAATCTCCCCTCAAAACTGGTTCCCAAAAGGTCAGGATATTGTAATGGACCATTGTGCTACATACTAAGATTGTGCAGAATAAGGAGGTACCTAGTAATTATCCTCGTCAACTTCCCCTCAAAACAGATTATCTGCTACAGTTTGCTTCAAAATCAATAGTCAACTATAATAGCTACCAATCCATAATATATTATTGTAGAGAAAGATCCAAAGAAGATGAAAAATATAGTGCTGGGTGGGAAATGGATCTGTGATGAACATATCATCCTTGCTCAGCATATCTTGAAGATGCAATTTCCGAATATTGGTGGATTTCAGTCACCATTGCTCTGTCAAAACGATGCCTTGATTCCAGTTCAGAATGGTGAAACAATATGTATACGTAGGTACATACATGCATAGGTAGCTATTATAGCTATAATTTGTTTTTCTCAGGAAGAAGTGGATGCTGAAAATGATGAAACAATGGAATACAGGAATATGCTATACATAGCTACATGTTCCTCCTGTGCAGCAACAAAGTGGTATCGTGGATTGTGGAGTATTTGCGATAGCTTTTGCTGTCCATGCAGCACTAGGAGAAAATGTGGGAGAGATTGAATTCCAGCAGGAAGAAATGAGGAGCCATCTTTCTAAATGTTTATGGAAAAAAATTTTTTTCTCCTTTTCCAAAGTTGGGGAAAAGGGGGCATAGGGATAATTACTTCCCCTGTCGGATTCTGGAGTTATACTGTGACTGCCTTATGCCAGAGACATATGGCAACATGGTTGAATGTGAACATTGTTTTAATTGGTTTCACCAAGACTGTGTAGATTATGACAATATAATTATAGTGAAAAAATTTTGTGCCGTTCATGCAATCATAGCTAGCTTATCTTCTTATCGTTATTATTGTTATTGTATCAGCTGTGTGAGAATGAACGTTAATGCATTCACAGGGAGTTATTTGCCCCTTTATAAGCAAACATCATTTCGTCCCCCAATCTATGCATGGATGGAATGGGAGCTATTTCATGAATGACTCCCTGAAAAATTTATATCCATGGAATACATCCTAGGTACAAATGACTCCCTGAACTGAGATAAATGGACTCCACATACATGCCAAACTAGCTATAGGAGAGTCATCCTAGGCACAAATGACTCACAATGAAGTGAACTTGTACATGGAGTGGCACGAATTATAGCTACAGCTACACCGGAGTCATAGCCATGGAAAGGGAATTATTTCATCCTAGGCACCAATGACTCCCTGAATTGAGATAGTTGGACTACATGATTGGAGTCATAATAGCCATGGAAGGGGAGTCATTTCATCCTAGAGGCACCAATGACTTCAGGAGTCATTAGTTCCTAGGATGAAATGACTCCCCTTCCATTCAGAATGGTGCAGCCATGGAAGGGGAGTCATTTCATCCTAGACACCAATGACTCCATGAATTAAGATGACTGGACAGTCATGATAGCCATGGAAGGGGAGTCGACACATTCTACAGGCATGAATGACTCCCTATCCGATAACTCCCTGAAAATCTTGCCTAATGCCTGGCTATAGGATGAAATGACTCCCCTTCCATGGCTGTCATGACTCCAACTATGCATGCATGGGGGGAGTCCATCTATCTTGATTCAGGGAGTAATTTCTTCCTAGGCACAAAAGATTCCATTCACTCAATTTCATAAGCAACTATGGTATAAATCCTTGACTTATTATGATTTTGCATGCAGCAATGCAATGAATTGGGACTGGTGAGTCTTTTTTCAGGGGCAGACAAGTCAGAAATGACTGGGGAGTCACTCAGACCTAGGCGTGAGTGACCGGGAGTCATCCACGCCTAGTCAAGAGTGCTCGGAACTGGGGAGTCATTTTTTCCAGGGGGGAGTCATTATAGACTAGTCAGAAATGACCGGGGAGTCACTCAGACCTAGGCGTGAGTGACCGGGAGTCATCCATGCCTAGGCATGAGTGACCGGGAGTCATCCACGCCTAGTCAGGAGTGACCGGGGAGTCATCGCCGAGGGGAGTCACCGCTGACTATGACACCGGCCTGAGGAATATAATATTAAAAATTAATATACTCTAATCATTGGCAAGGGAATGCATACATTTGGAAAGCATAGGTGGAGGGCATGAAGGAATAACTACTTATTATGAATATAAATTGGGGTCGCTAGAAACAACTTCACTTTTTTCAAAAAAGGTACGCAAAGCAAATGTGAACTATTGGCTGAAACTCTTGAATACATGCAAAGTTCACTACATTTTAGGTATGAGGGCATGAAGTAGAGTGTACACTAAACTCTGAAACTGTAAGTTGAATATTTAAGAGGATACAGGTACACAAAGCCAAAACAGGCTAAAAAGGTATGGGTGTCCTAGCAGCAAAAAATTTGCTTTTTGCACGAGAAAGGTGGTGAAGTTACTAGCTATATGCTATGGACTTACTTCTGAACTTCGAGAGGTCGATTCCTCCACGTTAAGCTTTTCAGCTCTACCACGCACCGCAATACAGATTGTACCTAGCCTCGTCCCCAGGCCTTATTAAAATAAGGGCCTGGTATCCACTGTTTGTGCGTGCATGATCCCAGCATCTATGAATATCATTATAGTGTGCGGATGACGCCGTAGAGTGGGAGGTGCTAATTTGATGACTCGATCTTTGCCGCAGGAATAAGACTCAGTAGCCAAGTTCTCCTTGGAAGCAGACTTTAAAGAGGTGATTATGGAGGCCTTCACATACTTCTTTCTCAATCCTCTGACCTGATCCTCCATCTGGAGCAAGAACTGCGCTTCTCTTCCCAGCTAGCTACCACCTCTTTTTCTTGTTAAAGAATCTCGCGCGGCCAGACCTTTCCGAGACAAATGGAAGTTCTGGTGGTCCACTACAAACGGCAGAACTTAGCTCTTCCCAAAACCAGTCGGTAGACATAAAAATACTTCGTAGACAGACCTGATGGGCCAAGCTCTGTTCCTCCACATAAGGCAAGCCCAACGTCTCCAAGCCTTGGAAAGCGACGGCGTCAGAGAAACAAATATCATTGCCGCTGGTAGCCACATTGGTGGCGTAGCTGAAACTGGAGAAGCACCCTGTTGTAACTAGCCGTCATAGAAACAAGGCCCCGCCCAATATATTGTGACGTGTTACGTATCCTAAAATTTCCAAAAGTGCACAAATTCACGGAAAACCGTGAAAAACCAGCACATGCGCAAACAGTAGATATCAGGCCCTTATTTTAAATTTAATAAGGCGCCTGGGTACGAGGCTAAGATTGTACCACGCAGGTCGTATTGTTGCTATGGGACGTTTCCAATCCCGGTTACGTAGTCTATACTATCTATGCCGTGACGTGACGTATAGGTGGACATATAGTGACGTTTTGCGCATGCCCGCCACCAAATCTTTGGCAAGTTCATGTCGACTCCTGATCCTTCCCTCGCGGTTGGTAAAGGGTCGGGCCCGCGAGACTACACAGCGAAAAATCTACAACTTGTAAGCATTCTGTAACAGGTATGTATTAAACAGAACAAAAATCCGTAAACCCTAGGCACCGGAAGTACTAATTTTTGATCTGTAGGCAGTTGGTGGGGCAGCAGGTCTGATACAGTCCAAAAATACGGACCTGTTACAGACTTGTAGATTTTACTGACCAATTACACAGGTCATAACTGGTATGTGGGGCAGTCCAGACCTGTTACAAGTTGTAGATTTTTTGCTGTGTAGGTTATCAGCTATATAATGGTTGCTATGTGCATTAAATCAGCAAGTGTGCACTAATTCTGTAGGAGTGCACTAATTTTTGCTCCAAGTGTGCACACTATCATCCCCAGGCTATCTTCTGAATCTATATTAATTATGAGTGATGTACAAGGTGACTGCTAGTTGTACTGTTCTGACAGCGAGCAAGAAGGCATTCTTTAGTGCTACAACTCTTTAGAAGATCTTGCTGTTGAGTTTATATGTAACAAAGCACTTGTCTCATGCGGGTGTCGGAGAGCCTCTACAACTACTACTATAGCAATATGCAGCATTTGACAGTGAGCAAATGAGCATTGTAAAGTAGCTGATAGGCTCCAGTGCTTGATATTGCTGTCAGAGACAGTCGTGTATAAAAGTGAAGATGAGCGAGTGCCTACAATTCACTTTGATAAGGCTGACAAAAGGCTGTAGAAAACAATCTAGCTGATGTACTGATGTTTGTAATATGGACTACAAAGTCAAAATTCATTGCAAAGACCCAAGTGGGCATAACAAAATAAGAAAAATACAGGGTTCAAGTTTGAAACAGTTTAGTGAAATGACATAATTAGTTGAAGAAGACTGAGTCAGCATCTGTGACAGATGAAAGCTCTCGGAGGAGTTCTTTGCTGCTGAGGTGTCAGTTGGTGTGAGTGTTGAGGACGTGGCTGAGCAGGGAGTCTCTGCAGATGCATGTCTTCTCTCTCACATAGGGGGCAAGCATGCATGGCATGGGGTGGGAATGTAATCACCTGTAAGAGATTCCTCAGCCCTTCAATGCACCTGGCACCATTGTCTAGCGCGAGGTCCTATAATCGTGGCCATCCAATTTCACTCTCCACCTCCACCACAATGGACATGTCAGCCCTTCCTTCATGCTTGGCTAACAGCAGATCATGATCCTTTGAGCTTATGTCCTCCTTAATTTCGTGTGGGTGGGGACAGGAATCAGTTCCTTCTTGAAGGATAGCTGATATGAAATCTGTTCCAAAGTAGTGCTCCAGGTCCCTACATTCCCGAACTAGGCAGGTAGAGTTGATGTCGTCTGAGAGTGATGCTAAAGTCTGGGCACTCACAACCTCATTGGTGTCTTTTGCCGAGATTTTCTGAAGAAGTTCAATTTCCTTGTGAGGCACAGTGCTCTGGTAGATCTCTGTCCAGCTGCTATGCACGCTGGGGTGTTTGAATACCATTGTGGGAGCTTCAGGAGTCTCTTGCTGAGTTCTCCGAGGAAGAAGTCTAGTGCTTGTATAGAGTTCTGTGATAGGCACCAATTTAGGATGGGTAGGATGCATGTGTCCACCATTGACCTTCCAGATAAAGGTGACAGGTCTCCCTGGAAGAGGCTCACACTGCCATATGCAAAGAAGGACTTCCTTGCCTTTGAGACATTATATTCCACTGATGGCTTAGCAGAGAGGTCATGGTTCCATTGGTAGCCAAGGCACTTGGCGATTCCACTTGCCTGGAGGACTTCCCCCTCAATTTTGCAAGCAGGGTGTTGGATGTTGTTGTTCTGACTGAAAGATACAATCTCGCATTTGCTCGGATTGAGCTGCAGAAAGTTCTCCCTGGCAAAGCTGAGTACAAGATTGATCTGGGCCTGGAGAGAGGACACTGAGGCAGACAGGGTTCTAACATCATCTGCGTGAAGGTATAGACACCGCCGTATAAGCCATTCACACACAGCCCCAAGACTGAGGACTCCAGCGACTTCAGAAGGGGGTCCATGATGATGTTGAAGAGGGTTGGGGACAGTACTGACCCTTGGCAGATACCTCTCTCAATGGAGAATGGTTTTGAAACTGCACCATCGACTTGGACACTGCACGTTCCTCCTTCATACCAGTTCCTGATGAGTCTCCAGGTCTTGCCATTGATGCCAATGGAAAATAGACGGTCTAGAAGCACCGGGAACTCCACGCTATCGCAAGCCTCTTGGAGGTCCAGGAGGCACATGTGCACAGTGGAACCTCCCTTCATGTACCTTGCTATCATTTCTTGGGATGCATCAGCACATCCAACATGCCTGCGAAAGGTAGATTGGCTGAGGTGTGGTTAACCAGCTTCAGCAAGACACCCCTCCATTCTTGACAGGACCAGAATCTCGAGGACCTTCGATAGCACTGAGTTCATAGTGATGCCACGGTAGTTGTTAGTAATAAAGGGATCTTTTCCTCCTCCCTTGTAGACTGGGCAAAGGAGCCCTGCCTTAAACATGGGGGGTATCACTTCCATCTTAATGATGGAATTAAGCACCCTCTGAAGCCACAGGTGGAGTATCTCTCCACCCCACCTGAGGTGCTTGGCAACGATTCCATCAGGGCCCCCAGACTTCCCCAGCTTCAGCTTCATCACTGCAATGATGACCTCATCCAGTGTGAAAGGCACGTCAAGGACGTACTCTTCATTTGATAGAGATGCACTAGCGAGGTCGTTCATCTTCTCATCTAGGTTCTGAAGGCCTTCTTCCACCTGAAGATGGGTTTTGGACAGGGTGGAGAAATGGTCAGCCCATACATTGAGCAGATCATTTTTGGCTGAGATGACTGCCATTCACACACAATTTTGAGCATCTCGACTTCTTCTTGTGGGGTGGTCTGAACCGTCTGGCATCCTTCCTCTTAAGAGAGACTCTCTATTTTTGATGCGCTTCCTCTCATCAATAGCACCACACAGTCTAATGCGCTTCCTGCTACGCGCATGCGCAGTGGATCTAAACTAGGGCAATGTGCAACATTAATTTTGATAGCGAGCGAGCAAGAGTTGTCACCTTTTTCACTTAGCTATACAAGGCAAATATACCACCACACATTGTGTTAAAGGAAGCAGAGCAATATAAACCATCAAATCTAGACTTTGATCATGCAAAAATGCGCCAGCACCTTGTTGGATGCAAGGCAAACATGCCACCACACATTGTGTTAAAGGAAGCAGAGCAATATAAACTGCATGACTTTTAAGCTGACTTTATAGCTACATTATTGATAATTTTGGCTTGAATATAACAGTGTTACAACATAAAAACAAGGCATCTGAGGACATTACGACGGTACCTGTAGCTACATTATAGCATTAGACTCCTATCTGAGCTGACAGTTATGAGACCATAATGCGTAAATCACCGTGAACCCTGGGGTACTAATCACCGTGACACCGGAAATACTAGTCTGGCGTTGCCGACCTTCCTTCACCGATAAAAAGAAGAGGACAATTTATGGCAGTGCCGGACAAAAAATTGCAAATTTTTCGTCCGCCCTGGACAAAATATTTCCCCGGATCAAATATTTCGTGACAAGCCATGTATGCAAGTTCCCCCAAGTCTTTCACAACCATTCAATCTCTATCTCATCATCCACCACACCCTGCCCTGAACAGTTCATCAATTCACCCCCTTCCAAAATGCCCATCCACCCTCCTTTATGTGGGGAGCTGTGGATGGAGACTCCTTCTCAAAATCCATTATGCCAAATAGTCCACTGGAAAATGAACTTATTCAGTGTACCTTCAGGAAAAGCAGGAAATCAGTTTGTTAGCGAGATGGCCAGACTCTTCAAGGAATATGGAGATCATACATAGCTCTTTAGAGGGTATCGCTCTGAAGGCTGTGTTAACAATGCCAGCCCTTCTAGCTACTCCAAAAATCCAATAAAAACTCGAAGTCAAAGGAAAATGCCACCCATCTGGCCCGTCGACTCTTACTATGGAAACAGGGCCAGATAGAAGAACTTGTCATAAAAGGAGAGGCAATTCAGAGGCGCATCCGACGAAATGCCAACGAAAATCAGAGCAAGACAATCCAGCCCGTTTGTTCAACCAACTGATGGGAGAGGGTCAAGTAAAAGCTGCCCTAAAACTTCTATCCAGTGAGAGGAGAGGTGAAGTCCTTCCTCTGGAGAAATCCATTCATCTTGGTGATGCAAGCAAACAGTAAGAGAGCTGCTATTATCAAAATATCCGCCACTGAATACAGCTAGTCCTTCTACACTCCAGTCAGCCGAAACTTATCCTGCTGATACACACTCCATCATTTTTGACTGTTTGGATGGCCAACTGATAAGAAGTATAGCTCTCGGGATGAATGGTGCTGCCGGACCATCAGGACTTGATGCCTCATGCTGGAAGCGCTTATGTGTATAATTTGGAGCCCATTCGACTGATCTCTGTCAGGCCATCGCGTCAGTAGCCAGAAGACTTTGCACAGAATTTGATCGCTTTGGATAAGAACTGGAGTCAGACCTATAGGCATCGGTAAAACAGTAAGGAGAATTATCGGTAAAACCATTGCCAGAGTATTAAAGCATGATATCTTGGAAGCCTCAGGAGTATCACAGCTGTCAGCCGGCCATGAGAGTGGCTGCGAAGCAGCTATTCATGTCATGAATGATCTCTACAACTCATCCGACACTGAGGGTATACTCCTGGTTGACGCCTCGAATGCCTTCAACTCCCTCAACCACCAAGTTGCATTAAGAAATGTCCAGCATTACTGCCCTTCACTAGCAAGAATTTTAATCAACACACACCGATCCAGTATTGATCTTTTTGTAGATGGTGAAACAATTCACTCTCGTGAAGGGACCACCCAAGGTGACCCTTTGGGAATGGCTATGTATGCCATTGCCACTGTCCCGCTAATACAGCGCCTCAAAAGCACCCAAACCTGGTATGTGCTGCCGGTGGCAGAATCCAAGACACACAAAACTGGTGGCGTAAGATAACACAGCTGGGAGCTGCACTTGGCACTAAAGCATTCAAGGAGAAATTCGTCCTAACATCCCTGACCGAGGAACTCGAAACTTTATCAAAGATTGCCACCAGCCAACCCCATGCTGCCTACTCTGCCTATGTCCATGGTTTCCAAAGCAAGTGGACATACCTTTGTCGCACAAATGAGGGTATTCAAAAATTGCTCGCACCCCTTGAGGCAAAAATACATCAAGTCTTTCTACCAACGATATCTGGGCAAGGTAGCTTCAATCAATCCTTATGACCTTACCATCTCGTCTTGGGGGTCTCGCTATCTTGAACCCAGTAACAGAATCATCCAGCCAATACACCTTCTCCCGCAGAGTCACCACACCCATTGTCAACCTCCTAAAAGAACAAGCAAACGAACTCAATTTTGAAGTTATTTGTGAACTACAGAATCAAAAAAAATCAGTATGTAAGACCAGGAGGGAATCAAAGTGGATGATCTTCTCACTCAACTCCCAACCTCACTTAAATGTGCTGTTGAGGTCTCAAAGGAAAAGGGAGCCTCCAGCTGGCTTACCACCTTGCCAATTTCAGAACATGGCTTTGCTCTACATAAAGGTGCTTTCAAGGACACCCTCTGTTTACGACACGGGTGGATCCCCTCCATGCTCCCAGCAAATTGTATTTACAACAAAGAATTCACCATAAATCATGCCCTGAGCTGTCCTTTTGGAGGTTTCCCTTCAATTAGACACAACGAAGTCAGAGACATTACCGCTCATTTACTCAGTGAAGTCTGCCATAACGTAGGTATTGAACCACATCTTCAACCCCTCAGCGGTGAAATTCTAGACCTCAGGACAGCCAATAGAGAGGACGGAGCTCGACTAGACATCAAAGCTCAAGGTTTCTGGGGCGATGATAGAGAGTGTGCATTTTTTGATGTCAGGGTGTTCAATCCCTTCGCACACTCCTATCGAAACGTCCCCTTGACTACTGGATATAGGAGGAATAAACAAGAAAAAAGAAGAGCCTATGACCAAAGAGTGAGAGAAATAGAACTTGGTTGCTTCACTTCCCTAGTGTTCACGTCCTCTGGCGGTATGGGACCTTCAACTACAGTCATGTTTAAAAGATTAGCTTCTTTGATTGCCTCCAAGAACAACAAGTCCTACAGCCAAACCATGGATTGGCTCAGATGCAGCATCAGCTTCTCCCTATTACGCTCTGCCATTATGTGCCTCCGGGGATCCTGCTCCACACCTGGCCATCCAGTACTCCAAAAAATCAGCGATGCTGCCATTGACCTTGCCATAGCCGAGCAGGCTTGAACAATCCTAATTCTGCACTCATTATAAGGGCCTCAGGGCCTTAAGAAACCTTCTTTATTGTATTTTTTACTGCGGTTTTATGGAATCTTGCAAAAATTAATCGTCAAGCGTCATCCGTAAACCAACTACTACGCATGCGCACAACTTAAAAGTTGCACTCAAATTTGGAAAGAACTTTAGAGAAGTAAGCTTTGAAGAACTAGCTAGTGACTGTTCTAGTATAGTTCTAACCTATTAGTATGCCATTCACCTTCTCCGGTGAGATTTTCGAGGCTCAAAGTTGAGCATGCACGAGAATGCACACTCAGCATTTGCAAGATTCCATGAAACCGCAGTATCACACAGAGCTGTTATTATTATTGTAAAAAAATGTATGCATGTGCACACGTACGTACGTACGTACATGTTTTTTTTTTCAAGAGTCGACCACATACCAAGTAGAAAAAAAAACAGGCAATAAGCCTTATTCATATTTACATATGTTGTTATTGTTTGTTTTTGTTTTTTTACATTTGCAGATGTGTCACTGAGAGAAGCTGTCAAGGCAATAATTATTTTGATCATTATTTTGCTAGCAAGTTAACAAGTGAAAGGTTAGGAAGCACAACTCCACTCTCTCTCACTAGTGTCCCAAGTCACAGATTATTGAAGTTAGAAGGCCATAACCTGATAAAAGATAGGAAACATTTCCATAGTACAAGCAGTTGATTATGACCTTGTCAGCTGATAATAGTTAGATACTCACCTGAACCACATAATGCCTGTCTGCAATCAAGGCTTGCCGCTACAGGAGAAAGCTAAAGAACTCTGCCTGCATGTGTTCTTAGATTGCATGGTAAAAATCGTCAACATGGAGACAGTAGTACGATAGTAGGCCTAAAGCTGATGCCTGTACACACTGCTAAGCAGCAGAGTAGGACATGTACAATAAGCTAGCTCTTGCTTTAGAATGGCTTAGCAAGCATACTATAGATGAGCTGAAAGGTAAGCTACAGTACTTACAAGTAGCTATAAATAACAGTCATCATTAGCAAGACAATAAATTTACTAATAAATTATCACAGGTCTGTTGCTGAAGGCTGTCAATGCTTTACTAGCAGATGATTCTTTCTATTAGATACTGAAGCTACAAAAAGTTAATAAAAAACTATCTCACTTTATCATCAAGAATGAAACCGTCACTTCAATAGACTATAGCACTGGTGCTATAGGTAGCTGCATCAAATGGAGGAGAACAAAAACGGAGAGCAAACATGGCCATAAAAATAATGATGAAATGGTTGAATGATGAAATTAAATGATTTGTAATGAACTGGAATACTTGATAGCTATACTAAATCCCACAGTAATTCACAATTCATAGGCTTGTAGTTGGGAAATGATGTATGCTCCATTTCAAATCCTCAGATAGATAATGTTCTTGATGAGGATTCTTTGATTGAGGTACTCGATCAACAGGTCTATAGCTATATATTTTGAGGTGCATTGAGAATGATCCACGTTGAGTATACAGTCTTGCATGTAGAGCAGTGCTGGGCATTAACTTCTCTTCCAAGGTATGATGTAATGGAAAATGAGATAAGGAGAGGTGGTAAGTGCTTTTTTGGTGGTGATATAAGCCCATTGATCGCTCTCTGCTGCTGCAAGATTTTTGAGCACTCAAGTGAAATTTACTTCCACCCATGGCTAATATAAATAAATACATATGATAGCCTAGCTATATAGTTTATGTAGCTACATGCACAATGCACAGCTAGCTATATCTATGGTTTCAGTTAGATATATGTCATGTTATTCGATTGGCTAAGCGGTTTCACCATAGCTGATCATAATATGCATCCAATGTCAGTATACATCAGCTATTATAATAATAATTATAGATCTTAGCAAAAGTGCATCATTACAAGAGTACACCAAATCTTACATCGCTCAAGCGATAATCTAGTCCTAGCTTTAGTATTTGCATGATGGAGCTTTTCATTTAATATCATAGTACTGATGTTCTTCCCCTGACCAGTTAAGACCCTATCATACCTCTAACTGAGCAAAATTAGATTATCATTGTAGCACACTTGTTATAAACAAGCTAAAGCGATATCCCAATCCTAGTTGCAGCTGATTCATAAAAAAATAATGCTCAACTGCTCTTTTTATGGACATTTTCACCCCAACAAGTTTTGTACATATACTTATTTCTTACTCTGCTTATTCTCAGCTAACATGATAAAAATTCAATAGAATTAGTTCTCATAAAATTAGCTTATGAAACAAACCACCAACGTTTCGACCAGAATACTCTAGCCTTCATCAGGGTGATACAAAAAATGCACACAGAAACGTCCTTATATAGCTACGCTCGTTATCTAGACAACGCACATGCATACGCCTATGGATATTATATTATAGCATGCCAATACCTGAAGTCGTAAACACTATTTCCCTAAGGCTTTAAGCGTAGAAACCCAGCAACCTTGAAGTTCTAGACCTACATCCTAATTCTATTGAATACTTATTTCTTGAAGTGAGAATATCTCTCTTCCAAACTGCTTTTGCTCTACTGAATTTATGGCATTAGTAAGTTACCTATGGATACTAAAGTTTGACCATCTTTTTACCGTATAGATAGTGATACCGGTGTCATAAAGTTTTGGGGACCCCGTAGTTCTAGGGACCCCCCATCCCTAAAACTACCATAGATATTGGGACCCCCCACCCCCAATCCTCGCGCGCTTTATACAGCATTGGACAAAAGTGAGGGAGAGCAAAATATTGCAGTTCAAGCTGGGTAAGTTAGCCTAGCTATAGCTAATACATCATGTAAACTGTTTTAAGGTTGAATAATACAGAGTTTGAGGCTGTCATATGGACCACAGTTTCGATCATAGCCAAGTTTGATACAATACAAATATATACATTATCCTAGCTTGCATTAATTCTTATTCATATTTTAATCATTACTACAACAACTACTATTTTTTCATAATTATAATTATTTTATTTTATAATAATATAGTAGTAATAAAATTATAATACTACTACTACTACTAATAATAGGTAATAATGATAATAATGATAATAATAACAATAATATAATAATAATAATAATAATAATAATAATAATAATAATAATAATAATAATAGGTCAGATTCCTCTGTATACCATACTTTCAGCAAAAATCCAAAATGAAAAGCAACAACCTCCAATAATATCTGTAGATTCAACGATGCTGTACTAGAAATTTGACACCTATAACAGCACAAAAGGGTTATTATTGTACATTCAATAATGGAGTGGGTCCCCATATTTACAAAAGGGCCTAAATTTTGGATGAGATACATATCATAGATTTGGGATGGGATCCCATCCTGATGCAGATTGTAGCTCTCTATGCGGATAGTCTCATGTAGCTGTATATATAGCCAAGAAAGCGGTTGCTGAATATCTTATCATCGTATGTATGTTGATCAAAGGATATCTCATAGCTATACGTAGTTAGATGTATAGTTACTATTCTCCATTGTAGATATGGGGACCCCGTCCCCAAAATTAATGTATATGGATCAAAGGATATTACATACACAGATATAGGTACCATTCTCCATTGTAGGGATCAAAGGATATCTCATACATAGATATGGGTACCATTCTCTATTCTCCATCTGTAGATATGGGGACCCCATCGTACTATGTTGATCAAAGGATATCTCCATTCTCCATTGTAGATGTATCCCCCAAAATTTGTTGATCAAAATATCTTCACCATTCTCCATCTGTAGATATGGGGACCCCATTGTATGTATGTTGATCAAAGGATATCTCATAGCTACATAGCTAGATACGTATATATTACCATTCTCCATTGTAGATATGGGGACCCCGTCCCCAAAATTAATTAATGTATACTGATCAAAGGATATTACATACACAGATATATATTGTAGATATGGGGATCCCTAAATGTATATTGATCAAAGGATATCTCATTCTCCATTGGACCCCATCGTACTATGTTGATCAAAGGATATCTCATACATAGACATAGGTACCATTCTCCATTGTAAATGTATGGGGACCCCATCCCAATCAAAACAATTATCTCATTCATGAATCTACACGATTCTCCATCTGTAGATATGGGGACCCCATCCCCAAATGTACTTTGATCAAAGGATATCTCATCCAGGTACCATATACTCCATCGTAGATATGGGGACTCCATCATGTGTTGATCAAAGGATATCTCATTCACAAATCTACTCATCGTAGATATGGGGACCCCATCGTATGTATGTTGATCAAAGGATATCTCATAGCTATACATAGCTAGATGTATAGTTACCATTCTCCATTGTAGATCCCGTCCCCAAAATTAATGTATATTGATCAAAGGATATTATATACACAGATATAGGTAACATTCTCCATTGTAGATATGGGGATCCCCCAAATGTATATTGGTCAAAGGATATCTCATACATACCATTCTCCATTGTAGATACATAGATAGAGGTACTATTCTCTATCTGTAGTTATGGGGACCCCGGCCCATCGTACTATGTTGATCAAAGGATATCTCATACTTTGATCAAAGTACATTCAGGGATGGGATCCCCATATCTACAGATGGAGAATGGTACCTAGCTATATCTAGATGAGGTATCTTGTTTGATCAATATACATTGATTTTGGGGATGGGGTCCCCATATCTACAATGGAGTAGCTATGGTGCATACCTAGCTAATATCAATGTAGATTCGTGGATGAGATATCCTTTGATCAACACAGTCCCCATATCTACAATGGAGTATGGTACGCACCTAGTTGAAGATTCGTGGATGAGATATCCTTTGATCAAAGTACATTTGGGGATGGGGTCCCCATATCTACAGATGGAGAATGGTGTAGATTTGTGAATGAGATATTTTGATCAACAAATTTTGGGATGGGGTCCCCATACATCTACAATGGAGAATGGGATATCTCATCCACGAATCTTCATAGATATAGCTAGGTACCCCCAAATGTATACTGATCAAAGGATACCACTCTCTGGGACCCCATTAATATCTCATCCATGAATCTACACCATTCTCCACCTGTAGATATGGCCATGAATCTTCATTATTATTATTGGAACCAACCATAGATATGGGGATCCCATCCCTAAATGTACGTTGATACCTCATCATAATATTCCTAGATATGGGGACCACACCCCCTAATTTATGTTGATCAACATATCTCATCCACAAATCTACACCATTCTATTTATCATGGAATCCTTAATCTGTAGATATGGGGACCTCATCTCATCCACATAGATATAGGTACCATTCTCTATCTGTAGATATGGGGACCTCATCATGTTGATCTAAAGATATTTTATCGACGAGTCTTGGATTGTATGTTGATCAAAGAATATCTCATCCACGAATCTACATTAAGTATAGGTATCATTCTCCATTGTAGATATAGGTACCATTCTCCATATCCCAGTTGATAAAGATATAAATTTACATACATGTAGATATAGGTACCATCTCCATCTGTAGATATGGAGACGGTCTCCATATCTACAGATGCAGAATGGTACCTATATCTTATATCTTTTTTTTTACCCTATCCCAGGAAGCTATCTAGTAGATAGGGGACACCATCCGCTAATTTTGATATCTCATCCCTAGCTATGTCAAAAGTTGAGTAGCTATTCTTGGTATTAGTAGCTATGTACATGTGTGTGAAAGTTCTCCTCTCCTCCAACGAGCCAACATCACATTTTATGGGTAGCAGAAGGAGATCAGATGAGAGTTTGAACTCACCCTCAATGTCTGATTTCTCTCTGTCCCGACTCTTTGCTCTCACGGGCATCACTGGGGCATTCAGTGGTGGCAATTTTAATAGCATTTATACAAAGGAGTTGAGTCAGACTGATATCAATATACCCAACAGCAACATTTGCATGTCATCATAAGAGCGATCTTTAAACTGCTACGTAAGCTTACGTACGTACGTACGTCAACTTAAGATTGCGCATATGCATGTCAACTCGTACGTCGTGATGGAAGGAAAATTTAGTCTTTGACTACATCAACTCTGGATTCTATCCAGAGGGTTTGGAAAAACAAGATAAACTCTCTTTACGGAAAAGAGCGAAATACTTTATCATAGAGGAAGCTCAGCTCTACTATGTTGGGGGTAAAACTATTACTATTAAAATAGTCTAAATCAGTAGCTAGTTTCATTTATAGGAAAGAGAACAGTTCCACCAAGGCTGGTGATTGAAAATGTTGATCAACAAAAGAGAATCATATCAGCAATTCATGATGCCAACCATCTGGGATTAAATAGGACTTATGATCTCATTTCTAAAAAATATTAGTGGCCTTTGATGCACAAAGAAGTTTCAGCATATGTAAGTGTTAGCACTAAAGTGTTAGAATATTTTACCACTGTCACATTCATATAGGTTCAGACATGCAATCAGTGCCAAAGAAGTAATAAAAAATTAAGGAAAGAAAGTGGTACACTTCATCCTATTCCTGTCACATCTCAATTATGGAGCCAAATAGGAATGGACCTCATAGGACTACTACCTCAGACTCCTCGTGGCTACAAATATATTATTAGAATTACTGATTACTTTTCCAAGTGGGCTGAAGCTGCCCCTCTTACAGATAAAACTGCTGGAAATGTTGCTAAATTTGTGTACAGTGTGAGTTTTTCACCATAAACTTAAAATATAAATATTTACACTAATTAATTTGTAATGCTTATGCACTGACAAAGCTATTTTTGGTGCAGGCTTGAACATGCTTATGCACTGACAAAGCTATTTTTTGGTGCAGGCTTGAACGTGCATGCATGCTTATGCACTGACAAAGCTATTTTTGGTGCAGGCTTGAACATGCTTATGCACTGATAAAGCTATTTTTGGTGCAGGCTTGAACATGCTTAGCTAAAGCATTATTTTTCATGCTGCAGACTTGAACTTGAATAGTGAATGTGCCTCTGATGTGTATTACTGTGTTTAATGTGAACAGGTGATGTGTCGATATGGTTGCCCAGAAGTCTTAAACACTGACCAAGGAAAGGAATTCGTGAATGATCTCTCAGCACAGCTCTACTCTATGATAAATACTGAGCATAGAATCACCACTGCCTACCATCCACAGGTGTTTTATATACATGTACATATTATCCAAGTTCGCTATCTTACCTATAGTTATATTGTTTATAGACCAATGGGCTCACAGAGCGTTTCAATCAGACTCTTACCAGATGCCTGGCTAAAATGTGCAACCAAGATCATAATGACTGGGATGAGAAGATTGATACCATTTTAATGGGATATCGGGCATCAAGTCAAGCCTCGACCAAATACTCCCCTTACTTCATGTTATTTCAAAAAGAGATGCGTCTTCCAATTGATAACGAAATAATTCCTATAGGAAATATTATTGAAGAAGGAGATTTGGACAAGACAATGGAGATTTTATTACAGAAAAAGAAAGAATTATTTCAAAAAGTTGAGAGCAATATAAAAACATCCCAACAAAAGCAAAAGGAGACCTATGACAGAAAGCATCTCCCCAAGGAATTGGCTCCTGGAACCGAAATCCTGATTGAAAATACTGCTCAAAAAGAAAGAAAGGGAGGAAAGTTGGATGATGCATTTCTAGGACCATATACAATTCATAAAAGTTTAGGGAAAGGTATATACAAGGTTATGAACCAGAAAGGTGTGATTCTTAAGAAGAAAGTGAATATCAGCAGGATAAAAATGTACAAGAAGAGAGATGAATCCATGGTAATGCACCCCATTATCCATTATAGCTAGTTAGCTAGCTACCTTTCCAAAGTAAAAGACTTTAGCAAATTCTTAATTGCACCAATGCAGCCTCCTCCATCACCCTATCAGCAACTTCCTCCATCTGACAAGGTGTCCCATTCCAAGGTGAAAACATGCACTTGCACTTCCAATTTTGCTAGTTCTACCTTCATACATTTGAACATGCTTGCAGCCTCCTCCATTATCCTACCAGCAACCTCCTCAACCATCTGACAAGGTGCCCCATTCCAAGGTGAAAACATGCACTTCTAATGTTGCTAGTTCTGCCTTCATACCTTTGAACATGCATGCAGCCTCCTCCATCATCTTATCAGCAACCTCCTCAACCATCTGACAAGGTGCCCCATTCCAAGGTGAAAACATGCACTTCTAATTTTGCTAGTTCTGCCTTCATACCTTTGAACATGCATGCAGCCTCCTCCATCATCTTATCAGCAACCTCCTCAACCATCTGACAAGGTGCCCCATTCCAAGGTCAAAACATGCACTTCCATAGGGGGAGGAAGGTCATCTATTTTGGGTGGGCTGAGTGTAAAAAAGTGTGACCATACTAGCACGCAAAGCGTGCCATCTAAGGGGGTCTGGGGGTATTTTGGATTTTAAGCCTCGCATTCTCTGAGGTTCTAGGGTGATGTCTCAAATATTGAGGGGGCTCAGCCCCCACCTTCTGAACATTGGGGGGGGGGGGGCTTTAGCCCCTCCAGCCCCCACCTTCCACCTCCTATGACTTCTAATTTTGCTAGTTCTGCCTTCACTTTGAACATGCAGCCTCTGGATCCCCCACCACCCTATCAGCAACCACTTCAACCACCTGACAAGCACCCCCATTCCAAGGTAAACATGTATTTCCAATTTAGTTCTGTTTTGAATATGCAGCCTTCTCTATCACCCTATCAGCAACCACTTCAACCATCTGACAAGCAGCCCCATTACAAGGTCCATAGTTATATCTCAGCCAGTCTAGACTTTATAGTGTATAGCTAATACTTCAGAAGTTTTGTGGAATTCCCAATAAAGAGAACAGCTGCTGGTTGATATCAGTTGTTCAACTGCTGAATACAACAAGTTTATATCAATTCCTTTATGGTAAGTGTATTTGTCGATGAGCCATTTGTGATAATAGTGTGATGTTATTAATTAAGGAATGAAAAATATGAATCAAGTTCAGGCTGAGTATTGCAGAATTTTCAAAGCATTGAAGTGTCATCAGTCTGTCAATATTCTACTTTTGAAGGTGTGGAAGGCCATATTGATGTATGTAATGATCTTAGGTATAATCATTTATAGTCCATGCTCAAGCCAAGTCTTGCTAATTGTCATCATCAGGATGCTGCAGAGGGTTTGCAATCATTAACAGGCCATTTGGTTGAGAGCATTGATGTAAGTTATTGTATAGGAATTCACTCACTTATACATAGCTAATATGTAGCTATAAATGCAATTCTTTTACACATGATGATGACAGGAATACAAGTGTGACAGACTGTTTACTACATCTTATTTGACTCAATCCTATTGTACCTTTTGCCACAATGGAGGAACTCGTGAGGTATAATAATAATAATAATATAAATGATTTTAACCTGATCCTTTAGTTCATTGATGGAGTATTGGAAAAGAATCCAATCCTTTATTGTTCGCTCGGTAATAGCCAGAAAGAAATCACTGTAGAAGATCTGATTATGTTTGATCATAACATTGATAGAGTCACAAAAGGACCAAGTGATAGGTAACAGCTATACTTGAAATTTAGTACATGCAGACTTGTTTGTATAATCTATGGTGTATAGACAATGTTTGATCTGCCGAAACTTGGGAGGAATTCATGTATCTTCAAAGCTTAAAACTCTGCCAGAGTATTTGTCTATAGTGTGTAAGAGAACTTTAATCTATGGAAGAAAACGATCAGGACCATCCAAGCGATCTAATAGACAAGTCATTATTCAGAGGTGCTTGAATAATCATAGTTTGACACTAATAGCTAATATGCATATGTATTACACTGTACAGGAACATAAAACTAAAGCTTGATGGTAGGACTATCGAGTATCAATTACAAGGATTTATTGTAAGTTTCTTAATGAGTATTGAAAAGAGATTATAGCGATTATACTGCAGGTACATCATGGTACTACAGTAACAAGTGGTCACTGTAAGATTGAATATTACTAGAATGAATAACTGCATAATTTGTCTTCAATATTCACAGATGATACTTATCTGACTCAGCAAACCTGTTCTTCTTTGGTCCACATTAATGATTTACATATTTCAGAAGTGGAAGGCAATACTATTGACTCTACATATATCAAGGTAGCTATAATGAATGTTATTATACTAAGTAACATTTAGTTCACTCAAGTGTTTTAATGCACCTGCACGAGGATGATGCTATAATGCTCGAGATGAGCCGAAGCATCATTTGATGCATTAAAACACATGGAGCTAGATCTAAACAATTTCAGTGTTGATCACATGACTTTGATCCAATCAATTCCACCCTAGCTTTACACACATTGGGTTCAGTAAGAATGCTCAAAATTAAAATTCCTCAAGTGTGCATTAAATAGTGCAAATTTAAAGCACATTTTTCAGAGAATCTGATGACCAGCACTAATAGCATGTACATGTGTTAATTATAATCTACGAGTTAAATTTGGCGATGTATTAAATTTGATGGTTTGGTGGTCCATCTGTCCAATATCCACCAATATCTATAGATAGCTCTATAGGGCTAGGAGCCGGGGGTGAGGCTTGAGTGTATATTGTGGAACTATGAGCTGCACACAAGACTACATAATAGCTAGCTAGCTCCGATTCCAGCGTCTCTTTGAGAGTTCTTGAAGAAGGAGGAAGTGAGCAGGCAGCTGACATCAATCTAAGAATGTTGCCAACTGCGTATGCAAAAATAAAACTCCCAAAATTAACTCCTATATAGTATATCACACTTACTACTCTTATTAGTTCTGTTAGTTAAGCAGATTACTAAAAGCCTAATTTATTCTGCAGAGAAATGTGGTAATCCTACTATACTCGACCTTGGAAACTTCAGTGAGTGCATTATTAGAAAGATTACAATACACTTATTGCATTCCTTTTGGTGTTCTTAATTAAAGGTACATATCTTGGAAATTGATGGCAATGATTTTTCACCGGAGTTAAAGGTTAGCTGGCAGTCCAAAATCCAGCTATTTTTATTCTTCTTCTATATATGTAGGAGTTCAGCATAATCATACCAGATAAGAATGTAAGGACAAGTGGCTATAACTTTAGTTCTTCAAATTACAATACTACAGCAGTTGCATACTGAAACTTTGAGTGATCCACTGCTGGAGCCTAGCTTGTGGCGATTGAATGATGGTCAATGGCTTGATGATATTGTGAGTTGTACTGTAACCTAAATTTATGATAATTACTTGTTACCTCATTTAGATCATTAATAAGTATTTTGACCTATTGAGCCTTGAAAATGTTCATAAAGATGCTGTAAGTCCAACGCATTTGCTGTTATGAGTTGTATAATAATTATTAGCTGTGAATAGCTACAAATCGCAGCAGCAAGTACATTCTTTGGTATCTCTTTAATGAAGGATGGATATAGAGGTGCAAAGAAATATTTCCCAGAAGTAAAATGAATTTTACTTATAATAATTGATTATGATCATTAATTTTTTTATCATTGTCAAGAAAATTTTTTTTGATAAAGATGTAGTTTTAATTCCATGGCATCTTAACAATTCTCATTGGATATTGCTGGTAATTGAAATGTACTATCTAGCTGATCTATAATTATTGTGACCGATATGTATATAGAGTCTGGATGTGAAGTGGATCAAACAAAGTGGAGGAGATGGAATTCACATGTAATAATAATACCATTAGCTAAGAATGATGTTAATTGTTACTAAGCAGAGTATGCCACTTCAAAAGAATACATCAGATTGTGGGATCTTTATATGCATGGTAACTCTTATTATACCTAATAGTAATAGTTATAATACATAACTGATAATTATTACAGGCTGCTCGCTTTATGGCAATTGGTGAGGTTCCTTCATTTTCTCAGGTTGATATCATTAGCCAAGAATGTTGATATTGTTTAGCCATTTATCTTTTAGACTGATATTCCTCATTTAAGAAGAGTGATCCATGAGGAGTTGATTCATGGTAAACTGTTACCAATAAAGTTCAAAGATGGTAAACTTTGATTCTTGAATCCTGCATACTAATTATGCTGTCTATTAGATTTAGATTTAAGTGATGAAAAGTCTGGTAGTCCCTCGATACCATTGAAGCAGATTAATATTCCTTCAGAATACATATTTCCTTCTTTCCATCAAAGAAAAAACATTGAAGATGAAGATGATGTCTTTATATTTGATCATAGAACAGTCAAGGAAATATGGTTTGATGTAGCTAAGACATACTTCCGTGAGCACAAAGATCCTATCATTTCAGATCGGTAAATAAAGTAGGTACTTACATGAAGGGGGCTTATGGCACAATAATTGAAGTTACGTTTCAACAAAGCTTGGTTCTATAAGCCAGAGGCCCTTTTCTTGGGTACTTCATTAGTTACGTTACACGATGGAATGAGGATTATGATATCCTTGATTATAGTGACTGTATATTCAAAAGAGAGTTTGTGAGGAGAGTACTGAAAGAAAATGAAGTAAGTTCATAATAAATTGTACACCTTGATCATAACAGTCACCATGGCAAGACTTATGGAGGAAAATTGTCAGTGGAAAAATTCGTAGCCCTTACAGTGTCAATCCAACTAAGCAATTGAAGAGGAAAATAATGACACAATGGCCCATAGAGTTGAATGACTTGGTAGAGCAAATAGCTATAGTTTAATTAGCATGTTAATAATTATACTAAATTACGTTGCAGGGATTTGAAGTAGAGACATATCTGAAAGCACTCCAGTGTGATGTACAGAACGTGAAAATGATCACAGGTCTCCAGATAGCAGAATATATTTTATGGCCAGAGGTAAACTCAATTTTATGAACTTACATATATATTCATCAAATTTTACTGTACATACTTAATTATGCAGGCAATGGTTCTCCTTTTGAGTAAATTGCTCAGTATCGACAGGAGAGCAGCCAAGAATATTTATGATAATCATGATAACGATAAATTACAAACCTTGATTATAAAGAAGCTAGCTAACTAACTAATGAAAGTTATGTTTCTATAGGCCCATAGCACCCATGATTGAGATGCACCTCGTTGCACTGCCTCTGTATTACCATGCTCTCAAACGGCTCCCCAAAATAATCCATCAAAGAGTGGTGGCCAAAAGCACCAATGTCTCGATGGCCACTGGTGTAAAGGTATGGCATGGTTTGGGGAAAGGCTAGTGTACTTCTGCTGCTTTCCCAATGCTTCACCTAGGCCCTGAAGGGGCATATAATTATATCACAGCATGTCAGACAAGCAGGTGCCCTAGTCTCGCTAGCCAGCTGCACTTGCGCATGCGACTACAGATGCCCATCGTGCCAGTGATATTCCATCTTGCCTCTTTCCAACAGTTCTCATCAGGCCCATTGACTATAGTCTGGAAGGAATGTGGGCTGAGACAGCCGAGGGCATGTCTTCCCAAAGCATCCACATTGGCAGTATAGTGGTGTGGACCACAGATTGCAGTGCCCAGGTACAGCAATTTCAGGCCCAATGCAAGTGATTGGTAAGGCATGCAACCAAGCACCAGAGTCCTTAGTCGAAACTGAGCAGTAGCTAGTTGCAGAGTTTTATGATTTGCACTTTAGCCGTCTCAAAGTCACCGTCACCTTTGAGGGGGTTACACCACTAATCATCAGATGACAGAAATCTGTATAAGAGCTGACAGCAGTGGCAATGTGTTCGCATCTGACTGCAACATGTCCTTCAGGTGTTATCCTGTCTGGTCTCCAGCAGCACACCCACTCTTTTGCTATGTCTTCTGTCTTCTGTAGAGATCCAGCTGAACTCGTTATGCTCAGCTAAGATATCCTCTAAAATCACCTTCAACTACATGGACACTCTGCAGGCCAAGTCCTTTAGATGGTCTGCTGCACTTTATGAGGTGGTCTTTCATCCACAATCTGCTCCCTTACAATGCTGGCCAAGGATTGCTTGTTTGAAACCTCTGTCTACCTCTTTGTCTCAACGTGTGACAGTGAGGCACCCTCAGACATCTTGCCCCAAACTGAAACAGCTATAGCCTATTATTGTGATTTATATACATAATACCTACAAGGTAGTTCTCAGACTGATTTTTTCCCCCAAGCTAGAAATACTAAATTGAAATTCCTCTAATTCATCTCCTATTATATGTCATTCAGTTCAACTGCAACCAGGTTGGGTTCCCTCAAACTAGATCCATCTCCAACTCCCACAGACAGACAGTACTATTTCAACAGACTGCCTAGACTATTCCACTCTCTGCCACCAATTGATATAACCTTAGGTGCTCCTACCATCAAATCCAAACTCAAAGATTACTTTTGGTCAGTTTTTCTGAGAAGTTTTGAAGCTAGTAACATGTAGCTACACTCCATCTTGTTGTCAAAACTGTATGTCAAGTCCCAAGCCGCCCAATTATATAATTCTATGCTCACATCACATCACATCAATAATCAATCTTTTTGATAATCCTCTCCTGGTCGCCAGGCCAGTCCTGGTGGACCCTCAGCCTGCTCTAATTACTCCATCTTCTTTTTTGTTATCTTATTTCTTAAACGTCATCTTGTGCTGTAAATCTTTAATTAATTTCAGGAAGTTACTACATACTTGCTGAGCTATAGCTATACTTGGCCAGAGCTGGCTACTTTGGCCTCCATAGACAAAGCTGGCTGGGGTCCCCATATCTACACAGGGGTCCCCATATCTACCGTAGATATGGGGACGGAGGTTCCCATATCTGCGTAGATTTAGGGACGGGGATCCCCATGTCTACGTAGATTTGGGGACGGGGATCCCCATATCTACGTAGATTTGGGGCCTGAAATAGGGGGTCCCCAAAACATTATGACACCGGATGCTAAGGTGGGCGGGTCAATTTTTTATACGTAAAGATAATACTGCAGGACGGCACCAAAAGTGACCAAGATATAACCTGGCTGCGAAGGTCCAGATCCAAAGAAATTCAGAAAAAAAGCATATCAACAGAATCCTAATATTCTAGAGAATCTAACTGTGACAGTTTCTTTTAGATATAGTGCTAAAATTAGATTTGATGTTCAAAAACATATTTAAATTTCGATTTTCTTATGATATAACGCTTGAATAGGTCATGAAACCATATTTTTTGGAAACTGCATCAAAAACTGATTCTGGTACCTTGGATAACTTCTTGCATCAAGCGGAAAAGAAGGCACGCAAGAAGGATAAGGCATTCAACTTATATAACTGATAGGTCAAAGTTCACGACCTCAACCCTTTCCCGCTAAATTTGAATCTGTGCTGCCTCAGGTGAATAGCCTAACCCCCCTCACCCCCATAGTACACATTTTAATGTAAAATAAAAGTTGTGAAAAGGTTTGAATTCTGAATCAATCTCTGAACAACATAAATCAGTTCTGGCTGTGGAGTCATAGTTGATTAATGCTGCAGTCTGAATTCCTTAATAACAGCAAAGCTCTCAGATCCTGTACATGACTTTGAACATCAATCACTGTCCACTGCAAAGCTTGGAAGCAGAAATTGCAGGTTTAATGCCACAAATTCTAAAATATAGCAAAGCCGTAATACAGTAAATTTGAAATGAGCAACCAAAAACACGTTTTAGATGGGGAGGGTAGGCCTACTCAAGTTCCTAACTTTGTCAATGTTGTGTACATTCAGAACAGGGACAGACTCTAGGACAAATTAACAACGATTGTACAACAGTTTTACTAGTCTGGTGTAGTCCAGACTACATGGCCTATTTTTTTAAAATTTACCCTTAGTTCTATACTCACTTTCATACTCTTCCATATGAACTTTGTTTGAAGAAAATCCATCCAGTAGATCCTAAGATACGAGCAAAAGATTGCAGTACTATTAGCCATTATGACCTTTAACCTACTTGGAAAGGTGCCATTTTTTTAATTAAAAGAAAGTAAAATTTTCCTGTACAATTTCAATTGTAAAATGTTACGTATCTCTGCTTCTACTGGATGGATTTCTATCGGATAAAGTTTATCTGGCTGAGGAAAGAGAGCTTAATATTTTTAAGAAATGAATTTATAGTTTTATAGTATTTTTAAAAATAGCCCGGTATCACTATCTAAGATTCTATTGCTCACCTTACAATAGCGATTCCGGACGCGACGTGGGTGTGGCCAATTTTTCCCTGCCGGAAATCAATGTAAAAAATGGCTCCAAAAATCAGGGAGATAAACTGTTACCGCGCAAGATAGGAAGAATAATAATACCAGCACTATGCATATCACCATGTTCCCCTTGTATCATAGAATGTGATTTTCATGGTTAATAGTATTTTAGTTGGAATTATAATGCAGTTTGCTTCGCTATAATATTTAAATCTCGTTTTACTATTTAAAAATTTACTAATTTTTTTCCGTAACCTACATATTTAAAATTAGTGAGAAAAATTGACCAAGAAAATCTTCATAAAAATCTACTGTAACTAACCTGGCGCCAGCGCACAAGCTCTGAGTAAGCTAGACAACAATAACCCACAAATTAACTATAATTTAAAAAGCGCGCATGCGTATTTGTCCTTTCACCCGCGAAATTCGAAATCTGCTTCGAGCTTCTGCTCTAAGTCTCTCAATAATCATACTAGAGATTTAGTGAATCAATTTGTAGGATGGATATATCTGATTCATATAAATATTGCAAAGAGAGTGACATTACTTCAAGTATGCTCCTTGGAGGAGAACCACTGCAAATAATACCCGACATTAAAAATGGTCTCGTTCTAGAGCTATTTGCCATAAAGAAAAATAAAAAAGAATCAGTGTCCTGGTCTGATTTTATAAAATGGATAAAAACAATATCTGGGAATGAAGATCCAATATCTATCGCTGCAATTCAAAAATCAGTTACTAAATTGCAATCTAAAAAAACCCAACTACAAAAGAGTAAGTCAAAAAATGGGTGTCTTGTAATTAATTCGTTTCTGGAGTCACCTCATAAAATCCCTGGGAATGAACCAAGAAGATCTAGATCATCAACAGTTAATTATAAAGTACCCTGGCAATCTTTTTTCATGAAAGAGGTGATAGCCACTGTCAATAAAAGTCTAGCAGCAGAAAATGCTGCACTTAAAGAAAAGTGTACCGCTAAAGAGAACGAAATTGAGAAGTTTAAAAGGAACCTTAGGAAACGTTATAATGCCTGTAGAAAAATAAAAAGAAAATATTCAGCTGTTAATCATTTCAAAGATGATTTCTCCAAGCCAGATCGAATGAAACGACTAAGAGAACAAATAAGGTATTATAAAATTAAGTGTGACTCTTTAACAATTCAATTAAAAGAACTTGAGTGTGAGGAATGTCAAACACTACAAACAAGCATTGAGCAGTTAAAAAGTGAAAAAAGAGAGCTGTTACACCTTAATTCTGAATATAGAGACACAATAAAAGAATTAAAATCAAGAAAAATTCAATTCTATAAAGATAATAAATACACTGATACTTTACGAATTTGCATCATGGAGTTACTTTCATATAATGTAGGAATACTTAATGTTTCACCAATTATACAATCAGTCTTACACTTAGCAGGACTAGATTATGACAAACTTCCTGAACGGACAACTATTAACGAAATTCTTATTGAAAGTCGTTCACTAGCACATATGCAGTTAGCTGAAACTCTCACACATGCATCCAACAGCACACTACATTCTGATGGCACCACCAAATTTGGTCATAGATACACAAGTTATCAAATGTCAACTACAGAAGGAGCACTAACCCTTGGTCTACAGGTGAGTCAAAACATTCCATTGTGTGCTTATGTTACAGTAATAACTTTGTAGGAAGTGACATCTGGAGCTGCTGAAACCACACTCCAGATGCTGCAGGATATACTTCATGAAATTGCAGAGTCAGCTGAGAAACAAGGCATCAGCACCAGTGCAGATAAGATCATTTCAAATGTAAAAAGTACGATGTCTGATCGAGCATCAACTCAGAAATCATTCAATTCTTTACTGTCTGAATACAGAGCAGGCATATTACCAATAGTAATACAGGATTGGGATGATTTTATACCAGAAGAAAAACAGTCTATGTCCCAGATGCACAATTTTTTTTGTGGTATGCACCTAGTGGTTAATATGGCAGAGCATGCATCAGAATGTTTGAAATTGATTGAGAGGAATTACCCTAATAATCCAAAATTCGCTTTCAATAATGATAGTGAATCTGGGACTCTTCGTTTAATTAGGACAACTTGTAAAGCATTTGAGAAAAGAGGAAATGAAAAGAGTGGTTGTCCTTTGCAGTTCACTTCATACCTCAAGAGAAACGGGATAGCAAAAAACCCACTGATTCATTTCAGAGGTAACAGATTTAACATTATATTTGCAAATGGTGCTCGTGTTTATAGTTTACATAATCACATCACCGATTTTCTCAAGAATGTGTGGGGGACACCTAATCACCTATTAAAAGCTGTACTGGAAGATGCAACCAATGATAATTATATTGCTGGATGCAAAGCTTTGGGTTTAATTGACAAATTAATCACTGGTCCTCTTTGGAGAATTTTAGAGTCGGATATTCATATACTGGACATCCCAGAGTACTACACTAAATTGAGAATCTTCTTCAAAGAGACCACAGCACAAAACATCAACAGTGTCATGATAGGAGAAAGAATACCCTTCACTCCCGACTTAATAAAGCGTGACGAAATTTGGGAAACACTCAGTTCTCAGTCACACCATGATTCTTCAGTTGAATATATCCTCCTCTCTCTTTTCAAATCTTTTGAATTGCTATTGGAGCGAGTGTTAGCAGATCATCAACCAGTTATGAGTGCAGCTGCTGAAAATAAAGAAAAAGTAAAATCTGAAACAACTGTGAAAGCAACCAATACAATCAGTGAAAGAGATTTTGGAAAATTGGATAGGCTTATCAGAGAAAAACCAAATGCTTCCATACTAGCTCTGGAGGCACACATTTTATTTACTAATAATAAGACAACTAAATGGCTAGCTATGAAATCCTCTGATGAAAGGAGGATTATGTTTGAAGAGGCAAGAAAAAATGCCCCCCGACATCGCCAGCGATATCACGAACACCTCTCAAATATTGAAAAAGAACGAATCAAAGTCCAGAATAAAAAACAAAAAGAAAAAGAAGCGTCTGAGAGAAAACGGGTCCAAATGAAAGAAAAGATTACATCCGAGTTAACTGATTATGGACTTTGGATATCTCCAGCACAAGTGAAGTCCAAATTAAGTGCTATGAGGTCTGAGAAGCAAAAATGTACAGCACTTAAAGCCCAATTAAGGTTCAGGAAAACTGTATTGCAACAGCAGCCCACAGACGATTCTGTTTACAAGTTTTCAAGTAAAGAAAAAGGTCACTTTGATTCCCAATTACTTTGTGAAAATCTTTTGAAGTTAATAGAATATTCTCCATCAATTGAAGCTTCTGAATCAGCTACACCCGAGTCTATTCCCTCACTAAGTGGGAAATATATTGAACATAACTTTACGGAACCAGATGGAACCATTAAGCCATACAAAGGCAAAGTCATCTCCCAGGTACCTGGTTTTCTTGACTGGTACAATGTAGTGTACACAGAAGAGCCTGGTATAGTATACACATTCAAGCTAAAAGAAGATTTTGATAACGGAGACTTGAAAATTTTGTAGTTTAAGCCTTTTTAACTTTCTTTTTTATCGCACAACTCCACTTGTTTATATACTAATTTTTTATTTACTGTTTACCTAAACTCTCTACTCTTTCCTCTCCACAACAATCTTTGTTCGAAAGAAAAGCATTCAGTAGAAGCGAAGATAATGGGAATCAAAAAGGTCCAATCTAAATTGACCTTCGCACCCTTTTAGCCACATTTCCAATTAGATAAGAACGCAGAAATTTTTCCATTGATTGCATTCGGAAAATTCGATGTAAGATGAGTTAGAATGCATGAATTTTCACCGGAAAAAGACCATTCTGCTCAGAAAAAAAAGCTTAATTCAATAAGTAAGTGAGAAACGTCCAATAGTGAATTATAAAAAATGATCCGGAATCGCTACTTACAATAACGAAGAAAACTCTGTTGCTACGGCTTGTTGACGACCGTTACTATACAACAAGGAGTGTCCGCGCATGTTTTGTAATAAATTTGGATGCGCAGAAATCGTTTCCAATCCCGGGCCTTGGGCGCGGGCGGAGTATAGTACTATGATGTAATGAAACGCAATGTATATTTACGCGCACGAGCGTGTAGGCAGCTGGCGCGCGCACCGCGCGCGCCGCCCATTATCGGTATATATACCATGTACCATAACCTAAATTTTTGTGGCATTTTTCATTTTTTGCCGAGATGTGGAGATTGTTATTAACTGTGTGTGTACTCACATCTGCTCTAAAGGGGGGTAAGTGCACTGTATAGTTAAGATCTAGCTGTAAGCTCACCTGATCTATAACATGATTTGTCGCACCAGATACTTTTATAACACCTCCTCAACTTGAGTACAGTCTTGCTTGACTGCAATATCATATCCTTTTTCAGCTAGCTAGCTAGAAAACAAAGAAGCTGTCTTTGCTTTTCACACAGTGCATTATCCACCAGTATGTATATCAAAGTTGGGTAGACCAAGATGAAATGTGAGCAGAAGAAGTGCTGAGAAAAGAGTCCATGCATGCTAGATTGAACTACTTTTCTCTACTCATTTCTTCAAGGAATTGGACAAACCAAATTGCAGTATTAGCAAAATTTGTGTGAATATAATGTCAGCTCTGGCATGCACTCAGAGTAGTAGTGGGCATAGTATTATTGTGTCTTATTGTCTTATCTCTCAGTGGTTGGTGTAATAGACGCAATAGATCCTCCCAACAACACTACAGTCACCCGTCGTATAGGAGATGCAAATACAACCTTTAACTGTTCAGTTTTTGCTCAGGCAGGTCGGCAAGTAACTACTTTGTGGAATATAGAAAATATTAGAGGAGTAGCTGATCTTCGAGATTTGCTGACTGTACTTGGTGATGATAATATTGTAAAATTTGATGGCATCTCAAGTAACGGGACAGGATTCTTTCCTACTTTCCGGAATGAACTTACTTTTACTGAGTTTATTGAAGATTTTGATGGAGCAACTCTGATTTGTGGTACTGGGGAGAACCTTCGTGCTGGGAGATGGTCTCTGCGAGTATATCGTATGTTTAACTGTACTGCATACATGATCAATTACTTTAACGTCTACATGTATAATCTTCCCACATGCATACTTAGGTGAACCACTTCTTCAGAATCTCACTGATGTAATACGCATCAAAGAGGGAAAGATGGATCTAGTTGTTGATTTGCAGCAACAGGCACGTCCAGCCAACCCCTTCCCTATCACCGTCCAGTGGTTTCAAGATGGAGCTCTTGTTTCAAATGACAGTGACAGAGAGTTTAGCTATCCCACTGTCACCTTTCTAAATGTCAACCGCTTGCATGGAGGTGTCTACTCCCTCAGAGCTACTAACTTCTTGCCAGATGACCCTTCTGAAGTTGTGGGAACTGGTGTAGGCAGTTTTACCTTGGATGTCCTTTGTAAGTGTAGAATTAATGGAGTTTGCCATCAGATCAGGAAGAAATATTAGCAAAAACTCTTCCCTGTAGTAGCAAGAGAATTTAATTCAGATTATAATTGCATGCATTTTTTCGTTTGGGTGGTGTGAAGGGGAATAGTGGCAGAGTAAAAAATACTGATCTCTTTTTTTCCCTCCATCAGATGGTCCAGACATATTGCCAGGTCCCATGCAAGTGGCTGTCAGATTGGGTGATCCCCTCTCCCTTGTCTGTGGGACCAACCTCATGAGTAATCCCTCAGCTGCTATCACATGGAGGGACCCCAATGGAATAGTGGTTGACAGCACACGTTATGACCTTGTAAATGATGGCACAGGAATCAGGCTGAATTTCACGAACACCATTTCCTCTGATACTGGGACTTGGACATGCTCTGTCTTGGTGGAAGGGAACAACGTAACAGTCGGAAATAAGACCCAACCTAGACTCTTAATTGGAGAAAGGAATATCACAATTGACCTGACAGTTGTGGGTGAGTTATAAAAAATCAGAGTGTCCACAGGGTGTTTGGCAAAACATGTTTTGATGTCGTAAATCATCCTACTAAGAATATGGACTGGTGATTACCTCATTGATATGTATGTCAATATTCTCTAATCTCAGAAAGCCCTGGAATACCTCGTAATCTCTCAGTAGAAGAGATTGGAAGCACACATGCTTTACTGTGTTGGCAAGTACCTCTGAATCAGGGACAACCAGCAATCACCGGATACATCATCACTGCAACAGACATTCAGGATAACTCTAGCGTGGCTATTACTAATACGAATAACAACGCCTCTAGGTTCAACATTACCAACCTCATCCCTGGAGTCACTTATGAATTCATAGTACAGGCTGTGGCCAGTTTCCTGAATGTAGCTGTTATAGGATCCCCTAGTAACTCTGTTATGGACACTACAGACCCAGCTGGTATGCCATAGTATGTTAACTTATGCACATACCAAATTAACACGCACTGTTTATGAATTTAGAAGCAATTATTAATATTATCGGCCAACCAAATTCAAATTTGGCTTAGTAATTATGCCCTGCCAGTCAGTCAGATCTACTGTAGCTCTAGCTACTCAACTGTTTATCTGGAATTCATTTGTGAAAGATATTCTATTTTCACAGCCCCTGCTCCATTCTGTCACTCAGCCATATCGGATGGTGGTAATATTGATATAGAGTGGAGCTTTAACCACACTGGAGGACGACCCCTCAACTCAGTATCCATTTCCTATGTGTTTGACAAGGGTAGTGGTGACCTGACCAAGAGTGGACCTACTGTAACACCATCTGATACTACGGCCACCATTAAAAACCTTGTGGCAGGCTACAGCTATGTAGCTATGGTGACTGCAGCTAATGCAAATGGCTCCACAACAGTAGAATGCCCACCAGTGACTCATAACATAGGTAAGAGATTCAGAGAGATACAAAGAAGTTCATGCCTCTATAAATTTCAATCTAAGCATTTTGTAATTAACATGAAACTAATAAGAGTGAGGTGTATTAGAACACACATTCAAGAATTCTCTCTCTCTCTCTCTCTCTCTCTCTCTCTCTCTCTCTCTCTCTCTCTCTCTCTCTCTCTCTCTCTCTCTCTCTCTCTCTCTCTCTCTCTCTCTCTCTCTCTCCAGGAATTCCTCAAACACCTCAACCTCCATTAGTAAGACAAATGAGTGGTGGTCGTGTACAAGTGATGGTTCGTACATTAGCCTCTGGAATCACAGTAGGGGAAAGACTATTCTTCATCCTGGACCAAATTTCCAATGGATCAACAATTACTCATAATATGAGCATTCTTAACTATGTAAGCGGGGGATATGCGGAGATTAACATTGACGGCCTAGACTTTGGAGAGGCATATACCTTTACAGTTCGTGTACAGAATAAATTCGGGACATCAGGTGTTAGTAAGAGCTCAACACCCATTGTCATCACAGGTAGGTAAACATGTATGTCGTGTTCTTTATCTTAGTACAGTGTTTCCCCCCACAAAATCGACCAAGAGGGTTGGTAACTACACTGAGAGTAGTCCTACTCCTCTTTGGGGGAAACACTATAGTGTAAGCATAGGGGTGGGCATGTAAGGCTATCAATAGTCAAGATCCTTGAGTAACAAGCCGATATAGTCACATGATCATGACATCAAGTGGCTGGCCAGTGGGTGTGGTCATAAAAGTATTCATAAAATGGAACCTCGCAGGACCAGTTGATGTGGTCACAAAGGTATTCATAATTGTTATCGGAATATGTACATATAATGAATTCATGGTAGCTATAAAGTCCCCCCCCCCCCCCCCCCCCCCAAGGAGGGCTTGTGTGGGGCCATGCCTCCTTACTACCTTTATTCCTATCCCATTAGTGGGGTCAGATGTTAGCTTGAAAAGTTAACCGTATTGCCTACATAAAATAAGTTAATTGCTAGCTTAATTGCTAGCTTGGGGGGAAAGGAAGGCTAATGTGGTTACAACAGCGTTAGCAATCGTTTAAGATCAAAGTGGTATGAAGTCTATGTATACATGACGCATCCATATTGCATTCTACTACTCTAGGGCATACTAACTTAGAGCTGAGAATAGAATGTTAAAACAAAACTCTCTGCAAGAGCCTACTGAAAGAAACGTGTCTCCAATTAAAGCTACTAGCATTCTCTATGCAGTCTGTGGCCATAAGCCATTTCACAAACCAAGCCATCTAGTATACATTAGAAAATAGAGATTTCTACTTACACTTCTTATACTTTTTGGCTCCCCATAATATTATTGACTATTGCAGGCCTGTGTTTACGTATATACATTCAATTATTAAGGTTTGATCTCGTGTGTTTTATCTTTCTCTCCATAGGTGCACCACCACCTCCCCCTCCCACTACCAATGGTACGTATGTTAATAAGCACATTTCTTTTACGCAACACCCTTACTGTATAATATTTATCTCTTTTTCAAGCACCAGGGAATGCAAATGCAGGAGCCATTGCTGGTGGTGTGATAGGAGGACTGGTGGCCTTGGTGATACTGATAGCTGTGATCATTATTATCATCTTCCTTTACTTGAGATTTTATAGTAAGTACTTCATATTAGATACATGCAAGATTGGTTTGATAACACAAAGGTATATAAAAGCAGACATTGTCAGGTATTTGCATTATAATTATGTTTTGATGAGTTTAAAGGGCTACCCACTTTTAAAGGTCATCTTACATTGGTGACATTCTTGATTAACCTTCCATGAGGTGTATATTTACACAAGTTGGGATGAGGGTGGTATTACTCAAATGTGTTCAGGGGGTGTGTGTGAAGGATTAGATTCCATCCATGATACGAAGGTGGATACTTATCCATAATCAGATACCATCCATGACACAAGGGTTGATGATTAAGGGTAAGATATCATCTGTAACATGAGGGGCGGTGAAGATTGGATGTACCTCTTGGCAGTATGAGTTGGACCCTTAGTCCTGAGAGTGTGAGCATGTATCAACAGTGTTAGCATGGCCCTAGGCAGTGTGAGTGAGACCCTTAGTCTCGATTTAGCAATATGTGTGAGCAGAACCCTGGCCTTGATTTTAGCCATAGCAATGTGAGTGCTTTATTAGCCATAGGAGTGTGAGCAGAGCCCTGACCTTGATTTTAGCCATAGGAGTGTGAGCAGAACCCTGCATTACCTTGATTTTAGCCCTAGCAGTGTTGGACTCTGGCCTTATTTAGCCATGGGAGTGCGAGCATTTACCTCTACCTGTTATGGAAGTGCATGAATTAGTGTGTGTAGTATGTATATACTTCAGTCTGTCATAATTGGAAATGGAATTCCCCAGTCTTACCCACTACCAGATTACACAAGTGTCAATTCACTTTTACAAGGAGATGTCTTAAACTTCTTTTTTTTCCCCCTTCTTTATGTATGTGTGGGTGGGTATGACTTTACTTAGTGTTAGTAGTTCCTCTCAGTTAACAAACATCAACCATCAGCACATACATAACAATATTTCCTACATCAACCTAACCTTCAGAGACTGTGGTTTTTGGTGTTGGCCAACACTCAGCGGAGATTGCAATGACGTTTGGGGGGATTCTCTGCTCTTGTAAATCTTCTATTTGGCTTGTGGTTGCAGTATCAAGTTTGTATGTGCTGCATCAATTTCCTTTTTTTTATTGTTCTTGAGTTGAAAAATAAAAGCATCACAGTATTGAAGTAATGGATTGAAGATAGTATTTGTGCACTGAAATTTACTATTTGACCACTAATACTCACTTTGCTATGATGGGTTGTGTAAACTAGTGGGTGTGTTCTCTTGGAATTTTGTTGTGAAGGTATAATATTTTGTTGCTGATTGTCATGTTTTCCTCGGTGTCAAGTTTCATTGGTGAAAGTCTACCCGATCTTGAAGTGTGAGATGGGAGTAGAGACATGCAAATTATGCTTTTTTTCTTCCCTATTATGCTATGCTCCAATGCCAGAACCCCTTCCCTATTATGCTCAACAAACATGCCTATTATGCTTTAAAAATTGGTAAGAAAATTAATAAATGATGCATAATTGCAGCCTCTTTTAGTCATCCATCATAATTAGTTTGCTGGAATATTTAGTAGAGAAAACAGCAGCAGAAGAAAGTTGTAATAACACTGGTATGGCCATGGCCATACCACCATTCAGTGTGTGTGTGTGTATGTAATTTGAATAATAATAACAATGACTTATAAGTTAGTACATAGCATTGCCTGGATCATACCAGATTGAAATTGATTCCCCAGACCCTCCAGATGGTAGCTATGGCTGTACCACTATAAATGAGGTGGCTCTGGCTCTGAATAAAAAAATTTTTGTTACTGTACCACCACCAATTACGTAGGTGGCTACTCTAATTCAGCACTTTATACAAAGGAACTCAAGAGTTAACATCATATCTGCCAACCCCTGGAAGTAAAAACCCCAGCATTGTGCTGGCATTAAGGTTCAACCCATTATGCCCAAAAATATGCCAGCATAATTTGCATGTCCCTAGATGGGAGTAGATTCTGGCCAAACCGCATGAGAGATCTTAGTAGAGAAGTATAGTACTTTTGGCTAACCTGTATCTGTAGTGTAGACTAACATATTGAGTTATATTCAGCTTGGAAATTTGGCAAGCCAAATTTGAGTCCTGAAATGGGCATGAAAAATATGGAGATGCGTATTACAGGATGAACCTATAATAGCGGCATAGCACCCAAGCAAGCACTGGGCACTATTTAGAGTTAACTGTAGACCATAATTATCTGTGTATTATTATTAGCAATAGCACTTTTCCCATTAGTGTAATATTCACTCATTCATTAGAGTTAACTGTAGGCCGTAATTATCTGTGTATTATTAATAGCACTTTTCCCATAAGTGTAATATTCATTAAATATTAATAAATGAGTATAGCAACATGACCTGCGTCAAGTATTAGATTGGGAAAAGTGCCATTAATGTTTGGCATGATAGCATCCAAGGGAGTCACAATATTCCTCACAGAGGAAATTATAAGTGGTGGGAGGTTTTCAACTCTAAAAAGGGTGAAGGGTCAGATAATTGACCTCTGAATGTTACTAAACATGACGTATCACTGTGCCCACTGTCAAAAAGTGTGCTCCTGCAAGGTGCTCAATCAAACTCGTGGAACCATGAGCAAATTTTAAACAGTCCCATGGAGGATTTAAATTTGGATACATTCACTTTTGTAGCTTGATTATTCTATTTCTGTTGGACAGTCCCATCACTATGGAACACATAATATGATAGAGAAGCATCAAAGGAAGGATCAAAATGGGACACAGTATTCTGTTTCTACCTTGGAATGTTACATTACACTGATTTCCATGTAAAGTAGAATCAAAACCCCATGAAAATTGCAAACATGCATGCATGCCTTGTGGGAGGCTCGTAACCATGTAACCTGATTGTTGTATTCATCATTCAAACATTTTCCAGACTTACTTCTTGTTGCATTTCTGTGGCATATCAAATTTCCATGTTTATATATTCTTGGAAGAATACACACACACAGTAAGTACTGCTTCTTGATGGTGTCTACTCGGGAATGGTATTTGTGTATACTGTTTTGAAATTGTGGTTTTGGTTGACCCCTACTTCTGGCCATGGGCTACTGTTAGCATGAGTAGTAATAAATTGTGTTCTTTGTGGTACATTAATGAGTCTCCCTGGCATGCAGCTGTGAATTCAGAGGGAGAGACCATCATCATGGTAACAGGGAAAATAATCCAAGCTTGATAAAGTTAAGTAACGGTGTATGTAATACCCACAGCAATGTAGCCAATATTGCATTGTCAGACTGTTGTTCAAAGCACTGCTCACAGTTTTAATGTATCATATAAAACATTGTGATCCACAAACACAGTGTCTGTCAGCTGCTTAGAATTGTTTGAATTCATTGTGCTAAAGAAGTGATACTTCCTTATTTGCTGACTTGTAAAGGAAAACTTCATACCATTGGAGTCAAGCACACTTCCATTATTGATAAAAATAATGTATTATGTTGCATATTTTCCTCCCTTAGATTACAGAGCCTCCTATGAGCCAGCAGCCACTAAAATGTAAGCAACTCTTAATTTTAATCACTTAACTTTTCAGCATTCATGGCAGATTGAATATACTAATGTCTATACCATTTCATTCCAGTTTCAATGCATGGTAGTAAGAATCATAGCATTAAGAATCATAACATTTCATCCCAGTTCCAATGCATGGTAATACGTAAGAATTTTAGCATTCATTCCAGTCATGATGTCATAGTATTCATTCCAGTTCCAATGCATGGTAGTACGTGAGAATTATAGCATTCATTCCAGTCATGATGTCATAGTATTCATTCCAGTCCTGATACTGTGATTCCTAGGAATCCTCTAGAGTTAGTTCCGATTGATCATGATTGATCATTGTGTGTTAGGAAAGAAGAGCCAGTTGGGGTGAAGGTGGAGATAGTGAAAGAGGGTAGCAGTCCTGACATTGGCCAGGAACTCAACAAGTGCGACGCTCCTCCCATAACCACAAAGGTGAGAACTCTACAGATTCAAAGTTAACCCCACCTGACAACATTACAAATACGAGCCACAGGGTACTATGTACAGCCACAGGGTACTATGTACAGCCACAGGGTACTATGTACAGCGTAGGATTTATGGGGGAAAAATTTATGATGGTGTGGTGAGGTATTTGGACCTACATAACTTCAGTTATAATTCCTAAAACTGTGCATGCATGCATCCTGACCGGGATGTGAGACTTAAACTTGTGGATAATGGTCCTACCTTTTCTAGACTAATTAATTCGGGTACCAGTAACCTATGTAGGTAGAAATCAAATTCCATTGCTAGTCCTGAAATTTTATTTTTATAGAATGATAATTTTTACATGTGACTGTCACATGTATCAAATGTTGATGAGTCCCCTATAGCAACCCCAAAAGCTGAAGATGAGTTCCCAAAAGTTGAAGAGTTCTAAAAGTGTCCTGACCCCAAAAAGCTGTGGGCTCTGTGTGTGCATTCAGTGGAGGGCAGCTGTTTATTTGATGACTTCCTTGTGAGTCTACAGGCTGTTGTATGGTAGGGTTTGCTTCTGCATACACTTCAATGTGGATGAGATCTAGTCGATGAAAGCTTAGATAGTGTGATAGTGTCATGAATCTGTCTAATGAAGGGCATTACTACATGATGGGTGAAAGCTTTTCAACTTGTATGCATTTTTGTTGGTACAAGTGGAATGGAATACTAGAATGAAGGGAATGGAGCCCTAGCATTTCACTGGTACAAGTGGAATGGAATACTGGAATGAAAATGAAGGCAATAGTACGTAGTTTGAATACTAGAATGGAATACTGTGATAGAATAATGTAGCAGCAGTGGAATGAGCTTTAACCACTCTCACAGACGGATGCTCATTCCAGTATTAGTGCCAGTCTCCATTCCACTACTGGCAGTCATGTTTCTGTGATTCAGAAGTACTAGTAACAATTTTGTGCATGATGGGTATACACTAAAATAGGTATGGTATGCTCATTAGTTTCTTATCGAGTTTGGTGTCATATGGTATCAGGAAATTTCTGGATTCTAATTGTGGTTTCATTATCGTTTGGGTAAAACAATTTCAAAGAATGTAATGTGTGCATTGCTATAAGGTAATGATTCTTCTCCCAATTGCTAAACACTCTCAGTGGATGAGTTATTATTTCAGCATCATCTTAATGGCATAGTGAAGTTAGGAGAGATAGTCATGTAATGCTGTTCACTGACAGGAAATACTCAGAGAAGCAGTTGGAAAAACAATAAAACATAATCGCTTATGGACAGCATAGATGATCTGGTTGCTGTGGGCTTTATGCTTTAGTAGCAGCCACCAATAAAAGGGTTCCATTAAGTAATACGTAGTTATTGTATGGTGCTGAGAAAATTATGGCGCCCGAGGACAAGGCCGTTCACAGCCATAATTTTCAAGGCAACCATACTATAACTATTATTCAGTGTGCATCCCATTGGTCAAGCAACTTATTTAGCTTGTAGCAACAACGATTGGGCTAATGAGGTTACTTTGTTAAGTTTCAGTCAGTAAGTAAGGAATATTGACTTTCAGTCCAGATGTGGGTAGAAAAATTAATTTGACAAAAGCATGTTTAATTTTTGTATGTATGTATTTGGAGATGATTGAGGCTAAGCTTCGTGCTAAGGGATGTGTTTTAGGATTGTGTAGAGGATTGTGGAAGTGAGGCTGTAATACTTTCAAGCAGATTAAAAAAAGTGTTGATCATATTTTTAAACTGAGATTTTCACTTCTGTTTCTTGTATTTTATGGTAAGGATCATCTTGTACTTGCCTAGAGCTAGGACTGTTAAGTGGGTTAGGGAGATAATTCAAGTAAAAAATCTCCTACTAAGTGACCTAAGAATCAAATACCTGTAATAGCTAAGTATACAGCAGAACCTCTAAAGGCACATGGGGTCAGGTACTGTTCATAGTAGAGAAATTATTTTCTCTTTAGAGCTAGGTACAGTATTCAATGAGTGATCTATGAATCATAGTTATAGCTAGGTATACACTCTAATTAAGGGCACACGGGGTCAGGTAATGTTGTCCATGGTAGAGAAGTTATCTTCTCTTTAGAGGTACAGTATTCAATAAGTGATCTATGAATCATAGTTATAGCTAGGTATACACTCTAATTAAGGGCACACGGGGTCAGGTAATGTTGTCCATAGTAGAGAAGTTATCTTCTCTTTAGAGGTACAGTATTCAATAAGTGATCTATGAATCATAGTTATAGCTAGGTATACACTCTAATTAAGGGCACACGGGGTCAGATAATGTTGTCCATAGTAGAGAAGTTATCTTCTCTTTAGAGGTACAGTATTCAATGAGTGATCTATGAATCATAGTTATAAGCTAGGTATACACTCTAATTAAGGGCACATGGGGTCAGGTAATGTTGTCCATGGTAGAGAAGTTATCTTCTCTTTAGAGGTACAGTATTCAATAAGTGATCTATGAATCATAGTTCACTCTAATTAAGGGCACACGGGGTCAGGTAATGTTGTCCATAGTAGAGAAGTTATCTTCTCTTTAGAGGTACAGTATTCAATAAGAGACTTAGTGTATACATACTGAAAGCTATGTCCCTAATCTTAAGATCATCTCTGATGTGTTCTTATTTTGGAGGGGTCCTGGAGTGGAGGTTCCTCTAGGTGTACTCTCTTTTTAAATTTTTTAGGAGATCCAGTATGCTGAGCTAGATTCCTTCCAACCTCCGACCTCCAGCCCAAATAGTAATGGGGAGACAGTAAAGTCACCACCTCCACCAGAGCTTCAGCCAGTGAGTTTAAGTTTACGTATATCGCGAAACAAAGAAATTTTCACTGTTAAGTGTCACTATGAAATTAGTTACCCTGACAACCAAGTGTAAAGGCTAAGTATCTGCATTATAAAAATATTTTGGTACACTTGTTCCTGTACGAAAATTATTTACAACGAAATGTGTAATCAGCATTAGAGCTTATTACAAGCTATTGTATTTGCAAGAAATTAATTTAACATGAGCATTTATTACACAGAGTTATTTTTAACATGAAATATTAGTGAATTATGGTAACATGAAAATTTGGCTATTATGCATACAGCAGTAAAGATTCAAGTCTGGACTTGAATAATCCCTGAGTAATTATGATAAGGCTAGGATTGTGCTGCCACATTCTCCTTGCACCATGTTATAGTGATGATTGGGAGAACTGGTGGTTTTCATGTCTTATAAATCTCATAGTTGTGTGCCCACAATGCACATTATCACTAATCATCACCCTGCAGTGGAACCTGGACACACTTTGGACCCATCCTTTGTGGAGAGGTTGTCCTCTTTTGGAGGTTAAAGTGTATAATATATACAAAGTCAGTGTCCTTTGTCGGGGGTTGTGATGTTAACATGATTTATGATGATAACGGGCTGTATTATGTTTGTTATACAGCTTGCATATTATAATAACAAGCAGAATTATAATGATGATGATTATTTTTATGTGTAATAGGTGGAATATGCTACTATTGATCTTTTCAAGAAAGCACCAGCATCTGAAACCAAGCCATCTGAGTCCACCGCAGCTGAGGGAGATAATAAAGCTGGAACCCCTGCCACCGTCATCTGATCCTAATAACTCATGTAGTTTCTTTCTTTTTATTCCTCAATCATAGAAATATCGCCATGCTATATAGCTTGATCATTTTTTAGCAAGAATAATTAATTTTTGGATTTTAATCGCAGTTCCCACATTGCGCATGCTCAATCATTTGCGCATGCTCAACGAGTACATTATTATTATGCGTACAAAGTTTTGGCAACCAGCTCTACTGAGAAGAATGTTCGACTGGGGATCACCGAAGCGATATCGCAGACTGACACGTAAGGAAACCCTAGATTTTCTTCATGGACACTTATAAATTATCTGCTATTATCTTCATTCCAGTTTGCTTGATCATTAGCTAACCGGCTAGATTAAAACGATGGGGATATATTATCACATTATTATCGTCAGTATTCTCCTAAGATTATTAATAGTTTATTCTGCTGAACCACAAGGTAAGCTTTAGTTAGTATTATAAAAATTAATAGTCTATGCATGCATGAACTGTATTTGGCATAGCCAGCTAGTAGCTTGCAGTCTTCCAGCTGATTCATAATTATTCGATTCATATTACATAAGTCAATAATATAAATTTCTTCAATTACATTACATGGTGATTCTCACTAGACTCTGCAGATGTTGTGTGTACAGAGCCAGGAGCATCTGACTGTGTTACTGGAAGTACATCCCGTATCCCCTACTCCTCTTGCTGCAGCATGCCTAATGCTAGCCAACGATTGTACCTGTTTCGCAATACCTGCAGGATATGTGGTAAGGTGTAATTCATTCACCTGCAATAAGGGGAGGGGCTGTGGTCAGGAGAACAATCCAAGTATATGCCTTAGAGGTCAAAGTGTGACATTGTGTTGAGAATTTTTGTATGTGTTAGGTGTAATGAGGTAATAGCCAGGGAATTCCCCCCAAGGCTGTAAAAGATGCTTGTAATTCCTCCCCTCTCTGACTCCTACAGGACCAATTTTTGACTTGAATGAAACTCTTCCGACAGCATCTGTGGGTACTTTGCTTATCTTTTCATGGGCTTTATCTCCCCTTTCCATCCCTGCTTCCAACTTCTCAATAGCATCAAGGGAGTCAGGGAGTGACTTGGCTTTTGGTAGAACTGTGCTGTCCACTACTTTAAGCAATTCTTTCCTTTTCGAACCGAGGGTGCTCGGAAGAGAATTTACTTTCCTGCTGCGAGCCAACGGCATTAACGGTGGAGTTTCTCCTGATATAATGTTCCCATGGACTATTGGAAGAAGTTTGGGTAAGATAAAATCCCTCTCTCTCTCTCTCACACACACACACACACACACACACACACACACACACACACACACACACACACACACACACACACACACACACACACACACACACACACACACACACACACACACACACACACACACACACACACACACACACACACACACACACACACACACACACACACACACACACACACACACACACACACACACACACACACACACACACACACACACACACACACACACACACACACACACACACACACGTTTCATTCTCATATCTCTGGCTATCATGAGCCACATATTCTGGAAAAAGGGAGGGAAGGGAGAGGAGATAAAAAAAATACACCTGGCCAAAACCTAGGGAGGGCTGTATAGTCTGTTGATCACATGAAACTTCCTTATCTCAATTGCAATGGAAGTGCTTTCCTATTAGGATCAGAGATTATTTATCAGGGTAGCTAAGTGTACAAACTTTGGATCATCTTACCCCAACACATTTTGATTGGCAAAAGTGGTTATAGTGACATGGAATGTGCAATGACATACATGCATTCCAGTAAGACTTTAATGTTCCCCCTTTAGAATAATCTATGCTGTTTAGTCATATTAGCTATATTATACAGACTCCCTCCTAGCAAATAGCTATTGCAAAAAAAAAAAATTTTTAAAATGCACTAAACATTAATTTATATGATGCTGGCTAACATAGTTCTAGTTTTGAAGAGGAATATGCATGTGCTGTAATTATAGCCTATCTGGCTGGCAGCTGTAATTATCATTACAGAGGTTCCACCTATTAGGTGACTAGCTATAGCTATTAGGAACAAAGACTAGCGGTTGTATGCAGGAAACCCTCAATGCTGCACAGTAGAGAGAAAAGTCCGTGATGACATTGACAGGTTCCAGTTGTAATTGCTAATTGTAATCCCTCAAATTGTTCCACAATGCAGCTCCCACTTTAGATGATTTCAGGGAAATCTCAGCTAGCGAAATGAGTGTGGAGGCTGAATGGGTCATGAGGTTCAATGGCATATGTCCCCTTCTCAACATGACACTCAGTTGGCGAGCAAGCAATGAAAATAGCAACAGCTCCAACAGAGTTATAGAAGTAAATGGCCCACTACCTGATGACTCCTCCTTCAACTCCACCTTTGAAAATTTGAGTCCAGGAACTCAATACATTCTGGAGATTTCTGCTAGCAATTCGAGACACACATCCATAACACGCTTTGTATTTGGAACAACTCCACGTAAGTTTCATGCTGTTTAATGATCACTGATTCACTTGTGCTTATAACTGCAGTTCAACAAACACAGCCTCCAGTGAGTGTAGGATTGGGTTCTGCCAGTAAGTAATCGGTATAGGTTTCAGTAATAACACCCTCACATCCAAGGACAATACTTTTCATACTCCATAAAAGTGTGGAAATAACATTACATGAACTACATATAGGAATAGCTAGTAAAGATAAAAAGCAACAGAAATTAGTTGATAAATGCAAATTCCTTCCAGGCCTTCTAGCTAGTAGCTATACATAAGCAACTTAATAAATGGAACTAGCATTTTTTCTTCTAAACCTATGACAGCTAGCTGATTAATTTTTGGGAAGTCCAGCAAATGAGGCAGAAACTTTATCATGATTTCAATTTCATTGTCACACTGTCTATATTAGCCTTATAGGTAACTTGTTTCAGTTTTTAAAGTCTTAACTTATTGTGTACTATAATAGCTAGGTAACTTATTTCCAACTTTTATAGCTACTTGGTCTAATTGACAAACAGCATGTTCATAAAAGGTTTTGCTTAGAAATGAGGTGTTTGACAAATATCAAATTGGGAAATTTATTTGAATGTAGCCACCGTAGCATACAGAATAGTTTAGCTATTGATTGAAAGTAAAAATAAGTATTTGGAACAACTCCACGTAAGTTTCATGCTGTTTCAATGATCACTTGTGCTTATAACTACAGTTCAACAAACACAGCCTCCAGTGAGTGTAGGATTGGGTTCTGCCAGTAAGTAATAGGTATAGGTTTCAGTAATAACACCCTCACATCCAAGGACAATACTTTTCATACTCCATAAAAGTGTGGAAATAACATTGCATGAGCTACATATATATAGGAATAGTTAGTAAAGATAAAAAGCAACAGAAATTAGCAAATTCCTTCCAGGCCTTTTAGCTAGTAGCTACATAAGCATCTTAAATGGAACTAACATTTTTTCTTCTAAACCCATGACAGCTAGCTGATTAATTTTTGGGAAGCCCAGCAAATGAGGCAGAAACTTTATCATGGTTTCAATTTCATTGTCACACTGTCTATATTAGCCTTATAGGTAACTTGTTTCAGTTTTAAAAGTCTTATTGTGTACTATAATAGCTAGGTAACTTATTTCCAACTTTTATAGCTACTTGGTCTAATTGACAAACAGCATGTTCATAAAAAATTTTGCTTAGAAATGAGGTATTTGATAAATATCAAATTTGGAAATTTATTTGAATGTAGCCACCGTAGCATACAGAATAGTTTAGCTATTGATTGAAAGTAAAAATAAGTACCCGAGAATGTTATACATAATGAATAAGTAGTGTCTTTCCCATTATGCTGAAATGGCTTCAAATTTCTGGCTATTCATGGAAGCTAGTATCAGGTAGGAACACAGCTTGTAAAAGTAGTATCATCTTCTGCATAGCTACTCACTTATTCAAAACCTGGGAATCCTCATGTTGAACACATGTAGACAGAATTATGGGACTTGACTGTTAACATTCTGGCCTATTTTGGGGATGAAATCGGTGCAATCTGGAAATATGAGTACTTCAGGTCTCTATATATAGTACCGTTTATAGAACAAAAGGAAATAATTATAAAATCATGTCTGAGGAATGAAATATTCCATTCTGTCACATACCAGAACTGCTACATTACCAGCAGTTAACATCAGTATTTAGCTAAGCAACATTGCTGCATATAGCTACTAGCCATCTGAAGTCTTCTGCAAATGTATTAATATGGTCACATTGCATCCAAATTACTACATGTAGCTAATTTTTTACTATGTGATAATTATTATAATTATTATTTTCATGCATTTGCAGTCATCACCATACCTACAATTAGTGTTTACCTGCCGCTACTCTTCATTACTCTTCCCTATCAAACCTAACTGAACTCTATGATAAACTTCTTTTTGTCTGACCTACAAGTTTTTGTAGTTGTAGCTGTAATTATTAAGTTTTTCAACTGTGTCACCTTCATCCATTCATAGTTAGCTACACTTTTTTTTAATGCTTCATGCAAGGATACTAATAATCATAATTATTTTTATACAACTACATAGCAGAGCTGTACTTAGCTGGTGGTATAACTTAACACTAAGGCCAGCTGCTTATGGTCAAGTTACTCCTGCAGCTGAGACACAATGATAAACAATAATGGTCAATATTTACACTGAAATAATTCAGTGTGCATAATTATAGCTAATCACAATTATAATGATAAAAATTTGGGAGTAAATAGAACCAAGTGATGTTATCCTAACGCTAAACCAAAAGAGTAAATTCAGTAACTTAAATTGAACTGGTACAATCAACACAATGGATTTTGCATACTTATCAGCTCAAAATACTTCTGTATAGTAAACTGGAGTCTCGAGGGTTGCTAATGATTCGTGCACTATCTCCAAATTCTCCACCCTCACTTTCAGTAAGGGCCTCAGTGGAAATCACACTGTTACTTCTGTACACAACGCCAAAGCTGCTTTCTTTCTTTTTGAAGACAAATCTCCTACAAAAGTAAAACTTTCTCAAATTGCTCGGTCGAAGGATGTAAATGAGTGGGACGAAGATAGCGCCAATTCCTAAAGCTGTTGAACTGGTCAACCAGAGAGTGTACGAGGGAGGGCTCTTTTTCATGATTTCAAAGAAGTAGACAGTACGGTGGATGAATCTAAAAATAAAGATAATGATATAAATGCATGGATAGAGCATGAGGACGGATGTTTCAGCCAGTCCTTTGTTGTAAACAGATGTCCACTTCCACTTCATCTCTGCCCCATGTGCTCTCTTACAGAGGACTATCAGTAATATTAAGAAGCATACTAAAGTGAAGAGACTTGCCAGTAGGAGAGGTACATATTCTATAGCCAATATTAGCCCAACTCCGTCAAATTTGTCATTACAATGATCATCAGTGAGTTTGATCCAGCACCACAGACCAGATAGACCATAGCTGTTCCACACAAACGGAAGCCAGTCCACCATCAGTGGGACTATGACTACAATGATCAGACCAAATGCTTCATGGTGTAGCCTACTCGCATTATACTTGAAGACAACTAGTATGAATAGGTACAGCACTATCCAGCACACCACCAGAGTCTTTACTGACTCCGTGACTTGAGTGATGAAACCTAATGCAGCACATGCTCCCTCCCATCCATCTCTCACTTTGACTCTGGAGTTATGAGAGTCGTGGATTACTGGTATAACTTCACCTATGACACCAAGGGACCAGAAAGTCGATGCAATCACGAGGTACAAGACCAGTCTGTTCACAAAGTAGGAATGCTGCTTGGTGGCAAAGATGAAAATCATGGCCACAATGCAGGCTAAGATGGCAAGGACATGAAGAACAGCTATGACCACAGTGGTCTCAACCAGTTCTGCCGACGTGAAATTGAAACAGTAGCTCGAATTTGAGAGGTTGACATTCATAGCTAGCTGGCTAATTACTCGACATTCACGCAGTGCGAGGAAAGGTGACTACGGTTGCGAGGTGCTGACTAGTGCATGCTGAGGGCTTCCCCATATGACTTATCATAATGATGCAACCGCCTTTTTTAGATATTTTATAGTTTTACAAACAACTAGCTAAGGTTATATAAATTTATATTGAAATGGCACTAATACATTGAAACCATAATAATTATTATTAGTATCAATACTTAGCCTAAGCCCCAGGCACTCTTTGTGACCTTAGGACTAGCTATATTATGGGGTATACCTTATCCAGGTTCATTGGGTCCTTAGCCTTAGCTTCAGCAGCAGAGATAGAGTAAGTGATCAAATATCAAATTGATCAATTACCGGAGGCATCTGGTTTATATCAGTACCTTTAGGTATCAAAGGATAGCCCATTGAGAATCAGCTGTGGCTGTTAGCTAATTCATATACATCATTAAAGCAGGTGTCCGATAATCAGACAAAAGTTTGATATTAATTTCAGATGGCTACACCAGTTAATGGCTGAGTTTTCCTAGGTATGATTGTCAAAGTTGGAAGATAGAAAATTCAATACTATGAGTGGAATCAGCACCCCCTTTTTGCCTATTGTAGCTAACAAGTTTCATAGCTAAACTATGAACATACGTATTCAATTTTTACATGGCTATTGAGAGCTGACACCTACAGATCACAAACAACAATGAAGAGCGATTGGTACTAGGGATGAAGTTTTTGAAAAGCAAGGTTATAAGGCTAGGCAGCTTTATGCTTTGTGTGACCACAACAATCATTCAGAATCACCCTAACCAACCAATTTTGAGTCAGTGCCTTTATTCTTGGCTCTATAAATAGTGAAACTTTCACTGCTAGTTAGAGAAAAGATTTAACTTTCATCTGCACTTCACAGCATGTTTCTATCTGCTCCCAATCAGAAATAAGAACCATCTTCCAGAAAAAGTATTCCAAATTACCTTACTGGTATACACCAGATCACTTACTCTATGAGGAATGAGGTGTTATATGCGTATTATTTGTAGCTGAATTAATCTGTAGCTAAATTCAGTTTTTCTTTTGATGCTGGAATTATTTTCCATGGATAAATTAGCTGATGTAAGCTTGGATGTACTGTACTGAGTGTACTCTACCAGGACATAGCTGGTGATGAAGTCCCGGATCCCCAGGATTCTGTCAGGATTCTTTCAGGATTCTTTTCTTAATTGGTGACATGCGCACTAGACCCAGGGTTCAGAGTTGGCGGCCAACGCGATTTTTGAGTTGTACGTTGCCGTGTAGCAAGCTAAGCTATCATGCCTAAACTCAAAGTCCCATCGACTGAAAAGCCAGCAAAGAAGCAGCTGACTTTATACGACTTAAAACGGCGACCCCTCCATAACTCCAACGCCTCTGAAACGAGTCCAGGGTCCCTGAAATCCAACCAGCACCTTGGGCCTTCGCCTGGGCCTGGGGCACTACCCCTTAAGCAACAAAATGGTCTCAAGCCGATCTCCAAGAGCTTTTCCGAAAGCTTTGGAGATTCTGATGATGAGGTAATGTAGTCCATCTTTAGCTTAGTACGTTGCTGGGTTGATACTTTTGAACTACAGGCTGAGCCTTTTGCGGGTTTTTCATTGCTGGACGTTCTCGAAGAGTACCGGATTCTAGCTCGGACATGCACTGAGGTGCCTCCTGATGGAGTCATGGAAGGAACAACAGGGAGCCAGAGGCCAACCAGAGAGTCCAGATCAAGAAAAGGTATTGTGGTGTGCTCTATTTAGAAAACACCTCACTATAATTATTATCACTTCACATAGGGAGGGGCAGGTACTCTGGTTTTGTGGGTGCAGATGACTTGTATTTAGACTCCTTCTCCACTGATGAGACTCCACCTACATCTCCATCCAATCGTCCCAGTGATATGGAGGCAGCAAAAATGGTAATTCCTGACAACTCCAGTGACTCGAGCTGGGAAGGGGACATGCCAGCAAAGTTCTCACGGAAGTCCTCCCGGATGAAAGTTCCCCGTCAGTTTTGTGAAGATGGGGATGCCCCCCTTCGTAAGCGAGGGGTACGGTGTATGGAGTGTCCAGCGTGTCTGCAGATGGAGGATTGTGGGAAATGTGAGATGTGTCTGGACAAGAAGAAGTTTGGTGGACGAGGTGTAAAGAAACAGGCCTGCATGTAAGTGAAGAAGTCGCGGGTGTTAATCAAGTGGAGTAAGTGGGAGAGAGGGTAATAGAGTGGATCTCTAGATGAGTGCAGTTTTGATGTCATCATTAGTTTCTTTGAAATGGAGTAACCAGGGAGCTGACCCCATATCAGTATAGATATGTATCCCATCTTAAATGTGGTACTTAGCTTATTCCCTAGCTGTCCATCAATCCCAGAGTGTCAGCAGTTATTGTTTGGAACACTTGAGGCCTTAGCATGTTATAGGTGTTGCTGCTGAGGTGTTAAACGTTGGCATCTTTTTGTAGTGCTGCAGCAAAGCCTGAGGTGTTAAATCTTGGGGTATCTAGAGTCTCATAGTAGTGCTGCAATTGAGTAAGAGGTGTTAAATGTTGGGTCATCTGGTTCTTAACCGGTGTCTGACTAAGTCTTGCTAATGACCAGGGTTCTGCCCACACTGGTCGACAGTTGCCCACCACTCACTATACTTATTTGTAGTAACTTTAGGCTTGGTTTTGATCATCCGGACACCCCTAATCTTATAATGTGGGAAATTTCGGCCACCACTGAATGACCTACGTATCAAATCAGCCTGAGGCGTTAAAAATTGATGTTGCCTTGGAGCATCTTATAGAGCCTCTTATAAATATTGGGAGGCAGAATAGAAATAGAAGGGGCAATTTTGATTGAGTGACATTGATGCTATAATAATGTTCGGCTATCTCTGGGCCTTCCTCCCTCTTTTTTGTGATAGTTTAGGATTTTTTGAGTAGAAGAGTAAGGCTGGGGTGAAATAGTCCTGAGACCAAGGAGTTCAGTTAGAATCAAATACTTATATATCTCTATTTGCAGTTATCGCAAGTGCCACAACCTCATAAGGGATTTGCCACTCAAATTCAAGCCGAAGCGTGTCTCTCTTCCTCTGGAGAACCCACCTTCCCCTTCCCTCTCCAGACGTTTCAGCACCAACTTGCCTAGTGAGTACTTCTCTGAGCCCCGCCCACTCCAGGCCAGCCCCATCAAATCAAAGCGGTTCTTGCTGGTACCAGACAGGAGTTCAAAGGACAAACCTGATGCTCCAGTCGTCCACATACATTGGCCAGTACGTTAGAAGCATACATAGATAACTTACTTTTAAAATTGAGGGTGCCAATTTCTGTACTGGATCCTTGTCATACTCCCTCACCTTATTTCAACCAAGCACATACCATAACCTTACCAGCAGTCTGGAATCTCTTGTACATTATAAGACTGCACCACCACCAGTTGATCCTTGTCACTAGCTGAAATTTTGTTGTTTGTGTGGTGCTGTGAATGCTAATCCCTGGTGCTGCTATTAACTTCAGTTCCCCCTCTCTTCTGTATGTACAGGAACAAACTGATATCTCTGGAATCCCCATCTATTCGGTACGTGCCTCCATGACGCGGCTGTCAGTATGTCGCAAGTGTGGCAGCAGAGGAAAGATAGAGGTACGCTATGCAAATGAAAATTAATTTTGCCAGGAACCATTCCCCAGAAAAGGATACTAATTAGTATTTCAGGGGAAAATATCTTTCAAATGGATGGGAACTGTATCAGAATTAGTTAACTACATTAGCCAATCATGCACATTTTCCAGAGTAACTTTACACTTTGATATGCTCCATCCACTGTTAATGACCTCTCTCTACCTCTCTCTCTCTCTCTCTCTCTCTCTCTCTCTCTCTCTCTCTCTCTCTCTCTCTCTCTCTCTCTCTCTCTCTCTCCTCTCTCTCCCTTCTCTCTCTAGATGATCAGATGTATTGTGTGCTGCCACATCTTCCATACCTTTTGCGTGGCCAACTCCACTGAAATACCCTTTACCTGTCCCAGCTGCATCACTTGCCATATCTGTGGCAGAGGAAAACAGGTATTCCTCACATATCATGCCTGTTAGCATCTTTTAATCTGTTCTTTTGAGAGGTTAACATGTACTCTGTTTAGTGAGTAAACTTGGTGGGCCCTGTTCATTCATAACTTGTAATGTGTTAGTTAACTTGGAGTCTTCCTGCATTTCATATTGAAGTCTGCATTATGTGGCTTGTTGGGATGTTATTAATTCTTGTTAACTTGGGGTGTGCATATATGGAATATCATTATTATCCAAGTTACATTGAGGCCTAGCTTGTGGGGAGGGAGCTATTAGCCTACCCACTAAAAGTAAACAACAACAACAACAACAAAAACAAAACATTGTCTTGCTGCGTATGTATACATCCTTGTATACACTAACTAGTTACATTGATATCTAGCTTGTGGGGACGGAGCTATGTTAGCCCACTTTGCCTACCCCCAAAACAGCAACAAACAGACAAAACAAACAAACAAACAACAACAACAACAACAACAACAACAACAAAAGAAAAATTAACTACAAAACAAACTGTCTTAATTGTGTATATATATTCATTTATCTTTGCAGTGTGTGCAGTGTACAGTGTGTAGGAGGTGGTTCCACAAGGACTGTGTTACCGACCATCAGTCCCACCACGTGAACGGATCCTGGAGGTGTGTCAAGTGCACCAAGTGCACCAGCTGCAAGACCACCATTCCTGGCAAGGTGAGGAAAATTAAGTGCAAGCGGAACCTGGGAGTGTGCCACCTCTCAAGTGGTCGTACTGCTGGAACTTGGTTGGCAGACTCAGGTCATGTCCTAGCTCCAGCAGTTGTAATGTAACTATGATGAATAATTGAACTTGTCATACTCGATTATGAACATGAAAGTATGGTTTTACTCCAGGGCTCACTATTGCAGTCTGCATGCTGTTATAGAACATTTTCCGATCCTTCTGAATCTCCATTTAATCAGATTGTTTATGCCTTGTATATCACTGCCGCCTCTCCACTTTTCAGAGGTTGCTGCAATACCGTACTCACATGCTTATATCATCGAGTATGCACCAAAAAGCAAGATGAATAATTTCATTCCTGATGGGCATTATATAGAGTACCACGTGATAGGGCTGCAAAGAAGCAGCAGTTCCATGCATTTTTAAATGAGACAAACTTAGTAAAGAGTAGCTACAGTAGTAAGAAAACAAAATAAGCCAGAAGAAGAAATAGAGCTTATTAAAAAGAAAAATGAGCACTGAACAGTTAATATGTGCTTATAAACAAGGTTTGCTTAATAACGAGTGAGTACGGTATACTTTTTAGTTGTTTATGGTCAATAGTATTGAAGATATGTTATCCATTTTGTTTCATACTCAAGGTCGTAGGGGGCTTTTGGTATGATGACTTCAAGTATTGCCATGACTGTCACAACTTGAAACAGAAAGGTACATATGTAGCATAATTATATACTCATGCATGTCCCACAATGAATTAGAACCAATTCAGAAGGTAATCAGTTTTCATCTATGTATGTTCATCTATATATAGTGGTCAATACAGAGTTTTCCTAGAAAATAGCCTGTTAGTAATCATTTTTCAAAAATTGAACCTGGATAGTGTAGCCTTGCTCCCATCTCTTTTTTTTTTTTTTTTTTTTTTTTTCTTTCTTTTTTTTTGTGGGGGGGAATAGGCTTTGGCATACACTGATTGCGCATGTGCCAAAATGCCCTCTGGCATTCTAGCACTATATCACTGTATACTAATAGTCTAGATAACAATAATGGGTGTGGCTAATTTCTGCATGTTGGTCGTATCACGGAGGAGAGTCCATGATCTTTCTCTGATGCTGTCTCCCATGCTTTGGAGAAGTAAGTTCATCTGATCTTGCACCTTGAAGGAAGAGCAGCGCTATTCAAGGAATTTACAAGGGTAGCGATGTGTCCACAGCCTGTGCTACCAAGTGTTACCTTCATGACGGACCACAAGTTAGGTCTGGCTGGCAGGTTGTACTTTGTACTTTTAATATCTCTTTTCTTCGCTCTGATGGTTGGAAAAAGTTAAAACTCTTCAAAAGAGAAATGATCATTTCATCCAAGAGCAGATCTATCATCCAAGAGTAGGCCTACCTACCTTGTGCACTGACATTGTCTTCTTTCTAGCTCTGTTCTCTTAGCTCTTAGCAATAGAAGTGTTAGCTTTTGTAACACGACGGATGAAATCTGTGAGGTTTTAAGTGTGAACCATAATTATAAATTAATTGTAATCTCTCTTCTTCCACAGGGAACTTTTGTCCAGTGTGTGGGGAATGTTATTCAGATAATGACTATGATTCTAAGGTATGTATGTATGTATGTATGTATGTATGTGTCATGTATTATGTATGTTAGTCACATGATGTATAATGTGGTAGTCATGCTGACTGAACATACATTACGTTTATGTAACTACCTGATAACTTGGGTCACCCCTATTCGAAGACAATGGCTCAGTATTGTGGGATGCAGAAAGTCTGCTTATGACCACATAGCTCTGGCATAGTGACACTTGTGTATCGTATTTCTTCAGATGGTGCAGTGTGGGAAGTGTGATCATTGGATCCATGCTCACTGTGAAGGAATGTCAGGTACGTCTACTTCAACATCTTTCATATGCTGATTCAACACTCCTTTAACTCAGGATAGCTTTTTATAATGTGATGGTTAACATACATTTAAGGGAGCCTCCCACTGTGTGTTCACACATTAGGGGGTGGAGAATCTCTGTCAGTATTCTGGGGCCTTGAAATACATCTTAGTCTCTTCCCTTTGATGTGGTCAATAGAATGCTGATTAACCACAAATACCCTTTGATGTGTGAAACCATTCCTATTATTTAGAGAGAACACTGCAGTTCTCATATTAGGGTAAAAGGTGGTCATGCTGTGTATTAGGATGAAGTTGCCATAGTAATGTGTTGTCATACTTTTGAATTCTCTCTCTCTCTCTCTCTCTCTCTCTCTCTCTCTCTCTCTCTCTCTCTCTCTCTCTCCCCTCCCTCCCTCTCTCAATAGATGAGGTGTATGAGATTCTCTCCATTCTGCCGGACACAGTTACGTTCCTCTGTAAGCTCTGTGGGACAGAGGAGGAGAGAAAGGAGTGGCAGAGTGCAGTGGAGGAGTATCTCCATACCTCAATGACCAAGGTCTGTGGTATTGTTCCTATTCCATATGATAATAATGCTTAGTTAGCTAAGCATGGCTGAGCCTTCCCAAAGCTAAGAGCCAGGGCAGCTCTAAAGGTAACTTTTATAGGCATAGATAGATACACCTTTAGAGCTGGTATAGCTTATATTGATAGGTGCAAGTAATGGATCCATTGACAATACATAAGGTAGGTGGCAGGCAAAAGTGGGCATGGTCAGGCCAAAATTTTTTCCACACAAGCATGCAGATATGACTCCCCCCCCCCCCCCCCCCCCCCCCCATATTTGCTTAACCTTCATTTTGTTCCCCCCCTGTGTTCCCTCTGCTTGTAGTTGATGTCTGTTGTGATCAAGGTGTCCAAATACTGCAGTGAGCTCTTGGATTTGGAAGAAAGAGTAACCAAGAAAGAACTGAGCAATGTGGTAAGTTCTAAAGTGTGGAGTTATACTGATCATGATGAATAGTCTGATATTAAAACCTCATCTTAAAGGTGACTGTGTAAAAGGGCCTTTTTATTTTGTCGGTGCTGAGATGAATGTTCTGTATGTATGTACGTATGTATGTATGTAGTATGACTTCAAGTTCAAAGTTCAAACTCATGCATGAAATATCACCTTGGCTTTAAGATGCCTGTAACTTCAGGATTACAAGTCGAAATGTGCAGAACCATTATAATGAAAGTCAGAAGACACTAAGAAGTCTAGAACTTAGCCAAACAAAATTTACTTTTAGATAACCTAGCTTGTAGGCCATCCCGGTGATTTTTTTGTCTAAGAAGCCATGAAGAACGGAATACAGGCCAAATCATGCCAGCTGCTGTGTAGTACAAATCAACGACTGAACTGGCATTTTCAAGCATGCTGACCCTTTATCAACTCCAATCATTGAAAGGCAGCTTGCCCCAGTTGAGAAGCGATAATAACAATCAAGACTAACATAAATAAGGAGCTATTGTATGGACATGAAAATTATGGATCATCACATATATATCACTATACATGGTAGTGGTAACATAAGATGTTATGCTGAGACGTTCTAGTTTATTAAAAGATTGTTTGTTTGACCTGGTTCCACTGTTTGACCAGGTTCCACTGTTTGACCTGGTTCCATTGTGAATTTTTGGGAACCTCTAGACTGTACCAACAGCCCAAAAGTTGCTAAAACATGAAGCATCATTATAATAAATATGTTGCTAAAGCATGAAGCATTTAAATAAATATACATAGAAGCCAGGTCATTCAACTTGTTCCAGGGAGTCTGAAAGTTGTTAGTTAGCTTTTCATATGATAATGTGTTTGCTATCTCTTGCCCTGTAGGACAAGTTTCATAAAACCATCTTGTCACTGTTAACGGGTGTCCTGAAGAAGTATAAGTCAGGAGCTGCAGCTCATAAGTTGGCCATCACTGTCCAAAATGACTACCTCGATGAATTGGATGAACTTTTCCCCTGGGTGGTGGAGGAAGAGAAAGAGTCCACTGTGGAAAAGGGGCGTGGCTCTGAGAAGAAAGTGAAGAGTGAAGAGGAAGCGGGGAAAGGTGTTTCTGGTGACAGCATGGAGGTATCCAGTGGTGAGGATGTAGTGGTGGAGAGTGGAACTAGTGAGGCTGTGGAAGAAATGATCAGTAGAGTGCCACATATCCCCATGGAGTTAAAATGGTATGTAATAGTGATCTAAATGGGTGTGTGTGTGTATGTGAATAGGTGATGCAGCTGTTGCAATATATTCTGGTGAAATTATCTACATTGGTTGTTTCATTATGCTGGTGGGATAGGTGATGTGAGAAATACATATACCGTATAGCCGGAAATATTGATGAAGATTTTAATTTGACGCTTTGGCAGTTTAAGCATCACATCGCCAAAAGTAAAGCCGTCGAAAAGTCATGCAGTTTAATTAAGTTTGCGATACATACGCATGTGCATATTGCGTGCTGGTGATTTCAGTGAGGTGGCTATCAAGGTGTTCAGTTTAAATTTGGCCACACCTATTAATTTGTTTAGTGGGTACAGAAGCAAAGATACTAAGTTGGTGTACTTTGTAGAGGCAAGGCGAGCAGAGACAAAATTGCTGAGTAGTTGAAGGGTATTGCATTCTCTTATTTCTTTCTCCCTAGGCCTTCCATCTTGACCCATGATCACTGCTACATTGGGTTCTCCAGACCCCTTCAGCCAGTGGCGGGGGGAAATGATCCAGACCCCCACACAGAGGGAGACAGGAAGCACAGAGCTAAGAGTGTGTATCCTTCTGTTGTCAAGCTCGAGAAGGACTTGAAGGACTCTCGCAGGTGTGTGTTATGTCCAGTGGAAGGAGATGCGGCTCATAATGTGAGTGTAAATAACAATAGCAACAACAGTAGTAATAATAACAATAATAATAACAACAACAATAACAACAACAACTAGAAGCCAACTCTGCATGCATATCCTACTCTTTTCTCTGGTTAGGAGAACTGCCAGGTGTTCCATATGTCACTTTCAAACTTTCTTCCTTTGCAGGAGGCTGGACGATTGCTGCCTTGTGGTGTGGATGAGTGGATACATGTCAATTGTGCCATTTGGTCTGCAGAGGCATACGAGGAACATTCTGGGATCCTTCGTTGTGTCCACACTGCCATCAGCAGAGGAATCAGAATGGTGAGTGGTGCTGTGCTAAGTGATGTTAAATAGCACAAAACATGCAGCAGGAAATATCTGCTAGTGAAAATTTCGTATTAATGTACACCTGTTTTTGCAGCGCTGTGATCTTTGCAAGGAGCCTGGAGCCACTGTAGGCTGCTGTACTAGCACCTGCTCGGCAAATTACCACTTCCAGTGTGCCCGCAAGACGGAGTGTCTCTTCCTCTTCAACAAGCAAGTTTTCTGTAACACCCACCGAGAGTCTGGTGAGGGGGAGGTGGTTCTCTCTGAGAGTGACGTCACTGTGAGTCGCTGCATCTTTGTGGACACCAATCCTGATCGACCAGGCAGGAAGATCTCTCGAGAGCTGGAGGTTAGCAAAGCTCAGATCCAGATTGGTAAGTTGGTCATTAATCTACCCCTTCCTCCCATTTCAGAACCCCACCCACTTGAAATTGTAATCTTTTTTTTTTTCTTACAGGTACTATTCAGGTGCAGAGTTTGGGTTCCCTGGTTGAGCTCTCGGACACACCCACCATCCTCTTGCCCGACAAATACAAGTGAGTACATGAGCATGTGTTACCGTGATTGCCCATGGTTACAGTGATGATGGATTCAGAGTCTTAATTTCCAGAAATAAGGACACCCCTCTAATTAAGACACTCATCTCTAATTAGAACTTTTTTTTTTTTTTTGGTCTCAGAAGTGTCTGTACATAGAGAAGGATTCTGATTTTTAATGATACAATATTAACTGTCTCTTATTTGAATGTCTACTCTGGTGATGATTAGGGCAAGCTGTGAGTACTGGAGTGTTAGTGATCCCACAATCACCACAACTTACACCCTCACCATATCAGCCCCCGAGGATGATGACTGGCTCATGGCTCCACCCATCACCCCACCCTCCAGTCCTCAAGCCTCCCCACCTTCAGACATTGATCACCACTGCATCACCTTGGGAGAACAGCCTTCGTCAGTCTGGGACAGCTTAAAGTGTCCCCCATCAAAGAGGCGGAAAGTGAACAGCAGCATGGGTGGGAGAAAGGCTCGTACCAAAAACACTGACTCGGCCACTGATACTGCCAACTTGGTTTCTCTTCTCCAATCCAACAACACATCGAAAACCCCTCAAAGGTCAAAAGGTCAGCTTGATGGTAATCATCGACCAGTTGATATCCACGTTATCAATAATGTGGCCAATGTGTCATCCGTTAGAACTAATTCTGCCATACGTCCTGAAATTTCTTCTCTGCTAGATAAGAATTATCCGAATTCTCTCCGCTCTACAAATACATCTGTCCCTTACACAAAGAGCCTTCTAACTGTAGCTTGTGATCAAAAGGACCTTTTACCTGTCACTACCTCTTTATCTATGACCATGGCAACCTCTGCACCTATCACTTCTCTTTCTACTTCTGTTGTCAAGGAAACAGAAAGAAATACTGCTAACTCAGCAACTACTATTGCTATGTCTTGCTCATCATCAGTCGACATCCTTCAGCAGGCTATGTCAGATACACTTCTTAGCAGTACACCCACCAAGAATGCTGATTCAGTTAGTAATTTAACATGTGATGAACTAATAAATGCTATAGCTGACTCAACAGATGTTCTATCACCTTTGAGCAAGATGGACGCTACAAACTCATCGACTCTTTCCATGGCAACTAGTGTTTCGAATACTGGCGTAAGAGACCTTATTTCAGGTGGTGGCTCTCAAGTCAGCAGTTGCTTGGGGGTCACCTCCTCACATGGTATGGGTGGAAGTGCTAGCAAGAATGATGCTTTGTACAGCAGTGGGGTGGTAATTGCTGCAAGTGCTAGTGGTGAAGGTAGTAGTGCTTCTAGCATCAGTGCCATGGAGACCAATTGTTTATCTGATGTCATGAATGCCAAATCTCTGGAAAGTTGTGGGGTCTCACCATCTATTTGTAATCCCACCTTGACAACAGCATCAACTTCCCTATCCAGTTTGACTTGTTTGACCACTTCAGCTGATTTATCAGAATTGGTGAACTCGATAAAGAACTCCACTTACCCATCCACCAAGATCATGGGAACGCCCACTCCCATGCTTTCCCTCTCCCCAAGTACCCTAAATGCCATCTCCCCACCCATCACCGACACTTCATTGCTAACTCTAGTCCCTGTCATCTCCAACTCAAAACTGTACCTCTGCCCTTTGCCCTCTGACCATCACACGTTGACCTCTGAACCTTCTATTTCCCCAGCAGTGTCGCCAGCCTCACAGTCACTCAACTGTTTCCCAAATGCCTCAGCTGTCAAAAACTTCAAAATTCCAAAAAAATCCTCCGTCTCTACATCAAAGTCTTTCCAGAGATTATCCCGTTCTGGTTCAACAAGATCACCACGCTCACACCCTCGTCTTCGTCCTACCCCCTCCAAGGAGCCAGAGAACAGTGAGGAAGCTGTACGGAGTTCTATCTGTCTGAAGAGGAAGAGGTGTGGTCTCTCCACTGTCCCTCACTCACTTAATTTTTCCATCACTACCTCGTCTGGTCAGGCATGGACTGCACATGATCTCAGAGGTGAGAGTTCTTATTCACTTACAGGAAGTGTGTAGACTTGCCCTTCCTTATCTCCCTTTCCTTTATTCTTCCCTCTTTTCTCCTCCCTTATCTCCTTCTCCCCACTCCTCCCTCGTCTTTCCCCCCTCCATTTTCTCTTTCTCATTCCACTCATCTCCATCTCCTTCTCTTAGATGCATGGGAGTCGGTTCTGACAGAACTTGAAGAGCAGAGGGTGAAACTGGACCTTCCCTATGTGCCCTACAACAGAGATGTGTATCACCAGTTCGGACTGACCCACCAACTCATTGTGCAGCTGGTAGAGCAGCTGCCTCACTCCAACAGGTGCTCAGACTACACCTTTTCCTATCACAAGCCCTCCCAAGTCTCCAGCTGGAGAGCTCATGTAAGTTGAGGATTGATATGTATATTATCTGTACTGCTATACAAGTAAGTGAAGATGACGCTGTAGCTACAACTATGTGGGGATAACCCTCTAATCAGGAAACTGATAGGCCTATGGGCATAACCCTAATTAGGGCTATGCCCGAGTGCTACACAATAACAAACGTGTGTGTGTGGAATGAGGATAAGGACACTGATATGTATAGATAACATGTGAATGGGGATTACCCTCTAATCAGGATACCGTTAGCATTGGTGATCAACTCTTCATGATATCCTCTTTATGTGTGGCCATTTTCATTATTCATTCCCTCTCCAGCGACCAGCAATCAACTTGAGTGGCTGTTCCCGTACAGAGAAGTTCAACGGTATTCGTTCTCGTCGTGACATGTTCAGCTTCCTCATGTCTGCCTATAGGCCAAGTCGACCAACTCTTGACCTCATGGCTCTGGAGTATGCTGTGATATCTGCTGAGACATCTGGAGTGGCGAAGTAAGACACCCATGGTTTACATCAACCAATCATTCTTAAGCAGGGGGAGTGTGTGTGTTTATGGTTATAAGGCTTTAGTTCTGCTAGTTGCTATGGTGATCTATATTGATTGCTGTATGCAAGTACTATGTTTAGTGTAGGGCTTAAAACTTTCTTGCTCCTTTGTGCTTTAGAGTAATTTTCTGCAGTCTTCTCCCTCTCACACATATTCTCTCCCTTACTGTACTCATCCCCAACCTAAAATCCTGTGTGTAATCTCTCTCTCAATTTCATATGCCCATGCAGAATGCAGTCGGCATCAGATCTACCCATGGCCATGAGATATCGGTCACTGCAGAAGACTTACAAGCAGCATGTGAGTGTGTTTCAGTCAGAGATCCATGGCCTGGGGCTCTACTGTACCAAGGAAATTGAACCTGGAGAAATGGTGATTGAGTATGCTGGTACTGTCATTCGATCTGTGCTGACTGATAAGAGAGAGAAATTGTATGATAGCAAGGTGAGTACATGTATGTTCTGATGGGGGTGTGTTTAAGAATCAATCAATGAGTAGCATCTCCTCCTCCTCCTCCTCTCTCTCTCTCTCTCTCTCTCTCTCACTCTTTCTCACTCTCATTCCTCTTCTTTCCTCCTGTAGGGTATTGGCTGCTACATGTTCCGTATTGATGCTGATGAAGTAGTGGATGCCACAATGTCTGGCAATGAGGCACGTTTCATCAACCATGCATGTGAGCCAAACTGCTACTCCAAAGTCATTACAGTTGACGGCAACAAGAAAATAATGATATTTGCTCTCAGAAGGTGTGTACATAAGGGGATAATAGTATTTACACTCAGAAGGTAAAGGGTCAATAGAGAAGTATGAGGTAAAGGGTCTGTCTAGGGTTGAACTTAAAAGGTAAAGGGTCACTTACTTTATATGCATGGTGAATAAGATAAGTTGCATGAGGACTTTACTTAGTTCACCACAGTCCACCCTCGGACTGTTACCTTTGAAGATCTGCTGTAGCATGATGTCTGTACTGACTATCATTGCTCGTATTGTAGGATTGTGCCTGGGGAGGAGCTGACTTATGACTACAAGTTCCCCAAGGAAGATGCCAAGATTCCATGCAACTGTGGCTCAAAGAGATGCCGCAAGACAATGAACTGAGCATAATTGAGTCAGTAAAAAAATTTTTGGTTTTTTTCTTTTTTTGAAATTTCTTTTACAGTACATTTGACTCACTATCTGTACTATAGTTAATTATTGCTATCAGTGTCACAGTGTCACAGTTGATTTTGTTGTTTGGCTATTTCTGTGTCATCTGTTTCATGCTTTTCACTCTCTCACTGGCCCACACCAAACTCTCCCATCCATGCTTTATAAAACATGGTCAGGTATTTTCTAAATTTAACCACCTCTGTTTAACCCTTCTTCTCTCTCTATTATTTTTATCAGTTTAATTCCAATGGTTTACTTCTGTGATCATGATCATTGCTAGGTCCATTTCCATTGATATCACTATTTGAATCACTCATAATTAGAAAAGAAGTTATTATTAACATCTGCATACCATCACAGTGTATGATCAGAGTTAATGTTACCATGTATGATCATTTTTGAGACATGAGTCCATAGCTATAATTTGCCCATAATTTTTCTGGGATGCCACTTGGATACATTCTCAAAAGAGAATTTTTTTTTCTTTTTTGCCCACATTTCTTGATAATAAAGTCAAATTGCCATACTCTGGATACATAGTTCTATGACTCAAGATTATTGCAAAAAGAACATACAAAGAATTTATTGGTGACTGTGACCAGAATGAAAGCTGTTTATGAAATTCCAGCACCTTATTATAGGACCTCGATCCCATTCTTCTGTTAAATACACAGCATACACATCATTCATAATTATTATGGACATTCAGTATTATTGGCCTTATTGCTTCCTCTGGCCCTGTAGCATGATAGGCTTAGCCTAATTTTGTAATGGAGTCTCAACTTAAGTTACTATTTATGCTCACTGCAGGCTCTGCAAGACAGATTATGAAACTGATATACATAATAACTACTATCAATTTTCTGTTACATGTATGAAAGATAACTGTGTAGTAATGTATGGTGAATGTTAAGTGTATGTACTGTAGTGTTTATTGAACTTGGGCAGGCCTTGATTCACGTAGTTCACCAATTAGATATCTTTTAGCTGTATACATAATAATACATGTAAAAAATCTATTCTCACTGAGAAGTTGTACGATCTCACTTGCATGATTCCTGGCTATCTCCTCAAAGAGTCCATAATCGAGACTCCACACTGCCTCTGCTAGCCTCCGCCAGCTTGGTCTTCCATATTTTTGGTGGTTGTAGTTCAACTTCAGCCACTCATTCAGGGCTTAATTAAGGCTACTCATGACATCACTGCAATTTTCTTGGATATTCTCAACTGCATGATTTCTCAGACATAGCTTAGTTGCTAGCAATTTCCATCTTGGAGACAACTTCTCCACTTCATCAAACACATCTCCAACATCATCAATACCTTGGAAGAATAACACAGTAGCTAGTTGATAGTAACTTACAATTGAAAAAATAATAGCAACTTAGAATTGTATATAACTGGTTAGGTGAGCAGAAACACCTCAATGTAGCTAGCTCTATAAAAGTAGCTCTAACTTACCAAGGTTTGTATCATCAACTGCTGCAAGTATGACTTCCTGATCTGTGTTAGAAAAAAAAATCAACGAGCAAGATCAACTGGTTAATTACTCAGTGATAACTGCATGGAATATTACACTCACTTGTCTTTTCAGGAGATGAAACTTGTGGACTAGTGCTAGCCTTCATCTGTGTAACATGTATGAATGGTAAGATGATCATCATGAGGTGTTGAAGGAACTCACATAAGTAGATGATGCTGCAGGGGGAATCCCATGATCATCACTAGGTGATGGTTGGGATTTCACTGAAGGAGACACTGCAAGGAGATAATAAGTGTAACATAATATGCACACTCAAAACATACAGTCCTGCAGAGAATCAAGAATTGCATGCTTACCAGAAATAATGAGTACAAAGTATGTGAATGGTTTTTCAGCGCCAAGAAGGTCAATCTTGTGCCTGAGGTCAGATCCAGTGGATGCCCCACCTCTGTAGAGAACTCTCAACTGACGGACTGAGAACTCCTTGTGGTCTCTGTATGCATCCACATGAGACTTGAGAATCTGTTGAATGATTGTGGAGCAGAGTAAGAAATAATAATATTATGTAAATGTTCAAGCTCTAAAATAAACTATCCTATGTAAAAAATCGAACACTTACAAAAGTCCGCAGGCCCCCAGTGCACCTTAATCTGCACAACTGGAGAATCTTATTCACTGAAAGAACTGATGTGAGTGCAATGTAATTAACCTCTGGAAGCTCATATTTGCCACGTACCCCCCCCCCCCCCCCCAAGAAGTTACATAAGTACTGAATGTTAGTAGTATTTTACCTTGAAAGTACAAGTGCAATACGAATGTGTCATGTAGACATAGACTATTTTCTATTCACACCACTTTGACTGTAGCCTCCTGTAGTGACCACAACCTCACCTCTGCAGAGCCAGCCTAGTCGATCTAATCATTGTATATGGTCTAATCAACAGAGAGAGAGGCGGACTTTTGGACTTCATCTTCACTAGACTGGTAGAGATATCATCTCCTCCGACACCTGCATTTCTTTGCTAACAGGTCTTCACCAGATTAGAGCTTTCCGTCATGTCTCTATTAGGTAAGGGACGTTGTAATGAAAACCACACCACTAAATAAGCAAGATTCAATTATCGATGTCACGATCTTTACCTTATGTAGCCAGAATAGCTACATTCTGTTTGTACCATAGCTAGCTGCAACAATCTTCCCAAGGGTTAGGGAGACAATAATTGTACTGTTCACGCACACAGTTGAAATACACACATAATATGCTGCTTAGTCTTCCAGTAAAAGATTCTCAGAGTCACAGCTGAAATATGAAAAGGTCTACATGCATAGACTATATAGCAATTATGATCTGATATGATAAAGACAATTTCATGCAGTCGCACAGAAAAATCAAGCTAATGGATATTTTCATAAAGAAGTTATGAAAAAAAATAATACAGTTATTACAGAAAAGAATAATATAATCAATGCACAATGGAATGTGCTACAAAGTGTGTGAGTATTATGCATGGTGAGTGTCAAGTGTTTGTTCACATTTGCCACAATTCGCTGAGTAGCTATATCAACTCTGTGACATATCTTGAGCTGCACATCAAATGAAATGCTATTCTCACTAAACTGTATCATCTCACCTGCATGATTCCTGGCTATCTTCTCAAAGAGTCCATAATCGAGACTCCGCACAGCCTCTGCTAGCCTCCGCCAGCTTGGTCTTCCATATTTTTGGTGATTGTAGTTCAACTTCAGCCATTCTTTCAAGACTTCATTCAAGCTATTCATGCCATCACTGTACTTCTGCTGGATGTTCTCAACTGCATGATTTCTCAGACGTAACTTGGTTGCTAGCAAGTTCCATTTTGGAGATAAGTTCTCCACTTCATCAAAGACATCTCCAATATCATCAATACCTTGAAAGAGTAACACAATAGCTAGTTAATAGTAACTTACGATTGAAAAAATAAAATATCTAATAGTTAGAATTGTATATAACTGGTTAGGTGAGCAGAAATAGCTAGCTCTCTAAGTAGCTCTAACCTACCAAGGTTTGTATCACCAACTGCTGCAAGTATGACTTCTTGATCTGTGTTAGAAAAAAAAATTAATGAGCAAGATCAACTGGTTAATTACTCAGTGATAACTGCATGGAATATTACACTTACTTGTCTTTTCAGGAGATGGATTAGTACTGTCCTTCATCTGTGTAACATGTATAAACATAGGCGTAGGAAGCAATTTCACTTTGGGGGGGCTACTTTGTAGTGGACTGCATGGCTGTTAGGCCACAGTGAGGGGGAGGGTGCGGGAGGGGGATGTACCCCCTCCCACATGGAGTGCAAAGCAAAATTTTAACTACTTCTTGAGGCTAGATTTTTGATTTGCACCATTATATTTCCAAAGTATTGTATAACTGTACTGATTAGCTAGAAATATGGGGCTATAGCCTCCTCAGCCCCCCTGGTTCCTACGCCTATGATAAATAGTAAGATGTCATCATGAGGTGTTGAAGGAACTCACATAAGTAGATGATGTTGCAGGGGGAGTCCCATGATCATCATTAGGTGATAGTTGGGATTTCACTGAAGGAGACACTGGAAGGAGATACATAATATGCACACTCAAAACAGTCCTGCAGAGAATCAAGTATTGCTTGCTTACCACCAAATGGAGAAATAACAAGTACAAAGTATGTGAATGGTCTTTCAGCACCAAGAAGGTCAATCTTGTGCCTGAGGTCAGATCCAGTGGATGCCCCACCTCTGTAGAGAACTCTCAACTGACAGACTGAGAACTGCTTGTGGACTCTGTATGCATCAACATGAGACTTGAGAATCTGTTGAATAATTGTGGAGTAGAATAAACTGAGTTTAAGTGTCCAAGCTGTAAAGTTAGCTACTATCAATATGTCCTATAAAAATCGAACACTTACAAAAGGTGCCACTAATGGCTGAATTATCCAATCTCCATCCAAGTTAAGACCAATTTCGGGAATACTCAGTTGAATTTCCTCTTCCTTGAATATGACAGGTTGTTCAACCACTGTGTCCTTGGGATACCTCCTCAAGAGACTCTGTAATTAAAACATCAAATGCTATCTTAGCCAAGTATCAATTGCATGTCTTACTTCATAGTGTAACTCTGAATTAGGTATGATGGAGAATAACACTTCCCAACTGTTGCTAGGATTCGTTGCATCATACAGTAAGCAACCTTTATACAAATTGCAAGACTTGCTATAGCTGAGTCTCTCAGTCACTTGCTTGCGATCAGCAGACCTCTTCTCTTTTCTCGTTCTTATAGCTCCATACTTGCAGAAATGTTTCATTTCAATGGCTCCATATCGACTGTGAACAGGGAAAATCCCATCCTTAAGTGGACGGAATTGAGAGGGCAGTTGGTCTCCAGTGCTGACGACAAAAGTTAGCTCTTCAGCTTCTTCTGGAGTGTCAGTGGTGCTGAAGTGCTCAATTTCCACAGTCACTGACCGAGTGAAAGAGTGAGAGCTGTGAATGGAGTAGATTCCACTCACCAACTTAGCACCATCGGGAAACTGGAACTGGCCAGAAAGAGCTGCCCTGACTTTAATAAAGCACTCAGAAATATTGGGAGGTAAGGCATTCTCAGGTAAGTGTAGCTTGAAGCCATGGTCCTTCCAGGTGAAGCTGAAAGCTTCTCCTCTGTAAATGAATGAGGTTGACCCAATCACATCCATTCCTCGAAGGTAATCTGTTATAAAACAGGAAACGTTATAATTGATTGATATTATGATAGAGAATACACACCATTCACAGAAGTCTTCAAAGAGAAAGTATCCTGAGTCATTGTACCAGCTGAAGCATCTGAAACACAAAGCAAGATTTCAACTCTGAATCTTAAGCTAAGGAACTCAAAGGATTATGATTAAAATTATTGCTTACCAGATGGTGAAAAGTTTAAAACAAAGAAGTCATGAGGTTTCTTGGCTCCAAGGAGATCAATATGATACTTCAAAGGAGACCCAACATCTTCAGGGCTTTTATACACATTAAGCTCACAAAATGATAACTGCTTGCCAGTATTGAATGCATCAACATCATTTTTTGTGATCTAAAAAAGAGAATTGTAACTTTGATCTAAAATGCATGGAAGACAAACTTACTACTGGTGCAGTCAAAGGTTTAATGGTCCACTTATTAACAACCACACCAGTCACTGGAATATTGAGTGTGATCTCACTTTGTGTGAAAGTGACTTGCTGATCAACTGCATCATATAGGCTCTCTCGTGGAAACTTCTCAAACAGTATCTGAAGATGACAGTAAGTCATGATAAAAATTCCTTGTGCTCATATTTGTGGTGGTTACCTTGGAATATAGTTCTGCCTGTTGAATGATGGAATATGTTGTGACCCAATTGCTGTCATTTTTCTTTGTATACAAAACATGTGATTGATACAAGTTATGAGAAGTAGTGCTGCTCTGAAAGAGAGGAAAACGACCTTTCTTCTTTCTTCTCACAATTGCAAACTTGCCAAAGCTTTTTGTTTCAATGGCTCCATACTGACTACCAATGGAGAATATGCCTTCTTCACAACAGGAGAAGAGGTAGGGAAGCTGGTCTTTGTTATTGGAGACAAAGCAAAGGTCATCAATTTCTTTCTGAGAATCAGAAGACGAGAAGTGCTGGATTTCAAGTGTCGTTGTTTTGGTGAACTGCTCAGGACTGTGGATGTGGTACACACCACTCACCAGCTCAGCACCATCAGGAAACTGGAACTGGCCAGATATTGCTGCCTTGAGATGAATAGGACATTCCATGATGTCAGAGCTCAATGCACCTTCTTGAAGGTGAAGCTTGAAGCCATGGTTATTCCAAGTAAAGGTGGAAGCTTCTCCTCTATAGATGAAAGAGGATGATCCCACTACATCCATTCCTCGATGGTTATCTATAGTATGATAAATACATAAAGTAAATGCTCATCTTTGGTTGCTGTAGAATTCACTTTTGTACCTGCTGACTAGATATACATGAATGGAAACATGACATTATAAAATTGCAATAAGAGACATAATAGGAATACAGGAGAATGGGGCAATAATTCTTTGTAAAAGGTACATTATTTACCATTCACTGAAGTCTCCATGCTACACACAGTCTGAGATGCAACATCACTGGACTGATCTGGAACAGTCTGAGATGCAACATCACTGGACTGATCTGGAACAGTCTGAGATGCAACATCACTGCACTGATCTGGAACAGTCTGAGATGCAACATCACTGCACTGATCTGGAACAGTCTGAGATGCAACATCACTGCACTGATCTGGAACAGGTAACAAAATATTATTAGAGAGGAATAAAAAAACAGTTATCACTGAACCTACCTGTCCACAGAATTTGCTTCTTTGTAAGATCATTTCCACCTTTAGCAGTATCCAAAGAGCAAGTGGTCACTTTCTCATCAGGTGAAAGGTGAGCAACATGAGGAGGAGATTGGCCACACTCACACTGGAAGGAGAACTGGTGAAGCTTTCTGTAAGACAACACCCTACAAGAAGCATCAAGAGCTTTAGCAACAAGCTTCTTCACTTTTGGCAAGAAAGAAGAAGAGGAGAGGGAGTAAGGAGTGATGGAGAAAACCTTTCCTGTGTTGTACAGAGTGAGAGTACCGAAAGAACCTGGGCTGATGCTGAGAGTGACGGAGATGAAGTTCCTATACCACTTGGTGGAACTATCAAGGTCAGGGATCTTGCACTCACTGGAAGAGACTATATCAGATATGAAAGTGCAAAAGAGACCTGAAGGAACCTCAGGAGTGGGAAAAGAGACCAGCAGAGATGAAGCAACTGGAAGTTGAGAAGCAAGTTGAGAACGAGAAGCAGCAAACTCTTCTTCGGTCAACTCTTCTAAAAGGCTGGGCATGAAATACAGGGAGGAGCCGTCATCACTGGAAGGCAATTTTGCAACGGTCTTCCTGTCCTGAAGGATAAGAAGGAGCTCGTCCACAGACAGGATGGTCTCATTTTTGATGTGGTAGGCATAATCATCACTAAAGAGAGCTTGGTCTCGAAAACGTAAATCTTCTTCGGAGGAAATATCGCATTCAGCAGTGTCGCTGATCTTGATGTGCTGCTCGTAGAGTTGACTGATCATTCCAATCATGGCATCTGGCTGGAATATGACAACTTCAGGAAGAATACTTGGAAAATACATGATGAGATTAATTTCATGCCAAAACAGCAATGCAGCTTCTATCGATTCTGTGATTACGATATGCAACTCTTTGGCTATTGACATGACATACTCTTTGGGAATAACTTTCTTCCCCAGCTTCCTCAGCTCCACTTCAAGGAGGTACCACAGGATTGGACACTTATAGTGCAGGCATTTCACATGCTTCAAGGCAGCTCTTAGCTCTGAGATTACGGGATCACTGCGAGAGGTGGCATCCACACCAAAGATGATCTCCCCATTTGATCGCCTGATGATGCTCTTGCCAAACTGCTCAAATGCCACCTCCAATTCAGCATTTTTCTCCTCCCTGGTTTGCTTGCATTTGCCTTCCTGGTCTTTGAAGGTACCCACCACTATTATATCAGGAGGAGAATCATCGTACTCTACATGAGGAAGTGCCAGATGAGACTGGTGGTAACGAGAGAGCTGTGCACACTTCACCAACATTTCCAGATTGGTCAGGTTGAAGTGACCCAACTCGAACAGCTTGCCATCTTTATCGCAGTATTCTGCCTTGGGCATGGTGCTGAGGCTCTCCAAGAGACGATTCACAAGCATCAAACCAGAGAGATTTCGGAGATATGCAGGTAACATCTCCAATAACTTGGGCTGTCCACCACTGTCGATGAATTGCACTAAGCGGTTTCTCAGTCGTGGTAGGTTGGCTGGGGTGGAGTGGAGCATCAAATAGAGAATTTCATCCATTCCTTGCAATTTCACTCGAGGTGATATGACTAAGTGCGAAGTAGCTTCTTCATCAGGTGTGGGGGAAGGCCTTGGAATTGAAACAGGCTGAAGTAAGTGTTGTGGTGGATGATCTTCCACTGGAGTCGGCTCTTGAGTGGAAGGTGACACAGGTCGAGACGAGTGATCTTCCACTGGAAAATTTTCCTTCAGTGTCTTTTCGATTCGTGAAAATACTTCTTTCTTTTCTTCGGTTATCCTTTCTTCAGTCATCTCTTTCGCAAGCATTTCTTTCAGGTCCTGTTCTTCCACTGGTTTGCATATCACGATTTCAGATGAAGAATCTTCGCTGCTTCTTGTGACCAGCACTGCTCTTTGTGCTTGCTCGATGCATGCAGTACTGATGCGAAGTTCCGGTGGAGGGAGGTCATAGAGAGAATAATGGAGAGACGTCTTCCCTGATCCCGGAACTCCATAAGCTAGGAAGTTGGCGACTTCTGATGGAATAAAGCCATGTTGGATGCCTTCCTTCAAGTGTTGCTCTATCACTAAATTCAATGGATCAGACATGAAGTGAAGGGTTCCATCACCCATCCATTACTGCTACTATTAAAAGCTCTGAAGTACTAGCCCTCAGTGCACACATTGACTACTACATACAGCAAAGTGGAAACATAAAAAAGGCAATTCATAGAAGCTACAGATGATCTTGCTGTCATTGGGAATCTCAGCAACTGTTTGTACAAGTGAGCACAAAAAATTACTTTCAAATAAAACTGGGATTGCCTAAAATCTAGCTGGGCTGCTGGAGCCTACAATTCCTACATTTACATCCACTGGCTAATGGCAGTTGTAAATGCAGGGATTGCTTTCATACAAGGCTACAATAGCTCAGTTAGATTTTTGGCATCCCTATACTTAACCTTTTCATTTGGAAGAAATTATTTTGTATATGAAATTTTTTGCGCTCACTTGTTTCCATCCTTTTTATGTAGCTTTAAAAGTTACTGTGAAGTTGAAAGTAAGTTTGAGATTGGCAGTGGGGCCATCTCTATGTCCGTTGACTTATCTTTTTCTTTTGTAGGTAGCTACATGCGGAGGTGATTGAAGAGTCATATAAGACAAACATTACAGCAACAGCAACGTAAATGACATGCATGGCAGGTGAAGTGAGTTTAGCTACAGCTATGGCCAAGTGCTGGCTAAGCTTAGCAAACTGAGCTGGTGTATATGCTGTGTGGATGTTTATTTGTGATGTATTAATGATGCTCTGAGTACATGTTGCTTGTGGTCATCGCATAAGAAAACGTTGCTGTACAGCACAAGGTAGTATAGTAGACTCATGCATGTATGGAAATAAAAACTATGGTATACGAGTTAATTTTGGTGGCATTTGTACCAAGGAAGGACATTATTATTGGTGCGGCAGTGCGTGTTATCACACACTTACCACTCACACATACTGCTAGCCTCCGAATTCTTTTAACTGAGCATACTCTCTTTCCTCCTTCTAAGAGCAAAGAATATCGGCAGACATTATATATTATTGGTGGCAGACCACAAAACAATACACCGCCAAATTGAACTCGTATACGGCATCATCGTAGAATATTTCTAAATATATATATGGTGGAATTGCTCCACAATTACTCTATAAATTATTGAGTTTTCTGTACTATAATTTTACTTTTCTACTTTGATCATGTCATGATGTCACCTGAAATGTAGATGTTTGCATTACATACTGAGCAGGAGATCGTTGATCAGTTGGACGTATTAAATACACAGTCTACATTTTCATGGTTGACAAACATATACTACCAATCTTGTCTTCTTTCTGAGTTTTCTGAGTAAGGCAATTAAGCTATTGAAATGCTGGAAAGTATTGTCTAGACAATATTGAAGCTGAATTATTGCTGGCTGAAGAATATGTAGTAAGATGTAACGAAGCTATGCTACATCTTTCTGGGAATAAAGACTTTGAACAGACTGGAGAGTATTATTTGGAGGTCGTCACTACTGGCTTCATGGTGGATGTAACAGATACACTAATTAATACATACACAACTGAGTACTGTAACCTTCGTGCATGCACTGAGGGTTAATATGATACTAACTCTATAATTACATATGCACACTTACTGGAATTCTTCTTCAGATCTTCTTTCATTTTCACTCTCTCTGGACTCCCGAGGTCAGGAAACTTGCACACATCAATCAGACCCCACTCATCATCAACACATTCTAATTAGCATTAGTAATAATTATGTTATGGTTGACCTCAGGTTGGAAGAGTGTCTTTATAAATGATAGTGAGATTTATGTTGGAGGTTTAGACCAGCTTTGACAGGAATCAATTTTGGTTGGGAAATAGTGTTGTTTTTTCACAAAAGTTAAAGTGTGAACCATAAAAATTATGTTGGTGTATTATTTTTCAAAACAAATGAAAATTTTCCACCATATGGTAACTAGTTACTGCATGGAAACTATCTAGTAACTAGAAACTAGACAAGAAATAGAAGTGATATCCATTTTTTAACCATTAAATTGATGAACGTTGTTTTGTATTAAGTTATAGTGATATTCTTCATATCACAAGGTGGTGGAGAAGAAATGAAAAAGTATGATGGATGGTAGTTATTTGAAATATTAATTACCAATGAGTGGTTGGTAAGTGGAGGTCACTTGATAAAATAGTAATTAAGTAGCTATACACAGCATATGCAAATTGCAAGGGGAAAATCATGAAATTCTTTTCAAGAAATACGACCTCTAAGATTACGAGGGTGCTGACCCTTGCATATTGAAACCTTATTACATGAACAAATTTATCATCAGATAAAGGAGTTAGGAAAATAATGAATGATTTGAAAAGGAATTAAGAAGTTAAGAAGTTTGCTAAATATTGAAAACTGGATTAAACCAACTCAATTTCTAAGTAGATTTATGTTAAATCAATCATCCCAAATTTAAAGGAGTTGGTCTAAATGAGTTTGGATGTGTGGTGGTCCAATGAAAGTGAAGTATGTTTCACCTCCAGAAGAATAGGGTGTTTAGAAAGCATGATGGATATGGAAATAATCATTCTAAAGCAAACCATCAGACTTGCCTGTCTCTAATCTTGTGAATAGCTTGTAACCACACACAACACAAGACATGCACAAACCACGAACACAACTTCCTAACAAGTGCAACAAACAACAACAGTTACTATAGAACATCCAATACCATAAATCGTCCAATTAACATGCCAGAAAAAATCATGACAGGCACATCAACAGAATGAGAGTTTATTATTAGACTACATTGACTGCATTATAGAGTGGTGCTTAATGCAATGTCATACTAAAACTTCATTTAGTGCCATGATTATAAGAATGGGTCTAAATGTGATTGTGACACTATATTAGAGTAACACACTAAATAGAAGATTTACAGTAATGTCACTATGTCTCCAAATAAAGAGCTCTTCCAGACATGTCTGCTTATTTAGAGGTCCCACTGTACAGAGATGTTAAGTCAGTGGGTAATAGAGACATTAAAATATGCACACTTAAAATGTAAGTATTCACAATACATGGAAATAAAGACTTCCAGTGACTTTCTACTGTACTTATATTATGGAGGAATGAAGTATAGTATGACTAGCATCAGTTAAATCACACTCACCAAATCGTAGTACAGTGGTCTGGGCTATCATTGGAAGGTCAGCAGCAGACTTGAAATTCTTTGGCCACTCAGAAATCCCACCAAATAGAATGATGTCTGCCAGTCTTGCATTGAAATGGAACACATCAGCAGTGTGCCAGAATCTTGACTGGAGACTTGGAACTTTGATCTGCACATGGACACATAACATTGGATCGTCCCTCTCACAATTACCATGACATCATCCTCCATTTCAATACACACATCATCACTAGTCTCCACACCACAAGACTTAAAAACCTCCATGTTGTGCCATTGTGAAATACATGCTCATCAAGACAATGTCATGCAAATATCACACATAACTAGAGGGAGTAAGGAGGTCATTTCATGATAATTTGTACTTTAGACTACAAATAATAATCCAATAAGTGCTAGATGGTTAATTCCAGCACTGTTAGTTTTGACCTCTAATACTAAACTACATGGTGCCAATGATTGGTGTTAGTACTGGCTAATAAAAAGGTCATCAGGTACCACTGCATTAGAACTTTGAAGATAGCACAGTACATAGCAACATACATACATACTTAAAATAGCACAATGGATCACATTACTCTAATACCGTAAATCTGGAAATTTTCGCTGTTAAAAATAATTCGCGGTTGGCTCAAACAACGAAAATTAAACACGTGAAATATTTTCTACAACGGATTATTAAAATATTGAAAATATATACGGTAGGAAGCACATTGCATTGCGTACTAGTCTCTAGCTCTCCAAGTATTTGAAGGTCTTCCAGATCCCCCTGTTCCTTCTCGGGCTATTGCTCGAGCGAATTGTGAAGTAGAGGCAGAGTTAGTTAGTTCGAGATAGTCTTTCGATCACGTCCTACAATCGTACCTGATTTCTTCACTGCCACCGTGTACCTGTCCTTTTCATTCGTTGGCTCCCTCACACTCTAGCGTTTCACCTAGACTGGCATCCCACATGTCACGGTACACATGGTAGCCACGAACACAGCAAGTGATCTGGAACTCTGCGCCAGCACTTACCGCCATTTTTCTCCAGCTGGATTTAGCAGTCTAATCGCCAGTGGACGTAATTAATTACCACGTATTAGCGATGACGTCATAAATTGTAGTCGAAAAAAAAAATTGTGCGGGTGTTTTGTATGGACTGTAACTGCCTCTTAGAAGCCGAAGAAGCAATATGGAGAGCACTTTCTGCTAAAGATGAAACCTAGGTAAGTATTACTGCACAGTAAACATTGTTGCAAGCTATAAACAGGCAGAAAATTCAGCTATATGTTGCCTCTGTTGCTTGGCTAGTTTCATCACGTCATAGTGTTTCTTGCTAGAATTTTCGTTCCTAGCAGTGGACACTTCAGATTCTAGCTGGATCCTGTGTAGCATTGCTTGTATAATATACAGTAGCAATTTTGTGGATGTAAGTATTGCAAAATGCAAATGTCACACCCATTCATCCTGTCTTTCATTTAGTTCATGTTCTTCATCACTCTCTATATTATCTCCTATCAATTCTTCGTTCTGTTTCTGAAGTCCATCAATGTTTACAGCTCCATCACTGCTTCAGGATGATCGAGACTGTTGTCATAGCTATTTAAACAGTTGACACACTTGCATCCTGGTCCACATTTGTATGCTTGTCAATTTTCAGCCACACCCATTGAAACAAAATCCTGAACTCTTGCCATGTTTTCAGGAACGTCTAAGACACTTTGGACTTTTCCATCCAACCATTTCCAGCTATATAGGTAAATGTATGTGTGTCAGTGAGCTAGAAATCGAATCTTAATTAGATTTCTCAAACAGCTAACTTACCTGGAAGATCAATGTCGTTGGAAGTTGCATGATGCCACATCTCTAATACCACAGGGAGCGATTCCAGTGGAGCTTTAGAGCTTCGGTAGAGGGCATGGTCATGTCTGCTCACTCCCACACTGTTCTCCTGATGATAGTGCAAGTCATGGAGAGACTCTGATTTCATTGAATAAAAGAGGGTGATTGGTGAAGATTGGATAAATATACTCTAAAATATCCAAAGCCAACAAGTCGGAGGGAAGGGGAGGCAGGATCTGCTGTCACTTGTCCTAGTGAACCACACAGTGTTTCATTATTGATGAAGGAGAAAAATAATAGAATGTAGAGAGAAAACTGGTATTCCCGATCCCATGAAAAAGGAGTACAGACATTAAGTGTGGTAGTAGCTCTTCTGTGATAGTGTTCAAAGAGAGATAAGGGCATTCTGATTCAGGAACCTATAGCATCTTTAGGATGAAAATCTTACTCCCAGGAAACATAATAGTATCAAACGTATGTGATACACATCTGTACCTATCAAGAGAGAATATCAACCTTATCTGGGGTTGGCCTGGGGTATTAAAAGATTGGTGGTGCTGTATGTCAGTTTTTTACAGTTCTGAATACAATAAATTGTTTCTGTTCGTAGCTACCTGCTTGGTTGGGCAGCCATCAAGGATGGAAATTTTTAATGTTAGCTAAGGGTTTTCGTTTTGATTTGCTTCATGGAAGCCTGGCAGAGGTATCCGTGTCTGAAAGTGTCCCATGATGATTAATAGTCAATCAATATTTTTAAGTGTGTATCTGAATGATCACTGCTTACAGAGTGACATGGTCCATGGGCAAGGGTTGTCATTGCTATAGTGTGTGTATAGCTATAGTAAAAGATTTGGATGGACTACTGCTAGCTAATAGCTAATATCAACACACCATTCTTATTCAGTAGGCCATTATATTCAATGAACAGTATAGCTTCAAGCTATGAGTAGCATTCAAAGGCTCTATAAAGCAAAGGCTGTATTACAGACATGCACTAATGGACAGTTAATTTTATTACGCATAACATGCCACTTATAATAGGAGGAGCTCTACATACCTTCGAAGTAGTGGCAGGAAGTGTGAAATACAAATGTCACAGCCCACAACACGATTGATTATCACAACATCAAAGACCACAAAAATGTAGCAGCTGCTTCGCACGTGCAGCTGCATTTGCTATAAAAATTATAGTGGAGTTAGTACCGTGCAAGGTGCAGCTACAGGCAGCTTTATGCCTTCTGTAAAGGGAAAATCTCGGCACTACAACTAAAAGAAGTGAATTTGACCACAAATACTCTCTCCGGATACTTCCGTAAACTGGTGAGTGATAAAAGTGCGTGTCTGTGCAATTAAAGTTGTATTAGCCCTATGGGCCTCGCCAACGCTGGCGATTAGACTGTTAGTAGCGAAATTTTCATTGTTGAAAATAATTCGCGGGTGATTCAAAAAACGAATAATAAACGCATCGAAAAAATAAAACGCGAAGATATTTTACGCGAAAATTTCCAGATTTACGGTATGTGGTAACCTCACATTTCACACCCCAAGCATGTATATGGACATGGCAATGAATTTCACATTCACGTGCAGATTAGGAATGGAATAATTAGATAGCTAACTGAAGACTAGGACTCCAGAGCTGAAGAAATACTTGACAGTTTTGAGCTATTAGAGGAAATAGAAGTTTGTATAGCTGTCCAAGTGGAAATGAACAAGTAACTTTTAAGTCCAGATTAACCCTTGCTGTGCACACATGAGGAGGGTAATTAGAAACACAGCACCTGCCCATTAGCAGATGGAGAGGTACACAGCATGTTGTGGATAATGTGTGCAGTGAATATCAATGATTTATGTGACAAATGTTACTAAGTTATTACTCACACATCATAAAAATAACTACAACTACTTGGTCAGTGGTCATTTTTAAACTATTCTAGGGAATGTCAACCATTTTTCCAAACACTTGATAGATTACTTCATACCTAGACTCAATTTACTGCCAAAAAGCCTTGTAACTCCTAATGTGTTGCTATGCTCACAAGATAAATGAAAAATTCTATTAACTATAAACATTATAATTGGTAGAAAAGCACTTCCTTGTAGCTACAACTAAAACAATGCACACTTTTTACTCCAACTCCACACAGCAAAAGTGAAAGAATTGCCTATAATGAAACACTACCAACTGAGTGTGATGCAGTAAGGACATAACATTATATCTCAACTGAAACCCACACATTGTCAATATCTGCATGACACTTATTAAACTGATGATATGCTACTATGGTAGAGTGCTCTGATATGATGCCACTAGAGAGTGTCTTCAACACAAACAGTAACAATAACACCACATGGGAGGTGAAGAACAACAAGGGAGATTTTAATTCTAAATGATTCAGTGCCCACCATTGTTATTATTTATTCTAATTTATCACTCACCTCCCTCCAAATCCCAGACACTACATCAAGTAGCCACATGTCACTTAGAACCTTGTTGCCATCAGATCCCCCAATCACAACAATCTGGGGGTGATCTCCATCATAACCCAGACAGACAGAAGCATGGCCACTTCTAGCCACTGGACAGGGTTCTTTCTCCTGATGAGCCAGTTTTCTCCAGTGCTACAAAAGGTTACAATTACAATTACCAAGCTGTGAAGTGTGTCTCCATCAGTAATTAGGTATTCATTGATATTCAAGGAGCTATAATACTCAGTAGAAGAAAAGATGACTAATACTGTCAAATGAATTTCTAGGCAACCTATAGAGTTCAATAACGGGGTTAGATTTTAAGGTAGTTAAAACAAGGGAAGAGATATGACGGAAAAAAGAAGTATAAATTTGTTATAAAATTAATTGCAATCAAATGATATAAACACATGTACACATGGACAAACACTATCACTTAGCCCCTTCTTCACAATTTACAAATTAACAGAAAGATTATTAGGTTGGTACTTACTGTATGGCGGGTTGGTTAAAATTTCTTATGCTCAACTCAAAAGACTAATTGCTGCCACAGCAATGGAGAGATCAGATCTATTGAAACCATGGGATGTAACAATGGTTGCTATAAAGAAAAGAAAAGTTGTCGTTCAGTTATGAACTTGCTGTAGCTCGTTCATTTCAGGGAATTCCGTATTTCTGTTACAGCTTTATTAGCACCTTGCAGTCAGGGAGAGATGAAGCTTGCTTGCTGAAAATCAATACTGCAGCTGCTACCAATCAAGCATGCCAGCTAGCTGTTAGGCTTATGCACACATGCTTAATAAGTCAAATTATAAATTATCATTTCTGCTGCTGTACGAATTATATGAAATTTGGACCATTTAATACTTTCCTACTAGCTACTATATGAATGAGAAATGAAGACACATGGTTTGTGAACTATCAACCTAAATGATTGCTACATTCACAATTCTAAATAACTTCTTTCATCAGTGGTCATAATTATTATATTTCCCTAATGGAACTCACTTCATGCTGAACACAATATAATATGATCATAAAATCAATGACCTAAAAGTTTCATGGTTTCATTTTTTACTACTAAATAAACAATGGTCATAATTGGTCCTGGTGGTCCTCAAGTCACATGATCATACTTGACCTCCCATTTCTTGGATATTCACCTTGATAGATGAATATCTTATCTGAGTGTGGTGGCACTCTACCTATGGGGACATAATGGACCAGCTACAATGATAACATCCAGTCAGTACATCACATCTGTCAGAGCATATACTGAAATATCTACTTCAATAATGTACAATGGAAACAGACACTATATTTTAATACCACACTTTACATCTCACCATTTTTGTCAGATCAAGGATGTACACATCATTGGTTCTCTTATAATCAGGTAGGCTCCCTCCAAACATCACAGCTGTGTTTGCATTTATCTTTGTTAGTGTGAAGTAAGAACAGGGAGGGGGCTTTGTTCCAGTGACAGTGGGAGAGGACCATGTCCCTGAGGGAGTTAGGGGAAAGTAAGATAAAGATTGGTAATCCTGTGAAGGTGATGGGAATGTCTGTACATAATGATGTGTATTATGTGTTGCATGTCAGTGTAGCTACATGTGACTGTATAAAGTATGTATAGTCTCAAAGTTCTGTATACAAACATGGTGTCATCTTTAGAGACATGCAAATTATGCTTTTTTTTCTTCCCTATTATGCTAATCTCCAATGCCAGAACCCCTGCCCTATTATGCTCAACAAAAATGCCTATTGTGCTTTAAAAAATTGGTAAGAAAATTTAAGTGTAGCATACAGTGGCGGATCCAAGATTTTCTATTAAAAGAGTACTTATTAGTGGGTGTCCCACTACCACTCCCATTTTTATATTTTCATTGCAAATGCTGTCAGGGCTGGATCCAGGGGTGGGGTTGAGGGCCCCCCCTCTCTTTTGTTCCCAAGCTAAGCCTGTAGATAATATTGCAATTTGCTTAGCCATATCTATTTTTCTTGTGTTTCTGCTCTAAAGTAGGAACACATAATATATGAGCTAACTTAACCAATGTAGATACTACAGCCATCATCATATAAGGCTATGGTCAGGAAAGAAATGGTCTATGTATACATGATGCATCCATTTTGGCTTGCACTTTCAAGGTCACACATTAGATAACTCAGTGCATACTAACTGAGACTTCCTTAACAATTACACCTGTGATCTTGCATGTGTCACTTTAAAGATATCTTTTGGAACACTTTGGTTTTCATTTTCAAGGTCACACATTAAACATACTAACCAGTGGCGGCTGAGGGTGGGGGCGAGAGGGGGTAGAGCCCCCCCCCCCCCCCACTTTTTTGACCCATTATATAATTGATTAACTGCAGCAGTAAAGTCTACTGTCTAGTCACTGCATATTAGTGACTGCATTGTTTCAAGTCACAAATGATGTTGCACATTAGTGACTGCATTGTTGTTTGGCCACAACATGTATAGAATCAAAACCTTTATGAATATCATTACAGCTCATAGGGAGTAGTCATCGATGCGCAATTTTGAGCCCCCCCCCCCCCCCCCCCCCACTTTTTGGGGTCCTCAGCCACCCCTGCTAACTGTGATTTCCTTCAGTGACCTCGTATGTGTCACTTCAGAGTTTAAGTGTAATAGCTAGCTAGCAATTTTCGAGATGGTTCACACCTTTGCCTATACTCATGCTGTCATATAATGTACACAAATATGTGCTAGGGAGATTTGGGGAAAATTTTGGACTTCTTGGATCCAATTTGTGCATTATGAAGCAAAAATGCTAAATGCTTAAAAAGTGGCAGCCTGCAAGCCAAAAAGGATCCTCCAAATAACTTGCTCTTTCTTGCAGCCTTCCCCATGGCCTAGTGTGTAGTCCACCTAGCTATCTAAAAATCCTGGATCCGGCCCTGGCTGTGCTAAATTTTAAGATGTGAATTAGGATAGGTACTTCTAAGAAACTCCCTAACTCCGCCACTAGCCATAATTGTAGCCTCTTTTAATCATCAAAAACAGCAGAAGACAGTTTTTTGTTGTTGTTGTTGTTGTTGTTGTTTTTGTTACTACTCTAATTCAGCAGTTTATACAAAGGAACTCAAGAGTCGACATCAATACCTCCATATCTGCCAACCCCTGGAAGTAAAAATCCCATATTATGCCAGCATTGTGCTGGCATTAAAGTTCAGCCCATTATGCCCAAAACTATGCTGGCATAATTTGCATGCCTCCCTAGTCATCTTCAGTGGACTCTATGAATCTTTATTATGTCTGTGTTTTGATTAATAGTAATTATAGTTTTTATGGGAAAGGGGTCCATTTTGATACCATAGACACCCACACAAATACTGTATAGTTGTCACACTTAACACTGAGTCACAAACAAATCTGGAAGTAAATATTATTGACATCCTCAGAGGTTAGTTAAGAGTCAAATCTTTCAGGAATGACATTTATAAGAGATGAGGTCCAGTAGGACCATAAACCTTTTATAGTTGTGTTTCAACAGAAAGCACAGACATCATTTCCCAGAGCCTGGAACATCATTGCTTAATCTCAAGCATAAGGATAGAAACAACTTTGTTGGGTGTTACACATAAGTAGGTCTAAGTAGCTAGTCCTTGATTATCTGCCACAATTTGTACTGGAATTAAATGGCAATAATAACTACATCATTTTATATTACCTGCTCTATTAATAATTATGCTCTTATTCTAAAATGTAGAAGGATAAAAGGTGAGAGTAAAGAGATGAATAGATATTACCTCACTTACCATCCATCAACCCAATTATAAGTGAGTTGAATAAATTAGTACTCAGCTATTACTACTGTACATTTCAAAAGTAGTTTCCATTATACCTTACTAGTATTAGATCCAAATATTTGAAAGTGTGAATTTAATGATTACTTTGACCTCTGAAGACTGGACGCCTCCAAATAGACAAATTGTATGTTACCAATAATTGATTTCACCTTCAACAGTTCAAGTGGATCTCCATGAGTGGATGACCTCTGTACTCTGGATAACGGACACTCTGGTGGATCCAGAATGAGCTAGCTAATATAAATTTTGAGTTGTAGAATGGTGGACTGAAGCACGTGATGATGTCCAATAATTATTATAGGTCATGCACATGCACCAACAACAATACATTTATGAAACTGGACAATTGATGACATGGACATTAACCACCTTCCCTGAATGAGTTAAGAAAAAATGGTGGCGTAAAATTAATAATGGTTGACCTCTGAGATAGGTACTACGTCCAAATAAAGTCACTCCCATTTTTAAATTTATTGGAGAGGATGCAATCCATCCACTAAAAAGCTTCAGTCAGTCTCTGCCAGTGCCTTCATCATCTTATCTATGACAGCTAGCTTCAGTATTAATAGAGCTACTAGCTAGCCAGTTACCAGTAGCTAGTTAAATCACTATTGTCACATCTACTGCTTTGTAAGGGAAGTGGTTAGCACTAAAATACCAAATTGAGCTCTAATTTACTTCTGACTTGCAACAAATAAACCTGCAAGAAAGGCAGCCTATAGATCCAGTTTCAGCAAAGATGATGAGGATGGTATAATATAGGAGGAACTGTGTGCTACACATGTCAAAGCTGAAATAACATCCACATTATGGTCATTCACATGTCAGATTGAATATTTTTATGATATCAGTTTACTAGGTCACTTATATGCACATAGTTGCTTCTGTCCAGTCAACTTGACCATCATTGAATTGCCATAAAATAATGACAGACTGCTATTTTGTGCTTTGCACAGTACAACATAACCACTCCCACATTTATAGGGTCAATTTAGAGTGAAGGAAGTAGAGTGGTGTGTACACACCTCATTAACCACCCCTAATATTCTACCTCACCTTCTTTGAGGTTAAAGCTGTGTAACTCATTTGTCCACCCCCTTCCATCATCATGCTTGTTATTCAAGATGAATTGAGATTGAAGTTGGTGCGGTCCGGAGGGGATTCCGTAACCTCCAAAGCAGATTAGACTTTCTTTGTGGCTTATCATCTTAGAGCCACGCTTTCTCATTGGTGCATTATTGTGATGTTCCAAGTCGTCCATTGTTGTGATGTTCCAAGTCGAATCCAGATGGTACATATATCCTATATACTCTTGACCATTAATTCCTCCGAAAAGATAGAAATTTTTGCCTAGTGCCGCACTTGCAGCATCATATATTCTAATCAGATCAGTACCTGTAGTCTTATGTGTGGTCCATTTTTCCTCGTAGGGATTAAACAAGTTGATGGTGTTCTCTACTTGGTTGTAGAAATCTTTCATTCTTCCTCCATACATTAAGAGGTTTCCATCTACGATGGAGGAAAAGTGACCCCAGCGAGGGGGAGGCTCATATAGAGGAGATGCCATACTTGTAGAAAGGTAAATAAAACAAGCCACGCCTCACCGCAAAAACGAGCCACGCCTCACCGCAAAAACGAGCCACGCCTCAATGCAAAAACGAGCCACGCCCATCCCCTGCGTTCTAAATGGAACAGCAAGGAAGACTAATGAAATGTGCGTTTAAACTCAAAAAATAATGTAGTGAAAGTCTTGCTAGGCCTAGGATTCCGGTAGAATTCAGCTGTTGAATTGTGTTCCTAGTTAATAGTGGTTACTGTATTGTTTTGAGGTAGAGTCCTACCTGTTGCAGTGTTGATGAAGTGGCAGTCAACCAATAGAGAAAAGAAAATCCTATAAAGCTGAGCTAAGCATGCTGCAAGAATATTCAAGTGGTGACTGAAAAAACATGTCTGCTGTGCAGCATTTACCACACACCATTTGTACAACTGGATCTCAATCAGGGACCTTGTCTCGCTCTTGTTGTATATCATCTCTACTTCTACATAATGCTTGCTCTGAGGTAGAGTACACAGAGTGACACTCTTATAGTGGTGTAGGAAGATGACTTGCCTTGTTTGGGGGAGGGGCCATAAATTTATGATAGATGTACATGGTCAACTCAATGAAATTTAGGGTCCAAGGGATGGTTGAGGTGTCCATTAATCTGTCAAATTTTAGACATCAGCTCTAAAGTCCTAACAGATTAATCCTGACAAACTGCCTGTCCATTGTTATTTGCTGGCTTTTCAGAGCTACTAGATATGTGGTGGCTGCCATCCTCTAATAGTTTGCATGTGTGAGAAGTTTAACCTCTTCACACATGGACATAATATGCAGAGCAAGAACAACTCACAGAATTGGGCAACCTAATTAGTTTGAAATATATTTGTCATTCAAATATATCTTGAAGTCTTGTTATATCTCCTCTATTGTTGTGTGTGTGTGTCCTGCACTTTACAGCACAAAATACCACAAACCTCTTATGTAGTATATGAATACACTTGTGTCTACATGCCACATGCCCTTATTTGGTGTTGTTTATTGTGACACATGACAATGATTTGTGTTATGTGGTGTTTTGTGTATGGGGAGATATAGTGCTCAATAACCAGCACAGTAGTATTATGACTTCATAATTTTGAAGCATAACGCTTCAACCAGCACACAGACTAGTTTGATATTGTGCATTCAATATCACGAGCATAATGGGAAGACATCCTGGAAAGCTGAAGTAATAAGAATGTGCTCAAGCGTAGCTGGACTGTTAATTACTGGCTATTTTTTACCTTAAAACTCTGAAACAGAATGTCATCAAAGGAGAGACTATTAACTGTAGTGTCTTTACTAGGATAATCTGCTAATCTTTATTGATGTGTCACTATCACCTGGACATCCCAACCACAACTGGTCAAAAATCAATCATTTAATTAAAATAAAACAAAGGGTGAATCTAGCATGCATATGCTATTCTCATTCCATTTCATGGCTAGTGTGATTATGGATCCGGACACAAGACAAAGAACTTCCAAGAGACACCTTTTAATGTGCTAGAAAGTCTGCCAGTCCCAATGTGCCATTATATTACCACCCTTACCACCAGTCTCAATACCACCATGGCATAACCACCCCTACAGGTCTCACTGCATAATTGTTATAATAGTGTGGGGACCTATTTGCAGGTCCATGTTTGCACTTACACATACGTGGGTGGATATGCTGCTATATGTATTGTCAAGGGCTTATCGAGTCGCGAAGCGACGAAAGGGCATGCAGCTTCCAATGCTCTGTATATACGTATATAGACGGCGTAATGTAAAATATTACTATAAATAGCTTAGCACATGACCACATAATTATGTCCAGATACTGCATAAATATAGTAACAATTTACATTTTGCTAGTTGCATGCCCTCTCGCCGCTTCGCGGCTCGATACGCCCTTGGTATTGTGTAGCTAGCTACATCTTGGTAGTCTTACAAAAGATTCATATCCTGTTGAATTATGATGCTACTCACTTGAATGATGGTCTGTTAAATAATTGCAAGAGCAAATTGAATTTGGTGATTAGCTAGCTGCACCTCACCCTCAGGAACCTCCCATGATAAGAGGAGAAGACCATTCTACAAAATGGCTACAAAACTGGCCCCTTTCTTATGCATGCTTGCAGTTTCCGGAAATCCCGAATAAAATCTTATTCCCAATAACTGCGCATGCGTAATACGTAAGGTACCGGTCAAGAAAGGGTACAGTCAACAGTACAGTTCGACCGAGCAATAGCTGAATCACAACTGTCCCCTCATACAGAAGAGGGACCCTTTGCTGAATAACTGACTATTTCACTCTTACATGTATCCTTTGCTTCCCCCTTCAAACATTTCATTTTGACTTTGATAAATTAAAAAAAAAAAACAGTCAACAGGTCAAGGAACATTTCTGTGCACGGTCAAGAGGTCAACATAGATTTTTGGGTGGTCAAAAACCTTGACCCCGGTCGCGAACGTATGTACAGATTGAATGGGAGTGACCTCCCCCTGAGGGTACTCATGGCCAACTCTTAGGTAAAGCTCGCTATAATTAAAACCACATCACAATTACATGCTCTGCGCGCGCGCTGCATGCTGCATGCGCGCGCGCAAGTACTGGCTAGCTAGACGACCTTTTCCATATTCCTTGATCTGCATTGGTAAAGGGGTTACTCATGTCAAAAATCGTGAGTGTAGCAAAGAGGTTGACATTTGTCACAGGTAACCCTAAAAAGCTTAAAGAAGTGAGTAAATATGGTGTGTAATATTTGAAGTCATGCAACTATCCTTCTGTAGGTCAAAGCCATTCTAGGTGAGAAGTTCCCTTGGCAACTCATCAGTAAAGATGTGGACTGTAAGTAGCTATTAATGCTTGTGCTATGTTGATTGAGCTCAACTTGATTGCAGTACCTGAGCTCCAAGGTGAGCCAGAGGACATTGCCAAAGAAAAGTGCAAAATAGCTGCTCGGTAATCATTCCATCATGTCATTTGCATATTGATTTTGATTATTGTGTTACAATGGCAGATAGAGGGTCCTGTCATCACAGAAGACACCTGTTTGTGTTTCAATGCTCTGAATGGTCTCCCTGGTCCATACATGTGTGTATATATGTATGTATGTATTGTATGTACTGGGACCACTGAAATGGGGCCACGTACCTCTAACTCTATGACGTAACTCTATGCAAGGATTACAGTGGAACCTCCCACATTTGTATACAGTGGGATCCTCTGAATAAAGACACACTCACTGGGGACAGCCATTTTAAAGAAGTTGTCCTCTAAAAATGTATTAGCACTATTGGAAGTGAACATTTGGGTTGCCCTTTGTAGAGCATCATGTCCTATTCCAGGTCATCTTTTCGTAATGATTATCTGTATCATTATCATTCAGAATCTTTTTTTAATTTTTTTTTTTTTAACTGGGTCATCAAGGTGAGTACTCAAAGAGTGACTTAAAAACTCGACATTGTTAACCCTTTACCAAATATTTTTGTATTGTTAATTGGTAGGTCTGAATAACCTGTTAGCAGCCTACCCAGACAAGTCTGCATATGCCCAGTGTACCTTTGCATACTCCGCATGAATTGGAGAAGAAGTGATCTTATTTACTGGAAGAACTGATGTGAGTGCTGGAGATTCGCTAATGGTGTCCTTATAAGGATATCCCCTTACACTATCTACTCCATTTGTCACGAACATTCTAGTCTCCACTAGTATCGAGACTCTGTTGCTAAGTATAACATGCCTATGACCCCAAAAGAACACATTCATGTCAAAATGGAAGTGATTGTTTGATTTTTGTTTTATCTTTTATTCGCTTGTTTTGTTTGTTTTTGTGATACAGGGACAAATAGTTCAAGCTCGGGGACCTCCTGACTTTGGCTGGGACCCCATATTCCAACCCAAGGGGTTTGATAAGACCTATGCAGAATTGGACTCTGAAGTCAAGAACACAATATCCCATCGTTTCAAGGCAGTGAACGCTCTCAGTGAGTACTTGAAGGAGAACACTGAACACAAACCACCAGACACTAAGAAACTAAAGGGAGAATTGTAGGAATTGTGTATCCAGACTTCTTGCATTGTTAACATACTCGGCAGGAACAGGAGAAGAAGTGCATATGATCCTACACTGGATGAACTGATGTGAGTGAGATAAATAATTAACCTCCAGAAGCTCCAATAAACAGTACATGGTCACATGACTAACTATTCACATCAATATTCCTATTGACCTCAAGTGGACATCCTTTGTGATGTATGAGTTGTTGCGGAATATTACATCCTCACTAAGTGTTGTGATAATTTTACATACTGCCCACGTTTCATGCTCATGGGTTGATTCTGGGTCAATTCTATACTCCCATGAGATCACATACCAGGCCCTCTATAAAGGACCACTTTAATATGGTCACATAAAATTTAAGGTCCATGATAGTAACGAGTCCCCTCTTGTGTGTATGTTATAGTGATAACCCTTTACCTATCATGAGATACACCATTATAGTACCATCCAGTGTGCTACTACTATGTGTATGTTATAGTGAGTATCATGGAAGGGTACTGGGTGTTATCCACTACTAATGTTGGAAGTTCATGCATATTGTTTTTGAGAGTAATGACCCTTTACCAGATTGATCACTTTCGTGTTTCTCTTTGTATGTGAACTGTGTAGCTATACCTCAAGATGTCAATGTCTACCTCAGCAAACAGATCTTTCAGGACTGTTTAGTGTATTGTCTTGGTGAGTTGTCCTAGTGTTTCATGAGGTTCATCATGAGAGAGTTATCCATCCTAGTGTGTCTCATTATAGTTCATCCAAACATGAATCGACTGTTACTTCTAGTGGTCCACTGCTTCCCCAAACCAGCACCAAATCCCTTACAGTTAGTCCCAGCCTACAAACAGATGTACGTTTTGGAAGTGGATCGAATAGGGCACAAGTCGAATAATGGAACACCAATACTCGCCCCTCCCTTACATGATTCTGTTGTGAAGTGATCACTTGTTCACTAGCTATTGTGTGTAGTTGGCCCTTTGTGTGTGTGTTATAGTGAGAACCCTTTACCTACCATGAAATACATTCTCACTATGTGAGTGTAATATTGGATACTTGGTGTATAATGGTTTTTTTATAGTTGTTACACTTTACCTACCATAGGAAAACAAGATCATCTTTTCTTCCCTCTCCTTTTACATCTCTATCCACCACAGGTTATAATTGTGGAGTGAACTCATCCTATTACAAGCTGATATGTTGTGCCAGGGAAGTCACTGACTGACAAGAAACCAAAATTAATGTAGATGTAGTTATCAATCTTGACTCATTTCACTGGTGATATAATGTTTGCTTTAATTCTACACAATAATATTATTGTGTGGATTAATACAAAATTTTAAATAGTCACTGTCATTCTTGTTGGCTTCTTGGTGAAAGTATATTGTTGAGGTTACATCTTCATTCATCATACCTGAAAGTTGGATGATATTCAATGTAATGCTGCAAATACTCAACTTAAACTTTTACCTCATAAAATCCTTCCTGAATGTGCCTACATAGTTTCTCGGCTTCTCAGACAGTGAATCACGATCAACCTTTACAGAGAGGAGAGAACTCTTTCTAAAGCTTCATTCTTTGATATACCGTATAGCGGGAAACTTTTGAGGGAGAATACTTTCGCGAATAGCATGGATAGAAATATTCGCGGAGAAATCTTTCACGATCGATCGATCGATCGTTCACAGCCTTATGTACGTTCCACGCTGGGCTTTGATATTGGACTTGGTGTTCTTCTTCCCGTTCTCAGTCAGGGTAGTCTAATACCTGTTTCACCTCCTTGTTAGTGGCTGCCATACTAGAAGAAGGAGCTACTGATGACAGTGGTCCATCAGGCTTTGGAAGAATTGGATTTTTCTGGAAGTACTTGAGCAGAGACATGGCAACAAAGAACGAACAGCTGCATACACCAATCGAGCATGGCACATGCATGGAGCGCTTGCGCTTGACCAAATATATTGTATTTCACGGAAAAAAACTTTCGCTGATTGCAACAAAGCAACGAAATTCGCGAAAGTATTCTCCCTCGAAAGTTTCCCGCTGTACGGTACACAATGAAGATGGTTTAGGACCTACATACTTACGTACATGGAGATTCTGTATATAGAACTTGCTAGTTGTCCAGAGGTTGACTTCAATGCACTTGATAACACTGGTACTGCATAAAGGTATACACAGAACATAACTACTGCATAAAGGATAGAGGTATACCCAAGAAGACAGAGAATGGATAATAGAGTGATACAACACACTGTTGAGGGTGATACAACAGAACCCACACTGTTGGTTTCACAAGAGGGTGATACCAGTGTTTCCCAATCAACTGATACTAGGGTCAGGTGGTCAGTTAGAGAGAGATTGACTTCCAGTACAACCTAAGAGGAACCCAAGAGGGGTACTTAGGAAAATATAGAATGGTTTCACAAGAATACTCACAGCAGATACAGCGAGGATTATAACAGTCTACCATAGACTATTAAACGGGTCAAAAGGTCAAGTGTCAAATTTGACATCAAATATTAGTATATTAGCCCTAATGCTATTGACTCCTTCACAGTTTACATTGTACTGGATATTCTATTGAAATATTCTTTATTCCACTCAAAAATGTAAAGGCCATGGTCAGATATTTCAAGAGAGTTCTAATCCTCACTAAGACTTCCAATCTAAATACTAAAATTAATAGAGCTGAAGTATACCATGGCTGGACTTAGAGTTGATAAGAGCCAGTTATAACCATATGTATCAACCACATGTCTACATATCCATACTGAGTATGGAAAAAGTATTCTTACACATTGACTGGCTTGTTTGTCCACCAGCTGAAGATTGAGCTTATTGTGAAGCCTGTGCTCTATTTGGAAGTGAGATTAGCTGGTAAGTGATAAAAATACCATATGTAAAAAGACATGAAACGGAGTTATGCAGTGAAACCATGTGAAATTTTTTCTCATGAAAATAGCATGAAAATACAATGGTGGTCATGAGAAGGACATCAATTACATGAAAATATTTTTTCATTGGTAAGTAATTGCCTTTCATTATTATTATTATTATTTTTTTGTGCTATGAAATGTATGGGGTACAACACATGCAAAGTCTAGTAACGGACTTGCCACACCCACAGATTACTTGCTAAAGAGCATGCAAAAGAAATTATTATTATAATGGCTGAGTCTTGAGCTGTCCAGTAACAGATCTTCTTAGAGGCAGAAGAACATTTGGACATTATAGAGCTTATAGAGACAGCTAGCGAGAAGCAAGTCACTCCTTCACTGAGTTTTAAGGAAAGCAGCAATGGCCAAGACTCTCTTCACAATGTAGAGTTACTGCATAGTGACTGTGAGCCTGAGCCTGAATCTGTTCGTTTGTCCTTAGTACTGTAGTAGAGCTTGTGTAGCCAAAGCAACTAATGCACGTGCAAAGCAGCATGTGCATCATCATGCATGGTAATAAGACGTATGTACAATAGTCACCTTCGGCACTGTGCCTCAGCACTCCGGTGCTGAGGCAAAAATGTAATGGAGTTTTCATGGGTTCCAAACTAATAGTGTTTTCTGTTTCTCTTGTATCTTTGTGCATATGAGACGATAATATCTGAGTGGCATATTTCAGATGAATCTACTACGAGATGAAAACAGGGAACTTTTACAGTGAAACCTGTCTAATTAGACCACCCTATAATGAGACCACCTCACAATTAAGGCCATTATGCATGTCCTAACTGTACCTATACCAGCCAAGATCACCTTCCTGTCCCATGGGTGGTCACAGTAAACAGTGTCTCCTCAAACATCTCTAAGACCAGCTCTTATGCACACAAACAATGACACACAAACAATGACATATCTATTGCCATCATCAAAACATTTTCAAGGAAAACTGGTTCACAAGAGGGGAGTAAAGAAGATTATGATTGCTGGAACTGGTTTCACAAGAGGGGAGTAAAGAAGATTATGATTGCTGGAACTGGTTTCACAAGAGGGTGGTACAACACTAGTCTAATGCTGGTTTCACTAGGGGGCATAGAGAGATTGCATGATGGAACTGAGGTGATAACTGTCAGTGAACCACAATGCTGGTATCAAAACAGAGTGTAGAGAGAATATGCAACTGGTTCACAAGAAGGTGATTTAAAACAAGAACCAAGATGCACATATGTACATGTCAGGACATAACTGATAGAGAATTGATGTGATTCTGCATTAGATTTGGCAGTTCTATCAGATTTGAGAGTTTTACTAACAAGTATACATACTGTAGAGGGGATCTCCCTCAGGGTTGTATTCAGAAATACTTCAAAGGATGAGTTCTAGACAATAAGGGGGTGGGGGAAAATTCAGTCTTGGGGGGGGGGGGGGGGAGGGGGGGTACTAAATTTAACATTTTACAAGAAGGTAATTATGAAGTCATTCGATTAAAGTTACGAAGAAGATGGAGAATTATTGCAACACCAACGACAACAAAAAACCACAATCAGGACAGCCATACAAATCAGTAGAACTCTTATTATGAAGAATTGGTGGCTGTATCTTCTAAAACTAAATATAAGCACCCACCAAACCACTAAGTCTTAGTATCCACAAATAATAAGGTAACAAAAATGACAGCCAAGGAAAAAAAATTAACAATGGCAAGATAAGAGTAAGAGTCCTACAATGGTTCAAGGCATGCACTAATCAAAAGGAAAAGTGCAATGCTTTCACATGGTATTCATAGTAGCTCGGATTATGGGAATATTGATGGGGAAGTCTCAATGAGTCTACAAATATTACCTACTACAATGTCAGACAATGTGGAGAAGTGTAGTCAAGGGATTCTGTATCTGGTAAGGAGAAGGAGATGAGGGCAGGATTACAGCACGTATCTGATGGGGACAAGTATACTTCCAGGAATTCTTCTGAGTAGGATCATAGCACATTACATACCTATCTGGTGGGAATGGTACATGGAGTTCCTGTAGAACTTGCTGGTTGTCCAGAGGTTGTAAAGGTATACACATAATACTACTATTGCATAAAGGTTTACTCAATACATCAAAAAGAGGGTGTGGAATCTCTCACGTAGACACTTAGTGGAGTGTCCTGGAAGAGTGTCCTATTATAGAAATGAATCAGGACATGGAAACATGTGTCCATGTTATTTCATATCACCATGGAGTCCACATTGAGAGGGAACATACACAACAGAACTGAATCACTCAAGTTAGTTGATCAAGGAATTCATATCACAGAACCCACAATTCATGGAGAATTGGTTTCAGAAGAGGGTGATACCAGTGCTCAGATAAGATTTCCAGGGGATGCATCAAATTGAATAGAGCCTAAGTAAACTGTACCATGGCTACACTTAGAGTTAATTAAAAGTGTAGAGTTATACAAACAGTTACAACCACATGTATCAACCACATATCTACCACTAAACAAAGCATAAGCTATCCATACTGAGTATGGAATAGAGCATTCCATATACATTGACTTAAAGAGTGGCTTGTCTGTCCACCAGCTGAAGATGGAGCCTATTGTGAAGCCTATGCTCTATTTACAAGTGAGACTGGTGATAAAAATATGACAAACTTGCACCCTACGTACGTATAACTGTTTGGAACACAAAATTTACAGATCATGAAGTCAAATCACCAGTGCATAAAGGTGGGTTGAATCATTTTGAAGGGTCACTATCCATGGATCGATAACTTCAGTCTTCTCAAGTGTAGAAAAATGATAAATATTGCTAGGACAACTATACTGTGGAAGATTATAGGGAAGAAGATGACGTTTCCAAATATCCTGGAACCCTCAGGGCTTTATTGAATTTCTATGTAGGGTGCTATTATATCTTAAGAAATAAATTCTAATGAGCACATTTTCTGGGATTATGAAACATCATTGCTTTTCACATCATACATGGTAGACCTCATTCATCATTCATCCTATAAAGATTTCTGAGTGTTTGGTTCTAAACAGATGTTCACTACAGGATGGAAATAGGGAACAGACCTGTCACCCTATAATGAGACTACCTCACAATCAAGGCCACTCCACCATGTCCTAACAGTACCCATTCCAGCTACTTCGACTTCCTCACCTCCCCTTATACATAAGTGTCTGGGGGATAAAGAGAATACACATATAACTCTTTTCACAAGAGGGTGATACAAGTCCCTCACAGTAGCTAGGACTTTGTCCAGCTCAAGTATCTTATGGTGACCTGGGAACTCATGTAGATGACAATGTTTAACATGATAACAGTGTGCAAAATAAGAGTTTCAGTTTGATGGGACATTTTGTCCGACCAAATCAACCTTAGTCAGACATTTGCTGGTGATTTATCTTCTTTGAGTGTATCTATATGATGTGACTTCTTGAATTTGTTCTGACAGGATATCCGACTAAAGTTGGAATTGTCTGACCAAAGAGAAAAAATGGTTGAAAAATGGCCAGTGGTCAGCAGTAATATCGCATACCGTGACAGACACAGACACAGTGCTTCACAAACTAATCAATAAAGAGGGGTGGTGACTACTGAAAGTAGTCTTATTGTACGTGGGGGGAGATCAGTTCTATCAGATACTGTCAGATCCTTAAATAACTTATTAAATGTGCTTACTGGGTACTTTTACGTACATGTATCTTTTGTCATGTCAGTCTCTAAAGAGGACTAAAACATGACCGGTCATGCATGCATTCACTAACTTTAATTAAATTTGCACACGTGTACAGTTAGTTAATTGATCAGTCACGGCTTCCAGCACCAGCAGCTGCACATCTAGCTCAAGCTCCATGGACGAAGCTCCAGCTAAGCGAAGTAAGCGGCAAGTCCAAGTGTCTACCTTTAACAAATGGCAGAGAGAGCTGGACAAGGAGCATAGTAGTCTAGTGTGGCTAAGATGTGATCGAGACAAGGATGATCGGTTACTGGTATCTACAGTCTACTGTAAGGTATGCAGAGAGTATGAAAATAAAATAATTGGCATGAGAAACTTCTCCAGTGCTTGGATAAATGGCTCTTGGAATCACAGGACCAGTAACATTTTGGACCATGCAAAGAGTGACCAGCACAAGGCTGCTATGAATTTCATGCATACTGCTTTAGCTAAAGCTCGTAATGAGCCTGTTCAGTCTTATGCCCCTGTAGTTAGAGATCTTTGCTTACTATTGATGACGGGGAAAAGTCTCGTTTGATGAAGAAGTTTGATATTTGCTATGTTTTGGCTCGTGAAGGCATAGCCTTCAGGAAATACCCAGCTTTTCATGCACTTGAACAAAGTCATGGGATCGATCTTGGATCCTCTTATATGTGGCCTGACTCTGCACAGATTTTTACACACTTTATAGCTGAAAGCCAGCGGCAAGATTTCTTCCACTTTCTTTCAGAGTCTGGTAATAGTAAATTTTTAAGCTTCCTTATGGATGGTTCGACAGATAGTGGAAATTTAGAGGTTGAGCTGGTTTTAGTTGTTTTTTGTGTTAAAGATGACAGTTCATGTGAAATACAGGCTCGTACTAGGTATTTGGCAGTAGTTAAACCCACCCGTGGTGATGCTGACGGTTTACTGCTTGGTTTGGGCGAAGCTTTGTCTCGCATTGGCATTGAGGACATCCACTCACCTAACAGCGTTCTTGGTGTAGATAAGATGCCTGTATTGATTGGTGCTGGTACAGATGGTGCATCTGTGAATGTGGGTGCCCATGGTGGGATGAAAGGCAAGTTACAGTCAGACTTACCTTGGCTATTTTGGTCCTGGTGTTTTGCACATAGGCTAGAATTGGATATCAATGAAATGCTTCTTAGGTTATATTATCTCTATCAAAATTCCCCCAAAAAATCTCAGGAACTTGCCGGTATTGTCAGTGATTTGAAGGAAGTGTTTAGCCTGCCTAAAGGGGGAGCCTTACCTGTCAGATGCCAAGGTACCAGGTGGATTACTCACAAACGTAAGGCACTCCAAAGAGTGATTGATCGTTTTGGAGCTTATATTGCTCATTTAACCACATTATCTCAGGATTCCTCTGTAAAAGCCGTTGATAGAGCTCGTATACAAGGCTATCTTAAGCAATGGTCAAGGACAAAAATGCTTATTGGATCAGCTATGTATATCGAAATATTAAAGGCTCCTTCTATGCTTAGTTTAACTCTACAGTGTGATAGCCTTGACATAATTGAAGGCATCAATCCCATAGTAAAATCAGTCGATACTTTGATGTCTCTGTCAGAACAGGATCCTTTACAGTGGCCACAGGTTAAATTACTGCTTACTAAAGTCAATGATGAGGGTGTCTACCAGGGTTGTGCTTTGAATCAATACAGCAGTAAGTCGCTGGATCAGTGTTCAGCTCATGCTAAAGCAGATCTTGCTAGGTTGGACACCAAGATACGAGAAAGGCTTCAGTGGTCTGATATGAAACTACTCAGATCTATCTTGGTATTTTTGGACACTCGTAGCTGGGTCTCCCATGGAACAACACCACATTCTGAACCGGATGATGGAATAGAACAGATCATCACAGCCACTGACTACATAATTTCATTATTTCGGGTTCCACTAGAAGCTAAAGGAGCTAGCCTTTCATCCTTTAATGATGAATTGGAAGAAATTGTGGCTTTTGGTAGGAAGTATCTGAATATTCAGCTTGAGGACTACAAGAAAATTTGGTACAAACTTCACGTAACCTCTGAGTCAAAAAATTGGCCTACAGTTCTTTTATTAAGTGAACTACTCTTCAGTTTACCTTTTACTACTAGCGGTGTTGAAAGGGCATTTTCAAAGCTGAAAGTGATCAAGACTGATCGCCGGAGTAGCCTTCACATCTCGAAATAAATATAGAGGGTCCTACTCTTGAAAACTTTTCATCATCCACTGCAGTGGACCTTTGGTGGGGAGAACGTATGAGAAGACCTAACCAGAGTGAGACATTAAGACCAAGACAAACTGAGGAACAAGAAACTCCAGATTCAGAGTTCTCTTCTCTCGATCAATGGGATGAACTTTTTTCTGACAATTAATACACTCTCTTTGCTATATCCATAAACATAATATTCATTAAATAGTATTAAAAGGCTTTTATACTGGTGGGGCAAATGGGAGTGTGACAGGTCAAATGAAATTTGATCTGTCAAATTGGTTGGGCAAAAGAAAATTCTTATCCTATCCTCTGCTATATGATGTGACTTCTTGAATTTGTTCTGACAGGATATCCGACTAAAGTTGGAATGGTCTGACCAAAGAGAAAAAATGGTCGAAAAATGTCCAGTGGTCAGCAGTAATATTGCATACCGTGACAGACACAGACACAGTGCTTCACAAACTAATCAATAAAGAGGGGTGGTGACTACTGAGAAGTAGTCTTGTAAAGGGGGGGAATCAGTTCTATCAGATTTGCATATATACCGTACTTTATTGTCAGATCCTTGGGTATAGAGAGAATGGAGATATGCTAGTATAGCAGAACCCAAAATGATGGTTTCACAATAGGGGTAAAGAGAGAATGGAGATATGCTAGTATAGCAGAACCCACAATGCTGATTTCACAATAGGGGTAAGGAGAGAATGGTGATACAACACTAGTGTAGCAGAACCCACAACGATGGTTTCATGAGAGGGTAGAAAGAGAGTATGCATGATATAACTGATATGCAAGAGGAACACTTTGCAAATATCTATTCTTTGAAAGCTCTTCCATGGTGACCTGGGATTTCACAGTGCTCAGACTCCATGTGAGAGGACATATAACATACATGACATGCACCAGTACTCACATCTTACAGGTGCTGTTATGTACATGGTATAGTAGTGCAGATCAGTGGGGAATATTGGTGGGGGGAACTTTGTCCTGTCATAAGTTGTAGGACTATAGCATGCTGTGTGCGTATCTGGTAAGGAGGGCAGGATTACAGCACATATCTGGTTACAACAAGTATACTTCCACATACCAATCTGGTAGGGATGGACCACTTGTGAAATTTTGGCGGGGATAAATAAAAGTCAAGGGTCAAGAGACCAGATTACAGCTGGCAAAGTACACTGTATGCATGTATGCATGCATGCATGCATGCAAAAAACGAAAGGTTATATGGTAAAGGGTCATTGAAATCACATGTGACGTGATAGTAGCTGTTACATAACACACTCGCATCACTTACATCGTGGTCATTACTCAAGACATCCTGAGATCAGTCCCTCAGAGACAAGACGTCCTTCTGCCTTCTGTCTGTACTCCTTTGGCATCAATACACACCATCAGTCATGAAGACAAACATGTAGGGAGCATATATTGCATGTCAATTCAGACGGAGAAGTAAGGGGGTTGGGAAAACCCTTTCCCCCTATAGTAATTGTACTACACAATTATACAACCCCTGACTGTGAGTCAAGTCAAATGAAGTCTCCAAGACAAAACCTGATATATTGGAAGTTACTGTGCAAAGGGGCCACCTCTGTATAGCAGCCACTTTGGTCAGCCCCAAGGGTGACTTTTACCACCAAATAATACATATCATCCCCACCCCCTGCCCCGCCTCTTATCTCTTTCCCATCAGTTGTCCAAGTACATGTGATGTCATGCTAGCTACATGCATACCTCTTTTCTTCCCTGAGGAGTCCAGTGTCTCCACCATGGGATTAATCTCCATCATTGTAGCATCCTTCTCCACTTCACACAGACCCAGCATTTGTTCTGCACCTGAAAGAGACAGAAATCAAATATAAGACACAAGCCACTTTAGATCTCCATGACATAACTCATGATTACTTGGCTGAAATTTGGTGACAGCATTGACAATCTAGTGACTGTGTTGTTTGTGTGGATGTGAAGCAAGCATTGAACATGACCACCAAACTGGACATTTCTGAATGAAGTGAGTCAGTGTACAGTGGAACTTGTTGTACATTATACACTTGCATGTACTACCCCCCTTACCATACAAGTATCACAAGCAGACTTCTAAATAAAGCCCAGTCCAGCAGTCAAGCTCTATCAACAATTTCAATCTTCATGGGTGAGTCAGTGAAGAAAACTGCTAAGATAATTGTGTGGAAAACAGAGTTCCGCATTAAGAGGGGTCATAGGGAAGAAGGTGAAAAAATCCTGGGCTTTATATTCAAATTCCTCGTCCTAAGACAGCTAAACACACTACACACAGAATATTCAATACTGTATCATTTAATTTATGGGTACTGACAGGATTCTCCCCGAAGGGTGTTAGAGAGGTGCAACACCACTCTGATGGGCCCATTTTTCTTTCATGTGGTTAAAATAATGTATTTTAATAGCCACAAGAATATTAAAATCCTTTAATGTGGCATTCAAGCACTGCTCTGATCAGTTTCACTGGGGAGAATCTGGATATCGTTTCTGTAATACAATGATAAACACATTGGCCTAGTATCAATAGTGTATTGTCGTTGGTAATTCATACCTTGACCCATAAAACTAGTAGTTATAAATGTTAACATCTCAGGGACCAGTTCCTAAATAACAATTTCCATAGCTACCTTTTTCAGGAGGACTGAAATTCTCATGAACATACATAGGTTTATGAACAGTTCGTTGGTGTACACGTAATCTTGTTTACACAAGATCAATGAATCTTGTGAAGATTTTCAAATGGAATGGAACAGTGAAACCTGTCTAATTTTACCACCCTATAATGAGACCATGTACCCAGTGTCCATAGACACTGGTCACTATAGACAGGTTTCACTGTATTGACACTGTCCTAACATTTTCAAGGAAAAATCCAATTAGAATGGTTATTACTTCACAAATTAAATGTTTTTACTACATGTATCGTTCCCAGGCCTTCCTCTAGTCTCTCTCATCCCATCAAAGAAAAAGGTAAAGTACCTCATGGGAGGAAGAGAAGAAGAAGAAGAAAAGTAAGAGAGCTTATCACATGAGTGACGTCACAAACAGCATGACCATGGGTGATATCCTTACCTCACCAACCACAGTAACTCGTGATGTACTGTGCTGATTTCACAGGGAATAGAGAGAATGCTGATACAACACTAGTGTAGTAGAACCCACAATGAAGGTTTCATGAGAGGGGTAGAAAGAGGGTATGGATGATAAAACTGGTATGCAAGAGGGTGATACAAATGTCACATAGCAGATGGACAATTCAGTCATGGGACACTATGCAATGTTAATTTCTCAAATGATTTTTATAGTGCTCAGAACAGGATTTGGTGGGAACAAATAACAGTCAAGTGTCAAGAAACCAGGAACCAGGATTACAGCTGGCAAATGTGGTAAATTTTTATTTTCATGGTCATGTTCAACGACAAAAATTCATTACCTTGTATGAAATAGTGAAGTAAGTTATAACAACCAAAATTAATGGACACGAATACATACATTAAGGTACATACTCCTCAAGTGATACACACAGGATACTTCAGAGGAGAACTGGTAGAATGATTTTCTTACCTGATACCTCTTTAACCAATTTTGCTTTCACATGGTGCATAGTAGCCTGGATTAGTGGGGAATATTGATTTAATGAATCTTGTAGTCAATTACTGCATTGTCAAATAATGTGCAGAAATCTGGTAAGGAGATTCATAAGCAGATGAGGGCAGGATTACAGCATATCTGATGGGGACAAGTATACTTCCAGGAATTCTTCTGAGTAGGATCATAGCACACTACATACCTATCTGGTAGGAACGACTTAGGATTACAGCTGGCAAAGTACACTGTATGCTGTGAACACGTCTAGCAAGGGATTGAGGAATACATACATTAAGGTACTCAAACTCCTGTGAGAACTACATGTATATGCTTGGGATGCCATAAAAAACTTATGGTAAAGGGTCACTGAAACCATGTGGACATGTGCCTGGTGGGCCTAGTGGCTACTTACGTATGTAGAGATGTAATGCTGGACATACGTGCAACATTTCAAGGTCCAGTTCCTAAACAACCATTTCCATACCTTTTTCACGAGGACTGAAATTCTCATGAACATACATACGTAGGTTTATACAATTGTCTCCATGCAATGTCAGCACTTCATATAGTTCATGGACCAGGAACACTTGACTGGTCCAGCTCTTATGCACATACACAATCACATATCTATGGATGCTGTCCAAACAAACAAACAAACAAGCAAACAAACAAAGACTGAGCACAAGCTGGCAAGAGGGAATATGCACACTGGAAAATGTGGACTATACATACAAGAACACATAATCCTGGTGGATAAACATGATGGAACTGGTTTCACAAGAGGGTGATACTATCAGAGAAACGTTTCATAATGGAGTATACACATAATTATAACAGGTCTCACAAGAGGGTAATGTAAGTGTCTCACAGCAGATAAGACTTCAAGCATGGGACATTGTGACAACTGTTGATTTTTTAAAGTTCAAGTATCCCATGGTGACCTGAGAACTCACACAGATGAGAGATGAGAAAGAACATACTATACAATGTTTTCACAACTACTGAATGAAGAGGGTTGGAAGTAGTCCTGTAGTTCCACTGTGTGCACTATAATACATCCAGTGTGTAATACTAGGGAAATGCGAAGCATTGTGGGGTCAACACACATGCTCAGTTTACCCAAGGTCATCACAGAAATAAACTACAATGTCAGGACAGACGTGCAACGATATATGTACATATTTATATCAGGGTGAAAGGTCATCATCACTAATGTGGGGCTTGCCCCAATTACTACTGGCCACTGGCCATTTTCCAACCATTTAAACAGTTGGGAATTTTTTTCTCTTTGGCCAGACAGTTCCAGGGTGGCAACTATAGACAGGTTTCACTGTATTGACACTGTACAAACATTTTCAGGGGAAACCCAATTAGAATGGTTATTACTTCACAAATTTTACTGGGTACTTTCACATGTACATTTTGGGCCCTGTCAGTCATAAAAGTTTTTCCAAGGACTACAACAGTTAAGTTTGCCTAATGCTTGTGATACGCTGGTCTCACAAGAGGGTACTAGAATATTAGACTAGTGACACAGAACCCACGATGCTGATTTCACAATGGAGATGAAGTGAGTCAGTGTAGAGTGTATGGATAAACTGCATGTCACACATTACCATACTTCAATATAGACCAAACACTGATACAATGAAACTATGTCACTTCAGAAGCACAAACAGCAAGATACTTACATAAATCAGACTTCCAAATAAAGCCCAGTCCAGCAGTGAGCATGCTCAGGATACCAAACCAAAAGTATTTTAGTGATGACAAAGGAACATTGAAGTCATTTACAGGAAGTACAGCCAATATGCTCATTCCATAACATTCTGAAAGCTATGCACATGAAAAATAGTAAAAGAGAAATCAGAGAATCTCATTCAGGGCTCCATTTCTAAGGATGGGGAAATCTGGTCTCTAGACGATAAGGGGTGGGGGAGGATTCATTATTATGTATGTCAAAAGACAAGGAGTAAGTGTCCCCCAGTACATAGTTACGTAGAGAAGATGAATAACTATACAAGAAGAGGGTTTGTGCATTGTCACTTCTCACAATCTTACTTGATGGTGTTAGAAGCATGGTCTAAAAATCACACTCAGTAAGTTCTTGACAGTCGGTGCATAATCACACAAATTGCCATTCATAGGACAATATGACATAGTAGCCTGGATTAGTGGGTCATTTCTATACACCAAAAGAATTAATTGCTCGTACTTACATAGAAAAGCACAAATTTCTCTCTACAGAGAATGAGCATTATGTCCTAGAGGAGCCACATACACACTAAAAGTGGACTTAAAAAGGGGGAGGGGAGGGGAGGGGCATTTCATATGGCCCAGTAAAAATTAAGTATGTAAGAGTCCTACACTGGTTCAAGGCAGGTGTAAATCATTAGGTGGCCATAGTACTCTATGCATGCAGGGGGTTCTCCCCCAGGAAATGTAGACATCTGCTACGCTATAAAGGTCAACAAGTCCATGTGAGCAGTCATACAAAGGAATTGTCATAAGTTAGTAGGAGGACTATATTACTATGTATCTGGTAAGGAGAAGATTCATGAGGAGATGAGGGCAGGACTTTTCTGAGTAGGATCATAACACACTATATACTGTATCTGGTGGGGATCAACGCTTGTAAAATTTCTATGGGGACAAAATTAAGGGGATTGAGAGACCAGGAGTACAGCTGGCAAAGTATTGTATGCTCATGAACATGTCTAGCAAGGGATTGAGGAAGACATACTCAAACTTATGAAGTGATACTTGAGAACTACAGTCATATAACAAAAAACCTATATGGTAAAGGGTCACTGAAACCATGTGGACATGTGCTTGGTGGGCCTAGTAGCAACTTACGTATGTAGAGATGTGTATTGTAATGGGACAAGGAGAAAAGTGTCCTGATGACACAAGTGTTTCAGGGAGTCCACATTGAGAGGTTCCATTGTACAGTGTATGTATGTATGTATGTATGTATGTATGTATGTATGTATGTATGTACAATAAAGAGAGACTCACTGAGACAACCAGTGAGGATGATGTAATTGATGCCAGCATATGGACAGCCTCTACATGGTGTGGATCTTCTCGAGACCAGTCTCTCAGAGAAAAGATGTTCTGTCTGTACTCCTTTGGCATCCACACACACCACTGCAATCATGAAGACAAACAATCAGGGCTGTATGGAGAGACATTTCTAAGGAGGGGCAAAATTAGAGCTCTAAACAATGAAGGGGGAGTGTAGGGAGACGGAGAAGTAAGGGGGTTGGGAAAACCCTTTCCCCCTATAGTAACTGTACTACATAATAATACAACCCCTGACTGTGAGTCAGCAACTACGTAGGTCAAGTCAAATGAAGTCTCCAAGACAGAACCCGATATATTGGAAGTTACTGTGTAAAGGGGCCACCTCTGTATAGCAGCCACTTTGGTCAGCCTCAAGGGTGACTTTTACCATGAAATAAAAAAATTTTTATCATCCCTACCCCCTGCCCCACCTCTTATCTCTTTCCCATGAGTTATCCAAGTACATGTGATGTCATGCTAGCTACATGCATACCTCTTTTCTTCCCTAAAGAATCCAGTGTCTCCACCATGGGATTAATCTCTATCATCGTGGCATCCTTCTCCATTTCATACAGACCCAACATTTGTTCTGCACCCTGAAAGAGACAGAAATCAAATACAAAGCCACTTTAGATGTACATAATACACTTGCATGAACTGCCACACCTTACCATACAAGTATCACAAGCAGACTTCTAAATAAAGCCCAGTCCAGCAGTGGGCATGCTCAGTAAAAATAAAGGGATACCAGACCAAAAGTAATATTATTAGTGATGACAAAGGAACATTGCAGTCATTTATAGGAAGTACGGCCAATATGCTCATTCCATAACATTTTGAAAGCTATGCACATGAATAAGTAAGACATTGACTATAATGGTATACAGTATGAATGGACCTTCAGTGTCTGTCCATTGACATGTTCACTGTGTGCCAACAAGCATGGCAGTGAGATGATAAAAATCACTCACCAATTACTGTGTCCACTCCTTCCTTGTACATCTCTGAGAAAGTGTCTCTGAAATAATGACACAATTAAGTGAATGTAGTCCACCACCAGGTTCAAGTTCTGTCCACACAATCATCCTACAGGAATTCAGAGGAGATTGCATTTTCAGGAGACGAGAGTGTTGAGTGTGTAACCCTATCACACGCACACTTCAAAAGATTATGAGTGTGTAACCCTATCACACGCACACTTCAAAAGATTACACATCCCCTGATAACAGTCTTTCCACTAGAACCATTCTACACTTGCCTACAGTACTGCATTGGCAGAGCTTGTATGGTTTATTAAACTCACACTGCTGGTTCATATAGAGTGAATGCTGATTTCATTACAATGCTAACCAAATAACACTGGTGGTTTCACAAGAGGGGTATAGAATAAATGATGATTAATGAGAAACTGGACCCACAAGAGGGTAACGTCACAGAATGTAACCCACAACGTTGGTCTAACAAAAGGAGCATAGAAAGAATTCATATAACTGGAGGGTGATACTAGAGGGTGATACAATGTTAGTGTCATAACACAAGAGGATATAGATATTTAATGAAACTTGCTTCACAGAGGATGACATAACTAGTGAACCCACAATGGTGGTCTCACAAGAGGAGTCTAGAAAGAATATTTATGCATTATAACTGGTTTCACAACAGGATGATACAACACTAGACTAGTGAGAGAATTCACAATGCTGGTTTCACAATAGGGGTATACAGAGGATGCTGATATAACACTAGTATAGAAGAACCCACAATGATGGTTTCACAAGAGGGGTACATAGAGAGATTATACATACATAACTGGTATACAAGAGAGTAATACAAAAGTCTCACAACAGAAGGACTTAACCACTGTGTGCGCTATGTTGCACAATCCTCAAAATAACTAGACGAATGCGGTGCATTGTGGGGTGAGCCTGATGCCTTATTCAGCTCTCTTTAACCAATTCTGCTTTCACATGGTGCTGGATTAGTGGGGATATTGGTGAGGGACATTTAATGAATTTTGTAGTCAACAAAAACAATGTCAAATGATGTGGAGAAGGGATTCCGTATCTGGTAAGGAGAAGATTCAAAAGGAGATGATCATATGAGGGCAGGATTACAATGGGGACAAGTAGACTTCCAGGAATTCTTCTGAGTAGGACTACGTACATACCTATCTGGTGGGGATAACCGCTTGTAAATTTTGGTGGGGATCAAGGGGTTCAGTTGGATCAAGAGACCAGGATTACAGCTGGCATAGTATTATGAACATGTCTAGTAAGGGATTGAGGAATACGTACAAACTCCTCAAGTGATACACACAGGATACTTCAGAGCACAGCTTATGATAACAGCCTGACACCTGACACTTTCTGGCCAATATTGGCATATGCCTGGTCATTATTTGTTTACCAGGACAAAAGGGCTTGTCAAGAGTAAGTCGAATGCACACTGATGCAATGTCCAGTTAAATATTAGGACAAACTGGGAGTTCGGTCAATATCAATTTCTTATCATAAGCATGCAGAGGGGAACTTTCGTGACTGGTAGAGTGATTTCCTTACCTTGGAGTCCGACTACTATGGGTATTCTGAGGTTCCTCTCCTGAGCAGCTGCAATGATCCCTTCCCCTAATAAATACAGCATTGACCTGTTGGAAGTGTAGAAATAGATAAGCATTTTATGTACACATATAATTTCACATAGAGCAGAACCTGGCTATAATGGGACTCAATAAAGTGGTTGCTATACAGAGGTGTCCCTTTACAAAGTCACCAGATTTATATTAGGTTGGACTTTTCATCTTGACCGGTATGAGGTGAACGTAGATGACTTGTTGACTCTGTGTGGACACTAAGTCAGGTTCCACTGTATTGTTAGTTCACAAGGAGTAACAGTGCAGTTACATGTTTCTATGTGAAAGCTGAAGCTTGTGCAGTCAACTTAAGTTATGGGCAGTGATATAGCACCTTGTGATAGTCAGTGCAACAGACAATGTCCAGACTCATTAACCCTCAGTGTATCTGTTACATTAGCCAATTTTGGAAAAGGTTTTATTCCAGAAAGAAGGACAAGATTTCCAACACCATAACACTCCATACAATGCACACTGTGATGCCAACCATTACCTACTACTCCATCTATAAGGCTTTAGGCTGACTACCTCCTGCTGGTGATCTGCTCCATATTACGTATCCGATACACAATTGTATTGATACTAAGCTGTTTGCTGAGGGTTAGGACTTCAGAGGTTTACATTATCTTCCAGTGTTAGGTTAATACTCATTGGGCAGCTAGCCAGAAATGGCATATATGGTAAAGGGTCACTGAATCATGACCACATGGACATGTGCCTGGTGGGCCTAATGTTACATAACACACTTGCATCACATTCTCAATGTAGACACCTTTGGGAGCATACAGATTAGAGAGGTGTCCTTACTTAAGGGTGGACACACAGCGACATATATAGAGATGTGTATTGTAATGGGACAAGGAGAAAAGTGTGAGAGGTTCCATTGTACAGTGTATGTATGTATGTATGTATGTATGTATGTATGTATGTATGTATGTATGTATGTATGTATGTAATTTTATATGTACGATAAAGAAATGCTCACAAAGACAGCCTATGATGTACCTGATGCCAGTGTGAATCTTCATGAGACCAGTCCATCGGAGAAAAGAACACCACTGCAATCATGAAGACAAACATAATCAGGGATGTACGTATGGAGAGATGTTTCTAAGGAGGGGGCAAAATCAGGACTCTGAACAATGAAGGGGGAGTGTGGGGAGCATTTTGCATGTGATTAAATGTGACAATGATTAAGCATGCAAAAGTTGCAATTCGTAGGGGAGTAAGAGTGTACTATCAGTTGTATTTTGTAAGAGTGTAGTAAAAACCCTCAGTACAGTGGAACCCAACTTAGCAGGTCACTCATGAGTTAGTATTTGATGTCCAAATGAATAGTCTCAAAGACAGACATACAGTGTAAAAGGACCACCTCTGTAGAGCAACCATTTTGTTCAGTCCCAAGGGTAACTGAATTCCACTGTATACATGTACCTATCACATGATATCATCCCCACCCCCTGCCACACCTCTTATCTTGTTCCCATCAGTTGTCCAAGTACATGTGATGTCATGTTAGCTACATGCGTACCTCTTTTCATGGGATTAATCTCCATCATCATGGCATACTTCTCCATTTCATACAGACTCGGGATTGTTCTACAACCTGAAAGACAATAAATATGACAGGAATCAAATATGACCACTTTAACTCATGATTACTAGTAGCCTTGAGACTGGAAATTGGTGAGGAGATAGTCCAACCATTATACATACAACACACATTCTTAAAGATTACACACCCCCTGATAACAGTCTTTCCACTTGCACCATTGCACACTTGACTACAGTACTCCAGTGGCAGAGCTTGCACCAAGAAACTGGTTTCACAAGATGGTGATACCACATTAGTGTAACCCAGCAGCCACTTTGTACTACATTTCCAACATTCTGTTGCTTAGCAGTCAAAGTTTTCTCTTGCTTACTGAGCAAGTCTATTGCTTTCTCCTTATCATGAACTACTGAGGTTAATTGCATGCTCATCTCTTTTAGGTATTTTGCTTGGGCTGAAATGTAGTCATCTCAATTATGATGTCTACAGAGACACTATGAATGATGCAAAAACAGCTAACTTACAGCTGGCCTTCCAGGCACAGATTCATGACCACAAAGCTGAAGAATGTGCCATTGACCGAGAGAGGGAGATGAACGAAAACACAAAGCTTCTCAATAGGGTACTGGTAGACCTGTATGATAAAACTGGATTCATAAGAAGATATGTTACCATGGGATTTCACACAAGACTATGTGAAAGAATAGTTGATTCCTTCAAAGCTCCATGGAAACACAGTGGTCAAGCAAGAGAGAAATGGGGTTCAGATATTCTAATAAGAGCACTGAACACATCATATACATGAAACAGATACATACACCAGACTAAAAGTGGGGAATCCCATTCAGGGCTCCATTTAGAACACTTTCTAAGGATGGGAAAATCAGGGCTCTAGACAATAAAGGGGTGGAGGAGGATTCATTATTATGTACATTCCAAGTAAAAATTTCCTGCAGGGGATAGGAGTAAGTGTCTATGCATTGTCACTTTTAGAGATAGCCATAGGGGATCTTTTCTACCTCACATCCTCTGTTCTTATCCATCCCACACACCTCAATCTCATCTGCATATCCACATCCCACTTCTATTCCAACCCTCTTCCCTCTTCATAGCTACACAGTCACAGTCACCTCTTTCTCACTCCCATACCCTTCTTTCTTCCCCTCTCTCACCCTCTCATCCTTCATAACTCTTTCCTTACGAGTTTAGCAATATTTACTGCAATTTCCTCGTATGTACCTCTTTTCTTCCATGAGGTGTCCAGTGTCTCTACCATGGGATTAATCTCCATCATCGTGGCATCCTTCTTCAATTTCATTTCATATTTCATACAGACTTGGCATTTGCTCTGCACACTAATTTAGAAATTAAATTATCATTTTTTGCCACTTCATGACTGAAACGGATGTTGTGATCACAAAAACACAAACAGGAAAAAGAAAGTAACATCAGGAACTAACACAACACAACCTTACGAATGATGACTCCAGAAGCACATACTTACATAAAATCAGACTTCCAAATAAAGCCCAGTCCAGCAGTGGGCATGCTCATTGCTCAGTAGATAAACAGAGTAGGTAGGAGATACCAAACCAACAATGGCCGGAACACTACAACTATTTACAAGAAGTACAGCCATAATTAAAGGAATGTACTCATCCATAACTGATGATGATTTTATGGTGAATAAGAAATCAAACCAAATCATAAAACCTTTAATCCTTGGAAATTATATCCAGCCATTATGGTAAACAGTATGAATGGACCTTCAGTGTACACTGTGACAAGTATGGTAGTGATCTCCACAAGGATGATAAAATCACTCACCATTTAATATGTCCACTCCTTGCACACCTCTGATGGAGTATCCTCTTCTATATAAATATCACCATGGGGACTGTAATGTGACCCTGGAATACTGACACGATCATCTTCCTGAGACCAATCCCTCAGAGAAAAGATGTACCCACTTCAGCTCTCCAGGACTCATAACTAGTTGTGAAATAATATATAGATCACATGACAGAAATTTGAAGTCATTTCATCAGCATGTTTAAGACATGGCTAATTGAAAAGACCTGGAACTATCGTCACATATAGGTTCTGGATAAAGGAGGTGTGGATAACCAAGGTTACACCATAGATAGTAGAGTGCTCTACCATCTATGGTACACTGTACCAGCAAGATACTTAATAGGTAAAATCAGACTTCCAAATAAAGCCCAGTCCAGCAGTGGGCATGAGCAGAGGAGGTCTGACACCCGGGTGTCAATTCAATTCAATACTCACCACGTGATGCTAATTTGCTGATATGCATATTGACACCCGGATGTCGGACCTCCTCTGGGGCATGAGTTACATGATCAGTCACATGACTAGGAGAATAGATAGAGGGTAATATAATGCATGTGTCATAGAAGCCACAAAGCTGGTCTCATAAGAGGAGCATAGAGTACAGAAAGTGGGTTCAGATATGTACACAGATCATCATTAAATTTGTCACCAATCATACACATGGAATTGATCCACTCATACAGGATACATACAACAGACTAAAAGTGGACTTGAAAAAGAACAAAAGAGGGAATCCCATTCAGGGCTCCATTTAGAACACTTTATAAGGATGGAAGAAATCAGTGCTCTAGACAATAAAGGGGCGGAGGATTAGTGGGAAATTTTTTATTTTACTGTTCATAATTATGTAGATTTGGAAAAAGTTAATTTTTTTCTTCATACACTTGAAGTGTTAAATGGAGGCATACATTACATGCTTGCTTCCTTGACCTTGCCAGTCATGCCCTAATATTCACCTCATTAAGCCTTATGCTAAGGAGTCCCCTATTTTTAGGGACCCCATCCCCACATCACTAGTGAAATAGAGCCCCCGTGGGGTCCATAAAGTACTGATGCTGGTCACCTTCGTTATAATAATCGGAAAGAAGAAACCAAGGCTGATGGTGCAGCATGAAGCTGGGCAACTGAAGTTAATTGAGAAAATGCATTAGCTATTCTACAATGCATACTAGATATGATCAGAGTACAGAGACATACCATAGCTACACATTGCATCAACAACGATGAAGATGAAGCTCTTCTGTAAATGTATAAAAATGCCAGAGTGGAGTGGCCAAGAAGATACGGCATTTTGTCCTATTAACGGTATCATAAAAAGGCGTGAACTAATACCAACTACATTTGATTTGGACATTGACTATCATTCTTCTATGATTATAACTAATTAAAGCTGTATTGTTGTCTCTCGTTATTTATAATAACAACAATTGACAAATCTGAGGGTCCCTAAATCACTATGCTCGTCCCCATATATCCCCAGTGATTAAGGGCCTGTGGGGCCCAGTTATATGAGGACCCGCACTCCTACACCTCTTATGCCACTATTTATGCCAGCATATCTACAGCTATACACTTAATCATATTTTAGTGATTTTTTGGTCACAAAATTTTTTTTCCAGTCATTGGGTATCTTTTCTTTCCGCACACCTCACATCCTCTGTTCTTATCCATCCCACACACTCCTCTCTCCCTCATTCTCATCTGCACACACACATCTTACTTCTTTTCCAACCATCCTCCCTCTTCACCTTCTCCATAGTTACACAGTCGCCTCTTTCCTACTCCCATACCCTTCTTCCTTCCCCTCTCTCATCCTATCATCAAACATACCTCTCTCCTTATGAGTTTAGCAATGCTTATTCCAATTTCCTCGTATGTACCTCTTTTCTTCCATGAGGTGTCCAGTGTCTCTACCATGGGATTAATCTCCATCATCGTGGCATCCTTCTTCAACATCATTTCACATTCAATACAGACTCGGCATTTGTTCCGCAACCTAATATAACCAAATCATAACTAATCCTTGGAAATATCCAGCCATACGGTATACAGTATGAATGGACCTTCAGTGTCTATCCATTGACATGTTCACTGTGTGCCTACAAGTATGGTAGTGATCTCCACAAGGATGATAAAATCACTCACCATTTACTATGTCCACTCCTTCCTTGCACATCTCTGATGGAGTGTCCTCTTCTATATAAATATCACCATGGGGACTGTAATGTGACCCTGGAATATTGACACGATCATCTTCCTGAGATCAATCCCTCAGAGAAAGATGTACCCACTTCAGCTCTCCAGGACTCATAACTAGTCACCTTGAGGGTGAAATAATACATAGAACACATGACAGAAATTTCAAGTCATTTCATCGGCATGTTTAAGATATGGCTAATTGAAAAGACCTGGAACTATCGTCACATATAGGTTCTGGATAAAGGAGGTGTGGATAACCAAGGTTACACCATAGATAGGTACACTGTACCAGCAAGATACATAAAATAGGTAGGTAAAATCAGACTTCCAAATAAAGCCCAGTCCAGCAGTGGGCATGAGTTACATGATCAGTCACATGACTGGGAGAATAGATACGCCACCATTGTTACTCCATTTCTAATCCTAGTCTCATGAGCCAGCTTAGTCTGGCGCAGCCAGCCCCAGGCACTTCCACAAATCACCCTATACATACACCAGACTAAAAGTGGTTGAAAAAGAACAAAAGAGGGAATCCCATTCAGGGCTCCATTTAGAAAACTTTCTAAGGTGGGATGGGAAATTTCTGTTCATAATTATGTAGATTTGGATTTTCTCTTTATACACCTGAAGTAAGTGTTTAATGGAGGCATACATTACATGCTTGCTTCCTTGAACTCGCCAGTCATGTCCTAATATTCACCTCATTAAGCCTGATGCTAGGAAGTACCTCTTGTGCCACATTTATGCCAGCATAATAGAATCAAGCCTATCCACAGCTATACATTTTTTGGTCACAAAATTCTTTTCTTTCCGCACACCTCACATCATGTTCTTATCCATCCCACACACTCCTCTTTCCCTCACTCTCATCTGCACACACACATCCCAGTTCTTTTCCCACCCTCCTCCCTCTTCACCCTCTCCATAGTTACACAGTCGCCTCTTTCCTACTCTCATACCCTTCTTCCTTCTCTTCTCTCATCCTCTCATCCTACATGACTTTTTCTTACTAACCTCTTTTCTTCCATGAGGTGTCCAGTGTCTCTACCATGGGATTAATCTCCATCATCATGGCATCCTTCTTCAACATCATTTCACATTCCATATGGACTCGGCATTTGTTCTGCAAACTAATTTAGATATTAGCCACTTAATGATTGAAACTTAGAAATGATCACAAAAACACAAAACAGGGAAAGAAAGAATGTCCAAACTTCATCGACCTCAGGAACTAGCACAACACCACCTTACTAACTACAGATCTTCAGCCTCCTGCAGAGCCAGCCTAGTCGATCTATATCTATGATCTAATCCACAAAGAGACACGCGGACTGTCGGCAAACTTACCATCTTCACTGGACTGGTAAAGATGTCATCCTTTCTGCAGGTCTTCACCGCATGCTTCTAATAGGTAAAGGACGTTTTAATGAACACCACACCAGTAAGTGAGCAAGATTGCAATATCCATTTCACGATCTTTACCAAGTTAAAAGCTGGCCTGCTAAATATATACCTACATTCTGTTTATAGCTAGATGCAACAATCTTCCCAAGGGCTGGGGTTAGGGAGACTATAATTGTACTGTTCACACACACACAGTTTAAACAATACATTATGATAGTCCTAGCTACTGCTTAGTCCTACAATAAAAGATTCTCAGAGTCACAGCTGAAATATGAAAAGGTCTACATGCATAGACTATATAGCAATTATGATCTGAAGACAATTTCATGCAGTTGCACAGAAAAGTCAAGGATATTTTCATAAGGAAGTTAGTGAAAAAATTAATACAGTTATTATAGAAACTATAGAAAAGTGCATTATAGAATACAATAAATCAATGCATAATGGAATGTGCTACAAAGTGTGTGGGTATTATGCATGGTGAGTGTCAAGTGTTTGTTCATATTTGCCTCAATTCACTGAGCATATCAACTCTGTGACATATCTTGAGCTGCACATCAAAGGAAATGATAAACAATCTATTCTAACAGAGAAACTGTATCATCTCACCTGCATGATTCCTGGCTATCTCCTCAAAGAGTCCATAATCGAGACTCCGCACAGCCTCTGCTAACCTCCGCCAGCTTGGTCTTCCATATTTTTGGTGATTGTAGTTCAACTTCAGCCACTCTTTTAAGGCTTTACTAAGGCTACTCATGACATCACTGCAATTTTCCTGGATGTTTTCAACTGCATGATTTCTCAGACGTAGCTTCATAGCTAACAAGTCCCATTTTGGAGATAACTTCTCCACTTCATCAAAGACATCTCCAATATCATCAATACCTTAGAAAGAAGGAAGAATGAACAGTAACTGCAAACTACAAGTATGTGTATAGCTTGCTTACCAAGGTCTGTGTCATCTACTGTTGCCAGTATGTTCTGGTCTGTAAATGGAAAAGAAGATACTCAGTTAAATGAAATTAAATATTGTGTTGTAAGTACCACCATACTCACAAGACTTTTCTGGAAATAGAACTTGTGGACTAGTGCTGGCTCTCACCTATAATGGACATTATTGTCAGTTATGAGTTAGGTGTGATTGTGAGGTCTTGAAGTGACTTACATTGCTTGCTGATGCTACTGGGGAAATCCCTGATTCATTTCCAGATGATGGCAGAGATTGCACTGGAGGAGATACTACAAGACAATTGTATTGACTACAACTGGATAGCTAGTTATAAATTATGGCAACTTTACCTTGAGATGAAATGCACAATGTGAAATAAGTGTAAGGTTCTTCAGCACCAAGAAGGTCAATGCTGTATGTCAGGTCAGATCTAGTGGGTGCCACACCTCTGTATCGTACTTTCAACTTGCAAAAAGAAAATCGCTTATGAAGTCGGTAAGTGTCCACATGAGACTTGAGAATCTGTATGATAAAGAAGTGAGTGAGTCCAAAGGGAAATGCCTTAATTGTGGACAGCTATATAGCTCTGTGCACTTACAATGGGTGCTGCCAGTGGATGAATCTTCCAACCTCCTTCCAAATCAAGACCTCCCTTAGGAATATTCAACTCTATCTTGTTCTCTTTGAACGCAACAGGTTGCTCAATCACAGAGTTAGTGGGATATTTCTCCAGAAGATTCTATGAAGAAAAATAAGCCAGTAATAATTATTATGGTCTGCATAATTATCAAAGCTAACTCACTTTAGAGTGGATTTTTGAGTCTGGAGTAATACTGAATATCACTTCCCAATCATCACCATGATTTGCCTCGTTGAATAGAAGATAGCCTTTGTATAAATTGCGAGACTCGAGGCTATAACTCTGCTCCTGATCCACTTGTTCACGTCTTGCTGATCTTCTTGACCTTTTAGTCCTTGTGACACCATACTTGCAAAAATGTGGCACTTCAATGGCTCCATATCTACTGTGAACAGGGAAAATCCCATCATTAAGTGGGCGGAATTGAGAGACCAGTAGGTCTCCAGTGCTGACGACGAAGGAAAGCTCTTCAGCTTCTTTGGGAGTGTCAATGGTGCTGAAATGCTCAATTTCCACTGTTGCTGGCCGAGTGAAGGAGTGAGAGCTGTGAATGGAGTAGATTCCACTCACCAACTCAGCACCATCAGGAAACTGGAACTGGCCAGAGAGAGATGCCCTGATTCGAACAGAACACTCTGTGACATCAGGAGGTAAGGCATTCTCAGGAAGGTGGAGCTTGAAGCCATAGTCCTTCCAGGTGAAGCTCACAGCTTCTCCACTGTAAATGAATGAGGTCGATCCAATGACATCGAGTCCTCTCACATACTCTAATATGTTATGTATACAAACATGATAGACATAATATGCAAGAAAATCATGTGCATGTGATGTAGTCATGATCTAGTATTAGTTTGGCAGTCAATGTACCTTGAGATAAAGAGTCGAAAGGTTCAGGAGTGACTCCAATGGACTGATCTAAATAAAGAGAAAAAAGATTAGTGAATGAAGTGATCATAAATGAAAACTTACTCGTCCACATGAGCTGCTTCCTGGTGAGATCAATGCCTGCTTTATCAGCATCCATGGAGCAGGTGGTTACCTTCTTGTCAGGTGAAACATGAGCAACATGAGGAGGAGATTGACCACACTCACACTGGAAGGAGAACTGGTGAAGCTTTCTGTAAGACAACACCCTACAAGAAGCATCAAGAGCTTTAGCTACAAGCTTCTTCACTTTTGGCAAGAAAGAAGAAGAGGAGAGGGAGTAAGGAGTGATGGAGAAAACCTTTCCCGTGTTGTGCAGAGTGAGTGTACCGAAAGAGACTGAGCTAAAACTAAGAGTGACAGAGATGAAGTTCCTATACAACCTGGTGGTACTATCGAGGTGAGGGATCTTGCACTCACTGGAAGAGACTATATCAGATATGAAAGTGCAAAAGAGACCTGAAGGAACTTCGGGAGTGGGGAAAGAGACCAGCAGAGATGAAGCAACTGGACGTTGAGAGGCAAGTTGAGAATGAGAACCAGCATGCTCTTCTTCAGTCAACTCTTCTAAAAGGCTGGGCATGAAATACAGGGAGGAGCTGGAAGGCAATTTTGCAATGGTCTTCCTGTCCTGAAGGATAAGGAGGAGCTCGTCCACAGACAGGATGGTCTCATTTTTGATGTTGTAGGCATAATCATCACTAAAGACAGCTTGGTCTCGAAAACGTAAATCTTCTTCGGAGGAAATATCGCATTCAGCAGTGTCGCTGATCTTGATGTGCTGCTCGTAGAGTTGACTGATCATTCCAATCATGGCATCTGGCTGGAATATGACAACTTCAGGAAGGATACTTGGAAAATACATGATGAGATTAATTTCATGCCAAAACAGCAATGCAGCTTCTATCGATTCTGTGATTTCGATATGCAACTCTTTGGCTATTGACATGACATACTCTTTGGGAATAACTTTCTTCCCCAGCTTCCTCAGCTCCACTTCAAGGAGGTACCACAGGATCGGGCACTTGTAGTGCAGGCATTTCATATGCTTCAAGGCAGCTCTTAGCTCTGAGATTATAGGATCGCTACGAGAGGTGGCATCCACACCAAAGATGATCTCCCCATTTGATCGCCTGATGATGCTCTTGCCAAACTGCTCAAATGCCACCTCCAGTTTAGCATTTTTCTCCTCCCTGGTTTGCTTGCATTTGCCTTCCTGATCTTTGAAGGTACCCACCACTACAATGTCGGGAGGAGAATCATCACACTCCACATGAGGAAGTGCCAGATGAGACTGGTGGTAACGAGAGAGCTGTGCACACTTCACCAACATTTCCAGATTGGTCAGGTTGAAGTGACCCAACTCGAACAGCTTCCCATCTTTATCGCAGTATTCTGCCTTGGGCATGGTGCTGAGGCTCTCCAAGAGACGATGCACAAGCATCACACCAGAGAGATTTCGGAGATATGCAGGTAACATCTCCAATAACTTGGGCTGTCCACCACTGTCGATGAATTGCACCAAGCGGTTTCTCAGTCGTGGTAGGTTGGCTGGGGTGGGATGGAGCATCAAATACAGGATTTCATCCATTCCTTGCAATTTCACTCGAGGTGATATGACTAAGTGCGAAGTAGCTTCTTCATCAGGTGTGGGGGAAGGCCCTGGAATTGAAACAGGCTGAAGTAAGTGTTGCAGTGGATGATCTTCCACTGGAGTCGGCTCTTGAGTGGAAGGTGACACGGGTCGAGTCGAGCGATCTTCCACTGGAAAATTTTCCTTCAGTGTCTTCTCGATTTGTGAAAATACTTCTTTCTTTTGCTCGGTTATCCTTTCTTCAGTCATCTCTTTCGCAAGCATTTCTTTGAGATCCTGTTCTTCCACTGGTTTGCATATCACAATTTCAGATGAAGAATCTTCACTGCTTCTTGTGACCAGCACTGCTCTCTGTGCTTGCTCGATGCATGCAGTACTGATGCGAAGTTCCGGTGCAGGGAGGTCATAGAGAGAATAGTGGAGAGACGTCTTCCCTGATCCCGGAACTCCATAAGCTAGGCAGTTGGCAACTTCTGATGGAATGAAGCCATGCTGGATGCCTTCCTTCAAGTGTTGCTCTATCACTAAATTCAATGGATCAGACATAAAGTGAAGGGCTCCATCACGATCACTCATCCATTACTGCTACAATTAAAAGCTCTGAAGTACTAGCCCTCAGTGCAGTACTACACACAGCAAAGTGGAAACACAAGAAAAGGCAATTCAAAGCAGCTACAGACGATCTTACTACACGTGATAAGGAATCTGACTTTTGGGGCTGATTTTCTTTTATATGCTTTTTTTCCATTAGAGAAATGCAGGGCATTGTGGGGTGAGTCTGATAATCTGAATCGATGTGGTTAGATATTTGGCGGATTGCTTGATATGTGTATTTGTGTGTGTTTTGATTTACTGAGAGTTTAAATGAACAGTTTTTATCTTTGAAGGTGATGAGTTATAAGGTCTGCTGTGTATATTGTTATATTCAATAAACTCTGTAGGTAAAGAGAAGATTCTGTGCTCTGTGTGGATGTTATTTGTGATGTATTAATGATGCTCTGAGTGCATGTTATACTTGTTTGTGGTCATTGCATAAGAAAATGCTGCTCTACAGCAAGGTAAGGATATAAGATGCATGACACGCGTACGCTCTACCGCAAATGAAAACTACAATCTTAAAACGTTCCTAAAATAGCTACATATATAGTAGAAAGCCAACTTAGGCTCACCTGAATTACTCTAAAAAATAATAACAGTTATTCTGTATTGTGATTTCTTTAGTAGCCTTGGCCCAAGGTATTCTTTTGCGACCTGTCTAAAAGAGAGCCTGGTATCAATTGTATGCATTAGCCTCGGAATTCCGAGGCTTCCGTACATTCATTCTACGCTCTCTGTAAGTAGACGTTTACTTGTGAAAAAATAATCTGAGCACCAAATAATAAAGCCAGAGTCTTGTTGAGCATAAGTACTGCAGTATAGCGAATGGTATGGAAAAACTGGACAAAACAATAAAGAAAAGGAGAAAGAAATCTCACCCAGTAAACTTTCAGGTTATTGGCCTGTAAACTACACACATGCGCAAACAATTGATACAAGGTTCTATTTTCAATAGAGCCTGGGGACAAGGCTAATGTTTGGACTGAGGTACCATAAAAGATATATTTTGATCACGTCACCTGAGAGAAGTCACATAGCTACATAAAGTGTGTTGAAGTAGATGTTTGCATTACATTTCAGATACTGAGCAGGAGATCGTTGATCAGTTGGAGGTATTAAGTACACAGTCTAGGCTGACAAACATACACTACCACTTTATATAGTATAGAAGTTAACTACAATTTACCTTCTTTCTTAGTAAAGCAAGCTATTAAGTATCATAGAGACAATATTAGATTTAAACATTTCATGTAGGGAAGCTCAACTACAAATCTTGTCATCTTTCTGGGAATAAAGAAAAATGAACACACTGGAGAGTATTATTTGGACATAGTTGAGGTAACCACTACTGCATGGCTTCATGGTGGATGTAACAGATACACTAATTAATACATACACAACTGAGTACTGTAACCTTCGTGCATGCACTGAGGGTTGATATGATACTAACTCTATAATTACATATGCACACTTACTGGAATTCTTCTTCAGATCTTCTTTCATCTTCACTCTCTCTGGACTCCCGAGGTCAGGAAACTTGCACACATCAATCAGACTCCACTCATCATCAACACATTCTAATTAGCATTAGTAATAATTATGTCATGGTTGACCTCAGGTTTGAAGAGTGTCTTTGTATGTCATTAAATGATAGTGAGATTTATGGTGGAGGTTTAGACCAGCTTTTGACAGGAATCAATCTTAGCTAATTGGTTGGGAAATACTGCGATAATGTGTTGTGAAGTGTGAACCATAGGCTGGAGTAAAACAACTGAATCCATGAATGTTTACTCAATGAAAAATTTCCACCATATGGTAACTAGTTACTGCATGGAAACTATCTAGTAACTAGAAACTAGATGAGAAATAGAAGTGATATCCATTTTTTAACCATTAAGTTCTTGTGATATTCTTCATATCACAAGATGGTGGAGAAGAAATGGCAAAGTATGATGGATGTAGTTATTTGAAGTATCAATTATCAATGAGTGGTTGGTAAGTTAAGTGGAGGTCACTTGATGAAATAGTAATCGAGTAGCTGTACACAGCATATAAAATGGAACCACATCCACAGTAAAGTATCTTCTGTTATAACTATCTAGCAGTAAATCAAGGACAAGAAACAAGGATATGTACTTTCACTCCTGATGCAGATTGCGAAGAGAAGACCATGAACTACAAGCTTGCCAGCTGCAATCTGTTCAATTTCAATATCTAAACATGTTAAGTGTCGAATGATACTTAAAGAACATTTAACTCAGAATATTTTTGTAGCAGCAAAACTGTCAGAAGAAGTAAAAAGCTAGCTTCACATGCTCCAGTGAAACTCTCACTGAAATACTCCTCAATTTGACCTCCAAATATAATGATACAAGATTATGAGGGTGCTGACCCTTGCATATTGAAACCTTAATTATTACATGAACAATTTAGATCATCAGCTAATGGAGTTAGGAAAATAATGAATGATTTGAAAAGGAAGTCACTCATTAAGAAGTTAGCTACATGCTGAAAACTGGATTGAAGCAACTCAGTTTCTGCATAATTTAGTTTAAAATTTATGGCACATTGGAAGAGGGGTTGGTCTAAATGAGTTTGGATGTGTGGTGGTACAATGAAAGTGAAGTATGTTTCATCTCCAGAATGATAGGGTGTTTAAAAAGCATGAGTAAAAATGAGGGAATTGGATGAAATAATCATTCTAAAACAAACTATCACACTTGTCTGTCTTTAATCTTGTGAATAGCTTGTACTTGTATAACCACATAAGTCATGCACAACAACACAAGACATGCACAAACCACAAACACAACTTCCTAACAAGTGCAGTGAACAACAACAGTTACTATAGAACATCCAATACCATAAATCTTCCAATTAACATGCCAGAAAAAATCATGACTGGCACATTAGCAGAATGAGAGTTTATTATTAGACTACATTGACTGCATTATAGAGTGGTGCTTAGTGCAATGTCATACTAAAACTTCATTTAGTGCCATGATTATAAGAATGGGTCTAAATGTGATTGTGACACTATATTAGAGTAGCACACTAAATAGAAGATTTACAGTAATGTCACTATGTCTCCAAATAAAGAGACTATTATGCTCTTCCAGACATGTCTGCTTATTTAGAGGTCCCACTGTACAGAGATGTTAAGTCAGTGGGTAATAGAGACATTAAAATATGCACACTTAAAATGAAAGTATTCACAATACATGGAAATAATGACTTTCTACTGTACTTATATTATGGAGGAATGAAATATGGTATGATTAGCCTCAGTTAAATCACACTCACCAAATCGTAGTACAGTGGTCTGGGCTATCATTGGAACGTCAGCATCAGATTTGCAATTCTTTGGCCACTCAGGAATCCCACCAAATAGAATGACGTCTGCCAGTCTTGCATTGAAATGGAATACATCAGCAGTGTGCTTGGATCTTGACTGGAGACTTGGAACTTTGATCTGCACATGGACACATAATATTGGATCATCCCTCTCACAATTACCATGACATCATCCTCCATTTCAATACACACATCATCACTAGTCTCCACACCACAAGACTTAAAAACCTCCATGTTGTGCCATTGTGAAATACAACCTCATCAAGACAATGTCATGCAAATATCACACATAACTAGAGGGAGTAAGGGGGTCATTTCATGATAATTTGTACTTTAGACTACAAATAATAATCCAATAAGTGCTAGATGGTTAATTCCAGCACTGTTAGTCTTGACCTCTAATACTAAACTACATGGTGCCAATAATTGGTGTTAGTACTGGCTAATAAAAAGGTCATCAGGTACCACTGCATTAGAACTTTGAAGATAGCACAGTACATAGCAACATACATACTTAAAATAGCAAAATGGATCACATTACTCTAATATGTGGTAACCTCACATTTCACACCCCAAGCATGTATATGGACATGGCAATGAATTTCACATTCACGTGCAAATTAGGAATGGAATAATTAAATAGCTAACTGAAGACTAGGACTCCAGAGCTGAAGAAATACTTGACAGTTTTGAACTATTAGAGGAAATAGAAGTTTGTATAGCTGTCCAAGTGGAAATGAACAAGTAATTTTAAGTCCAGATTAACACTTGCTGTGCACACATGACGAGGGTAATTAGAAACACTCATACATGCAGCACCTGCCTATTAGCAGATGGAGAGGTACACAGCATGTTGTGGATAATGTGTACAGTGATTATCAATGATTTATGTGACAAATGTTACTAAGTTATTACTCACACATCATAAAAATAATTATAATAACTACTTGGTCAGTGGTCATTTTAAAACTATTCTAGGGAATGCCAACCATTTTTCCAAACACCTGACAGATTACTCCATACCCAGACTAAATTTAATTACCCTCTGTAACTCTTAATGTGCTGCTATGCTCACTCCAATTATGAAGATAAAGGAAAATTCTATTAACTACAAACATTATAATTGGTAGAAAAGCACTTCCTCGTAGCTACAACTAAAACAATGCACACTTTTTACTCCAACTCCACACAGCAAAAGTGAAAAAAATTGCCTATAATGAAACACTACCAACTGAGTGTGATGCAGTAAGGACATAACATTATATCTCAACTGAAACCCACACATTGTCAATATCTGCATGACACTTATTAAACTGATGATATGCTACTATGGTAGAGTGCTCTGATATGATGCCACTAGAGAGTGTCTTCAACACAAACAGTAACAATAACACCACATGGGAGGTGAAGAACAACAAGGGAGATTTTAATTCTAAATGATTCAGTGCCCACCATTGTTATTATTTATTCTAATTTATCACTCACCTCCCTCCACCTCCCAGACACTACATCAAGTAGCCACATGTCACTTAGAACTTTGTTGCCAGCACCAATCCCCCCAATCACAACAATCTGGGGGTGATCTCCATCATAACCCAGACAGACAGAAGCATGGCTGTCCCTAGCCACTGGACAGGGTTCTCCCTCCTGATGAGCCAGTTTTCTCCAGTGCTACAAAAGGTTACAATTACCAAGCTGTGAAGTGTGTCTCCATCAGTAATTAGGTATTCATTGATATTCAAGGAGCTATAATACTCAGTAGAAGAACAGATGACTAATACTGTCAAATGAATTTCTAGGCAACCTATAGAGTTCAATAACGGGGGTTAGATTTTAAGGTAGTTAAAACAAGGGAAGAGATATGACGGGAAAAAGAAGTATAAATTTGTTATAAAATTAATTGCAATCAAATGATATAAACACATGTACACATGGACAAACACTATCACTTAGCCCCTTCTTCACAATTTACAAATTAACAGAAAGATTATTAGGTTGGTACTTACTGTATGGCGGGTTGGTTAAAATTTCTTATGCTCAACTCAAAAGACTAATTGCTGCCACAGCAATGGAGAGATCAGATCTATTGAAACCATGGGATGTAACAATGGTTGCTATAAAGAAAAGAAAAGTTGTCGTTCAGTTATGAACTTGCTGTAGCTCGTTCATTTCAGGGAATTCCGTACTTCTGTTACAGCTTTATTAGCACCTTGCAGTCAGGGAGAGATGAAGCTTGCTTGCTGAAAATCAATACTGCAGCTGCTACCAATCAAGCATGCCAGCTAGCTGTTAGGCTTATGCACACATGCTTAATAAGTCGAACTATAAATTATCATTTCTGCTGCTGTACAAATTATATGAAATTTGGACCATTTAATACTTTCCTACTAGCTACTATATGAACAAGAAATGAAGACACATGGTTTGTGAACTATCAACCTAAATGATTGCTACATTCACAATTCTAAATAACTTCTTTCATCAGTGGTCATAATTATTATATTTCCCTAATGGAACTCACTTCATGCTGAACACAATATAATATGATCATAAAATCAATGACCTAAAAGTTTCATGGTTTCATTTTTTACTACTAAATAAACAATGGTCATAATTGGTCCTGGTGGTCCTCAAGTCACATGATCATACTTGACCTCCCATTTCTTGGATATTCACCTTGATAGATGAATATCTTATCTGAGTGTGGTGGCACTCTACCTATGGGGACATAATGGACCAGCTACAATGATAACATCCAGTCAGTACATCACATCTGTCAGAGCATATACTGAAATATCTACTTCATTAATGTACAATGGAAACAGACACTATATTTTAATACCACACTTTACATCTCACCATTTTTGTCAGATCAAGGATGTACACATCATTGGTTTTTCTCTGTCGATCACCTAGGAATCCTCCAAACATCACAGCTGTGTTTGCATTTATCTTCGTTAGTGTGAAGGATTCGCAGGGAGGGGGCCTTGTTCCAGTGACAGTGGGAGAGGACCATGTCCCTGAGGGAGTTAGGGGAAAGTAAGATAAAGATTGGTAATCCTGTGAAGGTGATGGGAATGTCTGTACATAATGATGTGTATTATGTGTTGCATGTCAGTGTAGCTACATGTGACTGTATAAAGTATGTATAGTCTCAAAGTTCTGTATACAAACATGGTGTCATCTTTAGAGACATGCAAATTATGCTTTTTTTCTTCCCTATTATGCTATGCTCCAATGCCAGAACCCCTGCCCTATTATGCTCAACAAATTATTATGCTTTAAAAAATTGGTAAGAAAATTTAAAAGTGTAGCATACAGTGGCGGATCCAAGATTTTCTATTAAAAGAGTACTTATTAGTGGGTGTCCCACTACCACTCCCGTTTTTATATTTTCATTGCAAATGCTGTCAGGGCTGGATCCAGGGGTGGGGTTGAGGGGCCCCCCCCTCTCTTTTGTTCCCAAGCTAAGCCTGTAGATAATATTGCAATTTGCTTAGCCGTATCTATTTTTCTTGTGTTTCTGCTCTAAAGTAGGAACACATAATATATGAGCTAACTTAACCAATGTAGATACTACAGCCATCATCATATAAGGCTATGGTCAGGAAAGAAATGGTCTATGTATACATGATGCATCCATTTTGGCTTGCACTTTCAAGGTCACACATTAGATAACTCAGTGCATACTAACTGAGACTTCCTTAACAATTACACCTGTGATCTTGCATGTGTCACTTTAAAGATATCTTTTGGAACACTTTGGCTTTCATTTTCAAGGTCACACATTAGACATACTAACCAGTGGCGGCTGAGGGTGGCCCCCCCCCCCCACTTTTTAGCAGTGGGAGCTGAGCCCCCCCCCCCCCCCCCCCCCCCCCCCCCACTTTTTTGACCTATTATACAATTGACTAACTGCAGCAGTAAAGTCTACTGTCTAGTCACTGCATATTAGTGACTGCATTGTTTCAAGTCACAAATGATGTTGCACATTAGTGACTGCATTGTTGTTTGGCCACAACATGTATAGAATCAAAACCTTTATGAATATCATTACAGCTCATCGGGAGTAGTCATTGATGCGCAATTTTGAGCCCCCCCCCCCCCCCCCCCCCCGCACTTTTTGGGGTCCTCAGCCACCCCTGCAGTGACCTCGTATGTGTCACTTCAGAGTTTAAGTGTAATAGCTAGCTAGCAATTTTCGAGATGGTTCACACCTTTGCCTATACTCATGCTGTCATATAATGCACACAAATATGTGGTAGGGAGATTTGGGGAAAATTTTGGACTTCTTGGATCCAATTTGTGCATTATGAAGCAAAAATGCTAAATGCTCAAAAAGTGGCAGCCTGCAAGCCAGAATGGATCCTCCAAATAACTTGCTCTTTCTTGCAGCCTTCCCCATGGTCTAGTGTGTAGTCCACCTAGCTATCTAAAAATCCTGGATCCGGCCCTGGCTGTGCTAAATTTTAAGATGTGAATTAGGATAGGTACTTCTAAGAAACTCCTTAACTCCACCACTAGCCATAATTGTAGCCTCTTTTAATCAAAAACAGCAGAAGACAGTTTTTTGTTGTTGTTGTTGTTGTTGTTGTTGTTATTTTTGTTACTACTCTAATTCAGCAGTTTATACAAAGGAACTCAAGAGTCGACATCAATACCTCCATATCTGCCAACCCCTGGAAGTAAAAATCCCATATTATGCCAGCATTGTGCTGGCATTAAAGTTCAACCCATTATGCCCAAAACTATGCTGGCATAATTTGCATGCCCCTAGTCATCTTCAGTGGACTCTATGAATCTTTATTATGTCTGTGTTTTGATTAATAGTAATTATAGTTTTTATGGGAAAAGGGTCCATTTTGATACCATAGACACCCACACAAATACTGTATTTTAATTTAATTGTAATTTAATGATTACTTTGACCTCTGAAGACTGGATGCCTCCAAATAGACAAATTGTATGTTACCAATAATTGATTTCACCTTGAACAGTTCAAGTGGATCTCTATGAGTGGATGACCTCTGTACTCTGGATTACGGACACTCTGGTGGATCCAGAATGAGCTAGCTAATATAAATTTTGAGTTGTAGAATGGTGGACTGAAGCACGTGATGATGTCCAATAATTATTATAGGTCATGCACATGCACACAACAACGATACATTTATGAAACTGGACAATTGATGACATGGACATTAACCACCTTCCCTGAATGAGTTAAGAAAAAATGGTGGTGTAAAATTAATAATGGTTGACCTCTGAGATAGGTACTACGTCCAAATAAAGTCACTCCCATTTTTTAATTTATTGGAGAGGATGCAATCCATCCACTAAAAAGCTTCAGTCAGTCTCTGCCAGTGCCTTCATCATCTTATCTATGACAGCTAGCTTCAGTATTAATAGAGCTACTAGCTAGCCAGTTACCAGTAGCTAGTTAAATCACTATTGTCACATCTACTGCTTTGTAAGGGAAGTGGTTAGCACTAAAATACCAAATTGAGCTCTAATTCACTTCTGACTTGCAACAAATAAACCTGCAAGAAAGGCAGCCTATAGATCCAGTTTCAGCAAAGATGGTGAGGATGGTATAATATAGGAGGAACTGTGTGCTACACATGTCAACGCTGAAATAACATCCACATTATGGTCATTCACATGTCAGATTGAATATTTTTATGATATCAGTTTACTAGGTCACTTATATGCACATAGTTGCTTCTGTCCAGTCAACTTGACCATTCATTTAAATCATTGAATTGCCAGAAAATAATGACAGACTGCTATTTTGTGCTTTGCACAGTACAACATAACCACTCCCATATTTATAGGGTCAATTTAGAGTGAGGGAAGTAGAGTGGTGTGTACACACCTCATTAACCACCCCTAATATTCTATCTCACCTTCTTTGAGGTTAAAGCTGTGCAACTCATTTGTCAACCCCACTTCATTATCATAGTTGTTATCCAAGACGAATTGAGATTGAAGTTGGTGCGGTCTGGAGAGGGATCCGTAGCCGCCTGTACAGATTAGCTTTTCTCCGTCATTTATCATACTAGAGCCAACCTTTCTCATTGGTGCATTGTTGTGATGTTTCAAGTCGTCCATTGTTGTGATGTTCCAAGTCGAATCCAATTGATACAGATATCCTATATGCTCATGACCATTAGTTCCTCCGAAATGATACAAATTTTTGCCTAGTGCTGCACTTGCACCAGAATATATTCTAATCGGATGACCTGTAGACTTATGTGTGGTCCATTTTTCGTCATAGGGATTAAATACATTGATGGTGTTCTCTACTTGGTTGTCAAAATCTTTAGTTCTTCCTCCAAACATTAAGAGGTTTCCTTCTACGATGGAGGAAGAGTGACCCCAACGAGGGGGAGGCTCATAGAGAGGAGATGCCATACTTGTACTAGGAAAATAAAAACGAGCCACGCCCTATCGAAAAACAAGCCACGCCCATCTCCTGCGCTCTAAATGGAACTGCAAGAAAGACTGATGTGTTTGTAAATTGAGACTAACATCAAATGAAATGTGTAGTGATTATCTTGCTAGGCCTAGGAGATTCCAGTAGACTTCATATATAATAATTGAAGTGTGTTCCTAGTTAATAGTGGTTACTCTATTGTTTTGAGGTAGCTTTGAATGCAGTCCTACCTGTTACAGTGTTGATGAGGTGGCAGTCAACCTGAGCTGAGCATGCTACAAGAATATTCAAGTGGTGACTGAGAAAATGTTATGTCTACTGTGCAGCATTTACCACACACCATTTGGATCTCAATCAGGGACCTTGTCTCACTCTTGTTCCTACGTCTACAACATACAATGCTTGCTCTGAGGTAAAAGATTCCTAGAGTACACAGTGACACTCTAGACAGCTCTAAAGTCCAAACAGATTAATCCTGTCCATTGTCATCTGCTGAGTTTTCAGAGCTACTGGAATTGAGATTATGGGAAATGAGTGGTGGCTGCCATCCTCCAATAGTTTGCATGTGTTAGAAGTTTAACCTCTTCACACATGGACATAATGTGCAGAGCAGGAAGTCATTTACCAACTCACAGAATTGGGCAACCTAATTAGTTTGAAATATCATAGGGTCAAAGTTTATACCATTCAAATTCATCTTGAGATCTTGTTATATCTCCTCTATTGTTGTGTGTGTGTGTCCTGTAGTGAATACACTCAAAGAAGCCTCTACAGCACAAGACAACTTCCAGGGATTTGAAGTAAGTGATCATAATGGAACTTTTGGTATTAGTGAGCCTAGCCATTAGGGACATGCAAATTATGCTGGGGCATAATGGGTTGAACCTCAATTCCAGCACAATGCTGGCATAATAGGGGTTTTTTATTTCCAAGGGTTTGCAGATATGAGGTATTGATTTCGACTCTTGAGCTCCTTTGTATAGCCACCTAATTGGTGGTGGAAAAGCATTTCTATTATTGCATACAACTGTCTTCTGCTGCTGTTTTCTTTACTACATGCTCAAGCAAGCTAACTAAAAGAGGCTGCAATTAATTTTCTGATCAATTATTAAAAGCATAATAGGCATTATTGTTGAGCATAATAGGGCAGGGGTTCTGGCATTGGAGCATAGCATAATAGGGAAGAAAAAAAGCATAATTTGCTAACCATGCTATGAAGTATCTTATAGACACTTCTTCTCTACCACAAACCTCTTATGTGGTATATGAATACACTTGTGTCTACATGCCACATGCCCTTATTTGGTGTTGTTTACTGTGACACATGACAATGATTTGTGTTATGTATGTCATTTGCATAATGATTTTGATTATTGTGTTACAATGGCAGATAGAGGGTCCTGTCATCACAGAAGACACCTGTTTGTGTTTCAATGCTCTGAATGGTCTCCCTGGTCCATACATGTGTGTATATATGTATGTATGTATTGTATGTACTGGGACCACTGAAATGGGGCCACGTACCTCTAACTCTATGACGTAACTCTATGCAAGGATTACAGTGGAACCTCCCACATTTGTATACAGTGGGATCCTCTGAATAAAGACACACTCACTGGGGACAGCCATTTTAAAGAAGTTGTCCTCTAAAAATGTATTAGCACTATTGGAAGTGAACATTTGGGTTGCCCTTTGTAGAGCATCATGTCCTATTCCAGGTCATCTTTTCGTAATGATTATCCGTATCATTATCATTCAGAATCTTTTTTTTAATTAACTGGGTTATCAAGGTGAGTACTCAAAGAGTGACTTAAAAACTCGACATTGTTAACCCTTTACCAAATATTTTTGTATTGTTAATTGGTAGGTCTGAATAACCTGTTAGCAGCCTACCCAGACAAGTCTGCATATGCCCAGTGTACCTTTGCATACTCCGCATGAATTGGAGAAGAAGTGATCTTATTTACTGGAAGAACTGATGTGAGTGCTGGAGATTCGCTAATGGTGTCCTTATAAGGATATCCCCTTACACTATCTACTCCATTTGTCACGAACATTCTAGTCTCCACTAGTATCGAGACTCTGTTGCTAAGTATAACATGCCTATGACCCCAAAAGAACACATTCATGTCAAAATGGAAGTGATTGTTTGATTTTTGTTTTATCTTTTATTTGCTTGTTTTGTTTGTTTGTTTTTGTGATACAGGGACAAATAGTTCAAGCTCGGGGACCTCCTGACTTTGGCTGGGACCCCATATTCCAACCCGAGGGGTTTGATAAGATCTATGCAGAATTGGACTCTGAAGTCAAGAACACAATATCCCATCGTTTCAAGGCAGTGAACGCTCTCAGTGAGTACTTGAAGGAGAACACTGAACACAAACCACCAGACACTAAGAAACTAAAGGGAAAATTGTAGGAATTGTGTATCCAGACTTCTTGCATTGTTAACATACAACATGCCCAGTGTACCTTTGCATACTCGGCAGGAACAGGAGAAAAAGTGCATATGATCCTACACTGGATGAACTGATGTGAGTGAGATAAATAATTAACCTCCAGAAGCTCCAATAAACAGTACATGGTCACATGACTAACTATTCACATCAATATTCCTATTGACCTCAAGTGGACATCCTTTGTGATGTATGAGTTGTTGCGGAATATTACATCCTCACTAAGTGTTGTAATAATTTTACATACTGCCCACGTTTCATGCTCATGGGTTGATTCTGGGTCAATTCTATGCTCCCGTGAGATCACATACCAGGCCCCCTATAAAGGACCACTTTAACATGGTCACATAAAATTTAAGGTCCATGATAGTAACGAGTCCCCTCTTGTGTGTATGTTATAGTGATGACCCTTTACCTATCATGAGATACACCATTATAGTACCATCCAGTGTGAGACTATGTGTATGTTATAGTGAGTATCATGGTGTTGTCCACTACTAATGTTGGAAGTTGATGCATATTGTTTTTGAGAGTAATGACCCTTTACCAGATTGATCACTTTCGTGTTTCTCTTTGTATGTGATCTGTGTAGCTGTACCTCAAGATGTCAATGTCTACCTCAGCAAACAGATCTTTCAGGACTGTTTAGTGTATTGTCTTGGTGAGTTGTCCTAGTGTTTCATGAGGTTCATCATGAGAGTTATCCATCCTAGTGTGTCTCATTATAGTTCATCCAAACATGAATGGACTGTTGCTTCTAGTGGTCCACTGCTTCCCCAAACCAGCACCAAATCCCTTGCAGTTAGTCCCAGCCTACAAACAGATGTACGTTTTGGAAGTGGATCGAATAGGGCACAAAGTCGAATAATGGAACACCAATACTCGCCCCTCCCTTACATGATTCTGTTGTGAAGTGATCACTTGTTCACTAGCTATTGGCCCTTTGTGTGTGCGTTATAGTGAGAACCCTTTACCTACCATGAAATACATTCTCACTATGTGAGTGTAATATCATGGTGTTGGATACTTGGTGTATAATGGTTTTTTAATAGTGGTTACACTTTACCTACCATAGGAGAACAAGATCATCTCTTCTTCCCTCTCCTTTTATATCTCTATCCACCACAGGTTATAATTGTGGAGTGAACTCATCCTATTACAAGCTGATATGTTGTGCCAGGGAAGTCACTGACTGACAAGAAACCAAAATTAATGTAGATGTAGTTATTAATCTTGACTCATTTCACTGGTGATATAATGTTTGCTTTAATTCTGCACAAAATAATATTATTGTGTGGATTAATACAAAATTTTAATAGTCACTGTCATTCTTGTTGGCTTCTTGGTGAAAGTATATTGTTGAGGTTACATCTTCATTCATCATACCTGAAAGTTGGATGATATTCAATGTAATGCTGCAAATACTCAACTTAAACTTTTACCTCATAAAATCCTTCCTGAATGTGCCTACATAGTTTCTCGGCTTCTCAGACAGTGAATCACGATCAACCTTTACAGAGAGGAGAGAACTCTTTCTAAAGCTTCATTCTTTGATATACCGTATAGCGGGAAACTTTTGGAATACTTTCGCGAATAGCATGGAGAGAAATATTCGCGGAGAAATCTTTCACGATCGATCGATCGATCGATCACAGCCTTATGTACGTTCCACGCTGGGCTTTGATATTGGACTTGGTGTTCTTCTTCCCGTTCTCAGTCAGGGTAGTCTAATACCTGTTTCACCTCCTTGTTAGTGGCTGCCATACTAGAAGAAGGAGCTACTGATGACAGTGGTCCATCAGGCTTTGGAAGAATTGGATTTTTCTGGAAGTACTTGAGCAGAGACATGGCAACAAAGAACGAACAGCTGCATACACCAATCGAGCATGGCACATGCATGGAGCGCTTGCGCTTGACCAAATATATTGTATTTCACGGAAAAAAACTTTCGCTGATTGCAACAAAGCAACGAAATTCGCGAAAGTATTCTCCCTCGAAAGTTTCCCGCTGTACGGTACACAATGAAGATGGTTTAGGACCTACATACTTACGTACATGGAGATTCTGTATATAGAACTTGCTAGTTGTCCAGAGGTTGACTTCAATGCACTTGATAACACTGGTACTGCATAAAGGTATACACAGAACATAACTACTGCATAAAGGATAGAGGTATACCCAAGAAGACAGAGAATGGATAATAGAGTGATACAACACACTGTTGAGGGTGATACAACAGAACCCACACTGTTGGTTTCACAAGAGGGTGATACCAGTGTTTCCCAATCAACTGATACTAGGGTCAGGTGGTCAGTTAGAGAGAGATTGACTTCCAGTACAACCTAAGAGGAACCCAAGAGGGGTACTTAGGAAAATATAGAATGGTTTCACAAGAATACTCACAGCAGATACAACGAGGATTATAACAGTCTACCATAGACTATTAAACGGGTCAAAAGGTCAAGTGTCAAATTTGACATCAAATATTAGTATATTAGCCCTAATGCTATTGACTCCTTCACAGTTTAGATATTCTATTGAAATATTCTTTATTCCACTGAAAAATGTAAAGGCCATGGTCAGATATTTCAAGAGAGTTCTAATCCTCACTAAGACTTCCAATCTAAATACTAAAATTAATAGAGCTGAAGTATACCATGGCTGGACTTAGAGTTGATAAGAGCCAGTTATAACCACATGTATCAACCACATGTCTACATATCCATACTGAGTATGGAAAAAGTATTCTTACACATTGACTGGCTTGTTTGTCCACCAGCTGAAGATTGAGCTTATTGTGAAGCCTGTGCTCTATTTGGAAGTGAGATTAGCTGGTAAGTGATAAAAATACCATATGTAAAAAGACATGAAACGGACTTATGCAGTGAAACCATGTGAAATTTTTTCTCATGAAAATAGCATGAAAATACAATGGTGGTCACGAGAAGGACATCAATTACATGAAAATATTTTTTCATTGGTAAGTAATTGCCTTTCATTATTATTATTCTTTTTTTGTGCTATGAAATGTATGGGGTACAACACATGCAAAGTTTAGTAACGGACTTGCCACACCCACAGATTACTTGCTAAAGAGCACGCAAAAGAAATTATTATTATAATGGCTGAGTCTTGAGCTGTCCAGTAACAGATCTTCTTAGAGGCAGAAGAACATTTGGACATTATAGAGCTTATAGAGACAGCTAGTGAGAAGCAAGTCACTCCTTCACTGAGTTTTAAGGAAAGCAGCAATGGCCAAGACTCTCTTCACAATGTAGAGTTACTGCATAGTGACTGTGAGCCTGAGCCTGAATCTGTTTGTTTGTCCTTAGTACTGTAGTAGAGCTTGTGTAGCCAAAGCAACTAATGCACGTGCAAAGCAGCATGTGCATCATCATGCATGGTAATAAGACGTATGTACAATAGTCACCTTCGGCACTGTGCCTCAGCACTCCGCTGCTGAGGCAAAAATGTAATGGAGTTTTCATGGGTTCCAAACTAGTAGTGTTTTCTGTCTCTTTTATCTTTGTGCATATGAGACGATAATATCTGAGTGGCATGTTTCAGATGAATCTACTACGAGATGAAAACAGGGAACTTTTACAGTGAAACCTGTCTTATTAGACCACCCTATAATGAGACCACCTCACAATTAAGGCCATTCTGCATGTCCTAACAGCACCTATACCAGCCAAGATCATCTTCCTGTCCCATGGGTGGTCACAGTAAACAGTGTCTCCTCAAACATCTCTAAGACCAGCTCTTATGCACACAAACAATGACACACAAACAACATATCTATTGCCATCATCAAAACATTTTCAAGGAAAACTGGTTCACAAGAGGGGAGTAAAGAAGATTATGATTGCTGGAACTGGTTTCACAAGAGGGTGACACAACACTAGTCTAATGCTGGTTTCACTAGGGGGCATAGAGAGATTGCATGATGGAACTGAGGTGATAACTGTCAGTGAACCACAATGCTGGTATCAAAACAGAGTGTAGAGAGAATATGCAACTGGTTCACAAGAAGGTGATTTAAAACAAGAACCAAGATGCACATATGTACATGTCAGGACATAACTGATAGAGAATTGATGTGATTCTGCATTAGATTTGGCAGTTCTATCAGATTTGAGAGTTTTACTAACAAGTATACATACTGTAGAGGGGATCTCCCTCGGGGTTGTATTCAGAAATGCTTCAAAGGATGAGTTCTAGACAATAAGGGGGTGGGGGTACTACAAGAAGGTAATTATGAAGTCATTCGATTAAAGTTACGAAGAAGATGGAGAATTATTGCAACACCAACGACAACAAAAAACCACAATCAGGACAGCCATACAAATCAGTAGAACTCTTATTATGAAGAATTGGTGGCTGTATCTTCTAAAACTAAATATAAGCACCCACCAAACCACTAAGTCTTAGTATCCACAAATAATAAGGTAACAAAAATGACAGCCAAGGAAAAAAAATTAAGAATGGCAAGATAAGAGTAAGAGTCCTACAATGGTTCAAGGCATGCACTAATCAAAAGGAAAAGTGCAATGCTTTCACATGGTATTCATAGTACCTCGGATTATGGGGAATATTGATGGGGAAGTCTCAATGAGTCTACAAATATTACCTACTACAATGTCAGACAATGTAGAGAAGTGTAGTCAAGGGATTCTGTATCTGGTAAGGAGAAGATTCATAAGGAGATGAGGGCAGGATTACAGCACGTATCTGATGGGGACAAGTATACTTCCAGGAATTCTTCTGAGTAGGATCATAGCACATTACATACCTATCTGGTGGGGATGGTACATGGAGTTCCTGTAGAACTTGCTGGTTGTCCAGAGGTTGTAAAGGTATACACATAATACTACTACTGCATAAAGGTTTACTCAATACATCAAAAAGAGGGTGTGGAATCTCTCATGTAGACACTTAGTGGAGTGTCCTGGAAGAGTGTCCTATTATAGAAATGAATCAGGACATGGAAACATGTGTCCATGTTATTTCATATCACCATGGAGTCCACATTGAGAGGGAACATACACAACAGAACTGAATCACTCAAGTCAGTTGATCAAGGAATTCATATCACAGAACCCACAATTCATGGAGAATTGGTTTCAGAAGAGGGTGATACCAGTGCTCAGATAAGACTTGCAGGGGATGCATCAAATTGAATAGAGCCTAAGTAAACTGTACCATGGCTACACTTAGAGTTAATTAAAAGTGTAGAGTTATACAAACAGTTACAACCACATGCATCAACCACATATCTACCAATAAACAAAGCATAAGCTATCCATACTGAGTATGGAATAGAGCATTCCATATACATTGACTTAAAGAGTGGCTTGTCTGTCCACCAGCTGAAGATGGAGCCTATTGTGAAGCCTATGCTCTATTTAGAAGTGAGACTGGTGATAAAAATATGACAAACTTGCACCCTACGTACGTATAACTTTTTGGAACACAAAATTTACAGATCATGAAGTCAAATCACCAGTGCATAAAGGTGGGTTGAATCATTTTGAAGGGTCACTATCCATGGATCGATAACTTCAGTATACAGAGGATGCTGATATAACACTAGTATAGAAGAACCCACAATGATGGTTTCACAAGAGGGGTACATAGAGAGATTATACATACATAACTGGTATACAAGAGAGTAATACAAAAGTCTCACAACAGAAGGACTTAACCACTGTGTGCGCTATGTTGCACAATCCTCAAAATAACTAGATGAATGCAGTGCATTGTGGGGTGAGCCTGATGCCTTATTCAGCTCTCTTTAACCAATTCTGCTTTCACATGGTGCTGGATTAGTGGGGATATTGGTGAGGGACATTTAATGAATTTTGTAGTCAACAAAAACAATGTCAAACGATGTGGAGAAGGGATTCCGTATCTGGTAAGGATAAGATTCAAAAGGAGATGATCATATGAGGGCAGGATTACAATGGGGACAAGTAGACTTCCAGGAATTCTTCTGAGTAGGACTACATACCTATCTGGTGGGGATAACCGCTTGTAAATTTTGGTGGGGATCAAGGGGTTCAGTTGGATCAAGAGACCAGGATTACAGCTAGCATAGTGTTATGAACATGTCTAGTAAGGGATTGAGGAATATGTACAAACTCCTCAAGTGATACACACAGGATACTTCAGAGCACAACTTATGATAACAGCCTGACACCTGACACTTTCTGGCCAATATTGGCATATGCCTGGTCATTATTTGTTTATCAGGACAAAAGGGCTTGTCAAGAGTAAGTCAAATGCACACTGATGCAATGTCCAGTTAAATGTTAGGACAAACTGGGAGTTCGGTCAATATCAATAAGCATGCAGAGGGGAACTTTCGTGACTGGTAGAGTGATTTCCTTACCTTGGAGTCCGACTACTATGGGTATTCTGAGGTTCCTCTCCTGAGCAGCTGCAATGATCCCTTCCCCTAATAAATACAGCATTGACCTGTTGGAAGTGTAGAAATAGATAAGCATTTTATGTACACATATAATTTCACATAGAGCAGAACCTGGCTATAATGGGACTCAATAAAGTGGTTGCTATACAGAGGTGTCCCTTTACAAAGTCACCAGATTTATATTAGGTTGGACTTTTCATCTTGACCGGTATGAGGTGAACGTAGATGACTTGTTGACTCTGTGTGGACACTAAGTCAGGTTCCACTGTATTGTTAGTTCACAAGGAGTAACAGTGCAGTTACATGTTTCTATGTGAAAGCTGAAGCTTGTGCAGTCAACTTAAGTTATGGGCAGTGATATAGCACCTTGTGATAGTCAGTGCAACAGACAATGTCCAGACTCATTAACCCTCAGTGTATCTGTTACATTAGCCAATTTTGTTTATTCCAGAAAGAAGGACAAGATTTCCAACACCATAACACTCCATACAATGCACACTGTGATGCCAACCATTACCTACTACTCTATCTATAAGGCTTTAGGCTGACTACCTCCTGCTGGTGATCTGCTCCATATTACGTATCTGATACACAATTTTATTGATACTAAGCTGTTTGCTGAGGGTTAGGACTTGAGAGGTTTACATTATCTTCCAGTGTTAGGTTAATACTCATTGGGCAGCTAGCCAGAAATGGCATATATGGTAAAGGGTCACTGAATCATGACCACATGGACATGTGCCTGGTGGGCCTAATGTTACATAACACACTTGCATCACATTCTCAATGTAGACACCTTTGGAAGCATACAGATTAGAGAGGTGTCCTTACTTAAGGGTGGACACACAGCGACATATATAGAGATGTGTATTGTAATGGGACAAGGAGAAAGTGTGAGAGGTTCCATTGTACAGTGTATGTATGTATGTATGTATGTATGTATGTATGTATGTATGTATGTATGTATGTAATTTTATATGTACAATAAAGAAATGCTCACAAAGACAGCCTATGATGTACCTGATGCCAGTGTGAATCTTCATGAGACCAGTCCATCGGAGAAAAGAACACCACTGCAATCATGAAGACCAACATAATCAGGGATGTACGCATGGAGAGATGTTTCTAAGGAGGGGGCAAAATCAGGACTCTGAACAATGAAGGGGGAGTGTGGGGAGCATTTTGCATGTGATTAAATGTGACAATGATTAAGCTTGCAAAAGTTGCAATTCATGTAGTAAAAACCCTCAGTATAGTGGAACCCAACTTAGCAGGTCACTCATGAGTGTATTTGATGTCCAAATGAATAGTCTCAAAGACAGACATACAGTGTAAAAGGACCACCTCTGTAGAGCAACCATTTTGTTCAGTCCCAAGGGTAACTGGATTCCACTGTATACATGTATCTATCACATGACATCATCCCCACCCCCTGCCACACCTCTTATCTTGTTCCCATCAGTTGTCCAAGTACATGTGATGTCATGTTAGCTACATGCGTACCTCTTTTCATGGGATTAATCTCCATCATCATGGCATACTTCTCCATTTCATACAGACTCGGGATTGTTCTACAACCTGAAAGACAATAAATATGACAGGAATCAAATAGGACCACTTTAACTCATGATTACTAGTAGCCTTGAGACTGGAAATTGGTGAGGAGATAGTCCAACCATTATACATACAACATGTGAAAGGAGTTTGAAGTAATAATAACATGTCTTGTTTGAGAAGTGTCTAATTTATTAAGCTGATTAAAATTGATCAGGGACTGTCACATATTAATCAGTAGAATATCCATTTACTACTTGTACAAACATTTCTCCTCCTACATTAGGGGAAATTTGACGAATTCCTTAGAATAAACCTGACAATCCAGTGACTATATATGCCTTGATTTATTTGTGTGGATGTGAATGTCCAGTGAGCAAGCATGAACATGACCACCAAACTGAGTCAGTGTACAGTGGCATCATAGACTATAGAGGTTCCAGAATGGACTGGAAATGATTAATTACATCCGCCTGGTAATACTTACCGATATTGTATTCTGGGCCAGCTGTTTCCATCAATTAATTAACTGTCTAGTGAATTTCTACAACCAAATAAATATGTACCCCAAATGGATAAAAACAATACCATGCAACACTGCAAACTTTATATGAACTGCTTATATTACAGTATGAGCTGGATAGGTTAAACTTGGTCCTAGAAAATTACGCAAAGCAGGTATACTATTTGACAAAGAAAGGTGTAGTAGTTAGTAACAATGTAGTAGAAAGTTGATATGTATCTTTTAAAACAATTTACTAACATGTACTTCAAGTCCTCAACCACATTAACTATGGATGATAGAACTACTTCAGGAGATAAAATTACACAAAGTATTTATATGCAATTTTAACTGCTAGAGCACACTTTAACTCGAGTTTTGCTCTGACAATAATCTCAGGGTCTTGGCATCTTGTAGTATAGTCTCCCTGGCAGAGTTCAGCCTCTTCATAGCCACTTACAAGCTTGTACGGTTAACCACTAAAGTGATCTTTCCTGTTCATGGAGATACAGCTGCAGTGCAATATAGGCGCAACACCGATATCACACCACCGGAAGTGCTTGTTAATATTAATTTAATAGGCGTTTCCAGTCCATGTAGGAACCTATATAGCCTATGGTGCGCATATGCGCATATGCGCATATACACTTGCATGAACTGCCACACCTTACCATACAAGTATCACTTTCAATATAGACCCAGCACACTGATACGATTTCAGAAAGCACAGAGCAGCAAGATATAGGTTAAATCAGACTTCCAAATAAAGCCCAGTCCAGCAGTGGGGGCATGCTCATTGCTCAGTAAGGATACCAAATATATTAGTGATTGTCTACACAAGGAGCACTATAGTCATTTATAGGAAGTACAGCTCATTCCATAATCTATGCACATGAATAAGCAAGTTTCAATCCTTGGATATTAGATATCCAGCCCTACTGCGTACAGTATGAATGGACCTTCAGTGTCTGTCCACTCACCATTTACTATGTCCACTCCTTCCTTGTAGATCTCTGAGGGAGCGTCTCTAATATTCTTTTCTATGAAAATATCACCATGGGGACTGGCATGTGACCCTGGGATAATGACAACATCAAGTGCACGTATGTAGTCCACCACCAGGTCCACACAATCACCCTACAGGAGTTCAGAGGAGATTACATTTCAGGAGACTAGACTAGAATAGAGTGTTGAGAGTATGACCCTATCACACACATTCTTAAAAAGATTACACACCCCCTGATAACAGTCTTTCCACTGGCACCATTGCACACTTGACTACAGTACTCCAGTGGCAGAGCTTGCACTGAGAAACTGGTTTCACAACAGGGTGATACCACATCAGTGTAACCCAACAGCCACCTTGTACCTAACAACATTCTGCTGCTTAGCAGTCAAAGTTTTCTCTTGCTTACCTTACTGAGCAAGTCTATTTCTTTCTCCTTATCATGAACTACTGAGGTTAATTGCATGCTCAGATCTTTTTGGTATTTGCTTGGGCTGAAATGTAGTCATCTCAATTATGATGTCTACAGAGACACTATGAATGATGCAAAAACAGCTAACTTACAGCTGGCCTTCCAGGCACAGATTCATGACCACAAAGCTGAAGAATGTGCCATTGACCGAGAGAGGAAGATGAACGAAAACACGATAATGTCTGGAAAGCTTCTCAATAGGGTACTGGTAGACCTGTATGATAAAACTGGATTCATAAGAAGATATGTTACCATGGGATTTCACACAAGACTACGTATGTGAAAGAACAGGCTCCATGGAACACAGTGGTCAAGCAAGAGAGAAATGGGGTTCAGATATTCTAATAAGAGCATTTGTCCAATGCTGAACACATCATATACATGGAACTGATCCACACATACAAGCAAGATACATACACACCAGACTAAAAGTGCGGAATCCCATTCAGGGCTCCATTTAGAACACTTTCTAAGGATGGGAAAAATCGGGGCTCTAGACAATAAGGGGGTGGAGGATTCATTATTATGTACGTTCCAAGTAAAAATTTCCTGCAGGGGATAGGAGTAAGTGTCTATGCATTGTCACTTTTAGAGATAGCCATAGGGGATCTTTTCTCCTCTCTTATCCAATCTCATCTGCATATCCACATCCCACTTCTATTCCAACCCTCTTCCCTCTTCACCCTCTCCATAGTTACACAGTCACCTCTTTCCCACTCCCATACTTCCCCTCTCTCACCCTCTCATCCTTCATAACTCTTTCCTTACGAGTTTAGCAATGTTTACTGCAATTTCCTCGTATGTACCTCTTTTCTTCCATGAGGTGTCCAATGTCTCTACCATGGGATTAATCTCCATCATCGTGGCATCCTTCTTCAGTATCATTTCATATTTCATACAGACTTGGCATTTGCTCTGCACACTAATTTAGAATCATTTTTTGCCACTTCATGACTGAAACGGATGTTGTGATCACAAAAACACAAACAGGAAAAAGAGAGTAACATCAGGAACTAACACAACACAACCTTACGAAAGATGACTCCAGAAGCACATACTTACATAAAATCAAACTTCCAAATAAAGTCCAGTCCAGCAGTGGGCATGCTCATTGCTCAGTAGATAAACAGAGTAGGTAGGAGATACCAAACCAACAATGGCCGGAACACTACAAGAAGTACGGCCATAATTAAAGGAAAGTGCTCATCCATAACTGATGATTTTATGATGAATAAGAAATCAAACCAAATAAAACTTTTAATCTTTCCGCTAGTATAGCTCAATCAGGGTGGCCCCGCCCTGTTTGGCAATAGTAGTTCCAGGAATTAGTCACTGTGGTTTGTAGTCTGGCTAATTAGCACAGCAGTAGATGCCACTGAACCACATACATAAAGTTACATACCACAATCACTTAACACTAAGCAAACTGTCCATGTGGCCCATAACTATCAATCTATCAATGGCGAAAATAACAGAGTTCTTTTCTAGCACTAGTAGGCCTACTACTAGTTCAGATATCAGTTCTGACCCAGATTCTGGTCCACCACTGCAGACAAAAAAGGGTAAGCACAGGGAAAGTGGATTTGATCCAGCCTGGCTAAATGAATTTCCATGGTTACTCTATGAAAATGATGAGAAAAATGGTCCATCAATGTTTTGTAGTCTCTGTCGTAAGTATAATCAAGTGACCAAGAAGATGTCTTGGATTGAGATCCCCTGCAAATTATTTCGCAGAGACAAGGTTCGTGAGCATCAGCTTTTCTGGTTCCTAATGATTCAAGTAGGCCAAATGAATCTTAGAGCAACAACCACTAGCTTTTTTTTAGGCCTACAGTTATAATTGTTATATTTTCTAACTTGTTCAAATGAGCTAATTGAGACAACAAAAGATTCATTTCTATTTTTGCTTCCGCGCTGTGCCCCCTCCTGCACCCTCCCCCTGCGGCTGCTATGCACCTGATTGAATTTGACCCTAGAGGAAACACTGTACAGTATGAATGGACCTTCAGTGTCTATCCATTGACATGTTCACTGTGTGCCTACGATGATAAATCACTCACCATTTACTATGTCCACTCCTTCCTTGCACATCTCTGATGGAGTGTCCTCTTCTATATAAATATCACCATGGGGACTGTAATGTGACCCTGGAATATCGACACAATCATCTTCCTGAGACCAATCCCTCAGAGAAAGATGTACCCACTTCAGCTCTCCAGGACTCGTAACTAGTCACCTTGAGGGTGAAATAATACATCGAACACATGACAGAAATTTCAAGTCATTTCATCGGCATGTTTAAGATATGGCTAATTGAAAAGACCTGGAACTATCGTCACATATAGGTTCTGGATAAAGGAGGTGTGGATAACCAAGGTTACACCATAGATAGGTACACTGTACCAGCAAGATACATAAAATAGGTAGGTAAAATCAGACTTCCAAATAAAGCCCAGTCCAGCAGTGGGCATGAGTTACATGATCAGTCACATGACTGGGAGAATAGATACGCCACCATTGTTACTCCATTTCTAATCCTAGTCTCATGAGCCAGCTTAGTCTGGCGCAGCCAGCCCCAGGCACTTCCACAAATCACCCTATACATACACCAGACTAAAAGTGGTTGAAAAAGAACAAAAGAGGGAATCCCATTCAGGGCTCCATTTAGAAAACTTTCTAAGGTGGGGTGGGAAATTTTAAATTTTACTGTTCATAATTATGTAGATTTGGATTTTCTCTTTATACACCTGAAGTAAGTGTTTAATGGAGGCATACATTACATGCTTGCTTCCTTGACCTCGCCAGTCATGTCCTAATATTCACCTCATTAAGCCTGATGCTAGGGAGTACCTCTTATGCCACATTTATGCCAGCATAATAGAATCAAGCCTATCCACAGCTATACATTTTTTGGTCACAAAATTCTTTTTTTTCCGCACACCTCACATCATGCATCCCACACACTCCTCTTTCCCTCACTCTCATCTGCACACACACATCCCACCCTCCTCCCTCTTCACCCTCTCCATAGTTACACAGTCGCATCTTTCCTACTCTCGTACCCTTCTTCCTTCTCTTCTCTCATCCTACATAACTTTTTCTTACTAACCATTTTTCTTCCATGAGGTGTCCAGTGTCTCTACCATGGGATTAATCTCCATCATGGCATCCTTCTTCAACATCATTTCACATTCCATATGGACTCGCATTTGTTCTGCAAACTAATTTAGATATTGAAATATCATTTAATGATTGAAACTTAGAAATGATCACAAAAATACAAAACAGGGAAAGAAAGAATGTCCAAACTTTCCCCTATTCATCGACCTCAGGAACTAGCACAACACCACCTTACTAACTACAGATCTTCAGCCTCCTGCAGAGCCAGCCTAGTCGATCTATATCTATGATCTAATCCACAAAGAGACACGCGGACTGTCGGCAAACTTACCATCTTCACTGGACTGATAAAGATGTCATCTTTTCTGCATTTCTTTGCTAACAGGTCTTCACCGCATGCTTCTAATAGGTAAAGGACGTTATAATGAAAACCACACCAGTATGTGAGTAAGATATTGCAATATCCATTTTACGATCTTTACCAAGTTAAAAGCTGGCCTGCTAAATAGTTTATACTTAACCATAGCTAGCTGCAACAATCTTCCCAAAGGCTGGGGTTAGGGAGACGATAATTGTACTGTTCTCACACACAGTTCAAACACAACACATTAATAGTCCTAGCTATGCTTAGTCTTCTGAAATATACATGCATAGACTATATAGCAATTATGATCAGATAATTATGGTAAAGACAATTTTGCAGTTTCAAGCAATCACACAGATAAGTCAAGCCAGTAGACATTTTCATAAAGAAGTTGGTGAAAATACAGCTATTATAAAAACTATAGAAAAGAATAATAAATGCATATTATAAAGTATCATAATTATGGAATGTGCTTTCATCATGATGATACAAAGTGTGTGGGTATTATGCATGGTGAGTGTAAAGTGTTTGTTCATTTAGTTTTAGCAGGCCTCAATTCAGTGAGTGTATATCAACTCTGTGACATATCTTGAGCTGCACATCAAAGGAAATGATAAACAATCTATTCTCACAGAGAAACTGTACCATCTCACCTGCATGATTCCTGGCTATCTCCTCAAAGAGTCCATAATCAAGATTCCGTACAGCCTCTGCTAACCTCCGCCAGCTTGGTCTTCCATATTTTTGGTGATTGTAGTTCAACTTCAGCCACTCTTTCAGGGCTTCATCCAGGCGACTCATGACATCAGAGCAATTTTCTTGGATATTCTCAACTACATGATTTCTCAGACGCAGCTTAGTTGTTAGCAATTTCCATTTTGGAGACAACTTTTCCACTTCATCAAAGATATCTCCAATATCATCAATACCTTGGAAGAGTAACACAGTAGCTAGCTAGTTAATAGTACTTACAATTGAAAAAAAAAACAACAAAAAAAACAACAAAATATCTAATAGCAACTTAGAATTGTTGTATGTAACAAATACACTCCTCAATGTAGCTAGCTCTATGACTTACCAAGGTTGGTATCATCGACTGTTGCAAGTATGACTTCCTGATCTGGGTTAAAAGAAAATATCAGTGAGCAAGATCAACTGGTTAATTACTCAGTGATATAACTGCATGGAACATAACACTCACTTGTCTTTTCAGGAGATGGAACTTGTGGACTAGTGCTGGCCTTCATCTGTTTAACATGTATAAACTGTAAGATGTCATCGTGAGGTGTTGAAGGAACTCACATGAGTAGATGATGTTGCAGGGGGAATCCCATGATCATCACTAGGTGATGGTTGGGATTTCACTGAAGGAGACACTGCAAGGAGATTATAAGTGTAACATAATATGCACACTCAAAACAGTCATGCAGAGAATCAAGTATTGCTTGCTTACCACCAAATGGAGAAATAACAAGTACAAAGTATGTGAATGGTCTTTCAGCACCAAGAAGGTCAATCTTGTGCCTGAGGTCAGATCCAGTGGATGCCCCACCTCTGTAGAGAACTCTCAACTGACAGACTGAGAACTGCTTGTGGACTCTGTATGCAGTGGCGTATCTAGCGAGGTGCTCAGGGTGCTCGAGCACCCCCCTCAGCTGCTAGCTAGCTTTTTCAGTAGGCTCGCTTCTATAGTTATCTATCCTAAAGCTGATCATCTAGCAAGCAGTTTAATATTACACTCACAGAAAGAGCAGCATTGGGTCAGAGTTCAATAATCACATCGGTGAGGCGCATGCGCCCGGCACGTTTTTACCCTAAATAATGCACATCTCGATCTAAAATTTCTGTGCTTCTTTATTCAGCCTGCACCTCACTTCTGATCCTGTACGCTGGTAAAGTAGGGTAGCTAATACTTAGGCCATCATCTGGGTATAATAAAGAGGATGTGGTTAATCAAAGTGGGCGTGGTTCGAAAAAATTTCGCGCGCGCTTACGCGCGCATTCTCTATCTAGCACCCTCCTAGCTCAAATTCTAGATACGCCACTGGTATGCATCAACATGAGACTTGAGAATCTGTTGAATAATTGTGGAGTAGAATAAACTGAGTTCAAATGTCCAAGCTGTAAAGTTAGCTACTATCAATATGTCCTATAAAAATCGAACACTTACAAAAGGTGCCACTAATGGCTGAATTATCCAATCTCCATCCAAGTTAAGACCAATTTCGGGAATACTCAGTTGAATTTCCTCTTCCTTGAATATGACAGGTTGTTCAACCACTGTGTCCTTGGGATACCTCCTCAAGAGAGTCTGTAATTAAAACATCAAATGCTATCTTAGCCAAGTATCAATTGCATGTCTTACTTCATAGTGTAACTCTGAATTAGGTATGATGGAGAATAACACTTCCCAACTGTTGCTAGGATTCGTTGCATCATACAGTAAGCAACCTTTATACAAATTGCGAGACTTGCTATAGCTGAGTCTCTCAGTCACTTGCTTGCGATCAGCAGACCTCTTCTCTTTTCTCGTTCTTATAGCTCCATACTTGCAGAAATGTTTCATTTCAATGGCTCCATATCGACTGTGAACAGGGAAAATCCCATCCTTAAGTGGACGGAATTGAGAGGGCAGTTGGTCTCCAGTGCTGACGACAAAAGTTAGCTCTTCAGCTTCTTCTGGAGTGTCAGTGGTGCTGAAGTGCTCGATTTCCACAGTCACTGACCGAGTGAAGGAGTGAGAGCTGTGAATGGAGTAGATTCCACTCACCAACTTAGCACCATCGGGAAACTGGAACTGGCCAGAAAGAGCTGCCCTGACTTTAATAAAGCACTCAGAAATATTGGGAGGTAAGGCATTCTCAGGTAAGTGTAGCTTGAAGCCATGGTCCTTCCAGGTGAAGCTGAAAGCTTCTCCTCTGTAAATGAACGAGGTTGACCCAATCACATCCATTCCTCGAAGGTAATCTGTTATAAAACAGGAAACGTTATAATTGATTGATATTGTGATAGAGAATACACACCATTCACAGAAGTCTTCAAAGAGAAAGTATCCTGAGTCATTGTACCAGCTGAAGCATCTGAAACACAAAGCAAGATTTCAACTCTGAATCTTAAGCTAAGGAACTCAAAGGATTATGATTAAAATTATTGCTTACCAGATGGTGAAAAGTTTAAAACAAAGAAGTCATGAGGTTTCTTGGCTCCAAGGAGATCAATATGATACTTCAAAGGAGACCCAACATCTTCAGGGCTTTTATACACATTAAACTCACAAAATGATAACTGCTTGCCAGTATTGAATGCATCAACATCATTTTTTGTGATCTAAAAAAGAGGATAATTGTAACTTTGATCTAAAATGCATGGAAGACAAACTTACCACTGGTGCAGTCAAAGGTTTAATGGTCCACTTATTAACAACCACACCAGTCACTGGAATATTGAGTGTGATCTCACTTTGTGTGAAAGTGACTTGCTGATCAACTGCATCATATAGGCTCTCTCGTGGAAATTTCTCAAACAGTATCTGAAGATGACAGTAAGTCATGATAAAAATTCCTTGTGCTCATATTTGTGGTGGTTACCTTGGAATATAGTTCTGCCTGTTGAATGATGGAATATATTATGACCCAATTGCTGTCATCTTTCTTCGTATACAAAACATGTGCTCGATACAAGTTATGAGAAGTAGTGCTGCTCTGAAAGAAAGGATCTTTCTTCTTTCTTCTCACAACTGCAAACTTGCCAAAGCTTTTTGTTTCAATGGCTCCATACTGACTACCAATGGAGAATATGCCTTCTTCACAAAAGGAGAAAAGGTAGGGAAGCTGGTCTTTGTTACTTGAGACAAAGCAAAGGTCATCAACTTCTTTCTGGGAACTAGAAGAGGAGAAGTGTTGGACTTTGATGGTCATCATTTTGGTGAACTGCTCAGGGCTGTGGATGTGGTACACACCACTCACCACCTCAGCACCATCAGGAAACTGGAACTGGCCAGATATTGCTGCCTCAAGATGAATAGGACATTCAGTGATGTCAGATGTAAATGCATCCTCTGGGAGGTGAAGATTGACCCCATGGTTATTCCAAGTAAAGCTGACAGCTTCTCCTCTGTAGATGAAAGAGGTAGATCCCACTACATTCATCCCACGCTGATGATCTGTTGTGAATTCAATATTAATAGTAAAAGCTTATCCATGGCTATACTCACTAGCTGCTATGTCATAACAAATGATTATTCTTGGCTATCTGGTGGATATCATGCCATACATTGAATATTTTGTGGCAAGTATATATTAAATGGGGAGAAATTAAAATGTATAAATCATGTAAACATCACATACCATTCACTGAAGTCTCCATGCTACAAACAGTCTGAGATGCAACATCGCTGCACTGATCTGGAACAGTCTGACATGCAACATCACTGCACTGATCTGGAACAGTCTTACATGCAACATCACTGCACTGATCTGAAATAAATAATGAGATACATTATTGAATTTAAAGTAGTTACTACTGAACTTACCTGTCCAAAGAATCTGCTTCTTTGTAAGACTACATCCATCTTTATCAGAGTCCAAGGAGCAAATGGTCACTTTCTCGTCAGGTGAAAGGTGAGCAACATGAGGTGGTGGAGATTGGCCACACTCACACTGGAAGGAGAACTGGTGAAGCTTTCTGTAAGACAACACCCTACAAGAAGCATCAAGAGCTTTAGCAACAAGCTTTTTCACTTTTGGCAAGAAAGAAGAAGAGGAGAGGGAGTAAGGAGTGATGGAGAAAACCTTTCCTGTGTTGTACAGAGTGAGAGTACCGAAAGAACCTGGGCTGATGCTGAGAGTGATGGAGATGAAGTTCCTATACAACTTGGTGGAACTATCAAGGTCAGGGATCTTGCACTCACTGGAAGAGACTATATCAGATATGAAAGTGCAAAAGAGACCTGAAGGAACCTCAGGAGTGGGAAAAGAGACCAGCAGAGATGAAGCAACTGGAAGTTGAGAAGCAAGTTGAGAACGAGAAGCAGCAAACTCTTCTTCGGTCAACTCTTCTAAAAGGCTGGGCATGAAATACAGGGAGGAGCCGTCATCACTGGAAGGCAATTTTGCAACGGTTTTCCTGTCCTGAAGGATAAGAAGGAGCTCGTCCACAGACAGGATGGTCTCATTTTTGATGTGGTAGGCATAATCATCACTAAAGACAGCTTGGTCTCGAAAACGTAAATCTTCTTCGGAGGAAATATCGCATTCAGCAGTGTCGCTGATCTTGATGTGCTGCTCGTAGAGTTGACTGATCATTCCAATCATGGCATCTGGCTGGAATATGACAACTTCAGGAAGAATACTTGGAAAATACATGATGAGATTAATTTCATGCCAAAACAGCAATGCAGCTTCTATCGATTCTGTGATTACGATATGCAACTCTTTGGCTATTGACATGACGTACTCTTTGGGAATAACTTTCTTCCCCAGCTTCCTCAGCTCCACTTCAAGGAGGTACCACAGGATTGGACACTTATAGTGCAGGCATTTCACATGCTTCAAGGCAGCTCTTAGCTCTGAGATTACGGGATCGCTGCGAGAGGTGGCATCCACACCAAAGATGATCTCCCCATTTGATCGCCTGATGATGCTCTTGCCAAACTGCTCAAATGCCACCTCCAATTCAGCATTTTTCTCCTCCCTGGTTTGCTTGCATTTGCCTTCCTGGTCTTTGAAGGTGCCCACCACTATTATGTCAGGAGGAGAATCATCACACTCCACGTGAGGAAGTGCCAGATGAGACTGGTGGTAACGAGAGAGCTGTGCACACTTCAACAACATTTCCAGATTAGTCAGGTTGAAGTGACCCAATTCGAACAGCTTGCCATCTTTATCACAGTATTCTGCCTTGGGCATGGTGCTGAGACTCTCCAAGAGACGATGCACAAGCATCAAACCGGAGAGATTTCGGAGATATGCAGGTAACATCTCCAATAACTTGGGCTGTCCACCACTGTCGATGAATTGCACCAAGCGGTTTCTCAGTCGTGGTAGGTTGGCTGGGGTGGGGTGGAGCATCAAATACAGGATTTCATCCATTCCTTGCAATTTCACTCGAGGTGATATGACTAAGTGCGAAGTAGCTTCTTCATCAGGTGTGGGGGAAGGCCCTGGAATTGAAACAGGCTGATGATCTTCCACTGGAGTCAGCTCTTGAGAGGAAGGTGACACAGGTCGAGTTGAGCGATCTTCCACTGGAGGATTTTCCTTCAGCGTCTTCTCGATTCGTGAAATTACTTCTTTCTTTTCCTCGGTTATTCCTTCTTCTGTCATCTCTTTCGCAAGCATTTCTTTCAGATCTTGCTCTTCCACTGGTTTGCATATAACTATTTCAGATGAAGAATCTTCACTCCTTCTTGTGACCAGCACTGCTCTCTGTGCTTGCTCGATGCATGCAGTACTGATACGAAGTTCAGGTGCACGAAGGTCATAGAGAGAATAATGGAGAGACGTCTTCCCTGATCCCGGAACTCCATAAGCTAGGCAGTTGGCAACTTCTGATGGAATGAAGCCATACTGGATGCCTTCCTTCAAGTGTTGCTCTATCACTAAATTCAATAGATCAGACATAAAGTGAAGGGTTCCATCACCCATCCATTACTGCTACTATTAAAAGCTCTGAAGTACTAGCCCTCAGTGCACACATTGACTACTACATACAGCAAAGTGCAATTCATAGCAGCTACAGACAATCTTGCTGTCATCGGGAATCTCAGCAACTCTTTGTATACAAATTTTTTTCTACTAGAGAAATGCAGGGCATTGTGGTGCGAGCCTGATGATCTGGTTAGATGTTTGGTGGATTGCTTGTTTGTATGTGTGCATGCATGTTTGTGATTGTTGAGAGCTGAAATTAACTGTCATTTGAGTTGTTTGTTATTGAAGGTGATGCTTCCATCTAAGTTATAAGGTTTGGATGTTGTGTATATAATTGATAAACTGTGCACTGCTCTCTGTGCTTGCTTGATAAATACAGTACTGATGTGTAGTTCAGGTACAGGGAGGTCATAGAGAGACATCTTCCCTGAACCTGAAACTCCATAAGCTAGGCAGTTGGCAAATTCTGATGGAAAGAAGCCATGCTAGATGCCTTCCTTCAAGTGGATCAGACATGAACGAAGGGTTCCATCACCCATCCATTATTGCTACATTCAATGAAAAGTTCTGAAGTACTACATTGTTTGTCATTGAAGGTAATGGTTCCACCTAAGTTATAAGGTCAGCATGGGTGCTGTGCATATGACTGTGCAGGCAAAAATGGAGACTTGTGTCTGTGCTCTGTGTGGATGTTTATTTGTGATGTTGTATTAATGATGCTCTGAGTGCATGTTATACTTGTGGTCGTCGCATAAGAAAACTTTGCTGTACAGCACAAGGTAAGTATAGTAGACACATGCATGTATGGAAATAAAAACTATGGTATATGTGTTACTTTTGATACAAATGATAAATAAAACTCTTTTATTTGGTATTTACCAAGTGTGGTGGCATGGCGGTGCGCGCTATCATGCACTTGCCACTAATGCATGCTGCTTGTTTGTGAATGGCAGACATTATTATTGGTGGTTCCAAGACAGACAGCCAAACCATTAAATTTAATACACCGCCAAATTAAACTCGTATACTGAATGATCATAGAATGTTTCTATATTATTATATATGTATGGTGGAATTGCTCAGACTCACCATAATTACTCTATAAATTGTTGAGTTATCTGTACTGTGTGTGTTGAAGTAGATATTTGCATTACATTTCAGATATTGAGCAGGAGATCGTTGATCAGTTGAAGGTATTAAGTACACAGTCTACATTTTCATGATTTACTACCAATCTTGTCTTCTTTCTGAGTTTTCTGAATAAGGCAAGCTATTGAAATGCTGGAAAGTATCGTCTAGACAATATTGAAGCTGAATTTAAATTATTGCTGGCTGAGGAATATGTAAGGAAGCTCAGGTACAAATCTTGCCATCTTTCTAGGAATAAAGACTATGAATACACTGGAGAGTATCACTTGGATATATCGTATAGCGGGTATATTTCAAGAGGTGAAAAATTTCATAGATGTCACAATTTCTCTTCTGTTTGCGAATATTTAACCACGCAAATCACTTTGGCAAATCACTAGATAGTCTCACTCGGCCCAGACTCTCAGACTAATCACGTTACATCTAGTTCATGTGTCTGTGACTCTACAATGGATAGACTCACCTCACTGAAGAAAAATAGAGCCACATGATCTGGCTTTGAGGCGGCAGAACATGTATCATTGGTATGCCATGGCAAAAGGATGACTGCACAATAATTATAACACTTTGCTAACTACTGCACTCCAGATATCGTCTTAAACTTAACCCGTCTAGAACGTAGTCTCAAACGAAAGATGGCCTAGATTTGCATGCCATCGAAGCTTCAGCTAGCTAGATACAGATCTAGCTCAGTGTGCATGCACGTGTGCACATGGCTGCTGGTCAGGTTTTTTGGTTGTTTTTTCAAAATCAAAACTGCAAATGATTTCCCCGTGAAATAAGACAAAAAGGTTTAATCGCAAACACTTTTACCCCTTGAAATATACCCACTATACGGTAGTTGAGGTCGGCTTCATGGTGGATGTAACAGATACACTAATTAATACATACACAACTGAGTACTGTGACCTTCGTGCATGCACTGAGGGTTGATATGATACTAACTCTATAATTACATATGCACACTTACTGGAATTCTTCTTCAGTTCTTCTTTCATTTTCACTCTCTCTGGACTCCCAAGGTCAGGAAACTTGCACACATCAATCAGACTCCACTCATTATCAACACATTCTAATTAGCATTAGTAATAATTATGTTGTGGTTGACCTCAGGTTTGAAGAGTGTCTTTGTATGTCATTAAATGATAGTGAGATTTATGGTGGAGGTTTAGACCAGCTTTTGACAGGAATCAATCTTAGCTAATTGGTTGGGAAATACTGTTGTTGTTTCTCAATGTGAACCATAAAAATTATGTTGGTGTATTATTTTTTTTCAAAATAACTGAATCCATGAAAGTTTTACTCAATGAAAATTTTCCACCATATGGTAACTAGTTACTGCATGGAAACTATCTAGTAACTAGAAACTAGACGAGAAATAGAAGTGATATCCATTAAATTGATGAACATTGTTTTCTGCTGATAGTATTAAGTTATAGTGATATTCTTCATATCACAAGGTGGTGGAGAAGAAATGAAAAAGTATGATAGATGGTAGTTATTTGAAATATTAATTATCAATGAGTGGTTGGTAAGTGGAGGTCACTTGATAAAATAGTAATTAAGTAGCTATACACAGCATATGCAAATTGCAAGGGGAAAATCATGAAATTCTTTTCAAGAAATACGACCTCTAAGATTACGAGGGTGCTGACCCTTGCATATTGAAACCTTATTACATGAACAAATTTATCATCAGATAAAGGAGTTAGGAAAATAATGAATGATTTGAAAAGGAATTAAGAAGTTAAGAAGTTTGCTAAATATTGAAAACTGGATTAAACCAACTCAATTTCTAAGTAGATTTATATCAAATCAATTATCCCAAATTTAAAGGAGTTGGTCTAAATGAGTTTGGATGTGTGGTGGTCCAATGAAAGTGAAGTATGTTTCACCTCCAGAAGAATAGGGTGTTTAGAAAGCATGATGGATATGGAAATAATCATTCTAAAGCAAACCATCAGACTTGCCTGTCTCTAATCTTGTGAATAGCTTGTAACCACACACAACACAAGACATGCACAAACCACAAACACAACTTCCTAACAAGTGCAACAAACAACAACAGTTACTATAGAATATCCAATACCATAAATCTTCCAATTAACATGCCAGAAAAAATCATGACTGGCACATTAACAGAATGAGAGTTTATTATTAGACTACATGTACATTGACTGCATTATAGAGTGGTGCTTAGTGCAATGTCATACTAAAACTTCATTTAGTGCCATGATTATAAGAATGGGTCTAAATGTGATCGTGACACTATATTAGAGTAACACACTAAATAGAAGATTTACAGTAATGTCACTATGTCTCCAAATAAAGAGACTATTATGCTCTTCCAGACATGTCTGCTTATTTAGAGGTCCCACTGTACAGAGATGTTAAGTCAGTGGGTAATAGAGACATTAAAATATGCACACTTAAAATGTAAGTATTTGGAAATAAAGACCTCCAGTGACTTTCTACTGTACTTATATTATGGAGGAATGAAGTATAGTATGACTAGCATCAGTTAAATCACACTCACCAAATCGTAGTACAGTGGTCTGGGCTATCATTGGAAGGTCAGCAGCAGACTTCCAAATCTTTGGCACTTCAGGAATCCCGCCAAATAGAATGACGTCTGCCAGTCTTGCATTGAAATGGAATACATCAGCAGTGTGCCTGAATCTTGACTGGAGACTTGGAACTTTGATCTGCACATGGACACATAACATTGGATCATCCCTCTCACAATTACCATGACATCATCCTCCATTTCAATACACACATCATCACTAGTCTCCACACCACAAGACTTAAAAACCTCCACATTATGCCATTGTGAAATACATCCTCATCAAGACAATGTCATGCAAATATCACACATAACTAGAGGGAGTAAGGGGGTCATTTCATGATAATTTGTACTTTAGACTACAAATAATAATCCAATAAGTGCTAGATGGTTAATTCCAGCACTGTTAGTTTTGACCTCTAATACTAAACTACATGGTGCCAATAATTGGTGTTAGTACTGGCTAATAAAAAGGTCATCAGGTACCACTGCATTAGAACTTTGAAGATAGCACAGAACATAGCAACATACATACTTAAAATAGCAAAATGGATCACATTACTCTAATATGTGGTAACCTCACATTTCACACCCCAAGCATGTATATGGACATGGCAATGAATTTCACATTCATGTGCAAATTAGGAATGGAATAATTAGATAGCTAACTGAAGACTAGGACTTGAGACACTTTTGACAGTTTTGAGCTATTAGAGGAAATAGAAATTCGTATACCTGTCCAAGTGGAAATGAACAAATAACTTTAAGTCCTTGCTGTGCACACATGAGGAGGGTAATTAGAAACACTCCATGATTTATGTGACAAATGTTACTCGCTATGCTCACTCCAATTATGAAGATAAGGAAATTCTATTAACTATAAACATTATAATTGGTAGAAAAGCACTTCCTTGTAGCTTCAACTAAAACAATACACACTTTTTACTCCAACTCCACACAGCAAAAGTAAAAGAATTGCCTATAATGAAACACTACCAACTGAGTGTGATGCAGTAAGGACATAACATTATATCTCAACTGAAACCCACACATTGTCATTATCTGCATGGCACTTATTAAACTAATGACATGCTACTATGGTAAAGTCCTCTGATATGATGCCACTAGAGAGTGTCTTCAACACAAACAGTAACAATAACACTACAAGGGAGGAGGTGAAAAACAACAAGGGAGATTCTAATTCTAAATGATTCAGTCCCCACCAATGTTATTATCTATTCTAATTTATCACTCACCTCCCTCCACCTCCCAGACACTACATCAAGTAGCCACATGTCACTTAGAACTTTGTTGCCAGCAACACGTCCCCCAATCACAACAATCTGGGGGTGATCTCCATCATAACCCAGACAGACAGAAGCATGGCTACTTCTAGCCACAGGACAGGGTTCTCCCTCCTGATGGGCCAGTTTTCTCCAGTGCTACAAAAAGTTACAATTACAATTACCAAGACAAACATTATCACTTAGCCCCTTCTCCACAATATACAAATTAACAGAAAGATTATTAGGAGGTTGATGGTTGGTTTAACTTGATATCACTTGAAGCATAGTGTACTTACTGTATGGTGGCCTGGGAATTTTTCATTGGTTGAAAATTTTTTATGCTCAACCCAAAAGAAATATTCGCTAGTTGCTGCCACAGCAATGGAGAGATCAGATCTACTGAAGCCATGGGATGTAACAATGGTTGCTATACAAAAGAGGAAAGTTGTCGTTCAGGTGTGAACTTGTCTATAGCTCGTTCGTTTCTATACTTCTCTTACAGCTTTATTAGCAGTCCTGGTGCCCCTTCCAGTCAGGGAGAGATGATCAAAGCTTGCTTGAACTAAAGCTGAACATCAGTACTGCAGCTGCTATGTACTACTATCAATCGAGCATGCCAGCTAGCTGTTAAGCTTATGCACACATGGTTGATAAATCAAACTAAGGGTTAGTTCGAATCTCTGCATGGTCTAACATAGCTACAAAATTTTGAGTATTCAAAACTTTCCTTCTAGCTACTATATGAATGAGAAATGAAGACACATGGTTTGTGAACTATCAACCTAAATGATTGCTACATTCACAATTCTAAATAACTTCTTTCATCAGTGGTCATAATTATTATATTTCCCTAATGGAACTCACTTCATGCTGAACACAATATAATATGATCATAAAATCAATGACCTAAAAGTTCCATGGTTTCATTTTTTACTACTAAATAAACACTGGTCATAATTGGTCCTGGTGGTCCTCAAGTCACATGATCATACTTGACCTCCCATTTCTTGGATATTCACCTTGATAGATGAATATCTTATCTGAGTGTGGTGGCACTCTACCTATGGGGACATAATGGACCAGCTACAATGATAACATCCAGTCAGTACATCACATCTGTCAGAGCATATACTGAAATATCTGATTTGATACTTCATCAATGTACAATGGAAACAGACACTATATTTTAATACCACACTTTACATCTCACCATTTTTGTCAGATCAAGGATGTACACATCATTGGTTCTTCTCCGTCGATCACCTAGGAATCCTCCAAACATCACAGCTGTGTTTGCATTTATCTTCGTTAGTGTGAAGGATTTACAGGGAGGGGGCTTTGTTCCAGTGACAGTGGGGGATGACCATGTCCCTGAGGGAGTTGGGGAAAGTAAGAGACAGATGATTAAAGATTGGTAATCCTGTGATTCAGTAGACTCTATGAATCTTTATTATGTGGAACTGTCTTTCAGACTGTGTTTTGATTAATAGTAATTATAGTTTTTATGGGAAAGGGGTCCATTTTGATACCATAGACACCCACACAAATACTGTATAGTTGTCACACTTAACACTGAGTCACAAACAAATCTGGAAGTAAATATTATTGACATCCTCAGAGGTTAGTTACCTGCTCTATTAATAATTATGCTCTTGTTCTAAAATGTAGAAGGATAAAAGGTGAGAGTAAAGAGATGAATAGATATTACCTCACTTACCATCCATCAACCCAATTATAAGTGAGTTGAATAAATTAGTACTCAGCTATTGCTACTGTACATTTCAAAAGTAGTTTCCATTATACCTTACTAGTATTAGATCCAAATATTTGAAAGTGTGAATTTAATGATTATTTTGACCTCTGAAGACTGGATGCCTCCAAATAGACAAATTGCATGTTGATTTCACCTTGAGCAGTTCAAGTGAACCTCCAATGAGTGGATGACCTCTGTACTCTGGATAACGGACACTCTGGTGGATCCAGAATGAGCTAGCTAATATAAATTTTGAGTTGTAGAATAGTGGACTGAAGCACGTGATGATGTCCAATAATTATTATAGGTCATGCACATGCACACAACAACAATACATTTATGAAACTGAACAATTGATGACATGGACATTGACCATCTTCCCTGAATGAGTTAAGAAAAAATGGTGGTGTAAAATTAATAATGGTTGACCTCTGAGATAGGTACTACGTCCAAATAAAGTCACTCCCATTTTTTAATTAATTGGAAGTTCCACTGCATAGTAGCTCTGGGAGGATGCAATCCTTGTAGATCCATCCACTACAAAGCTTCAGTCATCATCTTATCTATGACAGCTAGCTTCAGTATTAATAGAGCTACTAGCTAGCCAGTTACCAGTAGCTAGTTAAATCACTATTGTCACATCTACTGCTTTGTAAGGGAAGTGGTTAGCACTAAAATACCAAATTGAGCTCTAATTTACTTCTGACTTGCAACAAATAAACCTGCAAGAAAGGCAGCCTATAGATCCAGTTTCAGCAAAGATGATGAGGATGGTATAATATAGGAGGAACTGTGTGCTACACATGTCAAAGCTGAAATAACATCCACATTATGGTCATTCACATGTCAGATTGAATATTTTTATGATATCAGTTTACTAGGTCACTTATATGCACATAGTTGCTTCTGTCCAGTCAACTTGACCATCATTGAATTGCCATAAAATAATGACAGACTGCTATTTTGTGCTTTGCACAGTACAACATAGCTAACCACTCCCACATTTATAGGGTAGATTTAGAGTGAAGGAAGTAGAGTGGTGTGTACACACCTCATTAACCACCCCTAATATTCTACCTCACCTTCTTTGAGGTTAAAGCTGTGTAACTCATTTGTCCACCCCCTTCCATCACCATACTTGTTATCCAAGATGAATTGAGATTGAAGTTGGTGCGGTCCGGAGGGGATTCCATAACCTCCAAAGCAGATTAGATTTTCTTTGTGGCTTATCATCTTAGAGTCACGCTTTCTCATTGGTGCATTATTGTGATGTTCCATTGTTGTGATGTTCCAAGTCGAATCCAGATGGTACATATATCCTATATACTCTGGACCATTAATTCCTCCGAAAAGATAGAAATTTTTGCCTAGTGCCGCACTTGCAGCATCATATATTCTAATCAGATCAGTACCTGTAGTCTTATGTGTGGTCCATTTTTCCTCGTAGGGATTAAATAAGTTGATGGTGTTCTCTACTTGGTTGTAGAAATCTTTAGTTCTTCCTCCAAACATTAAGAGGTTTCCTTCTACGATGGAGGAAGAGTGAGCCCAGCGAGGGGGAGGCTCATAGAGAGGAGATGCCATACTTGTAGAAAGGTAAATAAAACAAGCCACGCCTCACCGCAAAAACGAGCCACGCCCATCCCCTGCGTTCTAAATGGAACAGCAAGGAAGACTAATGAAATGTGCGTTTAAACTCAAAAAATAATGTAGTGAAAGTCTTGCTAGACCTAAGATTCCAGTAGACTTCATGTAATCAGCTGGTGAATTGTGTTCCTAGTTAATAGTGGTTACTGTATTGTTTTGAGGTAGAGTCCTACCTGTTGCAGTGTTGATGAGGTGGCAGTCAACCAATAGAGAAAAGAAAATCCTATAAAGCTGAGCTAAGCATGCTGCAAGAATATTCAAGTGGTGACTGAAAAAACATGTCTGCTGTGCAGCATTTACCACACACCATTTGTACAACTGGATCTCAATCAGGGACCTTGTCTCGCTCTTGTTGTATATCATCTCTACTTCTACATAATGCTTGCTCTGAGGTAGAGTACACAGTGATACTCTTATAGTGGTGTAGGAAGATGACTTGCCTTGTTTGGGGGAGGGGGCATAAATTTATGATAGATGTACATGGTCAACTCAATGAAATTTAGGGTCCAAGGGATGGTTGAGGTGTCCATTAATCTGTCAAATTTTAGACATCAGCTCTAAAGTCCTAACAGATTAATCCTGACAAACTGCCTGTCCATTGTTATTTGCTGGCTTTTCAGAGCTACTAGATATGTGGTGGCTGCCATCCTCTAATAGTTTGCATGTGTGAGAAGTTTAACCTCTTCACACATGGACATAATATGCAGAGCAGGAACAACTCACAGAATTGGGCAACCTAATTAGTTTTATGCCATTCAAATATATCTTGAAGTCTTGTTATATCTCCTCTATTGTTGTGTGTGTGTCCTGCACTTTACAGCACACAATACCACAAACCTCTTATGTAGTATATGAATACACTTGTGTCTACATGCCACATGCCCTTATTTGGTGTTGTTTACTGTGACACATGACAATGATTTGTGTTATGTGGTGTTTATGTTTTGTGTATGGGGAGATATAGTGCTCAATAACCAGCACAGTAGTATTATGACTTCATAATTTTGAAGCATAACGCTTCAACCAGCACACAGACTAGTTTGATATTGTGCATTCATAATCACGAGCATAATGGGAAGACATCCTGGAAAGCTGAAGTAATAAGAATGTGCTCAAGCGTAGCTGGACTGTTAATTACTGGCTATTTTTTACCTCTGAAACAGAATGTCATCAAAGGAGAGACTATTAACTGTAGTGTCTTTACTAGGATAATCTGCTAATCTTTATTGATGTGTCACTATCACCTGGACATCCCAACCACAACTGGTCAAAAATCAATCATTTGATTAAAATAAAACAAAGGGATGCTATTCTTAATGTGTCATCAAGCAAATATTGTACATTGCAGGTGTCATCAGTACATTGCAGGTGTCAGGTGCTATTCAGGTGCATAGTGTGGTGAAGATATTCTTGCAGTCTCAAGCAGTCCCACAGACCAAGACACAGATCATGGAGAACTATGTAGTTTCCAAGACATTCCATTTCATGGCTAGCGTGATTATGGATCTGGACACAAGACAAAGAACTTCCAAGGGACACCTTTCAATGTGCTAGAAAGTCTCCCAGTCCCAATGTGCCATTATATTACCACCCTTACCACCAGTCTCGATACCACCATGGCATTACCACCCCTACAGGTCTCACTGCATAATTGTTATAATAGTGTGGGGACCTATTTGCAGGTCCATGTTTGCACTTACACATACGTGGGTGGATCTGGGTATTGGAGTTCAACTAAATGACCCTCCCAATGTATTTGTCTAATTGTGAAATCACAACAAGTACAAATGGTAGAGTGAAATAGAAAGTTGCGAGGTGTTCTCATAGTCACTGTCTTGATTGTTTCTTCCTTTTTGCTTTCTTTCTTGGTGGAGGTAGATCTTCCATCACCTCTTCATTCATGTCTGAAAATCTGAAGAGATAGTTAACCAGCTACTCAACATTATTTTGGTATGTAATTAACCTCTTGCAAAGTGTGTAGAGTCTTTTCCTGTTCTTTCCAACTGTGTTTCTATTGATGGCTAAATTTCTCAGCTTCTCAGACAGTGAGTCACAATCAACCTTTACAGAGAGGAGAGAACTCTTTCTAAAGCTTCATTACTTTACATATTATACACAATGAAGATGGTTTAGGACCTACGTACTTACGTACATGGAGTTTCTGTAGAACTTGGTGGTTGTCCAGAGGTTGTATGATGTTGACCTCAATACATTCAATAATACTGGTACTGTATAAAACACTATTATAATTACTGCATTGAAGTGTATACACAAGGTACATGTATACTCAAGGTACATGTATACTCATAATTGTATCACACTCTACATGTGAAAACATGTATGATACCAGCATTGTGGGTTCTGGGTCACTGGAGTTGCAAGAGGGTTTGTACCCTCACTTACACATGCAACACTCAGAAGTCTTACTTGGTGGTGTTAGCCAACAGAGTGAAACATGGTCCAAGTAAATCGGTCCCAGGACAGTTGCTAGTAGCAACCGCTGACAGTAGCTCTGATAAGTACACTTCCAACACATGCAGCTGAACTCCAAGACATGCCTGGGCATTAATTAGAAAAGTTAATTATGCAGCATGAACCTGCTTCCCCTCCACCCCCCCCCCCCAAAAAAAAAAATAATAATAATAATAATAATAATAATAATAGTAATAATAATAATAGTAATAATAATAATAAATTCACCTCCTGCCCAAGAGGACTTTCTGACATCAATCTTAAGAAATTCTTCACAAGTCTAAATAATATCACACTAAGTGATAATCACTAATAAAGCTTATTAGAATTGTTATTAGGCTTTTGCTTACTCTTCACTCCACTTTTCTTCTTGTAAGAATTTGAAGCAGTGGTGCACCACTTTACGGATCAACTGTGAAGGGATAAAACAGAAGGGTTTGGTGTCATGTGGGATAAAACAGAGGGGTTCAGGATCACGTGGGATAAAACAGAGGGGTTTGGGGTCAACAATAGCATTTTTTATCATACCATGTAGAACTTGTCCAATCTGAGACGATCTATTCCAAGCCACTCCCGAGATATTGTAGTGAAGAAAGTCGACACAAACTGGAGAGCTGTGATAGTGATAATAATTATAAAATCATCCTCCCTCCTTTCCCACATGATGAAAAGGTGAGAGGGGGAAGGGAAGAGGATATAATATGGATGGGAGCCAGATAATGGAGGCAATGGTGAGAGAGGGAGGGTGTGGGAGTACATGGGAAGACAAGAGGATCAGAGCAAGAACAAACAGAAGATACAAATATAGTGTAGGAGGGGACTTACATACCTCTTTCCTTGATTTCGAAGATATGAATGATTTTCGCAATATTCACTGCAAGTTCCTCCTTTTGGAGTCATATGACCAGATAATGGGGTCAATAGTAATCACATGACTACTGGGGGTGCATACCTGAACTAATGGTTTGTCTGAGTGCCTCATACAAACGTGCAAACCCTTCCACAATTTTAGCAGTTCCATCTCCGTAAATCCTACGTGCACGAAAAGATACTTGACACGTGCTTTTTAAAGAAGTTATAAGGATTTACCATCTTCTAGAGCTGATCTAGCCTTTATCCACTTGCTTAATCTTTTTAGGGCTCTGTTCCGGACTGATAGGTCGTTACTAGCAAGTTTTTGAGCAAATCTTTCCTCTAGGGTACATGGCCAACTCTTAGGTAAAGGTCGCTATAATTAAAACCACATCACAATTACATGCTCTGCGCGCGCTGCCATGCTGCATGCGCATATGCGCGTACTGGCTAGCTAAACGACCTTTTCCATATTCCTTGATCTGCATTGGTAAAGGGGTTACTCATGTCAAAAATCATGAGTGTAACAAAGAGGTTGACATTTGTCACAGGTAACCCTAAAAAGCTTGAAGAAGTGAGTAAATATGGTGTGTAATATTTGAAGTCATGCAACTATCCCTCTGTAGGTCAAAGCCATTCTAGGTGAGAAGTTCCCTTGGCAACTCATCAGTAAAGATGTGGACTGTAAGTAGCTATTAATGCTTGTGCTATGTTGATTGAGCTCAATTTGATTGCAGTACCTGAGCTCCAAGGTGAGCCAGAGGACATTGCCAAAGAAAAGTGCAAAATAGCTGCTCAGTCGGTAATCATTCCATCATGTCATTTGCATATTGATTTTGATTATTGTGTTACAATGGCAGATAGAGGGTCCTGTCATCACAGAAGACACCTGTTTGTGTTTCAATGCTCTGAATGGTCTCCCTGGTCCATACATGTGTGTATATATGTATGTATGTATTGTATGTACTGGGACCACTGAAATGGGGCCACGTACCTCTAACTCTATGACGTAACTCTATGCAAGGATTACAGTGGAACCTCCCACATTTGTATACAGTGGGATCCTCTGAATAAAGACACACTCACTGGGGACAGCCATTTTAAAGATGTCCTCTAAAAATGTATTAGCACTATTGGAAGTGAACATTTGGGTTGCCCTTTGTAGAGCATCATGTCCTATTCCAGGTCATCTTTTTCGTAATGATTATCCGTATCATTATCATTCAGAATCTTTTTTTTTTAATTTTTTTTTTTAACTGGGTCATCAAGGTGAGTACTCAAAGAGTGACTTAAAAACTCGACATTGTTAACCCTTTACCAAATATTTTTGTATTGTTAATTGGTAGGTCTGAATAACCTGTTAGCAGCCTACCCAGACAAGTCTGCATATGCCCAGTGTACCTTTGCATACTCCGCATGAATTGGAGAAGAAGTGATCTTATTTACTGGAAGAACTGATGTGAGTGCTGGAGATTCGCTAATGGTGTCCTTATAAGGATATCCCCTTACACTATCTACTCCATTTGTCACGAACATTCTAGTCTCCACTAGTATCGAGACTCTGTTGCTAAGTATAACATGCCTATGACCCCAAAAGAACACATTCATGTCAAAATGGAAGTGATTGTTTGATTTTTGTTTTATCTTTTATTTGCTTGTTTTGTTTGTTTTTGTGATACAGGGACAAATAGTTCAAGCTCGGGGACCTCCTGACTTTGGCTGGGACCCCATATTCCAACCCAAGGGATGCAGAATTGGACTCTGAAGTCAAGAACACAATATCCCATCGTTTCAAGGCAGTGAACGCTCTCAGTGAGTACTTGAAGGAGAACACTGAACACAAACCACCAGACACTAAGAAACTAAAGGGAGAATTGTAGGAATTGTGTATCCAGACTTCTTGCATTGTTAACATACAACATGCCCAGTGTACCTTTGCATACTCGGCAGGAACAGGAGAAGAAGTGCATATGATCCTACACTGGAAGAACTGATGTGAGTGAGATATGTAATTAATAATAATTAACCTCCAGAAGCTCCAATAAACAGTACATGGTCACATGACTAACTATTCACATCAATATTCCTATTGACCTCAAGTGAACATCCTTTGTGATGTATGAGTTGTTACATCCTCGCTAAGTGTTGTAATAATTTTACATACTGCACACGTCTCATGGGTTGGTTCTGGGTCAATTCTATGCTCCCGTGAGATCACATATACCAGGCCCCCTATAAAGGATTACCTTAACATGGTCACATAAAATTTAAGGTTCATGATAGTAACGAGTCCCCCTCTTGTGTGTATGTAGTAGTGAAGACCCTTTACCTACCGTGAGATACACCCATGGAATAAAATTCCACTGTATGAGTATAATACTACTATGTGTATGTTATAGTGAGTATCATGGAAGGGCATTGGGTGTTGTCCACTACTAATGTTGGAAGTTCATACATATTGTTTTTGAGAGTAGTGACCCTTTACCAGATTGATCACTTTCTTTGTATGTGAACTGTGTAGCTGTACCTCAAGATGTCAATGTCTACCTCAGCAAACAGATTTTTCAGGACTGTTTAGTGTATTCTCTTGGTGAGTTGTCCTAGTGTTTCATGAGGTTCATCATGAGAGTTATCCATCCTAGTGTGTCTCATTATAGTTCATCCAAACATGAATGGACTGTTACTTCTAGTGGTCCACTGCTTCCCCAAACCAACACCAAATCCCTTACCTGTTAGTCCCAGCCTACAAACAGGTTTACTTTAGGAATGGTGGTTGAACCAATTCCTCCTTTCCCTTCGTGGCTTCATGGAGAGGGTGGTGGTGGCTCAATGTCATCCATTGCCAGTGATCATTGAGACACTGTATGTTCACAGCTACAACTTGTAAGCAGCCTGTAACAGGTACATGTAACAGAACAAAAATCGGTAAACCCTAGGCACCAGAAATACCAATTTTTGGTCTGTACTGTAGGCAGTTGGTGGGGCAGCAGGTCTGATACAGTCCAAAAATATGGACCGGTTACAGACTTGTAGATTTTACTGACCCGTTACAGACTGGTGTACTGGTCATAACTGGTATGTGGGGCAGTCCAGACCTGTTACAAGTTGTAGATTTTTCGCTGTTATAGTGAGAACCCTTTACCTACCATACTACCATGGGACCCACTATGTGCTTTACCCACGTTGGGAATGTTGTTAAATACTACTGTTAATGCTTGTAGTGGTGACCCTTTACCTACCATGCATTCACTGTTCTTATATCTGTATAGTTGTGGAGTGGCTCATCCAGTTACAAGCTGATGTGTGTTGTGCCAGGGAAGTCACTGACTGACAGAGACCAGTAATGTACATAGACATTAGGTGGCTATCAATCTTTACTCTTTTTTCATTTTCATTGGGTGATAATGTTTGCTTTTCTTTCTTCTGAATAATTATGTATCAATAATATTATTGTACAAATAGTCACTGTCATTCTTGTTCACTTTCCTTCTTGGTGAAAGTAGATGTCATATTATTGTTGAGTTACTTCTTTATTCGTCAATCATACCTGATTAAAAAGGTTGCAATCAAATCAAATACTCAACATTAACTTTTTACCTCACGAAATCGTATCCTGTTCTTCCCAAATGTGCCTACATAGTTCCTCAGCTTCTCAGACAGCGAGTCACAATCAACCTTTACAGAGAGGAGACAATCTTTCTTAAGCTTGATTCTTTGGTATACATAAAGATTACCTACTTACATGGAGTTTCTGTGTAGAACTTGCTAGTTGTCCAGAGGTTGACTTCAATGCACTTGATGACACTGGTACTGCATAAAGAAGTGCTTATTGCGAAGCCTGTGCTCTATTTGGAAGTTAGACTAGATGGTAAGTGATAAAAATACCACAAAAATTTGACCAACTTGTACCTTATATATAATTAAATTACCAGTGCATTAAAAGTGGTGGTGTTTGAGGACTCAAACTCTATCTATAGATCAATCTACATTAGTGATTTTAGTTGCCGAAAAAAGAAAAACAGATGGGTCATAGTGAAGAAGGTGACAAATTTTCATGAAACATTCACAATTTTTTTCTTATTTTTTTATTTTACGTAAGCAATGAACATAACATTTTATGGTGTCAGTTCTTTGGGAACTAGAATTTTTAGGTTAAAATTCAGTTTATTGCCCACTAAAGAGACATGAAACGGACCTATGAAATCACCCACAATAATTTTTTCATGAAGAAAAATAGTTATGAAAACCACGTGAAATTTTTTCTCATGAAAATAGAATGGCCATGAAAAGGACATGAAAATCATATGAAAAAATTTTTTTCACAGCCTTTGGATTCCTTTTTCACATACACTCGTGCTATGAAATGTTAATGTTTCATGGGGTACAACACATGAAAAATGATTTTTATACAAGTTTTTATGGAGTTTTCATGGGTTCCAAACTAGTAGCGTTTTCTGTTCATAACTCTTTCATGGAAAATATGGCATACAAGACAATATCTGAGTGGCATGTTTCAGATTAATCTACTACGAGATGAAAACAGGGAACTTTTACATAAGGCCATTATGCATGTCCTAACAGCATCTATACCACTTTCCTGTCCCAAGGGTGGTTACAGAAAATAGTGTAAGGCCAGCTCTTAGGCACACAAACAATGACATATCTATTGCCATCATCAAAACATTTTCAAGGAAAAAGAAGATTATGATTGCTGGAACTGGTTTCACAAGAGGATGATAGTCTAATGCTGGTTGCATAGAGAGAATGCATGATGGAACTGGTTTCACAAGAGGGTCATACAACACTAGTGTTTAGAGAGAATGCATGATGGAACTGGTTTCATAAGAGGGTAGTACAACACTAGTCTAATGCTGGTTTAGAGAGAATGCATGATGGAACTGGTTTCACAAGAGGGTGGTACAACACTAGTCTAATGCTGGTTTCACAAGGGGACATAGAGAGAATGCATTATGGAACTAGTTTCACAAGGTAAAACTGTCAGTGAACCACAATGCTGGTATCAAAACAGAGTGTAGAGAGAATATGCAACTGGTTCACAAGAGGGTGATTTAAAGCAAGAACCAAGATGCACGTACGTACATGTCAGGACATAACTGATAGAGAATTGATGTGATTCTGCATTAGTTTTGGCAGTTCTATCGGATTTGAGAGTTTTGCTAACAAGTATACATACTGTAGAGGGGATCTCCCTCGGGGTTGTATTCAGAAATGCTTCAAAGGATGAGTTCTAGACAATAAGGGGGTGGGGGAAGATTCAGTCTGGGGGGGGGGGGGGGTGGGGGTACTAAATTTAACATTTTACAAGAAGGTAATTATGAAGTCATTCGATTAAAGTTATGAAGAAGATGGAGAATTATTGCAACACCAACGACAACAAAAAACCACAATCAGGACAGCCATACAAATCAGTAGAACTCTTATTATGAAGAATTGGTGGCTGTATCTTCTAAAACTAAATATAAGCACCCACCAAACCACTAAGTCTTAGTATCCACAAATAATAAGGTAACAAAAATGACAGCGAAGGAAAAAAAATTAACAATGGCAAGATAAGAGTAAGAGTCCTACAATGGTTCAAGGCATGCACTAATCAAAAGGAAAAATGCAATGCTTTCACATGGTATTCATAGTAGCTCGGATTATGGGGAATATTGATGGGGAAGTCTCAATGAGTCTACAAATATTACCTACTACAATGTCAGACAATGTGGAGAAGTGTAGTCAAGGGATTCTGTATCTGGTAAGGAGAAGGAGATGAGGGCAGGATTACAGCACGTATCTGATGGGGACAAGTATACTTCCAGGAATTCTTCTGAGTAGGATCATAGCACATTACATACCTATCTGGTGGGGATGGTACATGGAGTTCCTGTAGAACTTGCTGGTTGTCCAGAGGTTGTAAAGGTATACACATAATACTACTACTGCATAAAGGTTTACTCAATACATCAAAAAGAGGGTGTGGAATCTCTCATGCAGACACTTAGTGGAGTGTCCTGGAAGAGTGTCCTATTATAGAAATGAATCAGGACATGGAAACATGTGTCCATGTCATTTCATATCACCATGGAGTCCACATTGAGAGGGAACATACACAACACAACTGAATCACTGAAGTTAGTTGATCAAGGAATTCATATCACAGAACCCACAATTCATGGAGAATTGGTTTCAGAAGAGGGTGATACCAGTGCTCAGATAAGACTTCCAGGGGATGCATCAAATTGAATAGAGCCTAAGTAAACTGTACCATGGCTACACTTAGAGTTAATTAAAAGTGTAGAGTTATACAAACAGTTACAACCACATGTATCAACCACATATCTACCAATAAACAAAGCATAAGCTATCCATACTCAGTATGGAATAGAGCATTCCATATACATTGACTTAAAGAGTGGCTTGTCTGTCCACCAGCTGAAGATGGAGCCTATTGTGAAGCCTATGCTCTATTTAGAAGTGAGACTGGTGATAAAAATATGACAAACTTGCACCCTACGTACGTATAACTTTTTGGAACACAAAATTTACAGATCATGAAGTCAAATCACCAGTGCATAAAGGTGGGTGGAATCATTTTGAAGGGTCACTATCCATGGATCGATAACTTCAGTCTTCTCAAGTGTAGAAAACTGATAAATATTGCTAGGACAACTATACTGTGGAAGATTATAGGGAAGAAGATGACGTTTCCAAATATCCTGGAACCCTCGGGGCTTTATTGAATTTCTATGTAGGGTGCTATTATATCTTAAGAAATAAATTCTAATGAGCACATTTTCTGGGATTATGAAACATCATTGCTTTTCACATCATACATGGTAGACCTCATTCATCATTCATCCTATAAAGATTTCTGAGTGTTTGGTTCTAAACAGATGTTCACTACAGGATGGAAATAGGGAACAAACCTGTCACCCTATAATGAGACTACCTCACAATCAAGGCCACTCCACCATGTCCTAACAGTACCCATTCCAGCTACTTCGACTTCCTCACCTCCCCTTATACATAAGTGTCTGGGGGATAAAGAGAATACACATATAACTCTTTTCACAAGAGGGTGATACAAGTCCCTCACAGTAGCTAGGACTTTGTCCATCAAGTATCTTATGGTGACCTGGCAACTCATGCAGATGACAATGTTTAACATGATAACAGTGTGCAAAATAAGAGTTTCAGTTTGATAGGACATTTTGTCCGACCAAATCAACCTTAGTCAGACATTTGCTGGTGATTTATCTTCTTTGAGTGTATCTATATGATGTGACTTCTTGAATTTGTTCTGACAGGATATCCGACTAAAGTTGGAATTGTCTGACCAAAGAGAAAAAATGGTTGAAAAATGGCCAGTGGTCAGCAGTAATATCGCATACCGTGACAGACACAGACACAGTGCTTCACAAACTAATCAATAAAGAGGGGTGGTGACTACTGAAAGTAGTCTTATTGTACGTGGGGGGAGATCAGTTCTATCAGATACTGTCAGATCCTTAAATAACTTATTAAATGTGCTTACTGGGTACTTTTACGTACATGTATCTTTTGTCATGTCAGTCTCTAAAGAGGACTAGAGGACTGCTGGTCTCACAAGAGGGTGATAGAATATTACACTGATGACACAGAAACCACTATGCTGATTTCACAATAGAGGGAAAGCATGATGCATCTGGTTTCACACAAGGGTGATACAACACTAGACAGTAGTATAGCAGAACCCTAAATGATGGTTTCACAATAGGGGTAAGGAGAGAATGGTGATACAACACTAGTGTAGCGGAACCCACAACGATGGTTTCATGAGAGGGTAGAAAGAGAGTATGCATGATATAACTGATATGCAAGAGGAACACTTTGCAAATATCTATTCTTTGAAAGCTCTTCCATGGTGACCTGGGATTTCACAGTGCTCAGACTCCATGTGAGAGGACATATAACATACATGACATGCACCAGTACTCACATCTTACAGGTGCTGTTATGTACATGGTATAGTAGTGCAGATCAGTGGGGAATATTGGTGGGGGGAACTTTGTTCTGTCATAAGTTGTAGGACTATAGCATGCTGTGCACGTATCTGGTAAGGAGGGCAGGATTACAGCACATATCTGGTTACAACAAGTATACTTCCACATACCAATCTGGTAGGGATGGACCACTTGTGAAATTTTGGCGGGGATAAATAAAAGTCAAGGGTCAAGAGACCAGATTACAGCTGGCAAAGTACACTGTATGCATGCATGCATGCAAAAAACCAAAGGTTATATGGTAAAGGGTCATTGAAATCACATGTGACATGATAGTAGCTGTTACATAACACACTCGCATCACTTACATCGTGGTCATTACTGAAGACATCCTGAGATCAGTCCCTCAGAGACAAGACATCCTTTTGCCTTCTGTCTGTACTCCTTTGGCATCAATACACACCATCAGTCATGAAGACAAACATGTAGGGAGCATATATTGCATGTCAATTCAGACAGAGAAGTAAGGGGGTTGGGAAAACCCTTTCCCCCTATAGTAATTGTACTACATAATTATACAACCCCTGGCTGTGAGTCAAGTCACTTTAGATCTCCATGACATAACTCATGATTACTTGGCTGAAATTTGGTGACAGCATTGACAATCTAGTGACTATGTTGTTTGTGTGGATGTGAAGCAAGCATTGAACATGACCACCAAACTGGACATTTCTGAATGAAGTGAGTCAGTGTACAGTGGAACTTGTTGTACATTATACACTTGCATGTACTACCCCACCTTACCATACAAGTATCACAAGCAGACTTCTAAATAAAGCCCAGTCCAGCAGTCAAGCTCTATCAACAATTTCAATCTTCATGGGTGAGTCAGTGAAGAAAACTGCTAAGATAATTGTGTGGAAAACAGAGTTCCGCATTAAGAGGGGTCATAGGGAAGAAGGTGAAAAAATCCTGGGCTTTATATTGAAATTCCTCATCCTAAGACAGCTAAACACACTACACACAGAATATTCAATACTGTATCATTTAATTTATGGGTACTGACAGGATTCTCCCCGAAGGGTGTTAGAGAGGTGCAACACCACTCTGATGGGCCCATTTTTCTTTCATGTGGTTAAAATAATAGCCACAAGAATATTAAAATCCTTTAATGTGGCATTCAAGCACCGCTCTGATCAGTTTCACTGGGGAGAATCTGGATATCGTTTCTGTAATACAATGATAAACACATTGGCCTAGTATCAATAGTGTATTGTCGTTGGTAATTCATACCTCGACCCATAAAACTAGTAGTTATAAATGTTAACATCTCAGGGACCAGTTCCTAAATAACAATTTCCATAGCTACCTTTTTCAGGAGGACTGAAATTCTCATGAACATACATAGGTTTATGAACAGTTCGTTGGTGTACACGTAATCTTGTTTACACAAGATCAATGAATCTTGTGAAGATTTTCAAATGGAATGGAACTAGTGAAACCTGTCTAATTTTACCACCCTATAATGAGACCATGTACCCAGTGTCCATAGACACTGGTCACTATAGACAGGTTTCACTGTATTGACACTGTCCTAACATTTTCAAGGAAAAATCCAATTAGAATGGTTGTTACTTCACAAATTAAATGTTTTTACTACATGTATCGTTCCCAGGCCTTCCTCTAGTCTCTCTCATCCCATCAAAGAAAAAGGTAAAGTACCTCATGGGAGGAAGAGAAGAAGAAGAAGAAAAGTAAGAGAGCTTATCACATGAGTGACGTCACAAACAGCATGACCATGGGTGATATCCTTACCTCACCAACCACAGTAACTCTTGATGTACTGTGCTGATTTCACAGGGAATAGAGAGAATGCTGATACAACACTAGTGTAGTAGAACCCACAATGAAGGTTTCATGAGAGGGGTAGAAAGAGGGTATGGATGATAAAACTGGTATGCAAGAGGGTGATACAACTGTCACATAGCAGATGGACAATTCAGTCATGGGACACTATGCAATGTTAATTTCTCAAATGCTTAGTTCACAAATTCAGTACTGTATGTAGCAAGGAAAAAGTTATATGGTAAAGGGTCATTGAATCCACATGGACACACTCGCATCACTCACATCATGGTGACTACTGAAGACATCCTGTGACCAGTTACTCAGAGAAAAGATGTCCTTTTCTGTCTGTACTCCTTTGGCATCTATACACACTAAATATTGCAATCGTGAAGACAAACATAATCAGAGCTGTATGGACAGACATTTCTAAGGCAGAGCTCTGAACAATGAAGGGGGAGTGTAGGGAGCATTTCCATGTCAATTCAGACGGAAAAGTAAGGATGACATAATTAGTGAACACACAATGGTGGTCTCACAAGAGGAGTCTAGAAAGAATATTTATGCATTATAACTGGTTTCATAAGAGGATGATACAACACTAGACTACTAGTATGCACAATGCTGGTTTCACAATAGGGGTATAGAGAGGATGCTGATACAACACTAGTATAGAAGAACCCACAATGATTGTTTCACAAAATGGGTACATAGAGAGATTATACATACATAACTGGTATATAAGAGAGTAATACAAAAGTCTCACAACGACTTAACCACTGTGTGTGCTATGTTGCATAATCCTCAAAATAACTAGACGAATGCGGTGCATTGTGGGGCAAGCCTGATACCTCTTTAACCAATTTTGCTTTCACATGGTGCATAGTAGCCTGGATTAGTGGGGAATATTGATTTAATGAATCTTGTAGTCAATTACTGCATTGTCAAATAATGTGCAGAAATCTGGTAAGGAGACTCATAAGGAGATGAGGGCAGGATTACAGCACATCTGATGGGGACAAGTATACTTCCAGGAATTCTTCTGAGTAGGATCATAGCACACTACATACCTATCTGGTAGGAATGACTTAGGATTACAGCTGGCAAAGTACACTGTATGCTGTGAACACGTCTAGCAAGGGATTGAGGAATACATACATTAAGGTACTCAAACTCCTGCGAGAACTACATGTATATGCTTGGGATGCCATAAAAAACTTATGGTAAAGGGTCACTGAAACCATGTGGACATGTGCCTGGTGGGCCTAGTGGCTACTTACGTATGTAGAGATGTAATGCTGGACATACGTGCAACATTTCAAGGTCCAGTTCCTAAACAACCATTTCCATACCTTTTTCACGAGGACTGAAATTCTCATGAACATACATACGTAGGTTTATACAATTGTCTCCATGCAATGTCAGCACTTCATATAGTTCATGGACCAGGAACACTTGACTGGTCCAGCTCTTATGCACATACACAATGACATATCTATGGATGCTGTCCAAACAAACAAATAAACAAGCAAACAAACAAAGACTGAGCACAAGCTGGCAAGAGGGAATATGCACACTGGAAAATGTGGACTATACATACAAGAACACATAATCCTGGTGGGTAAACATGATGGAACTGGTTTCACAAGAGGGTGATACTATCAGAGAAACGTTTCATAATGGAGTATACACATAATTATAACAGGTCTCACAAGAGGGTAATGTAAGTGTCTCACAGCAGATAAGACTTCAAGCATGGGACATTGTGACAACTGTTGATTTTTTAAAGTTCAAGTATCCCATGGTGACCTGAGAACTCACACAGATGAGAGATGAGAAAGAACATACTATACAGTGTTTTCACAACTACTGAATGAAGAGGGTTGGAAGTAGTCCTGCAGTTCCACTGTGTGCACTATAATACATCCAGTGTGTAATACTAGGGAAATGCGAAGCATTGTGGGGTCAACACACATGCTCAGTTTACCCAAGGTCATCACAGAAATAAACTACAATGTCAGGACAGACGTGCAACGATATATGTACATATTTATATCAGGGTGAAAGGTCATCATCACTAATGTGGGGCTTGCCCCAATTACTACTGGCCACTGGCCATTTTCCAACCATTTAAACAGTTGGCAATTTTTTTCTCTTTGGCCAGACAGTTCCAGGGTGGCAACTATAGACAGGTTTCACTGTATTGACACTGTACAAACATTTTCAGGGGAAAACCCAATTAGAATGGTTATTACTTCACAAATTAAATGTGTTTTACTGGGTACTTTCACATGTACATTTTTGGCCCTGTCAGTCATAAAAGTTTTTCCAAGGACTACAACAGTTAAGTTTGCCTAATGCTTGTGATACGCTGGTCTCACAAGAGGGTACTAGAATATTAGACTAGTGACACAGAACCCACGATGCTGATTTCACAATGGAGATCAAGTGAGTCAGTGTAGAGTGTATGGATGAACTGCATGTCACACTTTACCATACTTCAATATAGACCAAACACTGATACAATGAAACTATGTCACTTCAGAAGCACAAACAGCAAGATACTTACATAAATCAGACTTCCAAATAAAGCCCAGTCCAGCAGTGAGCATGCTCAGGATACCAAACCAAAAGTATTTCAGTGATGACAAAGGAACATTGAAGTCATTTACAGGAAGTACAGCCAATATGCTCATTCCATAACATTCTGAAAGCTATGCACATGAAAAATAGTAAAAGAGAAATCAGAGAATCTCATTCAGGGCTCCATTTCTAAGGATGGGGAAATCTGGTCTCTAGACAATAAGGGGTGGGGGAGGATTCATTATTATGTATGTCAAAAGACAAGGAGTAAGTGTCCCCCAGTACATAGAAGATGAATAACTATACAAGAAGAGGGTTTGTGCATTGTCACTTCTCACAATCTTAATGATGGTGTTAGAAGCATGGTCTAAAAATCACACTCAGTAAGTTCTTGACAGTCGGTGCATAATCACACAAATTGCCATTCATAGGACAATATGACATAGTAGCCTGGATTAGTGGGTCATTTCTATACACCAAAAGAATTAATTGCTCGTACTTACATAGAAAAGCACAAATTTCTCTCTACAGAGAATGAGCATTATGTCCTAGAGGAGCCACATACACACTCAAAAGGGGAAGGGGAGGGGAGGGGCATTTCATATGGTCCAGTAAAAATTAAGTATGTAAGAGTCCTACACTGGTTCAAGGCAGGTATAAATCATTAGGTGGCCATAGAAGTGTGTGGATGTAGTAATTATGAGCCAGACATCTGCTACGCTATAAAGGTCAACAAGTCCATGTGAGCAGTCATACAAAGGAATTGTCATAAGTTAGTAGGAGGACTATATTACTATGTATCTGGTAAGGAGAAGATTCATAAGGAGATGAGGGCAGGACTTTTCTGAGTAGGATCATAACACACTACATACCTATGTATCTGGTGGGGATCAACGCTTGTAAAATTTCTATGGGGACAAAATTAAGGGGATTGAGAGACCAGGAGTACAGCTGGCAAAGTATTGTATGCTCATGAACATGGGATTGAGGAATACATACTCAAACTTATGAAGTGATACTTGAGAACTACAGTCATATAACAAAAAACCTATATGGTAAAGGGTCACTGAAACCATGTGGACATGTGCCTGGTGGGCCTAGTAGCTACTTACGTATGTAGAGATGTGTATTGTAATGGGACAAGGAGAAAAGTGTCCTGATGACACAAGTGTTTCAGGGAGTCCACATTGAGAGGTTCCATTGTACAGTGTATGTATGTATGTATGTATGTATGTATGTATGTACAATAAAGAGAGACTCACTGAGACAACCAGTGAGGATGATGTAATTAATGCCAGCATATGGACAGCCTCTACATGGTGTGGATCTTCTCGAGACCAGTCTCTCAGAGAAAAGATGTTCTGTCTGTACTCCTTTGGCATCCACACACACCACTGCAATCATGAAGACAAACAATCAGGGCTGTATGGAGAGACATTTCTAAGGAGGGGCAAAATTAGAGCTCTAAACAATGAAGGGAGTGTAGGGAGCATTATAGTAACTGTACTGCATAATTATACAACCCCTGACTGTGAGTCAGCAACTACGTAGGTCAAGTCAAATGAAGTCTCCAAGACAGAACCCGATATATTGGAAGTTACTGTGTAAAGGGGCCACCTCTGCATAGCAGCCACTTTGGTCAGCCCCAAGGGTGACTTTTACCATGAAATAAAATTTTTTATCATCCCTACCCCCTGCCCCATCTCTTATCTCTTTCCCATCAGTTGTCCAAGTACATGTGATGTCATGCTAGCTACATGCATACCTCTTTTCTTCCCTGAGGAGTCCAGTGTCTCCACCATGGGATTGATCTCCATCATTGTAGCATCCTTCTCCACTTCACACAGACCCAGCATTTGTTCTGCGCCTGAAAGAGACAGAAATCAAATATAAGACACAAGCCACTTTAGATCTCCATGACATAACTCATGATTACTTGGCTGAAATTTGGTGACAGCATTGACAATCTAGTGACTATGTTGTTTGTGTGGATGTGAATGTCCAGCAAGCAAGCATTGAACATGACCACCAAACTGGACATTTCTGAATGAAATGAGTCAGTGTACAGTGGAACTTGTTGTACATTATACACTTGCATGTACTACCCCACCTTACCACACAAGTATCACAAGCAGACTTCTAAATAAAGCCCAGTCCAGCAGTGAGCATGCTCATTGCTCAGTAGATAAACAGAGTAGGTAGGAGATACCAAACCAACAATGGCCGGAACACTTAGAAAAAGTACGACCATAATTAAAGGAATGTACTCATCCATAACTGATGGTGAATAAGAAATCAAACCAAATCATAAAACCTTTAATCCTTGGAAATTATATCCAGCCATTATGGTAAACAGTATGAATGGACCTTCAGTGTACACTGTGACAAGTATGGTAGTGATCTCCACAAGGATGATGAAATCACTCACCATTAACATTTACTATGTCCACTCCTTCCTTGTACATCTCTGATGGAGTGTCCTCTTCTATATAAATATCACCATGGGGACTGTAATGTGACCCTGGAATACTGACACGATCATCTTCCTGAGACCAATCCCTCAGAGAAAAGATGTACCCACTTCAGCTCTCCAGGACTCATAACTAGTTGCCTTGAGGGTGAAATAATACATGACAGAAATTTGAAGTCATTTCGTCAGCATGTTTAAGATGTGGCTAATTGAAAAGATCTGGAACTATCGTCACATATAGGTTCTGGATAAAGGAGGTGTGGATCACCAAGGTTACACCATAGATAGTAGAGTGCTCTACCATCTATGGTACACTGTACCAGCAAGACACATAATAGGTAAAATCAGACTTCCAAATAAAGCCCAGTCCAGCAGTGGGCATGAGCAGAGGAGGTCCGACACCCGGGTGTCAATTCAATTCAATACTCACCACGTGATGCTAATTTGCTGATATGCATATTGACACCCGGATGTCGGACCTCCTCTGGGGCATGAGTTACATGATCAGTCACATGACTAGGAGAATAGATAGAGGGTAATATAATGCATGTGTCATAGAAGCCACAAAGCTGGTCTCATAAGAGGAGCATAGAGTACAGAAAGTGGGTTCAGATATTGTACACAGATCATCATTAAATTTGTCACCAATCATACACATGGAATTGATCCACTCATACAGGATACATACAACAGACTAAAAGTGGACTTGAAAAAGAACAAAAGAGGGAATCCCATTCAGGGCTCCATTTAGAACACTTTATAAGGATGGGAAAAATCAGTGCTCTAGACAATAAAGGGGCGGAGGATTAGTGGGAAATTTTTAATTTTACTGTTCATAATTATGTAGATTTGGAAAAGGTTAATTTTTCTCTACATACACTTGAAGTGTTAAATGGAGGCATACATTACATGCTTGCTTCCTTGACCTTGCCAGTCATGCCCTAATATTCACCTCATTAAGCCTGATGCTAAGGAGTCCCCTATTTTTAGGGACCCCATCCCCACATCACTAGTGAAATAGAGCCCCCATGGGGTCCATAAAGTACTGATGCTGGTCACCTTCGTTATAATAATCGGAAAGAAGAAACCAAGGCTAATGGTGCAGCATGAAGCTGGGCAACTGAAGTCAATTGAGAAAATGCATTAGCTATTCTACAATGCATACTAGATATGATCAGAGTACAGAGACATACCATAGCTACACATTGCATCAACAACGATGAAGATGAAGCTCTTCTGTAAATGTATAAAAATGCCAGAGTGGAGTGGCCAAGAAGATACAGCATTTTGTCCTATTAATGGTATCATAAAAAGGCATGAACAAATACCAACTACATTTGATTTGGACATTGACTATCATTCTTCTATGATTATAACTAATTAAAGCTGTATTGTTGTCTCTTGTTATTTATAATAACAACAATTGACAAATCTGAGGGTCCCTAAATCACTATGCTCGTCCCCATATATCCCCAGTGATTAAGGGCCTGTGGGGCCCAGTTATATGAGGACCCGCACTCCTACACCTCTTATGCCACTATTTATGCCAGCATATCTACAGCTATACACTTAATCGTGTTTTAGTGATTTTTTGGTCACAAAATTTTTTTTCCAGTCATTGGGTATCTTTTCTTTCCGCACACCTCACATCCTCTGTTCTTATCCATCCCACACACTCCTCTCTCCCTCATTCTCATCTGCACACACACATCTTACTTCTTTTCCAACCATCCTCCCTCTTCACCTTCTCCATAGTTACACAGTCGCCTCTTTCCTACTCCCATACCCTTCTTCCTTCCCCTCTCTCATCCTATCATCAAACATACCTCTCTCCTTATGAGTTTAGCAATGCTTATTCCAATTTCCTCGTATGTACCTCTTTTCTTCCATGAGGTGTCCAGTGTCTCTACCATGGGATTAATCTCCATCATCGTGGCATCCTTCTTCAACATCATTTCACATTCAATACAGACTCGGCATTTGTTCCGCAACCTAATATAACCAAATCATAATTAATCCTTGGAAATATCCAGCCATACGGTATACAGTATGAATGGACCTTCAGTGTCTATCCATTGACATGTTCACTGTGTGCCTACAAGTATGGTAGTGATCTCCACAAGGATGATAAAATCACTCACCATTTACTATGTCCACTCCTTCCTTGCACATCTCTGATGGAGTGTCCTCTTCTATATAAATATCACCATGGGGACTGTAATGTGACCCTGGAATATTGACACGATCATCTTCCTGAGACCAATCCCTCAGAGAAAGATGTACCCACTTCAGCTCTCCAGGACTCGTAACTAGTCACCTTGAGGGTGAAATAATACATCGAACACATGACAGAAATTTCAAGTCATTTCATCGGCATGTTTAAGATATGGCTAATTGAAAAGACCTGGAACTATCGTCACATATAGGTTCTGGATAAAGGAGGTGTGGATAACCAAGGTTACACCATAGATAGGTACACTGTACCAGCAAGATACATAAAATAGGTAGGTAAAATCAGACTTCCAAATAAAGCCCAGTCCAGCAGTGGGCATGAGTTACATGATCAGTCACATGACTGGGAGAATAGATACGCCACCATTGTTACTCCATTTCTAATCCTAGTCTCATGAGCCACTTAGTCTGGCGCAGCCAGCCCCAGGCACTTCCACAAATCACCCTATACATACACCAGACTAAAAGTGGTTGAAAAAGAACAAAAGAGGGAATCCCATTCAGGGCTCCATTTAGAACACTTTCTAAGGTGGGGTGGGAAATTTTAAATCTTACTGTTCATAATTATGTAGATTTGGATTTTCTCTTTATACACCTGAAGTAAGTGTTTAATGGAGGCATACATTACATGCTTGCTTCCTTGACCTCGCCAGTCATGTCCTAATATTCACCTCATTAAGCCTGATGCTAGGGAGTACCTCTTATGCCACATTTATGCCAGCATAATAGAATCAAGCCTATCCACAGTTATACACTTAATCATTTTTTGGTCATAAAAATTTTTTTTTTCCAGCCATAGGATATCTTTTCTTTCTACACACCTCACATCCTCTGTTCTTATCCATCCCACACACTCCTCTCTCCCTCACTCTCATTTTCACACACACATCCCACTTCTTTTCCAATCCTCTTCCCTCTTCACCCTATCCATAGTTACACAGTCGTCTCTTTCCTACTCCCATACCCTTCTTCCTTCTCTTCTCTCACCCTCTCATCCTACATACATCTTTCTTACTAACCTCTTTTCTTCCATGAGGTGTCCAGTGTCTCTACTATGGGATTAATCTCCATCATCGTGGCATCCTTCTTCAACATCATTTCATATTTCATACAGACTCAGCATTTGTTCTGCAAACGAAATTGAAATATCATTATTAGCCACTTAGGTCAGACCAACTTGAAATGTTGCTTCACGAGTCCGCCGGGTTTAATTATTTTTCATTTATAAATGTAAAAATGACATCATCATTTTAGTCACGTGATCAAAAGGAATGCATGTGTGAAATTTCGAAAATGGCTGTTAATAGTTGCTGGTTGAGTGTCGAGGCGAGAAGGGGTAACACACTTTTGCTTCCCTCTACTGTAATACTTGCTAGCTCTGTAGATACGTTTGGATCTGTTTTAGAAAGAACGTTATCTGGTGAAAGTTGTGAAGCTCAGGTTCAAAAAGTTCTAATTTATAATAGTGATGCATCTCAGAACCATATGGTGCCATTGAGTGCTCCAATTATGCAGGTCATTAGCTATATATAGTTAACTGGTCTTGTAGAACGTTTCAAACCCATAATTATATCTTTATAGATTTATCAGCAATTTTCTTGTTCATCAGTAAAATATGAAGAACCACAATCAAGGAATGCCTTCACTGTTCTCATGGCATCTCAACGTGAGAAAAGATTACCTGCTAAGATTGAAGGAGATAAACTTCATGGAGACCAGAGGTTGAGATATGCCTTGATTGAAGTTCTAGCTGCTATGAATATAGGTTGGACTTCAGACATTGTCAGTACTGTTGGTGAGAGATTCCAAGATACTTGCCAAGATCCTGTTGAACCTCAGTATTACAGTACTTGTACAGCAAACTTTCCATCAGTTCGTTCACATTGTGGTGGTCCCGAAGAAACACTAGTGGAAGATGAAGTGCAGGGTTCTCCCCAGGCATCTTAAGGCATAATGGGCCCCTATGCCTTCAGTTCTTCCCCCTATGCCTTATATCTTGCCACTATGCCTTCAGTTCTTTCCCCTATACCTTCTGTCTTGCCACTATGCCTTCAGCTATGCCTTATATCTTGCCACTGTGCCTTACTGGTGGCTGGCTTTTATACCTGGAGCCATCTCAGAACACTCTTCATGATAATTATATGGTGGTCTTGCCAGTCTTGCCCCTATGCCTTTAATAAATCCTGGGGAGAACCCTGAAGTGGTTCGTGATTTGAAACAACGAAAACAGGTTGTAAGGCCAATATGTTTCCTGTGCCGCGATGGAAAGGAACTCCACACATGGGGAGCTGTCAGTAATATTTCAAAAAAAAGAAAGACTCTGGACTAGTATTTTGTTGTTGTTTTTTTGGTTTTTTTCTTGACTGAAAATTAATGCTTTCTGTGTATGTATAAAAAAATTGTTCCTTGGGTCACTTTGTGTATAATGTTTATAAAATTATCCCTGCCACCCGGGTCACTTTTCTGGAAGCCTATACTCGTGTTGGTCTGGCCTTAATGATTGAAACTTAGAAAAAATGCTGTGATCACAAAAATACAAAAGGGAAAGGAAGAATACTCCAAACTTCCCCTATTCATTGACCTCAGGAACTAGCACAACACCACCTTACTAACTACGATCTAATCATAGTATATCTATGATCTAGAGACACGCGGACTTTTGGCAGAACTTACCATCTTCACTGGACTGGTAGAGATATCATCTTTTCTCCGATCCCTGCATTTCTTTGCTAACAGGTCTTCACCAGCAGTAACTTCAACTTCTTAATCGATGCTTCTAGCTATTAGGTAGGGGACGTTATAATGAAAACAACATCAGTAAACCAGCAAGATTACAATATCGAATTCACGATCTTTACCTTATGTAGGCAAAGCTTTCTGCAACAATCTTCCCAAGGGCTGGGATTGAGGAGACAATAATTTTACTGCTCATACGCACAGTTTAAACATAATACAACATATGATAGTCCTAGCTACTGCTTAGTCTTCCAATAAAAGATCCTCAGAGTCACAGCTGAAACATTAAGGGTCTACATGTATAGCAATTATGATCTGATTTGGTAAAGATAATTTCATAGAGTCGCACAGAAAAGTCAAGCTAGTGGATATTTTCATAAGGAAGTTAGTGAAAAAAATTAATACAGTTATTATAGAAACTATAGAAAAGTGCATTATAGAATACAATAAATCAATGCATAATGGAGTGTGCTACAAAGTGTGTGGGTATTATGCATGGTGAGTGTCAAGTGTTTGTTCATATTTGCCTCAATTCACTGAGCATATCAACTCTGTGACATATCTTGAGCTGCACATTAAAGGAAATGATAAACAATCTAGAGAAACTGTATCATCTCACCTGCATGATTCCTGGCTATCTCCTCAAAGAGTCCATAATCGAGACTCCGCACAGCCTCTGCTAACCTCCGCCAGCTTGGTCTTCCATATTTTTGGTGATTGTAGTTCAACTTCAGCCACTCGTTCAAGGCTTTAAACAGTCTACTCATGACATCACTGCAATTTTCCTGGATATTTTCAACTGCATGATTTCTCAGACCTAGCTTAAGTTCTCCACTTCATCCAAGACATCTCTTTGGAAAGAAGGAAGACTGAACAGTAACTACAGACTACAAATATCATATGCATAGCCAGCTAAAATACGCTTACCAAGGTCTGTGTCATCTACTGCTACCAGTATGTTCTGGTCTGTAAAAGGAAAAGAAGATAAAATTAATTGTATAAGGATCAACCATACTCACAAGACTTTTCTGTAGTGCTGGCTCTCACCTACAATATTTATGAGTCACATCCATGATATCTTTTAGTGACTTACATTGGTTGCTGATGCTACTGGGGAAATCCCTAGTTCATTTCCAGATGATGGCAGAGATTGCGCTGGAGGAGACACTGCAAAACAAAAATCAACTCTCATTCATTTTCATAGTTATTGCACATGTTAACATGTATACTACCTACTTAATGTTAGTATTATGAATTAACATACCAGGATACAATAGACAGCATTATTGGGCTCTTTGGCACCAAGAATGTGATTTGATGAGTTAGACGAGGGTCTGCTTTTTCAGAGGTCCTATACACACGCAGTTTACGACATGACAGCTGCCTGTTCTTCTGAAATGCATCCACACTCTCCTTTTGGATCTAGAATGTAAGTATTCTATGTAAGGACCTAACAATTGCTAGCTGGAATGATACAAATACTCATGCAGATAGCAAGTTATTAATATTATTAACAGCAATGAAATTCTGCTTATTTTTCTCAGCTAACATGATAAAAATTCTAGTTCTCATAAAATTAGCTTATGAAACAAGACTATTCTGGTCGAAACGCTGGTGGTTTGTTTTATAAGCTAATTTTATGAGAACTAATTCTATTGGAGCAATGAAATTGTTGTAGAACTGACCACAGGTGCTGTTAAAGGTTGTATTCTCCAAGAATCATACACAGTCACACCAGATATTGGAATGTTGAGTTTAATCTCTCCTTCCAGGAAGATAATTTCCTGATCAAGTACATTCTAAGTACTAACGATTTGATAGTGCTCAAACAATACCTATGAAAAATAGCCAGTATCATAGAGGAATTCAAACTATAATCAACTATACCTTAGCATGGAGTTCAGAATCCTGAATATTATATACATCCAACTATCCTGCAGAATATTGAGTAGATATGCTTGGTAGAGAACATGTGAAGCATTTCTCTTCTCTCGATGGCCCCAAATTGAGAATGAGCAGCAAATACTCCATTCTCACACAAGTTGAACTGACAGGGTAACTCGTCTCCAGTGCTGATGGCAAAACTGAGTTCTTCAATATCTTCTTTGGCAGAATAGTGCTGTATCTCCATAGTCACTGGCTTAGTGAATGAGTGATGGCAACGAATGTAGTAAACTCCACTAACCAACTCAGTATCACTGGAGAATTCAAAATGACCACAGAGAGCATCATTAACTTGAATAGCACACTCAGTGATCCCAGGAGGTAAAGCACTTTCTGGAAAGTGTAGCTTAAAGCCATGATTTTTCCTCTGGAAAGTGGAGCTTAAGGCCATTTTTTTTCCAAGGAAAAACTAGTAGCCTTTCTTCTGTAATTGAAGGATGTGGTTCCTACAACATCCACTCCATGTTTGTACTCAGTAATAATAATTATTACAAATAGTTTCTAGCAATAATAATGACACACACCTTTCACTGAAGTATTTGGTGGGGACTACAGTCCGAGTTGTTCACATGGATATCTATTAATAAATAAAAATATAATAAGCAATATGAAGGAAGGTGTGAAGCCTACCATAATGAGGTGATACATTCAAAATAAAGAAGTCGTGAGGTTTCTTGGCTCCAAGGAGATCAATATGATATTTTAAAGGAGACCCGACATCTTCAGGGCTTTTGTACACAATATGATAACTGCTTGCCAGTATTACATCATTTTTTGTGATCTAAAAAAGAGGATAATCGTAACTTTGATCTAAAAATGGAATCACTCTGTCTCCAAATAAAGAGACTATTATGCTCTTCCAGACATGTCTGCTTATATTTAGAGGTCCAACTGTACAGAGATGTTAAGTCAGTGGGTAATAGAGACATTAAAATATGCACACTTAAAATGTAAGTATTCACGATACATGGAAATAAAGACTTGCATTGAAATGAAACACATCAGCAGTGTGCCTGTTTCTTGACTGGAGACTTGGAAGTTTGATCTAACACATGACACAAAAAATTGTATCATCGCTGTCACAATTACCATGACATCATCCTCCATTTCAATACACACATCATCACTAGTCTATTGTTATTTCATTAATTTTTTTCATGTGAAATTACAATAAGTATTGAAATATAATTTGTAAAATATCCTTGTATGTGATCTTACAAAAATCAATGTTAGTGTGCATGTGAAGTGTCAAGTTTTTGTCTCTTGAGTGCTATGATCAAAGGGAATGAAATAATTATTAATAATCAGTGAAAAGGAACCTGCTTTTTCTTACCTTTATGATTAGTGGCTATCTCCTCAAAGAGTCCATAATCAAGACTCCGCACAGCCTCTGCTAGCCTCCGCCAGCTTGGTCTTCCATATTTTTGGTGATTGTAGTTCAACTTCAGCCACTCTTTCAAGGCTTTACTAAGGCTACTCATGACATCACTGCAATTTTCCTGGATGTTTTCAACTGCATGATTTCTCAGACGTAGCTTCATAGCTAACAAGTCCCATTTTGGAGATAACTTCTCCACTTCATCAAAGACATCTCCAATATCATCAATACCTTAGAAAGAAGGAAGAATGAACAGTAATTGCAAACTACAAGTATGTGTATAGCTTGCTTACCAAGGTCTGTGTCATCTATTGTTGCCAGTATGTTCTGGTCTGTACCTAAAATTGAAAGATACTCCATCTCACGTAGCCAGACCCAACTCTTTCTTTTTATATCGGGCTGGAGAGAGAAAGGGTCTGGTCAACTGCCATAGAGCGTTTTGTTCTGGTGCACCCAAATTCCAGTGTGTGCTAATTGACCACAGCGCGTGGTTACTATGAATCTCATAAAGCCTGGCAGTTGACCAGACCCTTTCTTTCTCCCACCCGATTTAAAAAGAAAGTTGGCTACGTCAGACTAATACTCACTGATAAAACTCATTGTACAAAGATCACTATACTCACAAGTCTTTTCTGAAGAGCAAACTTGTGGATCTCTCACCTACAATGGACATTATTGTCAATTATGAGTTAGGTGTGATCATGAGGTCTTGAAGTGACTTACATTGCTTGCTGATGCTACTGGGGAAACATTTCCAGATGATGGCAGAGATTGCACTGGAGGAGGTACTGCAAAAGATGAGTAATTACAACTGGATAGTTATAAATTGTGGCAAGCTAATTTACCATGAGATGAAATAGATAACACAAAGTAAGTGTAAGGTTCTTCAGCACCAAGAAGGTCAATGCTGTATCTCAGATATGATCCAGTGGAAGCCACACCTCTGTACAGAACTTTCAACTTGCAAAACGAAAATTGCTTATGAATTCTGTAAGCATCCACATGAGACTTGAGAATCTGCATAATTATAGAGGCATAAGGAATCAAAATTCTTGACTATAGTCACAATCAGCAGGGGCTGATCCAGAGAGGGTGAAATGGGTGACTTATCACCCCCTCAATTTTAGTGATATTCATGATTAATAAGAAAAAGCAAAATTATTCATTAACAAAGAAATTAAATTACTAGTAGTTGTATTTCTGCTTAAAATCGTCACAGACTGCCTTAATCTCAAGCCAATGATTCCCAAATGTCCAGCCTTTCTTCTGTCATTTGGACAATGAAAAAGTAGGTGTGGCCACTGAAATTACGCGAATTTAGCGCGCGAAATTTAGTTATCGTGAACACAATCACTTACAATAGGTACTGTCAAAGGGTGAATTGTCCAACCTCCATCCAAATTAAGTCCATCTTTGGGAATATTCAACTGTATTTTATCCTCCTTGAACACAATAGGTTGTTCAAGTGGACCCTTTGAGGGATAATTCTCCAAAATTTTCTATGGAAAGTACAGGAATTGTCACAAATGTTGATCTAAATATTATGGGAAGAATAGTTAACTCACTTTTGAGTGAAGTTTTGAGTCTGGAGTAATACTGAATATAACTTCCCAATCATAACCTTGATTTGCCTCACTGGATATAAGGTAGCCTTTGTACAAATTGCGAGACTTGGGGCTATGCCTTCTTGACTTTCTTGTAACACCATAGCTACAAAAATGTGGAACTTCTATGGCTCCATATCGACTGTGAACAGGGAAAATCCCATTCTTAAGTGGGCGGAATTGAGAGGGCAGTTGGTCTCCAGTGCTGACAACAAAGGATAGCTCTTCAGCTTCTTCGGGAGTGTCAGTGGTGCTGAAGTGCTCAATTTCCACAGTAACTGACTGAGTGAAGGAGTGAGAGCTGCGAATGGAATAGATTCCACTCACAAGCTCAGCATCATCAGGAAACTGGAACTGGCCAGAGAGAGATGCCCTGACTCGAACAGAACACTCTGTGACATCAGGAGGTAAGGCATTTTCAGGAAGGTGGAGCTTGAAGCCATGGTCCTTCCAGATGAAGCTCACAGCTTCTCCTCTGTAAATGAATGAGGTTGATCCAATGACATCGAGTCCTCTCACATACTCTAATATGTTATGCATACAAACATGATAGACATAATATGCAAGAAAATCATGTGCATGTGATGTAGTCATAAACTAAACAGTTACTTCTAGTAGCTACAACAGGTCATTAGTTTGACAGTCAATGTACCTTGAGATGAAGTGTCTGAGCTGATGAGAGGTTCAGGAGTGACTCCAATGGACTGATCTAAATGAAGATTAATCAATGAAGTGATCAAAAATTAATGAGAACTCACTTGTCCACATGAGCTGCTTCCTGGTGAGATCAATGGCTGCTTTATTAGCATCCATGGAGCAGGTGGTCACTTTCTCATCAGGTGAAAGGTGAGCAACATGAGGGGGAGATTTACCACACTCACACTGGAAGGAGAACTGGTGAAGCTTTCTGTAAGACAACACCCTACAAGAAGCATCGAGAGCTTTAGCTACAAGCTTCTTCACTTTTGGCAAGAAAGAAGAAGAGGAGAGGGAGTAAGGAGTGATGGAGAAAACCTTTCCCGTGTTGTGCAGAGTGAGTGTACCGAAAGAGACTGAACTAAAACTAAGAGTGACAGAGATGAAGTTCCTATACAACCTGGTGGTACTATCGAGGTGAGGGATCTTGCACTCACTGGAAGAGACTATATCAGATATGAAAGTGCAAAAGAGACCTGAAGGAACTTCAGGAGTGGGGAAAGAGACCAGCAGAGATGAAGCAACTGGACGTTGAGAGGCAAGTTGAGAATGAGAACCAGCAAGCTCTTCTTCAGTCAACTCTTCTAAAAGGCTGGGCATGAAATACAGGGAGGAGCTGGAAGGCAATTTTGCAATGGTCTTCCTGTCCTGAAGGATAAGGAGGAGCTCGTCCACAGACAGGATGGTCTCATTTTTGATGTTGTAGGCATAATCATCACTAAAGACAGCTTGGTCTCGAAAACGTAAATCTTCTTCGGAGGAAATATCGCATTCAGCAGTGTCGCTGATCGTGATGTGCTGCTCGTAGAGTTGACTGATCATTCCAATCATGGCATCTGGCTGGAATATGACAACTTCAGGAAGGATACTTGGAAAATACATGATGAGATTAATTTCATGCCAAAACAGCAATGCAGCTTCTATCGATTCTGTGATTTCGATATGCAACTCTTTGGCTATTGACATGACATACTCTTTGGGAATAACTTTCTTCCCCAGCTTCCTCAGCTCCACTTCAAGGAGGTACCACAGGATCGGGCACTTGTAGTGCAGGCATTTCATATGCTTCAAGGCAGCTCTTAGCTCTGAGATTACGGGATCGCTGCGAGAGGTGGCATCCACACCAAAGATGATCTCCCCATTCGATTGCCTGATGATGCTCTTGCCGAACTGCTCAAATGCCACCTCCAGTTTAGCATTTTTCTCCTCCCTGGTTTGCTGGCATTTGCCTTCCTGGTCTTTGAAGGTACCCACCACTACAATGTCGGGAGGAGAATCATCGTACTCCACATGAGGCAGTGCCAGATGAGACTGGTGGTAACGAGAGAGCTGTGCACACTTCACCAACATTTCCAAATTGGTCAGGTTGAAGTGACCCAACTCGAACAGCTTGCCATCTTTATCGCAGTATTCTGCCTTGGGCATGGTGCTGAGGCTTTCCAAGAGACGATGCACAAGCATCACACCAGAGAGATTTCGGAGATATGCAGGTAACATCTCCAATAACTTGGGCTGTCCACCACTGTCGATGAATTGCACCAAGCGATTTCTCAGTCGTGGTAGGTTGGCTGGGGTGGGGTGGAGCATCAAATACAGGATTTCATCCATTCCTTGCAATTTCACTCGAGGTGATATGACTAAGTGCGAAGTAGCTTCTTCGTCAGGTGTGGGGGAAGGCCCTGGAATTGAAACAGGCTGAAGTAAGTGTTGCAGTGGATGATCTTCCACTGGAGTCGGCTCTTGAGTGGAAGGTGACACGGGTCGAGTCAAGCGATCTTCCACTGGAAAATTTTCCTTCAGTGTCTTCTCGATTTGTGAAAATACTTCTTTCTTTTGCTCGGTTATCCTTTCTTCAGTCATCTCTTTCGCAAGCATTTCTTTGAGATCCTGTTCTTCCACTGGTTTGCATATCACAATTTCAGATGAAGAATCTTCACTGCTTCTTGTGACCAGCACTGCTCTCTGTGCTTGCTCGATGCATGCAGTACTGATGCGAAGTTCCGGTGCAGGGAGGTCATAAAGAGAATAGTGGAGAGACGTCTTCCCTGATCCCGGAACTCCATAAGCTAGGCAGTTGGCAACTTCTGATGGAATGAACCCATACTGGATGCCTTCCTTCAAGTGTTGCTCAATCACTAAATTCAATGGATCAGACATAAAGTGAAGGGTTCCATCACGATCACTCATCCATTACTGCTACAATTAAAAGCTCTGAAGTACTAGCCCTCAGTGCAGTACTACACACAGCAAAGTGGAAACACAAGAAAAGGCAATTCAAAGCAGCTACAGACGATCTTACTACACGTGATAAGGAATCTCAGCAACTGTTTGACTTTTGGGGCTGATTTTCTTTTATATGCTTTTTTTCCATTAGAGAAATGCAGGGCATTGTGGGGTGAGTCTGATAATCTGAATCGATGTGGTTAGATATTTGGTGGATTGCTTGATATGTGTATTTGTGTGTTTTGATTTACTGAGAGTTCAAATGAACAGTTTTTATCTTTGAAGGTGATGAGTTATTAGGTCTGCTGTGTATATTGTTATATTCAATAAACTCTGTAGGTAAAGAGAAGATTCTGTGCTCTGTGTGGATGTTATTTGTGATGTATTAATGATGCTCTGAGTGCATGTTATACTTGTGGTCATTGCATAAGAAAATGCTGCTCTACAGCAAGGTAAGGATATAAGATGCATGACACGCATACGCTCTACCGCAAATGAAAACTACAATCTTAAAACGTTCCTAAAATAGCTACATATATAGTAGAAAGCCACTTAGGCTCACCTGAATTACTCTAAAAAATAATAACAGTTATTCTGTACTGTGATTTCTTTAGTAGCCTTGGCCTAAGGTATTCTTTTGTGACCTGTCTAAAGAGAGCCTGGTATCAATTGTATGCATTAGCCTCGGAATTCCGAGGCTTCCGTACATTCATTCTACGCTCTCTGTAAATGGACGTTTACTTGTGAAAAAATAATCTGAGCACCAAATAATAAAGCCAGAGTCTTGTTGAGCATAAGTACTGCAGTATAGCGAATGGTATGGAAAAACTGGACGAAACAATAAAGAAAAGGAGAAAGAAGTCTCACCCAGTAAACTTTCAGGTTATTGGCCTGTAAACTACACACATGCGCAAACAATTGATACAAGGTTCTATTTTCAATAGAGCCTGGGGACAAGGCTAATGTTTGGACTGAGGTACCATAAAAGATATATTTTGATCGCGTCACCTGAGAGAAGTCACATAGCAACATAAAGTGTGTTGAAGTAGATGTTTGCATTACATTTCAGATACTGAGCAGGAGATCGTTGATCAGTTGGAGGTATTAAGTACACAGTCTAGGCTGACAAACATACACTACCACTTTATATAGTATAGAAGTTAACTACAATTTACCTTCTTTCTTAGTAAAGCAAGCTATTAAGTATCATAGAGACAATATTAGATTTAAACATTTCATGTAGGGAAGCTCAACTACAAATCTTGTCATCTTTCTGGGAATAAAGAAAAATGAACACACTGGAGAGTATTATTTGGACATAGTTGAGGTCACCACTACTGCATGGCTTCATGGTGGATGTAACAGATACACTAATTAATACATACACAACTGAGTACTGTAACCTTCGTGCATGCACTGAGGGTTAATATGATACTAACTCTATAATTACATATGCACACTTACTGGAATTCTTCTTCAGATCTTCTTTCATCTTCACTCTCTCTGGACTCCCGAGGTCAGGAAACTTGCACACATCAATCAGACTCCACTCATCATCAACACATTCTAATTAGCATTAGTAATAATTATGTTATGGTTGACCTCAGGTTTGAAGAGTGTCTTTGTATGTTATTAAATGATAGTGAGATTTATGGTGGAGGTTTAGACCAGCTTTTGACAGGAATCAATCTTAGCTAATTGGTTGGGAAATACTGTAATAATGTGTTGTGAAGTGTGAACCATAGGCTGGAGTAAAACAACTGAATCCATGAACGTTTACTCAATGAAAATTTTCCACCATATGGTAACTAGTTACTGCATGGAAACTATCTAGTAACTAGAAACTAGATGAGAAATAGAAGTGATATCCATTTTTAACCATTAAGTTATAGTGATATTCTTCATATCACAAGATGGTGGAGAAGAAATGGAAAAGTATGATGGATGTAGTTATTTGAAGTATCAATTATCAATGAGTGGTTGGTAAGTTAAGTGGAGGTCACTTGATGAAATAGTAATCGAGTAGCTGTACACAGCATATAAAATGGAACCACATCCACAGTAAAGTATCTTCTGTTATAACTATCTAGCAGTAAATCAAGGACAAGAAACAAGGATGTGTACTTTCACTCCTGATGCAGATTGCGAAGAGAAGACTATGAACTACAAGCTTGCCAGCTGCAATCTGTTCAATTTCAATATCTAAACATGTTAAGTGTCGAATGATACTTAAAGAACATTTAACTCAGAATATTTTTGTAGCAGCAAAACTGTCAGAAGAAGTAAAAAGCTAGCTTCACATGCTCCAGTGAAACTCTCACTGAAATACTCCTCAATTTGACCTCCAAATATAATGATACAAGATTATGAGGGTGCTGACCCTTGCATATTGAAACCTTAATTATTACATGAACAATTTAGATCATCAGCTAATGGAGTTAGGAAAATAATGAATGATTTGAAAAGGAAGTCACCCATTAAGAAGTTAGCTACATGCTGAAAACTGGATTGAAGCAACTCAGTTTCTGCATAATTTAGTTTAAAATTTATGGCACATTGGAAGAGGGGTTGGTCTAAATGAGTTTGGATGTGTGGTGGTACAATGAAAGTGAAGTATGTTTCACCTCCAGAATGATAGGGTGTTAAAAAGCATGAGCAAAAATGAGGGAATTGGAATGAAATAATCAAACTATCACACTTGTCTGTCTTTAATCTTGTGAATAGCTTGTACTTGTATAACCACATAAGTCATGCACAACAACACAAGACATGCACAAACCACAAACACAACTTCCTAACAAGTGCAGCAAACAACAACAGTTACTATAGAACATCCAATACCATAAATCTTCCAATTAACATGCCAGAAAAAATCATGACTGGCACATTAACAGAATGAGTTTATTATTAGACTACATTGACTGCAGTATAGAGTGGTGCTTAGTGCAATGTCATACTAAAACTTCATTTAGTGCCATGATTATAAGAATGGGTCTAAATGTGATTGTGACACTATATTAGAGTAACACACTAAATAGAAGATTTACAGTAATGTCACTATGTCTCCAAATAAAGAGACTATTATGCTCTTCCAGACATGTCTGCTTATTTAGAGGTCCCACTGTACAGAGATGTTAAGTCAGTGGATAATAGAGACATTAAAATATGCATGTAAGTATTCACAATACATGGAAATAAAGACCTCCAGTGACTTTCTACTGTACTTATATTATGGAGGAATGAAGTATAGTATGACTAGCATCAGTTAAATCACACTTACCAAATCGTAGCACAGTGGTCTGGGCTATCATTGGAAAATCAGCAGCAGACTTGTAATTCTTTGGCACTTCAGGAATCCCGCCAAATAGAATGACGTCTGCCAGTCTTGCATTGAAATGGAACACATCAGCAGTGTGCTTGGATCTTGACTGGAGACTTGGAACTTTGATCTGCACATGGACACATAACATTGGATCATCCCTCTCACAATTACCATGACATCATCCATTTCAATACACACATCATCACTAGTCTCCACACCACAAGACTTAAAAACCTCCATATTATGCCATTGTGAAATACATCCTCATCAAGACAATGTCATGCAAATATCACATAACTAGAGGGAGTAAGGGGGTCATTTCATGATAATTTGTACTTTAGACCAGAAATAATAATCCAATAAGTGCTAGATGGTTAATTCCAGCACTGTTAGTTTTGACCTTTAATACTAAACTACATGGTGCCAATAATTGGTGTTAGTACTGGCTAATAAAAAGGTCATCAGGTACCACTGCATTAGAACTTTGAAGATAGCACAGAACATAGCAACATACATACATACTTAAAATAGCAAAATGGATCACATTACTCTAATATGTGGTAACCTCACATTTCACACCCCAAGCATGTATATGGACATGGCAATGAATTTCACATTCACGTGCAAATTAGGAATGGAATAATTAGATAGCTAACTGAAGACTAGGACTCCAGAGCTGAAGAAATACTTGACAGTTTTGAGCTATTAGAGGAAATAGAAGTTTGTATAGCTGTCCAAGTGGAAATGAACAAGTAATTTTAAGTCCAGATTAACACTTGCTGTGCACACATGAAGAGGGTAATTAGAAACACTCATACATGCAGCACCTGCCTATTAGCAGATGGAGAGGTACACAGCATGTTGTGGATAATGTGTACAGTGATTATCAATGATTTATGTGACAAATGTTACTAAGTTATTACTCAAACATCATAAAAATAATTATAATAACTACTTGGTCAGTGGTCATTTTAAAACTATTCTAGGGAATGCCAACCATTTTTCCAAACACCTGACAGATTACTCCATACCCAGACTAAATTTAATTACCCTCTGTAACGCTTAATGTGCTGCTATGCTCACTCCAATTATGAAGATAAAGGAAAATTCTATTAACTATAAACATTATAATTGGTAGAAAAGCACTTCCTCGTAGCTACAACTAAAACAATGCACACTTTTTACTCCAACTCCACACAGCAAAAGTGAAAGAATTGCCTATAATGAAACACTACCAACTGAGTGTGATGCAGTAAGGACATAACATTATATCTCAACTGAAACCCACACATTGTCAATATCTGCATGACACTTATTAAACTGCTCTGCTTAAGTGCTCTGATATGATGCCACTAGAGAGTGTCTTCAACACAAACAGTAACAATAACACCACATGGGAGGTGAAGAACAACAAGGGAGATTTTAATTCCAGTGCCCACCATTGTTATTATTTATTCTAATTTATCACTCACCTCCCTCCACCTCCCAGACACTACATCAAGTAGCCACATGTCACTTAGAACCTTGTTGTTATTATCAATCCCCCCAATCACAACAATCTGCGGGTGATCTCCATCATAACCCAGACAGACAGAAGCATGGCTATCCCTAGCCACTGGACAGGGTTCTCCCTCCTGATGGGCCAGTTTTCTCCAGTGCTACAAAAAGGTTACAATTACAATTACCAAGCTGTGAAGTGTGTCTCCATCAGTAATTAGGTATTCATTGATATTCAAGGAGCTATAATACTCAGTAGAAGAACAGATGACTAATACTGTGAAATGAATTTCTAGGCAACCTATAGAGTTCAATAATGGGGGTTAGATTTTAAGGTAGTTAAAACAAGGGAAGAGATATGACGGAAAAAAGAAGTATAAATTTGTTATAAAATTAATTGCAATCAAATGATATAAACACATGTACACATGGACAAACACTATCACTTAGCCCCTTCTTCACAATTTACAAATTAACAGAAAGATTATTAGGTTGGTACTTACTGTATGGCGGGTTGGTTAAAATTTCTTATGCTCAACTCAAAAGACTAATTGCTGCCACAGCAATGGAGAGATCAGATCTATTGAAACCATGGGATGTAACAATGGTTGCTATAAAGAAAAGAAAAGTTGTCGTTCAGTTATGAACTTGCTGTAGCTCGTTCATTTCAGGGAATTCCGTACTTCTGTTACAGCTTTATTAGCACCTTGCAGTCAGGGAGAGATGAAGCTTGCTTGCTGAAAATCAATACTGCAGCTGCTACCAATCAAGCATGCCAGCTAGCTGTTAGGCTTATGCACACATGCTTAATAAGTCGAACTATAAATTATCATTTCTGCTGCTGTACAAATTATATGAAATTTGGACCATTTAATACTTTCCTACTAGCTACTATATGAATGAGAAATGAAGACACATGGTTTGTGAACTATCAACCTAAATGATTGCTACATTCACAATTCTAAATAACTTCTTTCATCAGTGGTCATAATTATTATATTTCCCTAATGGAACTCACTTCATGCTGAACACAATATAATATGATCATAAAATCAATGACCTAAAAGTTTCATGGTTTCATTTTTTACTACTAAAGAAACAATGGTCATAATTGGTCCTGGTGGTCCTCAAGTCACATGATCATACTTGACCTCCCATTTCTTGGATATTCACCTTGATAGATGAATATCTTATCTGAGTGTGGTGGCACTCTACCTATGGGGACATAATGGACCAGCTACAATGATAACATCCAGTCAGTACATCACATCTGTCAGAGCATATACTGAAATATCTACTTCATTAATGTACAATGGAAACAGACACTATATTTTAATACCACACTTTACATCTCACCATTTTTGTCAGATCAAGGATGTACACATCATTGGTTCTCTTATTACCAGGTAGGTGACCTCCAAACATCACAGCTGTGTTTGCATTTATCTTCGTTAGTGTGAAGTCAGCACAGGGAGGGGGCCTTGTTCCAGTGACAGTGGGAGAGGACCATGTCCCTGAGGGAGTTAGGGGAAAGTAAGATAAAGATTGGTAATCCTGTGAAGGCGATGGGAATGTCTGTACATAATGATGTGTATTATGTGTTGCATGTCAGTGTAGCTACATGTGACTGTATAAAGTATGTATAGTCTCAAAGTTCTGTATACAAACATGGTGTCATCTTTAGAGACATGCAAATTATGCTTTTTTTCTTCCCTATTATGCTATGCTCCAATGCCAGAACCCCTGCCCTATTATGCTCAACAAAAATGCCTATTATGCTTTAAAAAATTGGTAAGAAAATTTAAAAGTGTAGCATACAGTGGCGGATCCAAGATTTTCTATTAAAAGAGTACTTATTAGTGGGTGTCCCACTACCACTCCCATTTTTATATTTTCATTGCAAATGCTGTCAGGGCTGGATCCAGGGGTGGGGTTGAGGGCCCCCCCCCCTCTCTTTTGTTCCCAAGCTAAGCCTGTAGATAATATTGCAATTTGATTAGCCGTATCTATTTTTCTTGTGTTTCTGCTCTAAAGTAGGAACACATAATATATGAGCTAACTTAACCAATGTAGATACTACAGCCATCATCATATAAGGCTATGGTCAGGAAAGAAATGGTCTATGTATACATGATGCATCCATTTTGGCTTGCACTTTCAAGGTCACACATTAGATAACTCAGTGCATACTAACTGAGACTTCCTTAACAATTACACCTGTGATCTTGCATGTGTCACTTTAAAGATATCTTTTGGAACACTTTGGCTTTCATTTTCAAGGTCACACATTAGACATACTAACCAGTGGCGGCTGAGGGTGGGGGCGAGAGGGGCTAGAGCCCCCCCCCCCCCCCCACTTTTTTGACCCATTATATAATTGACTAACTGCAGCAGTAAAGTCTACTGTCTAGTCACTGCATATTAGTGACTTTCAAGTTACAAATGATGTTGCACATTAGTGACTGCATTGTTGTTTGGCCACAACATGTATAGAATCAAAACCTTTATGAATATCATTACAGCTCATCGGGAGTAGTCATCGATGCGCAATTTTGAGCCCCCCCACTTTTTGGGGTCCTCAGCCACCTCTGCTAACTGTGATTTCCTTCAGTGACCTCGTATGTGTCACTTCAGAGTTTGAGTGTAATAGCTAGCTAGCAATTTTCGAGATGGTTCACACCTTTGCCTATACTCATGCTGTCATATAATACACACAAATATGTGCTAGGGAGATTTGGGGAAAATTTTGGACTTCTTGGATCCAATTTGTGCATTATGAAGCAAAAATGCTAAATGCTCAAAAAGTGATAGCCTGCAAGCCAAAATGGATCCTCCAAATAACTTGCTCTTTCTTGCAGCCTTCCCCATGGCCTAGTGTGTAGTCCACCTAGCTATCTAAAAATCCTGGATCCGGCCCTGGCTGTGCTAAATTTTAAGATGTGAATTAGGATAGGTACTTCTAAGAAACTCCCTAACTCCGCCACTAGCCATAATTGTAGCCTCTTTTAATCATCAAAAACAGCAGAAGACAGCTTTTTGTTGTTGTTGTTGTTGTTGTTGTTTTTGTTACTACTCTAATTCAGCAGTTTATACAAAGGAACTCAAGAGTCGACATCAATACCTCCATATCTGCCAACCCCTGGAAGTAAAAATCCCATATTATGCCAGCATTGTGCTGGCATTAAAGTTCAACCCATTATGCCCAAAACTATGCTGGCATAATTTGCATGCCCCTAGTCATCTTCAGTGGACTCTATGAATCTTTATTATGTCTGTGTTTTGATTAATAGTAATTATAGTTTTTATGGGAAAGGGGTCCATTTTGATACCATAGACACCCACACAAATACTGTATAGTTGTCACACTTAACACTGAGTCACAAACAAATCTGGAAGTAAATATTATTGACATCCTCAGAGGTTAGTTAAGAGTCAAATCTTTCAGGAATGACATTTATAAGAGATGAGGTCCTGTAGGACCATAAACCTTTTATAGTTGTGTTTCAACAGAAAGCACAGACATCATTTCCCAGAGCCTGGAACATCATTGCTTAATCTCAAGCATAAGGATAGGAACAACTTTGTTGGGTGTTACACATAAGTAGGTCTAAGTAGCTAGTCCTTGATTATCTGCCACAATTTGTACTGGAATTAAATGGCAATAATAACTACATCATTTTATATTACCTGCTCTATTAATAATTATGCTCTTGTTCTAAAATGTAGAAGGATAAAAGGTGAGAGTAAAGAGATGAATAGATATTACCTCACTTACCATCCATCAACACAATTATAAGTGAGTTGAATAAATTAGTACTCAGCTATTGCTACTGTACATTTCAAAAGTAGTTTCCATTATACCTTACTAGTATTAGATCCAAATATTTGAAAGTGTGAATTTAATGATTACTTTGACCTCTGAAGACTGGATGCCTCCAAATAGACAAATTGTATGTTACCAATAATTGATTTCACCTTGAACAGTTCAAGTGGATCTCCATGAGTGGATGACCTTGATAATGGACACTCTGGTGGATCCAGAATGAGCTAGCTAATATAAATTTTGAGTTGTAGAATGGTGGACTGAAGCACGTGATGATGTCCAATAATTATTATAGGTCATGCACATGCACACAACAACAATACATTTATGAAACTGGACAATTGATGACATGGACATTAACCACCTTCCCTGAACGAGTTAAGAAAAAATGGTGGTGTAAAATTAATAATGGTTGACCTCTGAGATAGGTACTACGTCCAAATAAAGTCACTCCCATTTTTTAATTTATTGGAGAGGATGCAATCCATCCACTAAAAAGCTTCAGTCAGTCTCTGCCAGTGCCTTCATCATCTTATCTATGACAGCTAGCTTCAGTATTAATAGAGCTACTAGCTAGCCAGTTACCAGTAGCTAGTTAAATCACTATTGTCACATCTACTGCTTTGTAAGGGAAGTGGTTAGCACTAAAATACCAAATTGAGCTCTAATTTACTTCTGACTTGCAACAAATAAACCTGCAAGAAAGGTAGCCTATAGATCCAGTTTCAGCAAAGATGGTGAGGATGGTATAATATAGGAGGAACTGTGTGCTACACATGTCAAAGCTGAAATAACATCCACATTATGGTCATTCACATGTCAGATTGAATATTTTTATGATATCAGTTTACTAGGTCACTTATATGCACATAGTTGCTTCTGTCCAGTCAACTTGACCATCATTGAATTGCCAGAAAATAATGACAGACTGCTATTTTGTGCTTTGCACAGTACAACATAACCACTCCCATATTTATAGGGTCAATTTAGAGTGAAGGAAGTAGAGTGGTGTGTACACACCTCATTAACCACTCCTAATATTCTACCTCACCTTCTTTGAGGTTAAAGCTGTGTAACTCATTTGTCCACCCACTTCCATCATCATAGTAGTTATCCAAGATGAATTGAGATTGAAGTTGGTGCGGTGCGGAGGGGATTCCGTGACCTCCAAAGCAGATTAGATTTTCTTTGTGGCTTATCATCTTAGAGCCACCCTTTCTCATTGGTGCATTATTGTGATGTTCCAAGTCGTCCACTGTTGTGATATTCCAAGTCGAATCCAGATGGTACATATATCCTATATACTCTGGACCATTAGTTCCTCCGAAAAGATAGAAATTTTTGCCTAGTGCCGCACTTGCAGCATCATATATTCTAATCTGATCAGTACCTGTAGTCTTATGTGTGGTCCATTTTTCCTCGTAGGGATTAAATAAGTTGATGGTGTTCTCTACTTGGTTGTAGAAATCTTTAGTTCTTCCTCCATACATTAAGAGGTTTCCTTCTACGATGGAGGAAGAGTGACCCCAGCGAGGGGGAGGCTCATATAGAGGAGATGCCATACTTGTAGAAAGATAAATAAAACGAGCCACGCCTCACCGCAAAAACGAGCCACGCCCATCCCCTGCGTTCTAAATGGAACAGCAAGGAAGACTAATGAAATGTGCGTTTAAACTCAAAAAATAATGTAGTGAAAGTCTTGCTAGACCTAAGATTCCAGTAGACTTCATGTAATCAGCTGTTGAATTGTGTTCCTAGTTAATAGTGGTTACTGTATTGTTTTGAGGTAGAGTCCTACCTGTTGCAGTGTTGATGAGGTGGCAGTCAACCAATAGAGAAAAGAAAATCCTATAAAGCTGAGCTAAGATTGCTGCAAGAATATTCAAGTGGTGACTGAAAAAAAACATGTCTGCTGTGCAGCATTTACCACACACCATTTGTACAACTGGATCTCAATCAGGGACCTTGTCTCGCTCTTGTTGTATATCATCTCTACTTCTACATAATGCTTGCTCTGAGGTAGAATACACAGTGACACTTTTATAGTGGTGTAGGAAGATGACTTGCCTTGTTTGGGGGAGGGGGCATAAATTTATGATAGATGTACATGGTCAACTCAATGAAATTTAGGGTCCAAGGGATGGTTGAGGTGTCCATTAATCTGTCAAATTTTAGACATCAGCTCTAAAGTCCTAACAGATTAATCCTGACAAACTGCCTGTCCATTGTTATTTGCTGGCTTTTCAGAGCTACTAGATATATGGTGGCCATCCTCTAATAGTTTGCATGTGTGAGAAGTTTAACCTCTTCACACATGGACATAATATGCAGAGCAGGAACAACTCACAGAATTGGGCAACCTAATTAGTTTGAAATATATTTATGCCATTCAAATATATCTTGAAGTCTTGTTATATCTCCTCTATTGTTGTGTGTGTGTCCTGCACTTTACAGCACACAATACCACAAACCTCTTATGTGGTATATGAATAGACTTGTGTCTACATGCCACATGCCCTTATTTGGTGTTGTTTACTGTGACACATGACAATGATTTGTGTTATGTGGTGTTTTATGTTTTGTGTATGGGGAGATATAGTGCTCAATAACCAGCACAGTAGTATTATGACTTCATGCATAACGCTTCAACCAGCACACAGACTCTTACTTGACTTCCAAGGGACACCTTTCAATGTGCTAGAAAGTCTGCCAGTCCCAATGTGCCATTATATTACCACCCTTACCACCAGTCTCAATACCACCATGGCATTACCACCCCTACAGGTCTCACTGCATAATTGTTATAATAGTGTGGGGACCTATTTGCAGGTTCATGTTTGCACTTACACATACGTGGGTGGATCTGGGTACTGGAGTTCAACTAAATGACCCTCCCAATGTATTTGTCTAATTGTGAAATCATAAGTACAAATGGTAGAGTGAAATAGAAAGTTGCGAGGTGTTCTCATAGTCACTGTCTTGATTGTTTCTTCCTTTTTGCTTTCTTTCTTGGTGGAGGTAGATCTTCCATCACCTCTTCATTCATGTCTGAAAATCTGAAGAGATAGTTAACAACATTATTTTGGTATGTAATTAACCTCTTGCAAAGTGTGTAGAGTCTTTTCCTGTTCTTTCAAACTGTGTTTCTATTGATGGCTAAATTTCTCAGCTTCTCAGACAGTGAGTCACAATCAACCTTTACAGAGAGGAGAAAACTCTTTCTAAAGCTTCATTCTTTGATATACACAATGAAGAAGGTTTAGGACATACGTACTTCTGTAGAACTTGCTGATTGTCTAGAGGTTGTATGATGTTGACCTCAATACATTCAATAATACTGGTACTGTATAAAATACTATTATAATTACTGCATTGAAGTGTATACACAAGGTACATGTATACTCATAATTGTATCACACTCTACATGTGAAAACATGTATGATACCAGCATTGTGGGTTCTGGGTCACTGGAGTTGCAAGAGGGTTTGTACCCTCACTTACACATGCAACACTCAGAAGTCTTACTTGGTGGTGTTAGCCAACATAATAATAGTAATAATAATAATAATAATAATAAAGAAGTTATAAGGATTTACCATCTTCTAGAGCTGATCTAGCCTTTATCCACTTGCTTAATCTTTTTAGGGCTCTGTTCCGGACTGATAAGTCGTTACTAGCAAGTTTTTTGAGCAAACCTTTCCTCTACGGTACTCGTGGCCAACTCTTAGGTAAAGATCGCTATAATTAAAACCACATCACAATTACATGCTCAGCTGCATCATAGATACTATAACTATATCTATGGCTGCATCCAGCTGAGCCACTTAAGTGTTAAGTTTAATCATCAAAAACAGCAGAAGACAGTTTTTTGTTGTTGTTGTTGTTGTTGTTTTTGTTACTACTCTAATTCAGCAGTTTATACAAAGGAACTCAAGAGTCGACATCAATACCTATATCTATCTTATATCTATGGCTGCATGCACATGTACATGCGCGCGATATGCATGCTGCAATTGCGCAAGTAAGTACTGGCTAGCTAGACGACCTTTTCCATATTCCTTGATCTGCATTGGTAAAGGGATGACTCATGTCAAAAATCATAACGCATGTCAAAAATCATGAGTGTAGCAAAGAGGTTGACATTTGTCACAGGTAACCCTAAAAAGCTTGAAGAAGTAGTAAATATGGTGTGTAATATTTGAAGTCATGCAACTATCCCTCTGTAGGTCAAAGCCATTCTAGGTGAGAAGTTCCCTTGGCAACTCATCAGTAAAGATGTGGACTGTAAGTAGCTATTAATGCTTGTGCTATGTTCATTGAGCTCAACTTGATTGCAGTACCTGAGGTCCAAGGTGAGCCAGAGGACATTGCCAAAGAAAAGTGCAAAATAGCTGCTCAGTCGGTAATAATTCCATCATGTCATTTGCATATTGATTTTGATTATTGTGTTACAATGGCAGATAGAGGGTCCTGTCATCACAGAAGACACCTGTTTGTGTTTCAATGCTCTGAATGGTCTCCCTGGTCCATACATGTGTGTATATATGTATGTATGTATTGTATGTACTGGGACCACTGAAATGGGGCCACGTACCTCTAACTCTATGACGTAACTCTGTGCAAGGATTACAGTGGAACCTCCCACATTTGTATACAGTGGGATCCCCTGAATAAAGACACACTCACTGGGGACAGCCATTTTAAAGAAGTTATCCTCTAAAAATGTGTTAGCACTATTGGAAGTGAACATTTGGGTTGCCCTTTGTAGAGCATCATGTCCTATTCCAGGTCATCTTTTCGTAATGATTATCTGTATCATTATCATTCAGAATCTTTTTATTTTATTTTATTTTTTTTTAACTGGGTCATCAAGGTGAGTACTCAAAGAGTGACTTAAAAACTCGACATTGTTAACCCTTTACCAAATATTTTTGTATTGTTAATTGGTAGGTCTGAATGACCTGTTAGCAGCCTACCCAGACAAGTCTGCATAATTATGCCCAGTGTACCTTTGCATACTCCGCATGAATTGGAGAAGAAGTGATCTTATTTACTGGAAGAACTGATGTGAGTGCTGGAGATTCGCTAATGGTGTCCTTATAAGGATATCCCCTTACACTATCTACTCCATTTTCAAGAACATTCTAGTCTCCACTAGTATCGAGACTCTGTTGCTAAGTATAACATGCCTATGACCCCAAAAGAACACATTCATGTCAAAATGGAAGTGATTGTTTGATTTTTGTTTTATCTTTTATTTGCTTGTTTTGTTTGTTTGTTTTTGTGATACAGGGACAAATAGTTCAAGCTCGGGGACCTCCTGACTTTGGCTGGGACCCCATATTCCAACCCGAGGGGTTTGATAAGACCTATGCAGAATTGGACTCTGAAGTCAAGAACACAATATCCCATCGTTTCAAGGCAGTGAACGCTCTCAGTGAGTACTTGAAGGAGAACACTGAACACAAACCACCAGACACTAAGAAACTAAAGGGAGAATTGTAGGAATTGTGTATCCAGACTTCTTGCATTGTTAACATACAACATGCCCAGTGTACCTTTGCATACTCGGCAGGAACAGGAGAAGAAGTGCACATGATCCTACACTGGAGGAACTGATGTGAGTGAGATATGTAATTAATAATAATTAACCTCCAGAAGCTCCAATAAACAGTACATGGTCACATGACTAACTATTCACATCAATATTCCTATTGACCTCAAGTGAACATCCTTTATGATGTATGAGTTGTTACATCCTCGCTAAGTGTTGTAATAATTTTACATACTGCACGCGTCTCATGGGTTGGTTCTGGGTCAATTCTATGCTCCCGTGAGATCACATATACCAGGCCCCCTATAAAGGATTACCTTAACATGGTCACATAAAATTTAAGGTCCATGATAGTAACGAGTCCCCCTCTTGTGTGTATGTAGTAGTGATGACCCTTTACCTACCGTGAGATACACCCATGGAATAAAATTCCACTGTGTGAGTATAATACTACTATGTGTATGTTATAGTGAGTATCATGGAAGGGCATTGGGTGTTGTCCACTACTAATGTTGGAACTTCATACATATTGTTTTTGAGAGTAGTGACCCTTTACCAGATTGATCACTTTCGTGTTTCTCTTTGTATGTGAACTGTGTAGCTGTACCTCAAGATGTCAATGTCTACCTCAGCAAACAGATCTTTCAGGACTGTTTAGTGTATTCTCTTGGTGAGTCGTCCTAGTGTTTCATGAGGTTCATCATGAGAGTTATCCATCCTAGTGTGTCTCATTATAGTTCATCTTAACATGAATGGACTGTTACTTCTAGTGGTCCACTGCTTCCCCAAACCAACACCAAATCCCTTACCTGTTAGTCCCAGCCTACAAACAGGTTTACTTTAGGAATGGTGGTTGAACCAATTCCTCCTTTCCCTTCGTGGCTTCATGGAGAGGGTGGTGGTGGCTCAATGTCATCCATTGCCAGTGATCATTGACCCTATAGAGCATGTGCTATTCTCGGAGAAAATAATTGATAAGGGAGGGTCATGTGCTCTCACTCCATCTTGACTGCAGTGTTAAAGCTTCAATTACTTCTTTCACTTACCAGTGAAAAACCCAGGCCTCTTAGTATGTTGTCTAGTACTACTGTTATAAAGTCGGTGGGGCAGCAGGTCTGATACAGTCCAAAATTATGGACCTGTTACAGACTTGTAGATTTTACTGACCCGTTACAGACTGGTGTACTGGTCATAACTGGTATGTGGGGCAGTCCAGACCTGTTACAAGTTGTAGATTTTTCGCTGTTATAGTGAGAACCCTTTACCTACCATACTACCGTGGGACCCACTATGTGCTTTACCCACAATGGGAATGTTGTTAAATACTACTGTTAATGCTTGTAGTGGTGACCCTTTACCTACCATGCATTCACTGTTCTTATATCTGTATAGTTGTGGAGTGGCTCATCCAGTTACAAGCTGATGTGTGTTGTGCCAGGGAAGTCACTGACTGACAGAGACCAACAATGTACATAGACATTAGGTGGCTATCAATCTTTACTCTTTTTCATTTTCATTGGGTGATAATGTTTGCTTTTCTTTCTTCTGAATAATTATGTATCAATAATATTATTGTACAAATAGTCACTGTCATTCTTGTTCACTTTCCTTCTTGGTGAAAGTAGATGTCATATTATTGTTGAGTTACTTCTTTATTCGTCAATCATACCTGATTAAAAAGGTTGCAATCAAATCAAATACTCAACATTAACTTTTTACCTCACGAAATCGTATCCTGTTCTTCCCAAATGTGCCTACATAGTTCCTCAGCTTCTCAGACAGCGAGTCACAATCAACCTTTACAGAGAGGAGACAATCTTTCTTAAGCTTGATTCTTTGGTATACATAAAGATTACCTACTTACATGGAGTTTCTGTAGAACTTGCTGGTTGTCCAGAGGTTGACTTCAATGCACTTGATAACACTGGTACTGCATAAAGAAGCGCTTATTGTGAAGCCTGTGCTCTATTTGGAAGTTAGACTAGATGGTAAGTGATAAAAATACCACAAAAATTTGACCAACTTGTACCTTACATATAATTAAATTACCAGTGCATTAAAAGTGGTGGTGTTTGAGGACTCAAACTCTATCTATAGATCAATCTACATTAGTGATTTTAGTTGCCGAAAAATGAAAGACAGATGGGTCATAGTGAAGAAGGTGACAATTTCCAAATTTTCATGAAACATTCACAATTTTTTTCTTATTTTTTTATTTTACGTAAGCAATGAACATAACATTTTATGGTGTCAGTTCTTTGGGAACTAGAATTTTTAGGTTAAAATTCAGTTTATTGCCCACTAAAGAGACATGAAACGGACCTATGAAATCACCCACAATAATTTTTCATGAAGAAAAATAGTTATGAAAACCACGTGAAATTTTTTCTCATGAAAATAGAATGGCCATGAAAAGGACATGAAAATCATATGAAAAAATTTTTTCACAGCCTTTGGATTCCTTTTTCACATACACTCGTGCTATGAAATGTTAATGTTTCATGGGGTACAACACATGAAAAACGATTTTTATACGAGTTTTTATGGAGTTTTCATGGGTTCCAAACTAGTAGCGTTTTCTGTTCATAACTCTTTCATGGAAAATATGGCATACAAGACAATAATATCTGAGTGGCATGTTTCAGATTAATCTACTACGAGATGAAAACAGGGAACTTTTACAGTGAAACCTGTCTTATTAGACCACCCTATAATGAGACCACCCTATAATGAGACCACCTCACAATTAAGGCCATTATGCATGTCCTAACAGCACCTATACCAGCCAAGATCACCTTCCTGTCCCATGGGTGGTCATAGTAAACAGTGTCTCCTCAAACATCTCTAAGACCAGCTCTTATGCACACAAACAATGACACACAAACAATGACATATCTACTGCCATCATCAAAACATTTTCAAGGAAAACTGGTTCACAAGAGGGGAGTAAAGAAGATTATGATTGCTGGAACTGGTTTCACAAGAGGGTGATACAACACTAGTTTAATGCTGGTTTCACTAGGCATAGAGAGAATGCATGATGGAACTGAGGTGATAACTGTCAGTGAACCACAATGCTGGTATCAAAAAAGAGTGTAGAGAGAATATGCAACTGGTTCACAAGAAGGTGATTTAAAACAAGAACCAAGATGCACATATGTACATGTCAGGACATAACTGATAGAGAATTGATGTGATTCTGCATTAGATTTGGCAGTTCTATCGGATTTGAGAGTTTTGCTAACAAGTATACATACTGTAGAGGGGATCTCCCTCGGGGTTGTATTCAGAAATGCTTCAAAGGATGAGTTCTAGACAATAAGGGGGTGGGGGTACTAAATTTAACATTTTACAAGAAGGTAATTATGAAGTCATTCGATTAAAGTTACGAAGAAGATGGAGAATTATTGCAACACCAACGACAACAAAAAACCACAATCAGGACAGCCATACAAATCAGTAGAACTCTTATTATGAAGAATTGGTGGCTGTATCTTCTAAAACTAAATATAAGCACCCACCAAACCACTAAGTCTTAGTATCCACAAATAATAAGGTAACAAAAATGACAGCCAAGGAAAAAAAATTAACAATGGCAAGATAAGAGTCCTACAATGGTTCAAGGCATGCACTAATCAAAAGGAAAAGTGCAATGCTTTCACATGGTATTCATAGTAGCTCGGATTATGAGAATATTGACGGGGAAGTCTCAATGAGTCTATAAATATTACCTACTACAATGTCAGACAATGTGGAGAAGTGTAGTCAAGGGATTCTGTATCTGGTAAGGATAAGGAGATGAGGGCAGGATTACAGCACGTATCTGATGGGGACAAGTATACTTCCAGGAATTCTTCTGAGTAGGATCATAGCACATTACATACCTATCTGGTGGGGATGGTACATGGAGTTCCTGTAGAACTTGCTGGTTGTCCAGAGGTTGTAAAGGTATACACATAATACTACTACTGCATAAAGGTTTACTCAATACATCAAAAAGAGGGTGTGGAATCTCTCATGTAGACACTTAGTGGAGTGTCCTGGAAGAGTGTCCTATTATAGAAATGAATCAGGACATGGAAACATGTGTCCATGTTATTTCATATCACCATGGAGTCCACATTGAGAGGGAACATACACAACAGAACTGAATCACTCAAGTTAGTTGATCAAGGAATTCATATCACAGAACCCACAATTCATGGAGAATTGGTTTCAGAAGAGGGTGATACCAGTGCTCAGATAAGACTTCCAGGGGATGCATCAAATTGAACAGAGCCTAAGTAAACTGTACCATGGCTACACTTAGAGTTAATTAAAAGTGTAGAGTTATACAAACAGTTACAACCACATGTATCAACCACATATCTACCAATAAACAAAGCATAAGCTATCCATACTGAGTATGGAATAGAGCATTCCATATACATTGACTTAAAGAGTGGCTTGTCTGTCCACCAGCTGAAGATGGAGCCTATTGTGAAGCCTATGCTCTATTTACAAGTGAGACTGGTGATAAAAATATGACAAACTTGCACCCTACGTATGTATAACTTTTTGGAACACAAAATTTACAGATCATGAAGTCAAATCACCAGTGCATAAAGGTGGGTTGAATCATTTTCAAGGGTCACTATCCATGGATCGATAACTTCAGTCTTCTCAAGTGTAGAAAACTGATAAATATTGCTAGGACAACTATACTGTGGAAGATTATAGGGAAGAAGACGACGTTTCCAAATATCCTGGAACCCTCGGGGTTTTATTGAATTTCTATGTAGGGTGCTACTATATCTTAAGAAATAAATTCTAATGAGTACATTTTCTGGGATTATGAAACATCATTGCTTTTCACATCATACATGGTAGACCTCATTCATCATTCATCCTATAAAGATTTCTGAGTGTTTGGTTCTAAACAGATGTTCACTACAGGATGGAAATAGGGAACAAACCTGTCACCCTATAATGAGACTACCTCACAATCAAGGCCACTCCACCATGTCCTAACAGTACCCATTCCAGCTACTTCGACTTCCTCACCTCCCCTTATACATAAGTGTCTGGGGGATAAAGAGAATACACATATAACTCTTTCACAAGAGGGTGATACAAGTCCCTCACAGTAGCTAGGACTTTGTCCAGCTCAAGTATCTTATGGTGACCTGGGAACTCATGTAGATGACAATGTTTAACATGATAACAGTGTGCAAAATAAGAGTTTCAGTTTGATAGGACATTTTGTCCGACCAAATCAACCTTAGTCAGACATTTGCTGGTGATTTATCTTCTTTGAGTGTATCTATATGATGTGACTTCTTGAATTTGTTCTGACAGGATATCCGACTAAAGTTGGAATTGTCTGACCAAAGAGAAAAAATGGTTGAAAAATGGCCAGTGGTCAGCAGTAATATCGCATACCGTGACAGACACAGACACAGTGCTTCACAAACTAATCAATAAAGAGGGGTGGTGACTACTGAAAGTAGTCTTATTGTACGTGGGGGGAGATCAGTTCTATCAGATACTGTCAGATCCTTAAATAACTTATTAAATGTGCTTACTGGGTACTTTTACGTACATGTATCTTTTGTCATGTCAGTCTCTAAAGAGGACTAGAGGACTGCTGGTCTCACAAGAGGGTGATAGAATATTACACTGATGACACAGAAACCACTATGCTGATTTCACAATAGAGGGAAAGCATGATGCATCTGGTTTCACACAAGGGTGATACAACACTAGTGTAGCGGAACCCACAACGATGGTTTCATGAGAGGGTAGAAAGAGAGTATGCATGATATAACTGATATGCAAGAGGAACACTTCTTTGAAAGCTCTTCCATGGTGACCTGGGATTTCACAGTGCTCAGACTCCATGTGAGAGGACATATAACATACATGACATGCACCAGTACTCACATCTTACAGGTGCTGTTATGTACATGGTATAGTAGTGCAGATCAGTGGGGAATATTGGTGGGGGAACTTTGTTCTGTCATAAGTTGTAGGACTATAGCATGCTGTGTACGTATCTGGTAAGGAGGGCAGGATTACAGCACATATCTGGTTACAACAAGTATACTTCCACATACCAATCTGGTAGGGATGGACCACTTGTGAAATCTTGGCGGGGATAAATAAAAGTCAAGGTCAAGAGACCAGGATTACAGCTGGCAAAGTACACTGTATGCATACATGCAACAACAAAAGGTTATAAGGTAAAGGGTCATTGAAATCACATGTGACATGATAGTAGCTGTTACATAACACACTCGCATCACTCACATCATGGTCATTACTGAAGACATCCTGAGACCAGTCCCTCAGAGACAAGATGTCCTTCTGTCTGTGGCATCAATACACATTATCAGTCCTGGGGTTTGTGTGGAGAGATATTTCAAAATCAAAGCACAGAACAATGAGGGGGGAATGTAGGGAGCATATTGCATGTCAATTCAGACAGAAAAGTGAGGGGGTTGGGAAAACCCTTTCCCACTACATAATTATATAACCCCTGACTGTGAGTGAGCAATTACGTAGGTCAAGTCAAATGAAAAGTCTCCAAGACAGAACCCGATATATTGGAAGTTACTGTGCAAAGGGGCCACCTCTGTATAGCAGCCACTTTGGTCAGCCCCAAGGGTGACTTTTACCATGAAAAATAATCATCTGAGGAGTCCAGTATCTCCACCATGGATTAATCTCCATCATCGTAGCATCCTTCTCCATTTCATACAGACCCAGCATTTGTTCTGCACCCTGAAAGAGACATAAGACACAAGCCACTTTAGATCTCCATAACATAACTCATGATTACTTGGCTGAAATTTGGTGACAGCATTGACAATCTAGTGACTATGTTGTTTGTGTGGATGTGAATGTCCAGCAAGCAAGCATTGAACATGATCACCAAACTGGACATTTCTGAAGAATACAGTGATGAAGTGAGTCAATGTACAGTGGAACTTGTTGTACATAATACACTTCCATAAACTGCCACACCTTACCATACAAGTATCACAAGCAACAAGATTAAAATCAGACTTCCAAATAAAGCCCAGTCCAGCAGTGGGCATGCTCAGTAAAAATAAAAGGATATTAAACCAAAAGTATATTATTAGTGATGACAAAGGAACATTGCAGTCGTTTATAGGAAGTACAGCCAATATGCTCATTCCATAACATTTTGAAAGCTATGCACATGAATAAGTAAGACATTGACTATATGGTATACAGTATGAATGGACCTTCAGTGTCTGTCCATTGACATGTTCACTGTGTGCCAACAAGCATGGCAGTGAGATGATAAAAATCACTCACTAATTACTGTGTCCACTCCTTCCTTGTACATCTCTGAGAGAGTGTCTCTGAAATAATGACACAATTAAGTGAATGTAGTCCACCACCAGGTTCAAGTTCTGTCCACAAAATTGCACGCTTTTGGTAGGCAAAGGGATACACAATCATCCTACAGGAATTCAGAGGAGATTGCATTTTCAGGAGACGAGAGTGTTGAGTGTGTAACCCTATCACATGCACACTTCAAAAGATTACACACCCCCTGATAACAGTCTTTCCACTAGAACCATTCTACACTTGCCTACAGTACTGCATTGGCAGAGTTTATTAAACTCACACTGCTGGTTCATATAGAGTGAATGCTGATTTCATTACAATGCTAACCAAATAACATTGGTGGTTTCACAAGAGGGGTATAGAATAAATGATGCTTAATGAAACTGGACCCACAAGAGGGTAACGTCACAGAATGTTACCCACAACGTTAGTCTAACAAAAGGAGCATAGAAAGAATTCATATAACTGGAGGGTGATACTAGAGGGTGGTACAATGTTAGTGTCATAACACAAGAGGATATAGATATTTAATGAAACTTGCTTCACAGAGGATGACATAACTAGTGAACCCACAATGATGGTCTCACAAGAGGAATCTAGAAAGAATATTTATGCATTATAACTGGTTTCACAAGAGGATGATACAACACTAGACTACTAGTATGCATAATGCTGGTTTCACAATAGGGGTATAGAGAGGATGCTGATACAACACTAGTATAGAAGAACCCACAATGATGGTTTCACAAGAGGGGTACATAGAGAGATTATACATACATAACTGGTATATAAGAGAGTAATACAAAAGTCTCACAACAGAAGGACTTAACCACTGTGTGCGTTATGTTGCACAATCCTCAAAATAACTAGACGAATGCAGTGCATTGTGGGGTGAGCCTGATGCCTTATTCAGCTCTCTTTAACCAATTCTGCTTTCACATGGTGCTGGATTAGTGGGGATATTGGTGAGGGACATTTAATGAATTTTGTAGTCAACAAAAACAATGTCAAACGATGTGGAGAAGGGATTCCGTATCTGGTAAGGAGAAGATTCAAAAGGAGATGATCATATGAGGGCAGGATTACAATGGGGACAAGTAGACTTCCAGGAATTCTTCTGAGTAGGACTACATACCTATCTGGTGGGGATAACCGCTTGTAAATTTTGGTGGGGGTCAAGGGGTTCAGTTGGATCAAGAGACCAGGATTACAGCTGGCATAGTGTTATGAACATGTCTAGTGAGGGATTGAGGAATATGTACAAACTCCTCAAGTGATACACACAGGATACTTCAGAGCACAGCTTATGATAACAGCCTGACACCTGATACTTTCTGGCCAATATTGGCATATGTCTGGTCATTATTTGTTTGTCAGGACAAAAGGGCTTGTCAAGAGTAAGTCAAATGCACACTGATGCAATGTCCAGTTAAATGTTAGGACAAACTGGGAGTTCGGTCAATATCAATTTCTTATCATAAGCATGCAGAGGGGAACTTTCGTGACTGGTAGAGTGATTGAGTCCGACTACTATGTGTATTCTGAAGTTCCTCTCCTGAGCAGCTGCAATGATCCCTTCCCCTAATAAATACAGCATTGACCTGTTGGAAGTGTAGAAATAGATAAGCATTTTATGTACACATATAATTTCACATAGAGCAGAACCTGGCTATAATGGGACTCAATAAAGTGGTTGCTATACAGAGGTGTCCCTTTACAAAGTCACCAGATTTATATTAGGTTGGACTTTTCATCTTGACCGGTATGAGGTGAACGTAGATGACTTGTTGACTCTGTGTGGACACTAAGTCAGGTTCCACTGTATTGTTAGTTCACAAGGAGTAACAGTGCAGTTACATGTTTCTATGTGAAAGCTGAAGCTTGTGCAGTCAACTTAAGTTATGGGCAGTGATATAGCACCTTGTGATAGTCAGTGCAACAGACAATGTCCAGACTCATTAACCCTCAGTGTATCTGTTACATTAGCCAATTTTGTAAAAGGTTTTATTCCAGAAAGAAGGACAAGATTTCCAACACCATAACACTCCATACAATGCACACTGTGATGCCAACCATTACCTACTACTCTATCTATAAGGCTTTAGGCTGACTACCTCCTGCTGGTGATCTGCTCCATATTACGTATCTGATACACAATTGTATTGATACTAAGCTGTTTGCTGAGGGTTAGGACTTCAGAGGCTTACATTATCTTCCAGTGTTAGGTTAATACTCATTTGGGCAGCTAGCCAGAAATGGCATATATGGTAAAGGGTCACTGAATCATGACCACATGGACATGTGCCTGGTGGGCCTAATGTTACATAACACACTTGCATCACATTCTCAATGTAGACACCTTTGGGAGCATACAGATTAGAGAGGTGTCCTTACTTAAGGGTGGACACACAGCGACATATATAGAGATGTGCATTGTAATGGGACAAGGAGAAAAGTGTGAGAGGTTCCATTGTACAGTGTATGTATGTATGTATGTATGTATGTATGTATGTAATTTTATATGTACGATAAAGAAATGCTCACAAAGACAGCCTATGATGTACCTGATGCCAGTGTGAATCTTCATGAGACCAGTCCATCGGAGAAAAGAACACCACTGCAATCATGAAGACAAACATAATCAGGGATGTACGTATGGAGAGATGTTTCTAAGGAGGGGGCAAAATCAGGACTCTGAACAATGAAGGGGGAGTGTGGGGAGCATTTTGCATGTGATTAAATGTGACAATGATTAAGCTTGCAAAAGTTGCAATTCATGTAGTAAAAACCCTCAGTACAGTGGAACCCAACTTAGCAGGTCACTCATGAGTTAGTATTTGATGTCCAAATGAATAGTCTCAAAGACAGACATACAGTGTAAAAGGACCACCTCTGTAGAGCAACCATTTTGTTCAGTCCCAAGGGTAACTGGATTCCACGTACCTATCACATGACATCATCCCCACCCCCTGCCACACCTCTTATCTTGTTCCCATCAGTTGTCCAAGTACATGTGATGTCATGTTAGCTACATGCGTACCTCTTTTCATGGGATTAATCTCCATCATCATGGCATACTTCTCCATTTCATACAGACTCGGGATTGTTCTACAACCTGAAAGACAATAAATATGACAGGAATCAAATATGACCACTTTAACTCATGACTACTAGTAGCCTTGAGACTGGAAATTGGTGAGGAGATAGTCCAACCATTATACATGCAACATGTGAAAGGAGTTTGAAGTAATAATTATTTTATCAACATATTTGGAGATGTGACTAATTTATTAAGCTGATTAAAATTGATCAGGGACTGAATCAGTAGAATATCCATTTACTACTTGTACAAATATTTCCCCTAATATCTCCCTCACCCCTGGGGCACATTTTCTGGTCCATAAGTGTTAGCATTGACTTATGATGCATCATTGAAACGTAAATTCCTTGGAATAAACCTGACAATCCAGTGACTATGCCTTGATTTATTTGTGTGGATGTGAATGTCCAGCGAGAAAACATGAACGTGGACTCAGTGTACAGTGGCATATACACTTGCATGAACTGCCACACCTTACCATACAAGTATCACTTTCAATATAGACCCAGCACACTGATACGATTCCAGAAAGCACAGCCAGAATCTAGCAGCAAGATATAGGTTAAATCAGACTTCCAAATAAAGCCCAGTCGTTTATTCAAGGAGGGCTATTATTCAAGGAAATACGGTATGTATGTAATTTTATATGTACGATAAAGAAATGCTCACAAAGACAGCCTATGATGTACCTGATGCCAGTGTGAATCTTCATGAGACCAGTCCATCGGAGAAAAGAACACCACTGCAATCATGAAGACAAACATAATCAGGGATGTACGTATGGAGAGATGTTTCTAAGGAGGGGGCAAAATCAGGACTCTGAACAATGAAGGGGGAGTGTGGGGAGCATTTTGTATGTGATTATTTCCAAGGATTCAGAGGAGATTGCATTTCAGGAGAGTAGACTAGAATAGAGCGTTGAGTGTGTAACCCTATCACACACATTCTTAAAAGATTACACACCCCCTGATAACAGTCTTTCCACTCGCACCATTGCACACTTGACTACAGTACTCCAGTGGCAGAGCTTGCACCAAGAAACTGGTTTCACAAGATGGTGATACCACATTAGTGTAACCCAGCAGCCACTTTGTACTACATTTCTAACATTCTGTTGCTTAGCAGTCAAAGTTTTCTCTTGCTTACTGAGCAAGTCTATTGCTTTCTCCTTATCATGAACTACTGAGGTTAATTGCATGCTCATCTCTTTTAGGTATTTTGCTTGGGCTGAAATGTAGTCATCTCAATTATGATGTCTACAGAGACACTATGAATGATGCAAAAACAGCTAACTTACAGCTGGCCTTCCAGGCACAGATTCATGACCACAAAGCTGAAGAATGTGCCAATGACCGAGAGAGGGAGATGAATGAAAACACGATAATGTCTGGAAAGCTTCTCAATAGGGTACTGGTAGACCTGTATGATAGAACTGGATTCATAAGAAGATATGTTACCATGGGATTTCACACAAGACTATGTGAAAGAATAGTTGATTCCTTCAAAGCTCCATGGAAACACAGTGGTCAAGCAAGAGAGAAATGGGGTTCAGATATTCTAATAAGAGCACTGAACACATCATATACATGAAACAGATACATACACCAGACTAAAAGTGGGGAATCCCATTCAGGGCTCCATTTAGAACACTTTCTAAGGATGGGAAAATCAGGGCTCTAGACAATAAAGGGGTGGAGGAGGATTCATTATTATGTACATTCCAAGTAAAAATTTCCTGCAGGGGATAGGAGTAAGTGTCTATGCATTGTCACTTTTAGAGATAGCCATAGGGGATCTTTTCTACCTCACATCCTCTGTTCTTATCCATCCCACACACCTCAATCTCATCTGCATATCCACATCCCACTTCTATTCCAACCCTTCATAGCTACACAGTCACAGTCACCTCTTTCCCACTCCCATACCCTTCTTTCTTCCCCTCTCTCACCCTCTCATCCTTCATAACTCTTTCCTTACGAGTTTAGCAATATTTACTGCAATTTCCTCGTATGTACCTCTTTTCTTCCATGAGGTGTCCAATGTCTCTACCATGGGATTAATCTCCATCATCGTGGCATCCTTCTTCAATTTCATTTCATATTTCATACAGACTTGGCATTTGCTCTGCACACTAATTTAGAAATTAAATTATCATTTTTTGCCACTTCATGACTGAAACGGATGTTGTGATCACAAAAATACAAACAGGAAAAAGAAAGTAACATCAGGAACTAACACAACACAACCTTACGAAAGATGACTCCAGAAGCACATACTTACATAAATAGACTTCCAAATAAAGCCCAGTCCAGCAGTGGGCATGCTCATTGCTCAGTAGATAAACAGAGTAGGTAGGAGATACCAAACCAACAATGGCCGGAACACTACAACTATTTACAAGAAGTACAGCCATAATTAAAGGAATGTACTCATCCATAACTGATGATGATTTTATGGTGAATAAGAAATCAAACCAAATCATAAAACATTTAATCCTTGGAAATTATATCCAGCCATTATGGTAAACAGTATGAATGGACCTTCAGTGTACACTGTGACAAGTATGGTAGTGATCTCCACAAGGATGATAAAATCACTCACCATTAACATTTACTATGCCCACTCCTTCCTTGCGCATCTCTGATGGAGTGTCCTCTTCTATATAAATATCACCATGGGGACTGTAATGTGACCCTGGAATATTGACACGATCATATTCCTGAGACCAGTCCCTCAGAGAAAAGATGTACCCACTTCAGCTCTCCAGGACTCGTAACTAGTCACCTTGAGGGTGAAATAATACATAGAACACATGACAGAAATTTGAAGTCATTTCATCAGCATGTTTAAGACATGGCTAATTGAAAAGACATGGAACTATCGTCACATAAAGGTTCTGGATAAAGGAGGTGTGGATAACCAAGGTTACACCATAGATAGTAGAGTGCTCTACCATCTATGGTACACTGTACCAGCAAGACACATAATAGGTAAAATCAGACTTCCAAATAAAGCCCAGTCCAGCAGTGGGCATGAGCAGAGGAGGTCCGACACCCGGGTGTCAATTCAATTCAATACTCACCACGTGATGCTAATTTGCTGATATGCATATTGACACCCGGATGTCGGACCTCCTCTGGGGCATGAGTTACATGATCAGTCACATGACTAGGAGAATAGATAGAGGGTAATATAATGCATGTGTTATAGAAGCCACAAAGCTGGTCTCATAAGAGGAGCATAGAGTACAGAAAGTGGGTTCAGATATTGTACACAGATCATCATTAAATTTGTCACAAATCATACACATGGAATTGATCCACTCATACAGGATACATACAACAGACTAAAAGTGGACTTGAAAAAGAACAAAAGAGGGAATCCCATTCAGGGCTCCATTTAGAACACTTTATAAGGATGGGAGAAATCAGGGCTCTAGACAATAAAGGGGTGGAGGATTAGTGGGAAAATTTTAAATTTTACTGTTCATAAATATGTAGATTTGGAAAAAGCATGAATTTTTCTCTTCATATACTTGAAGTAAGTGTTTAATGGAGGCATACATTACATGCTTGCTTCCTTGACCACGTCAGTCATACCCTAATATTCACCTCATTAAGCCTGATGCTAAGGAGTCCCCTATTTTTAGGGACCCCATCCCCACATCACTAGTGAAATAGAGCCCCCATGGGGTCCATAAAGTACTGATGCTGGTCACCTTCGTTATAATAATCGGAAAGAAGAAACCAAGGCTAATGGTGCAGCATGAAGCTGGGCAACTGAAGTTAATTGAGAAAATGCATTAGCCATTCTACAATGCATACTAGATATGATCAGAGTACAGAGACATACCATAGCTACACATTGCATCAACAACGATGAAGATGAAGCTCTTCTGTAAATGTATAAAAATGCCAGAGTGGAGTGGCCAAGAAGATACGGCATTTTGTCCTATTAATGGTATCACAAAAAGGCGTGAACTAATACCAACTACATTTGATTTGGACATTGACTATCATTCTTCTATGATTATAACTGATTAAAGCTGTATTGTTGTCTCTTGTTATTTATAATAACAACAATTGACAAATCTGAGGGTCCCTAAATCACTATGCTCGTCCCCATATATCCCCAGTGATTAAGGGCCTGTGGGGCCCAGTTATATGAGGACCCGCACTCCTACACCTCTTATGCCACTATTTATGCCAGCATATCTACAGCTATACACTTAATCATGTTTTAGTGATTTTTTGGTCACAAAATTTTTTTTCCAGTCATTGGGTATCTTTTCTTTCCGCACACCTCACATCCTCTGTTCTTATCCATCCCACACACTCCTCTCTCCCTCACTCTCATCTGCACACACACATCTTACTTCTTTTCCAACCATCCTCCCTCCCTCTTCACCTTCTCCATAGTTACACAGTCGCCTCTTTCCTACTCCCATACCCTTCTTCCTTCCCCTCTCTCATCCTATCATCAAACATACCTCTCTCCTTACGAGTTTAGCAATGCTTATTGCAATTTCCTCGTATGTACCTCTTTTCTTCCATGAGGTGTCCAGTGTCTCTACCATGGGATTAATCTCCATCATCGTGGCATCCTTCTTCAATTTCATTTCATATTTCATACAGACTTGGCATTTGCTCTGCACACTAATTTAGAAATTAAATTATCATTTTTTGCCACTTCAGACTGAAACGGATGTTGTTCCTAAACAGGAATTTCCATAGCTACCTGGGACTGAAATTCTCATGGGTTTACGTATAATCTTGTTTACACATTTCACTCATAATTATGACCACATACGTACATACAAGATCAATGAATCTTGTGACAGATTTTCAAATGGAATGGAACTAGTGAAACCTGTCTAATTTTACCACCCTATAATGAGACCATGTACCCAGTGTCCATAGACACTGGTCACTATAGACACTGACCAAACATTTTCCCAATTAGAATGGTTACTACTTCACAAATTAAATATTTTCACTGGGTATTTTACATGTATCTTTTGCCTAGCATCGTTCCCAGGCCTTCCTCTATCACTAGTAGTCTCTTATCCCATCAAAAAAAAAGGTAAAGTATGTACCACATGGGAGGAAGAGAAGAAGAAGAAGAAAAGTAAGAGAAAGGAAGGCCTGGTAAAACTTATCACATGAGTGACGTCACAAACACCATGAGCATAGGTGATATCCTTACCTCACCAACCATAGTAACTCATGACGTCAGAAAACAACCACCCACATGATCAAGTCTGTACAACTGCTGCACGCACTTCACCCTGGAAGGACTGGAGAGAGTTATGGCATTAGATGGAGCAGGAGAATTGCATGTGCACTATAATAAGGAAGGAAATGGCTGATATACGTACACAAGTACACAGTCTAGTATGTAATGTAGCTAGCTAGCTAGCTAGTGAAAATAGACTTGTATTATGTCTAATGCTTGTGATACGCTGGTCTCACAAGAGGGTGATAGAACATTACACTGGTGACACAGAACCCCACCCACAATGCTGATTTCATAATAGAGAGTGCATGATGCAACTGGTTTCATAACAGGGTGATACAAGTAGAACCCACAATGCTAGAGAGTGCATGATGCAACTGGTTTCATAACAGGGTGATACAATGCTGGTTTTCACAGGGTATAGAGAGAATGCTGATACAGCACTAGTGCAGTAAAACAAACAATGATAGTTTCATAAGAGGGTAATACAAATGTTTCATAGCAGATGAAACTTTCTTGAACAATTCAGTCATGGGACACTTATTTCTCGAATGGTAACCTTGGATTTTTTCACAGGATTGTGAAAAATTGGTGGGATCAAGAGACCAGGATTACAGCTGGCAAAGTACCAAAATTTTTATTTTCATGGTCATGTTTTCGTGGTCATGTTCAATGACAAAAATAAATAAAAGTGTAAGCTGTTACCTTGCAGTCTGACTACTATGGGTATTCTGAGGTTGCTCTCTTAAGCTGCTGCAATAATCCCTTCATTATATCCTCCATTATATCTTTCATGAATACAGCATTGACCTGACAGAAATGGATAAGCTGCTTAGTTCACAAATTAAGTATGGTAAAGGGTCATTGAACCCACATGGACACACTCACATCACTCACATCATGGTCACTACTGAAGAAATCTTGAGACCAGTTCCTCAGAGAAAAGATGCCCTTCTGTCTGTACTCTTTTGGCATCCATACACACCACTGCAATCATGAAGACAAACGTATGGAGAGATGTTTCTAAGGAGGGGAAAAGTCAGAGCTCTGAACAATAAAGGGGAGGAGTGTGGGGAGCATTCTGCTGTCAAGTCAGATGGAAAGTAAGGGGGTTGGGAAAACCCTTTCCCCCTATAGTAACTGTACTACATAATAATACAACCCCTTACTGTGAGTCAGCAATTACATAGGTCAAGTCAAATGAAAAGTCTCAAGATGTTACTGCACAAAGGGGCAACCTCTGTATAGCAACCACTTTGTTCAGCTCCAAAGCAGGGTGACCTTTACCATGAAATAAAAATACATATCATCCCCACCCCCTGCCCCACCTCTTATCTCTTTCCCATCAGTTGTCCAAGTACATGTGATGTCATGCTAGCTACATGCGTACCTCTTTTCTTCCCTGAGGAGTCCAGTGTCTCCACCATGGGATTAATCTCCATCATCGTAGCATCCTTCTCCATTTCATACAGACCCAGCATTTGTTCTGCACCCTGAAAGAGACAGAAATCAAATATAAGACACAAAGCCACTTTAGATCTCCATAACATAACTCATGATTACTTGGCTGAAATTTGGTGACAGCATTGACAATCTAGTGACTATGTTGTTTGTGTGGATGTGAATGTCCAGCAAGCAAGCATTGAACATGACCACCAAACTGGACATTTCTGAAGAATACAGCGATGAAGTGAGTCAGTGTACAGTGGAACTTGTACATAATACACTTGCATAAACTGCCACACCTTACCATACAAGTATCACAAGCAGCAAGATTAAAATTAGACTTCCAAATAAAGCCCAGTCCAGCAGTGGGCATGCTCAGTAAAAGCAAAAGGATATCAAACCAAAAGTATATTATGAAGAAACATTGCAGTCATTTATAGGAAGTACGGCTAATATGCTCATTCCATAACATTTTGAAAGCTATGCACATGAATAAGTAGGACATTGACTATATGGTATACAGTATGAATGGACCTTCAGTGTCTGTCCATTGACATGCTCACTGTGTGCCAACAAGCATGGCAGTGAGATGATAAAAAATCACTCACCAATTACTGTGTCCACTCCTTCCTTGTACATCTCTGAGAGAGTGTCTCTGAAATAATGACACACAACAGGAATTAAGAGGAGATTGCATTTTCAGGAGACGAGAGTGTTGAGTGTGCAACCCTATCACATGCACACTTCAAAAGATTACACACCCCCTGATAACAGTCTTTCCACTAGAACCATTCTACACTTGCCTACAGTACTGCATTGGCAGAGCTTGTATGGTTTAATAAGCGGTTAAACCCACACACTGGTTCATATAGAGTGAATACATGATGGAACTGATTTCATTACAATGCTAACCAAATAATACTGGTGGTTTCACAAGAGGGGTATAGAATAAATGATGCTTAATGAAACTGGCCCCACAAGAGGGTAATGTCACAGAATATAACCCACAACGTTAGTCTAATAAAAGGAGCATAGAAAGAATTAATATAACTGGAGGGTGATACTAGAGGGTGATACAATGTTAGTGTCATAACACAAGAGGATATAGATATTTGCTTCACAGAGGATAATATCATGAGTGAACCCACAATGGTGGTCTCATAAGAGTAGCATTATAACTGGTTTCATAAGAGGATGATACAACACTAGACTAAGTGAGAGAATTCACATTGCTGGTTTCACAATAGGGGTATACAGAGGATGCTGATACAACACTAGTATAGAAGAACCCACAATGATGGCTTCACAAGAGGGGTACATAGAGAGCTTATACTGGTATACAAGAGAGTATCACAGATAAGGACTTAACCACTGTGTGCATTATGTTGCATAATCAGTGCATTGTGAGATGCCTATATAAGGGATTCTGCATCTGGTAAGGAGAAGATTCATAAGGCAGGATTATAGCACGTATCTGATGGGGACAAGTATACTTCCAGGAATTCTTCTGAGTAGGATCATAGCACATTACATACCTATCTGGTGGGGATGACTGCTTATAAAGTTTTAGTGAGGGCAAGTAAAAGTCAAGGGGTTCAGTTGAATCAAAAGACTTTGTTCAGTCCCAAGGGTAACTGCTGCATACATGTGCCTATCACATGACATCATCCCCACCCCCTGGCCCACCTCTTATCTTGTTCCCATCAGTTGTCCAAGTACATGTGATGTCATGCTAGCTACATGCGTACCTCTTTTCATGGGATTAATCATGACATACTTCTCCGACTCGGGATTGTTCTACAACCTGAAAGACAATAAATATGACAGGAATCAAATATGACCACTTTAACTCATGATTACTAGTAGCCTTGAGACTGGAAATTGGTGAGGAGATAGTCCAACCATTATACATACAACATGTGAAAGGAGTTTGAAGTAATAATTATTTTATCAACATGTTCTGTTTGAGATGTAACTAATTTATTAAGCTGATTAAAATTGATCAGGGACTGAATAAATAGAATATCCATTTACTACTTATACGAACATTAGGGGGAATTTTGACAAATTCCTTGGAATAAACCCGATGATCCAGTGACTATGCCTTGATTTGTTTGTGTGGATGTGAATATCCAGTGAGCAAGCATGAATGTGACCACCAAACTGAGTCAGTGTACAGTGGCATATACACTTGCATGAACTGCCACACCTTACCATACAAGTATCAAAAAGCATAGCGAGAATCTAGCAGCAAGATATAGACTAAATCAGACTTCCAAATAAAGCCCAGTCCAGCAGTGGGCATGCTCACTGCTCAGTAAGCAAAATATTAGTGATGGCCTCACACAAAGGAACACTACAATCATTTACAGGAAGTACAGCTCATTCCATAATCTATGCACATGAATAAGCAAGTTTCAATCCTTGGAAATATCCAGCCCTACTGTGTACAGTATGGATGGACCTTCAGTGCCTGTCCATTGACATGCTCACTGTGCCAACCATCAACATTCTTCTATAAATGGGAACTGGCATGTGACCCTGGAATAATGACAAAATCAAGTGCACGTATGTAGTCCACCAACAGGTCCCAATCACCCTACAGGAGTTCAGAGGAGATTGCATTTCAGGAGACTAGACTAGAATAGTGTTGAGTGTGTAACCCTATCACACACATTCTTAAAAGATTACACACACCCTGATAACAGTCTTTCCACCGGCACCATTGCACACTTGACTATAGTACTCCAGTGGCAGAGCTTGCACCAAGAAACTGGTTTCACAAGAGGGTGATTAGTGTAACCCAACAGCCACCTTGTACTACATTTCTAACGACATTCTGTTGCTTAGCAGTCAAAGTTTTCTCTTGCTTACTGAGCAAGTCTATTGCTTTCTCCTTATCATGAACTACTGAGGTTAATTGCATGCTCATCTCTTTTAGGTATTTTGCTTGGGCTGAAATGTAGTCATCATAATTATGATGCCTACAGAGACACTATGAATGATGCAAAAACAGCTAACTTACAGCTGGCCTTCCAGGCACAGATTCATGACCGCAAAGCTGAAGAATGTGCCATTGACTGAGAGAGGAAGATGAACAAAAACATGATAATGTCTGGAAAGCTTCTCAATAGGGTATTGGTAGACCTGAACTGGCTCATAAGAGGGTAATACAATTCTAGTGTCATAACACTGGTTCCACAAGAGGGATATAGGAGATTGATAATTAATGAAACTGGCTTCACAAGAGGGCATTAATTTGTCCAATGCTAAACACATCATATACATGGAATCGACCCACACATACAAGCAAGATACATCATATACCAGACTAAAAGTGGACTTGAAAAAGAGCAAAAGAGGGAATCCCATTCAGGGCTCCATTTATAACACTTTCTAAGGATGGGAAAAATCAGGGCTCTAGACAATAAGGGGGTGGAGGAGGATTCATTATTATGTATGTTCAATTAAAAATTGTAGCTTATCTGGACTGCAAAAACGTGGAGATGGCTGCTAGCAGTGCCAATCACTTTCAGCTGTCATTCAGCAGTGTTGTGAGGGGATTTCACCAGTTTGGATCCCAGTGCTCAATGCTGAATACGTAACACAGCAAGAACATGGCAAAAAAGCTCTTGATGGAAGTCTGCTTGGACGACATCACCTCTCAAAAAAGCTGCTTCAATAATGACCACGTGGGTTGCATTTATTTAAGCGCCGCCTAAAAAAAAATATAGGAAGAGGTGTGGCGCTTTTCTAACAACTAATGAAATGTGATTAGTTGCTAGCTGGCGCTTGAATTACGGTGACTACGGTATCAGTTGTTTTGGATGGACAGCTGGTATTTCCGTGGAATATATCAAGCTTACAACCTGGACTAACATTCCTCAGCTTTGGATAATGAATAATGACCTCCCTCCCTCACCAAAATTTAGGAATTGGGTGATGAGAAACAAGGAATCTACTTTGCCTGGCCTAATTTAGAAATTGAAATATCATTTTTAGCCACTTAGGCCACATCAACTTAATTACTTGTTTATCATCCCCTCCCTCTCCTAATTTTTGCTCTTTTGGACTTTTAATTTTATTTCTACTGAGCATGCGCATGGTGTGCTCTATTTGAAGTTCAGGTGTGATTTTTATGTGATTTTAGTTTTGGTGGCTATTAAATTATGGTTTGTTATTCTCAAATATAATAAAGTGTGCAGGAAATTCAGCTTCTTTTTTTAAATTAAAATTCAGCTTTTTATGCATATTTCCATAATGATATCCATGTTTATACTCGTTTGCTTTTTAGATCCTGTATAAATAGTTGCCATGGAAACCAATAAAAAAATAAAAATAAAAGCCTCCCCCCCTCTCCTATTTTTTGAAGAAATTAGGATGATAAACAAGTAATTAATTTGATGTGGCCTTAATGATTGAAACTTAGAAAGGATGCTGTGATCACAAAAACACAAAACAGGGAAAGAAAGAATGCTCCAAACTTTCCCCTATTCATTGACCTCAGGAACTAGCACAACACCACTACACTGATCTTCAGCCCCCTGCAGAGCCAGACTAATCATACTATATCTATGATCTAATCTACAGAGAGACACGCGGACTTTTGGCAGAACTTACCATCTTCACTGGACTGGTAGAGATATTATCTTTTCTCCGACCCTGCATTTCTTTGCTAACAGGTTCACGATCACCAGCAGTAACTTCTTAGAGCTTTCCGTCATGCTTGTATTAGGTAAGGTACGTTAATGAAAACCACACCGTACCAGTGCACGTGCACGTGCAGTAAGTATGCAAGATTGCAATTATCGATGTCACGATCTTTACCTTATGTAATCATAGCTAGCTAACTGCAACAATCTTCCCAAGGGCTGGACAATAATTGTACTGCTCACACACACACAGCTTGAACACACAAATAATACAGTCCTCAGATTCCTAGCTACTGCTTAGTCTTCTAATAAAAGATTCTCAGAGTCACAGCTGAAATATTAAAGGTCTAGCTACATGCATAGTCTATGTAGTATCTATGATCTGATATGGTAAAGACAATTTTGCAGTTTGCAATCGCACAGAAAAGTCAAGCCAGTAGACATTTTCATAAAGAAGTTGGTGAAAAAAATTAATACAACTATTATAAAAACTATAGAAAAGAATAACGAATGCATATTATAAAGTATCATAAATCAAGGAATGTGCTTTCATCATGATGATACAGTATTATGCATGGTGAGTGTCAAGTGTTTGTTCTTTAGCTTTAGCAGGCCTAGTATATCAACTCTGTGACATATCTTGAGCTGCGCACCAAAGAAAATAATAAATGATCTATTCTCACTGAGTGTGCCATCTCACCTGCATGATTCCTGGCTATCACTTCAAAGATTCCATAATCAAGACTCTGCACAGCCTCTGCTAACCTCCGCCAGCTTGGTCTTCCATACTTTAGGTGGTTGTAGTTCAACTTTAGCCACTCTTTCAGGGCTTCATTAAGGCTACTCATGACATCACTGCAATTTTCTTGGATATTCTCAACTGCATGATTTCTCAGACGCAGGCTTAGTAGCTAGCAATTTCCATTTTGGAGACAACTTCTCCACTTCATCAAAAACATCTCCAATATCATCAATACCTTGGAAGGAGAAGAAAGTATCATGTGTACAGCTAACTAGTCAATACATACCAAGTTCTGTGCCATCCATTGTATCCAGTATGTTCTGGTCTGTAAATGGATTTACTCAGTCACAGTCAGTGATAAAATTATATAAGGACCATTATGTACTTACAAGATTTTTCTGGAGATAAGACTTGTGGACTAGTGCTGGCTCTCACCTATTATTGTCAGGTATGAGTTAGGTGAGATCATCATGAGGTCTTAAAGTGACTTACATTGGTAGCTGATGCTACTGGGGAAATCCCTGGTTCATTTCCAGATGATGGCGGAGATTGCACTGGAGAAGGTACTGCAAAAGAATCATAGTGATTACAAGTGGATAGAGACGAGGTAATAGCTTAACTTTACCATGAGATGAAATGGACAGTATGAAGTAAGTATAAGGTTCTTCAGCACCAAGAAGGTCAATACTGTGTCTCAGATCGGATCCAGTTGGTGCCACACCTCTGTACAGAACTTTCAACTTGCAAAATGAAAATTGCTTATGGATTCTGTAAGTGTCCACATGAGACTTGAGAATCTGCATGCAGAAGCATAAAGAGCTGGCTGCCATCATTAATACCCCGATAAAGATAATCTTACAATTGGCACAGTCAAAGGGTGAATAGTCCAACCGGCATCCAAATCAAGTCCATCTTTAGGAATACTCAACTCTATTTCATTCTCTTTGAACGAAACAGGTTGCTCAAGTACAGTCTTTGTGGGAAAATTTTTCAGAAGATTCTATGGTAATAATTTTCAGCGATATTCAAAACAGTAATGAATTTATGTATTACTTTTGGGTACTCACTTTAGAGTGGATTCTTGAGTCTGGAGTAATACTGAATATCACTTCCCAGTTATTGTCAGGATTAGTCTCATCAAATAGAAGGTAGCCTTTGTACAAATTGCGTGACACGGGACTATATCTCTGCTCCTGATTCACTTCCTCACGTCTTGTTGACCTTCTTGACTTTCTTGTCTTTGTGACACCATACTTGCAAAAATGTGGCACTTCTATGGCTCCATATCGACTGTGAACAGGGAAAATCCCATCCTTAAGTGGGTGGAATTGAGAGGGCAGTTGGTCTCCAGTGCTGACGACAAAGGATAGCTCTTCAGCTTCTTCTGGAGTGTCAGTGGTGCTGAAGTGCTCGATTTCCACAGTCACTGACTGAGTGAAGGAGTGAGAGCTGTGAATGGAGTAGATTCCACTCACCAACTCAGCACCATGAGGAAACTGGAACTGGCCAGAGAGAGATGCCCTGACTTTGATAAAGCACTCAGAGATATCAGGAGGTAAGACATTCTCAGGTAAGTGTAGTTTGAAGCCATGGTCCTTCCATGTGAAGCTGAATGCTTCTCTTCTGTAAATGAACGAGATTGATCCAGTCACATCCATTCCTCGAAGGTAATCTGTTATAAAACAGGAAACATTATAATTGATTGATATCATGATGGAGAATACACACCATTCACAGAAGTTATCAAAGAGAAAGTATCCTGAGTCATTGTACCAGCTGAAGCATCTGTAACACAAAGCAAGATTTCAACTCTGAATGATAAAAATTGAACTTGAAGGATTATGATTAAAATTATTGCTTACCAGATGGTGAAAAGTTTAAAACGAAGAAGTTATGAGGTTTTTTGGCTCCAAGGAGATTAATATGATACTTTAAAGGAAACCAAACATCTTTAGGATTTTTGTACACATTCAGTTCACAAAATGGTAACTGTTTGCCAGTACTGAATGCATCAACATCATTTTTTGTGATCTAAAAAACAGGAAATTGTAACTCTGATCTAGAATGCATGGAAGACAAACTTACTACTGGTGCAGTCAAAGGTTGAATGGTCCACATATTAACAGCCACACCAGTTACTGGGATATTGAGTGAGATCTCACTTTGTGTGAAAGTGACTTGCTGATTGCTTGAATCATATAAGCTCTCTTGTGGAAACTTCTCAAACAGTATCTGAAGATGATAGTATAAGTTATGATAAAAATTCCTTGTACTCTTATTTGTGGTGGTTACCTTGGAATATAGTTCTGCCTGTTGAATGATGGAGTATGTTATGACCCAATTGCTGTCACTTTCCTTCACATACAAAACATGTGATTGATACAAGTTGTGAGAAGTAGTGCTGCTCTGAAAGAGAGGAAAATAACCTTTCTTCTTTCTTCTCACAATTGCAAACTTGCCAAAGCTTTTTGTTTCAATGGCTCCAAACTGACTACCAATGGAGAATATGCCTTCTTTACAAAAGGAGAAGAGGTAGGGAAGCTGGTCTTTGTTACTGGAGACAAAGCAAAGGTCATCAATTTCTTTCTGAGAATCAGAAGACGAGAAGTGCTGGATTTCAAGTGTCGTTGTTTTGGTGAACTGCTCAGGACTGTGGATGTGGTACACACCACTCACCAGCTCAGCACCATCAGGAAACTGGAACTGGCCAGATATTGCTGCCTTGAGATGAATAGGACATTCCATGATGTCAGAGCTCAATGCATCTTCTTGAAGGTGAAGCTTGAAGCCATGGTTATTCCAAGTAAAGGTGGAAGCTTCTCCTCTATAGATGAAAGAGGATGATCCCACTACATCCATTCCTCGATGGTTATCTATAGTATGATAAATACATAAAGTAAATGCTCATCTTTGGTTGCTGTAGAATTCACTTTTGTACCTGCTGACTAGATATACATGAATGGAAACATGACATTATAAAATTGCAATAAGAGACATAATAGGAATACAGGAGAATGGGGCAATAATTCTTTGTAAAAGGTACATTATTTACCATTCACTGAAGTCTCCATGCTACACACAGTCTGAGATGCAACATCACTGCACTGATCTGGAACAAGTAACAAAATATTATTAGAGAGGAATAAAAAAACAGTTATCACTGAACCTACCTGTCCACAGAATTTGCTTCTTTGTAAGATCATTTCCACCTTTAGCAGTATCCAAAGAGCAAGTGGTCACTTTCTCATCAGGTGAAAGGTGAGCAACATGAGGAGGAGATTGGCCACACTCACACTGGAAGGAGAACTGGTGAAGCTTTCTGTAAGACAACACCCTACAAGAAGCATCGAGAGCTTTAGCAACAAGCTTTTTCACTTTTGGCAAGAAAGAAGAAGAGGAGAGGGAGTAAGGAGTGATGGAGAAAACCTTTCCTGTGTTGTACAGAGTGAGAGTACCGAAAGAACCTGGGCTGATGCTGAGAGTGATGGAGATGAAGTTCCTATACAACTTGGTGGAACTATCAAGGTCAGGGATCTTGCACTCACTGGAAGAGACTATATCAGATATGAAAGTGCAAAAGAGACCTGAAGGAACCTCAGGAGTGGGAAAAGAGACCAGCAGAGATGAAGCAACTGGAAGTTGAGAAGCAAGTTGAGAACGAGAAGCAGCAAACTCTTCTTCGGTCAACTCTTCTAAAAGGCTGGGCATGAAATACAGGGAGGAGCCGTCATCACTGGAAGGCAATTTTGCAATGGTCTTCCTGTCCTGAAGGATAAGAAGGAGCTCGTCCACAGACAGGATGGTCTGATTTTTGATGTGGTAGGCATAATCATCACTAAAGACAGCTTGGTCTCGAAAACGTAAATCTTCTTCAGAGGAAATATCGCATTCAGCAGTGTCGCTGATCTTGATGTGCTGCTCGTAGAGTTGACTGATCATTCCAATCATGGCATCTGGCTGGAATATGACAACTTCAGGAAGAATACTTGGAAAATACATGATGAGATTAATTTCATGCCAAAACAGCAATGCAGCTTCTATCGATTCTGTGATTACGATATGCAACTCTTTGGCTATTGACATGACATACTCTTTGGGAATAACTTTCTTCCCCAGCTTCCTCAGCTCCACTTCAAGGAGGTACCACAGGATTGGACACTTATAGTGCAGGCATTTCACATGCTTCAAGGCAGCTCTTAGCTCTGAGATTACGGGATCACTGCGAGAGGTGGCATCCACACCAAAGATGATCTCCCCATTTGATCGCCTGATGATGCTCTTGCCAAACTGCTCAAATGCCACCTCCAATTCAGCATTTTTCTCCTCCCTGGTTTGCTTGCATTTGCCTTCCTGATCTTTGAAGGTGCCCACCACTATTATGTCAGGAGGAGAATCATCACACTCCACATGAGGAAGTGCCAGATGAGACTGGTGGTAACGAGAGAGCTGTGCACACTTCAACAACATTTCCAGATTAGTCAGGTTGAAGTGACCCAATTCGAACAGCTTGCCATCTTTATCACAGTATTCTGCCTTGGGCATGGTGCTGAGACTCTCCAAGAGACGATGCACAAGCATCAAACCAGAGAGATTTCGGAGATATGCAGGTAACATCTCCAATAACTTGGGCTGTCCACCACTGTCGATGAATTGCACCAAGCGATTTCTCAGTCGTGGTAGGTTGGCTGGGGTGGGGTGGAGCATCAAATACAGGATTTCATCCATCCCTTGCAATTTCACTCGAGGTGATATGACTAAGTGCGAAGTAGCTTCTTCATCAGGTGTGGGGGAAGGCCCTGGAATTGAAACAGGCTGAAGTAAGTGCTGCAGTGGCACTGGAGTCGGCTCTTGAGTGGGAGGTGACACGGGTCGAGTCGAGCGATCTTCCACTGGAGGATTTTTCTTCAGCATCTTTTCGATTCGTGAAAATGCTTCTTTCTTTTCCTCGGTTATCCTTTCTTCTGTCATCTCTTTCGCAAGCATTTCTTTAAGATCTTGCTCTTCCACTGGTTTGCATATCACGATTTCAGATGAAGAATCTTCACTGCTTCTTGTGACCAGCACTGCTCTCTGTGCTTGCTCGATACATGCAGTACTTATGCGTAGTTCCGGTGCAGGGAGGTCATAGAGAGAATAGTGGAGAGACGTCTTCCCTGATCCCGGAACTCCATAAGCTAGGAAGTTGGCAACTTCTGATGGAATGAAGCCATGCTGGATGCCTTCCTTCAAGTGTTGCTCGATCACTAAATTCAATGGATCAGACATAAAGTGAAGGGTTCCATCACCCATCTACTCTGAAGTATTAGCCCTCAGTGCACACATTGACTACTACATACAGCAAAGTGCAATTCATAGTATCTTGCAGTCATTGGGAATCTCAGCAACTCACAAATTTTTTTCTACTAGAGAAATGCAGGGCATTGTGGTGCGAGCCTGATGATCAAATTAGATATTTGGTGGATTGCTTGTTTGTATGTGTTATAGATTGTTGAGAGCTGAAATTAACTGTCATTTGAGTTGTTTGTTATTGAAGGTGATGGTTCCAACTAAGTTATAAGGTTTGGGTGTTGTGTATTGTATTCGTTATAATTATTCAATAAACTGTGCACTGCTCTCTGTGCTTGCTCGATACATGCAGTACTTATGCATAGTTTGAGGTAATAGAGAGTCTTCCCTGAAGAAGCCATGCTGGATGCCATCCTTCAAGTGGATCAGACATGAATGAAGGTTCCATCACCCATCCATTATTGCTACATTCAATGAAAAGCTCTCACTTTGAGTTGTTTGTCATTGAAGGTGATGGTTCCATGTTATAAGGTCAGCATGGGTGCTGTGTATATAATTGTATTCAAACTGTGAGGGGAAAATGTCTGTGCTCTGTGTGGATGTTTATTTGTGATGTTGTATTAATGATGCTCTGAGTATATGCACGCATGTTATACTTGTGGTCGTCGCATAAGAAAACGTTGCTGTACAGCACAAGGTAAGTATAGTAGACACATGCATGTATGGAAATAAAAACTATGGTATATGTGTTACTTTTGATACAAATGACAAATAAAACTCTTTTATTTGGTATTTACCAAGTGTGGTGGCATGGCGGTGCGCGTTATCATGCACTTGCCACTAATGCATGCTGCTAGTTTCTGAATGGCAGACATTATTATTGGTGGTTCCAAGACAGACAGCCAAACCATTAAATTTAATACACCGCCAAATTAAACTCGTACACTGAATGATCATAGAATGTTTCTATATTATTATATATGTATGGTGGAATTGCTCAGACTCACCATAATTACTCTATAAATTGTTGAGTTATCTGTACTGTGTGTGTTGAAGTAGATATTTGCATTACATTTCAGATATTGAGCAGGAGATCGTTGATCAGTTGAAGGTATTAAGTACACAGTCTACATTTTCATGATTTACTACCAATCTTGTCTTCTTTCTGAGTTTTCTGAGTAAGGCAAGCTATTGAAATGCTGGAAAGTATCGTCTAGACAATATTGAAGCTGAATTTAAATTATTGCTGGCTGAGGAATATGTAAGGAAGCTCAGCTACAAATCTTGCCATCTTTCTAGGAATAAAGACTATGAATACACTGGAGAGTATCACTTGGATATATCGTATAGCGGGTATATTTCAAGAGGTGAAAATTTCGTAGATGTCACAATTTCTCTTCTGTTTGCGAATATTTAACCACGCAAATCACTTTGGCAAATCACTAGATAGTCTCACTCGGCCCAGACTCTCAGACTAATCACGTTACATCTAGTTCATGTGTCTGTGACTCTACAATGGATAGACTCACCTCACTGAAGAAAAATAGAGCCACATGATCTGGCTTTGAGGCGGCAGAACATGTATCATTGGTATGCCATGGCAAAAGGATGACTGCACAATAATTATAACACTTTGCTAACTACTGCACTCCAGATATCGTCTTAAACTTAACCCGTCTAGAACGTAGTCTCAAACGAAAGATGGCCTAGATTTGCATGCCATCGAAGCTTCAGCTAGCTAGATATAGATCTAGCTCAGTGTGCATGTACGTATGCACATGGCTGCTGGTCAGGTTTTTTGGTTGTTTTTTTCAAAATCAAAACTGCAAATGATTTCCCCGTGAAATAAGACAAAAAGGTTTAATCGCAAAACTTTTACCCCTTGAAATATACCCACTATATGGTAGTTGAGGTCGGCTTCATGGTGGATGTAACAGATACACTAATTAATACATACACAACTGAGTACTGTAACCTTCGTGCATGCACTGAGGGTTGATATGATACTAACTCTATAATTACATATGCACACTTACTGGCATTCTTCTTCAGTTCTTCTTTCATTTTCACTCTCTCTGGACTCCCGAGGTCAGGAAACTTGCACACATCAATCAGACTCCACTCATCATCAACACATTCTAATTAGCATTAGTAATAATTATGTTATGGTTGACCTCAGGTTTGAAGAGTGTCTTTATATGTTATTAAATGATAGTGAGATTTATGGTGGAGGTTTAGACCAGCTTTTGACAGGAATCAATCTTAGCTAATTGGTTGGGAAATGTTGTGAAGTGTGAACCATAGGCTGGAGTAAAACAACTGAATCCATGAACGTTTACTCAATGAAAAATTTCCACCATATGGTAACTAGTTACTGCATGGAAACTATCTAGTAACTAGAAACTAGATGAGAAATAGAAGTGATATCCATTTTTTAACCATTAAGTTATAGTGATATTCTTCATATCACAAGATGGTGGAGAAGAAATGGAAAAGTATGATGGATGTAGTTATTTGAAGTATCAATTATCAATGAGTGGTTGGTAAGTTAAGTGGAGGTCACTTGATGAAATAGTAATCGAGTAGCTGTACACAGCATATAAAATGGAACCACATCCACAGTAAAGTATCTTCTGTTATAACTATCTAGCAGTAAATCAAGGACAAGAAACAAGGATGTGTACTTTCACTCCTGATGCAGATTGCGAAGAGAAGACCATGAACTACAAGCTTGCCAGCTGCAATCTGTTCAATTTCAATATCTAAACATGTTAAGTGTCAAATGATACTTAAAGAACATTTAACTCAGAATATTTTTGTAGCAGCAAAACTGTCAGAAGAAGTAAAAAGCTAGCTTCACATGCTCCAGTGAAACTCTCACTGAAATACTCCTCAATTTGACCTCCAAATATAATGATACAAGATTATGAGGGTGCTGACCCTTGCATATTGAAACCTTAATTATTACATGAACAATTTAGATCATCAGATAATGGAGTTAGGAAAATAATGAATGATTTGAAAAGGAAGTCACCCATTAAGAAGTTAGCTACATGCTGAAAACTGGATTGAAGCAACTCAGTTTCTGCATAATTTAGTTTAAAATTTATGGCACATTGGAAGAGGGGTTGGTCTAAATGAGTTTGGATGTGTGGTGGTACGATGAAAGTGAAGTATGTTTCACCTCCAGAATGATAGGGTGTTTAAAAAGCATGAGTAAAAATGAGGGAATTGGAATGAAATAATCATTCTAAAGCAAACTATCACACTTGTCTGTCTTTAATCTTGTGAATAGCTTGTACTTGTATAACCACATAAGTCATGCACAACAACACAAGACATGCACAAACCACAAACACAACTTCCTAACAAGTGCAACAAACAACAACAGTTACTATAGAACATCCAATACCATAAATCTTCCAATTAACATGCCAGAAAAAATCATGACTGGCACATCAACAGAATGAGAGTTTATTATTAGACTACATTGACTGCATTATAGAGTGGTGCTTAGTGCAATGTCATACTAAAACTTCATTTAGTGCCATGATTATAAGAATGGGTCTAAATGTGATTGTGACACTATATTAGAGTAACACACTAAATAGAAGATTTACAGTAATGTCACTATGTCTCCAAATAAAGAGACTATTATGCTCTTCCAGACATGTCTGCTTATTTAGAGGTCCCACTGTACAGAGATGTTAAGTCAGTGGGTAATAGAGACATTAAAATATGCACACTTAAAATGTAAGTATTCACAATACATGGAAATAAAGACCTCCAGTGACTTTCTACTGTACTTATATTATGGAGGAATGAAGTATAGTATGACTAGCATCAGTTAAATCACACTCACCAAATCGTAGCACAGTGGTCTGGGCTATCATTGGAAAATCAGCAGAAGACTTGTAATTCTTTGGCACTTCAGGAATCCCGCCAAATAGAATGACGTCTGCCAGTCTTGCATTGAAATGGAATACATCAGCAGTGTGCCTGTATCTTGACTGGAGACTTGGAACTTTGATCTGCACATGGACACATAACATTGGATCATCCCTCTCACAATTACCATGACATCATCCTCCATTTCAATACACACATCATCACTAGTCTCCACACCACAAGACTTAAAAACCTCCATGTTGTGCCATTGTGAAATACATCCTCATCAAGACAATGTCATGCAAATATCACACATAACTAGAGGGAGTAAGGAGGTCATTTCATGATAATTTGTACTTTAGACTACAAATAATAATCCAATAAGTGCTAGATGGTTAATTCCAGCACTGTTAGTTTTGACCTCTAATACTAAACTACATGGTGCCAATAATTGGTGTTAGTACTGGCTAATAAAAAGGTCATCAGGTACCACTGCATTAGAACTTTGAAGATAGCACAGTACATAGCAACATACATACTTAAAATAGCAAAATGGATCACATTACTCTAATATGTGGTAACCTCACATTTCACACCCCAAGCATGTATATGGACATGGCAATGAATTTCACATTCACATGCAAATTAGGAATGGAATAATTAGATAGCTAACTGAAGACTAGGACTCCAGAGCTGAAGAAACACCTTAGACAGTTTTGAGCTATTAGAGGAAATAGAAATTCGTATAGCTGTCCAAGTGGAAATGAACAAGTAATTTTAAGTCCAGATTAACACTTGCTGTGCACACATGAAGAGGGTAATTAGAAACACTCATACATGCAGCACCTGCCTATTAGCAGATGGAGAGGTACACAGCATGTTGTGGATAATGTGTACAGTGATTATCAATGATTTATGTGACAAATGTTACTAAGTTATTACTCACACATCATAAAAATAATTATAACTACTTGGTCAGTGGTCATTTTAAAACTATTCTAGGGAATGCCAACCATTTTTCCAAACACCTGACAGATTACTCCATACCCAGACTAAATTTAATTACCCTCTGTAACTCTTAATGTGCTGCTATGCTCACTCCAATTATGAAGATAAAGGAAAATTCTATTAACTATAAACATTATAATTGATAGAAAAGCACTTCCTCGTAGCTACAACTAAAACAATGCACACTTTTTACTCCAACTCCACACAGCAAAAGTGAAAGAATTGCCTATAATGAAACACTACCAACTGAGTGTGATGCAGTAAGGATATAACATTATATCTCAACTGAAACCCACACATTGTCAATATCTGTATGGCACTTATTAAACTGATGACATGCTTCTATGGTAGAGTCCTCTGATATGATGCCACTAGAGAGTGTCTTCAACACAAACAGTAACAATAACACTACAAGGGAGGAGGTGAAAAACAACAAGGGAGATTCTAATTCTAAATGATTCAGTGCCCACCAATGTTATTATTTATTCTAATTTATCACTCACCTCCCTCCACCTCCCAGACACTACATCAAGTAGCCACATGTCACTTAGAACCTTGTTGTTATTATCAATCCCCCCAATCACAACAATCTGCGGGTGATCTCCATCATAACCCAGACAGACAGAAGCATGGCTATCCCTAGCCACTGGACAGGGTTCTCCCTCCTGATGGGCCAGTTTTCTCCAGTGCTACAAAAAGGTTACAATTACAATTACCAAGCTGTGAAGTGTGTCTCCATCAGTAATTAGGTATTCATTGATATTCAAGGAGCTATAATACTCAGTAGAAGAACAGATGACTAATACTGTCAAATGAATTTCTAGGCAACCTATAGAGTTCAATAACGGGGGTTAGATTTTAAGGTAGTTAAAACAAGGGAAGAGATATGACGGAAAAAAGAAGTATAAATTTGTTATAAAATTAATTGCAATCAAATGATATAAACACATGTACACATGGACAAACACTATCACTTAGCCCCTTCTTCACAATTTACAAATTAACAGAAAGATTATTAGGTTGGTACTTACTGTATGGCGGGTTGGTTAAAATTTCTTATGCTCAACTCAAAAGACTAATTGCTGCCACAGCAATGGAGAGATCAGATCTATTGAAACCATGGGATGTAACAATGGTTGCTATAAAGAAAAGAAAAGTTGTCGTTCAGTTATGAACTTGCTGTAGCTCGTTCATTTCAGGGAATTCCGTACTTCTGTTACAGCTTTATTAGCACCTTGCAGTCAGGGAGAGATGAAGCTTGCTTGCTGAAAATCAATACTGCAGCTGCTACCAATCAAGCATGCCAGCTAGCTGTTAGGCTTATGCACACATGCTTAATAAGTCCAACTATAAATTATCATTTCTGCTGCTGTACAAATTATATGAAATTTGGACCATTTAATACTTTCCTACTAGCTACTATATGAGAGCATATACTGAAATATCTACTTCATTAATGTACAATGGAAACAGACACTATATTTTAATACCACACTTTACATCTCACCATTTTTGTCAGATCAAGGATGTACACATCATTGGTTTTTCTCCGTCGATCACCTAGGATTCCTCCAAACATCACAGCTGTGTTTACATTTATCTTCGTTAGTGTGAAGTTAACACAGGGAGGGGGCCTTGTTCCAGTGACAGTGGGAGAGGACCATGTCCCTGAGGGAGTTAGGGGAAAGTAAGATAAAGATTGGTAATCCTGTAAAGGTGATGAGAATGTCTGTACATAATGATGTGTATTATGTGTTGCATGTCAGTGTAACTACATGTGACTGTATAAAGTATATATAGTCTCAAAGTTCTGTATACAAACATGGTGTCATCTTTAGAGACATGCAAATTATGCTTTTTTTTCTTCCCTATTATGCTATGCTCCAATGCCAGAACCCCTGCCCTATTATGCTCAACAAAAATGCCTATTATGCTTTAAAAAATTGGTAAGAAAAAGCATACAGTGGCGGATCCAAGATTTTCTATTAAAAGAGTACTTATTAGTGGGTGTCCCACTACCACTCCCATTTTTATATTTTCATTGCAAATGCTGTCAGGGCTGGATCCAGGGGTGGGGTTGAGGCCCCCCCTCTCTTTTGTTCCCAAGCTAAGCCTGTAGATAATATTGCAATTTGCTTAGCCGTATCTATTTTTCTTGTGTTTCTGCTCTAAAGTAGGAACACATAATATATGAGCTAACTTAACCAATGTAGATACTACAGCCATCATCATATAAGGCTATGGTCAGGAAAGAAATGGTCTATGTATACATGATGCATCCATTTTGGCTTGCACTTTCAAGGTCACACATTAGATAACTCAGTGCATACTGACTGAGACTTCCTTAACAATTACACCTGTGATCTTGCATGTGTCACTTTAAGATGTCTTTTGGAACACTTTGGCTTTCATTTTCAAGGTCACACATTAGACATACTAACCAGTGGCGGCTGAGGGTGGGGGCGAGAGGGACTAGAGCCCCCCCCCCCCCCCACTTTTTTGACCCATTATATAATTGACTAACTGCAGCAGTAAAGTCTACTGTCTAGTCACTGCATATTAGTGAGTGTAATAGCTAGCTAGCAATTTTCGAGATGGTTCACACCTTTGCCTATACTCATGCTGTCATATAATGCACACAAACATGTGCTAGGGAGATTTGGGGAAAATTTTGGACTTCTTGGATCCAATTTGTGCATTATGAAGCAAAAATGCTAAATGCTCAAAAAGTGGCAGCCTGCAAGCCAAAATGGATCCTCCAAATAACTTGCTCTTTCTTGCAGCCTTCCCCATGGCCTAGTGTGTAGTCCATCTAGCTATCTAAAAATCCTGGATCCGGCCCTGGCTAAATTTTAAGATGTGAATTAGGATAGGTACTTCTAAGAAACTCCCTAACTCCGCCACTAGCCATAATTGTAGCCTCTTTTAATCATCAAAAACAGCAGAAGACAGTTTTTTGTTGTTGTTGTTGTTGTTGTTTTTGTTACTACTCTAATTCAGCAGTTAATACAAAGGAACTCAAGAGTCGACATCAATACCTCCATATCTGCCAATCCCTGGAAGTAAAAATCCCATATTATGCCAGCATTGTGCTGGCATTAAAGTTCAACCCATTATGCCCAAAACTATGCTGGCATAATTTCCATGCCCCTAGTCATCTTCAGTTGACTCTATGAATCTTTATTATGTCTGTGTTTTGATTAATAGTAATTATAGTTTTTATGGGAAAGGGGTCCATTTTGATACCATAGACACCCACACAAATACTGTATAGTTGTCACACTTAACACTGAGTCACAAACAAATCTGGAAGTAAATATTATTGACATCCTCAGAGGTTAGTTAAGAGTCAAATCTTTCAGGAATGACATTTATGAGAGATGAGGTCCAGTAGGACCATAAACCTTTTATAGTTGTGTTTCAACAGAAAGCACAGACATCATTTCCCAGAGCCTGGAACATCATTGCTTAATCTCAAGCATAAGGATAGGAACAACTTTGTTGGGTGTTACACATAAGTAGGTCTAAGTAGCTAGTCCTTGATTATCTGCCACAATTTGTACTGGAATTAAATGGCAATGATAACTACATCATTTTATATTACCTGCTCTATTAATAATTATGCTCTTGTTCTAAAATGTAGAAGGATAAAAGGTGAGAGTAAAGAGATGAATAGATATTACCTCACTTACCATCTATCAACTCAATTATAAGTGAGTTGAATAAATTAGTACTCAGCTATTGCTACTGTACATTTCAAAAGTAATTTCCATTATACCTTACTAGTATTAGATCCAAAAATATGAAAGTGTGAATTTAATGATTACTTTGACCTCTGAAGACTGGATGCCTCCAAATAGACAAATTGTATGTTACCGATAATTGATTTCACCTTGAACAGTTCAAGTGGATCTCCATGAGTGGATGACCTCTGTACTCTGGATAACGGACACTCTGGTGGATCCAGAATGAGCTAGCTAATATAAATTTTGAGTTGTAGAATGGTGGACTGAAGCACGTGATGATGTCCAATAATTATTATAGGTCATGCACATGCACACAACAACAATACATTTATGAAACTGGACAATTGATGACATGGACATTAACCACCTTCCCCGAATGAGTTAAGAAAAAATGGTGGTGTAAAATTAATAATGGTTGACCTCTGAGATAGGTACTACGTCCAAATAAAGTCACTCCCATTTTTTAATTTATTGGAGAGGATGCAATCCATCCACTAAAAAGCTTCAGTCAGTCTCTGCCAGTGCCTTCATCATCTTATCTATGACAGCTAGCTTCAGTATTAATAGAGCTACTAGCTAGCCAGTTACCAGTAGCTAGTTAAATCACTATTGTCACATCTACTGCTTTGTAAGGGAAGTGGTTAGCACTAAAATACCAAATTGAGCTCTAATTTACTTCTGACTTGCAACAAATAAACCTGCAAGAAAGGCAGCCTATAGATCCAGTTTCAGCAAAGATGGTGAGGATGGTATAATATAGGAGGAACTGTGTGCTACACATGTCAAAGCTGAAATAACATCCACATTATGGTCATTCACATGTCAGATTGAATATTTTTATGATATCAGTTTACTAGGTCACTTATATGCACATAGTTGCTTCTGTCCAGTCAACTTGACCATCATTGAATTGCCAGAAAATAATGACAGACTGCTATTTTGTGCTTTGCACAGTACAACATAGCTAACCACTCCCACATTTATAGGGTCAATTTAGAGTGAAGGAAGTAGAGTGGTGTGTACACACCTCATTAACCACCCCTAATAATTATTCTACCTCACCTTCTTTGGGGTTAAAGCTGTGTAACTCATTTGTCCACCCACTTCCATCATCATAGCTGTTATTCAAGACGAATTGAGATTGAAGTTGGTGCGGTCTTGAGGGGATTCCGTAACCTCCAAAGCAGATTAGATTTCCTTTGTGGCTTATCATCTTAGAGCCACTCTTTCTCATTGGTGCATTCAAGTCGTCCATTGTTGTGGTTGTAATGTTCAAAGTCGAATCCAATTGATACAGATATCCTATATACTCTTGACCACGAATTCCTCCGAAATGATACAAATTTTTGCCTAGTGCTGCACTTGCACCATTATATATTCTAATCGGATGACCTGTAGACTTATGTGAGGTCCATTTTTCCTTGTAGGGATTAAATAAGTTGATGGTGTTCTCTACTTGGTTGTAGATATCTTTAGTTCTTCCTCCAAACATTAAGAGGTTTCCTTCTACGATGGAGGAAGAGTGAGCCCAGCGAGGGGGAGGCTCATAGAGAGGAGATGCCATACTTGTAGAAAGGTAAATAAAACAAGCCACGCCTCACCGCAAAAAACGAGCCACGCCCATCCCCTGCGTTCTAAATGGAACAGCAAGGAAGACTAATGAAATGTGCGTTTAAACTTAAAAAATAATGTAGTGAAAGTCTTGCTAGACCTAAGATTCCAGTAGACTTCATGTAATCAGCTGTTGAATTGTGTTCCTAGTTAATAGTGGTTACTGTATTGTTTTGAGGTAGAGTCCTACCTGTTGCAGTGTTGATGAGGTGACAGTCAACCAATAGAGAAAAGAAAATCCTATAAAGCTGAGCTAAGCATGCTGCAAGAATATTCAAGTGGTGACTGAAAAAACATGTCTGCTGTGCAGCATTTACCACACACCATTTGTACAACTGGATCTACCTTGTCTCGCTCTTGTTGTATATCATCTCTACTTCTACATAATGCTTGCTCTGAGGTAGAGTACACAGTGACACTTTTATAGTGGTGTAGGAAGATGACTTGCCTTGTTTGGGGGAGGGGCCATAAATTTATGATAGATGTACATGGTCAACTCAATGAAATTTAGGGTCCAAGGGATGGTTGAGGTGTCCATTAATCTGTCAAATTTTAGACATCAGCTCTAAAGTCCTAACAGATTAATCCTGACAAACTGCCTGTCCATTGTTATTTGCTGGCTTTTCAGAGCTACTAGATATGTGGTGGCTGCCATTCTCTAATAGTTTGCATGTGTGAGAAGTTTAACCTCTTCACACATGGACATAATATGCAGAGCAGGAACAACTCACAGAATTGGGCAACCTAATTATATTTATGCCATTCAAATATATCTTGAAGTCTTGTTATATCTCCTCTATTGTTGTGTGTGTGTCCTGCACTTTACAGCACACAATACCACAAACCTCTTATGTAGTATATGAATACACTTGTGTCTACATGCCACATGCCCTTATTTGGTGTTGTTTACTGTGACACATGACAATGATTTTGTGTTATGTGGTGTTTTATGTTTTGTGTATGGGGAGATATAGTGCTCAATAACCAGCACAGTAGTATTATGACTTCATAATTTTGAAGCATAACGCTTCAACCAGCACACAGACTAGTTTGATATTGTGCATTCATAATCACGAGCATAATGGGAAGACATCCTGGAAAGCTGAAGTAATAAGAATGTGCTCAAGCATAGCTGGACTGTTAATCACTGGCTATTTTTTACCTCTGAAACAGAATGTCATCAAAGGAGAGACTATTAACTGTAGTGTCTTTACTAGGATAATCTGCTAATCTTTATTGATGTGTCACTATCACCTGGACATCCCAACCACAACTGGTCAAAAATCAATCATTTAATTAAAATAAAACAAAGGGTGAATCTAGCATGCATATGCTATTCTTAATGTGTCATCAAGCAAATATTGTACATTGCAGGTGTCATCAGTACATTGCAGGTGTCAGGTGCTATTCAGGTGCATAGTGTGGTGAAGATATTCTTGCAGTCTCAAGCAGTCCCACAGACCAAGACACAGATCATGGAGAACTATGTAGTTTCCAAGACATTCCATTTCATGGCTAGTGTGATTATGGATCCGGACACAAGACAAAGAACTTCCAAGGGACACCTTTCAATGTGCTAGAAAGTCTGCCAGTCCCAATGTGCCATTATATTACCACCCTTACCACCAGTCTCAATACCACCATGGCATTACCACCCCTACAGGTCTCACTGCATAATTGTTATAATAGTGTGGGGACCTATTTGCAGGTCCATGTTTGCACTTACACATACGTGGGTGGATCTGGGTACTGGAGTTCAACTAAATGACCCTCCCAATGTATTTGTCTAATTGTGAAATCATAAGTACAAATGGTAGAGTGAAATAGAAAGTTGCGAGGTGTTCTCATAGTCACTGTCTTGATTGTTTCTTCCTTTTTGCTTTCTTTCTTGGTGGAGGTAGATCTTCCATCACCTCTTCATTCATGTCTGAAAATCTGAAGAGATAGTTAACCAACTACTCAACATTTTTTTGGTATGTAATTAACCTCTTGCAAAGTGTGTAGAGTCTTTTCCTGTTCTTTCCAACTGTGTTTCTATTGATGGCTAAATTTCTCAGCTTCTCAGACAGTGAGTCACAATCAACCTTTACAGAGAGGAGAGAACTCTTTCTAAAGCTTCATTCTTTGATATACACAATGAAGAAGGTTTAGGACCTACCTACTTACGTACATGGAGTTTCTGTAGAACTTGCTGATTGTCTAGAGGTTGTATGATGTTGACCTCTATACATTCAATAATACTGGTACTGTATAAAACACTATTATAATTACTGCATTGAAGTGTATACATAAGGTACATGTATACTCATAATTGTATCACACTCTACATGTGAAAACATGTATGATACCAGCATTGTGGGTTCTGGGTCACTGGAGTTGCAAGAGGGTTTGTACCCTCACTTACACATGCAACACTCAGAAGTCTTACCTGGTGGTGTTAGCCAACAGAGTGAAATATGGCTCGGTCCCAGGACAGTTGCTAATAGCAACCACTGACAGTAGCTCTGATAAGTACACTTCCAACACGTGCAGCTGAACTCCAAGACATGCCTGGGGATTAATTAGAAAAGTTATGCAGCTGGCTCATGCCATGAACCTGAAAAAAAAAAATAATAATAATAATTCAATAATAATAAAAAATTACCCAAGAGGACAAATTCTTCACAAGTCTAAATAATATCACACAAAGTGACAATCACTAATAAAGCTGATTGTTATTCGGCATTTTGCTTACTCTTCACTCCACTTTTCCTCTTGTAAGAATTTGAAACAGTGGTGAACCACTTTGTGGATCAACTGCAATAACGAGACGAGGGATAAAACAGAGGGGTTTGGTGTCATGTGGGAGGGGTTCAGGGTCAACAATAATTATTGATGTTATCACACCATGTAAAACTTGTCCAATCTGAGACTATCTATTCCAAGATATTGTAGTGAAGAAAGTCGACACAAACTGGAGAGCTGTGATGATACTTATAAAATCATCCTCCCTCCTTTCCCACATGATGAAAAGGTGACGAGGGGGAAGGGAAGAGGATATAATATGGATGGGAGCCAGATAACGGAGGCAATGGTGAGAGAGGGAGGGTGTGGGAGTACATGGGAAGACAAGAGGATCAGAGCAAGAACAAACAGAGGATACAAATAGGGACCTACATACCTCTTTCCTTGATTTCGAAGATATGAATATTCACTGCAAGTTCCTCCTTTTGGAGTAATGTGACCAGATAATGGGGGCAATAGCTAGTAATCACATGACTACTGGGGGTGCATACCTGAACTAATGGTTTGTCTGAGTGCCACATACAAACGTGCAAACCCTTCCACAATTTTAGCAGTTCCATCTCCGCACAAAGAGACACTTGACACGTGCTTTTTAAAGGACTTACCATCTTCTAGAGCTGATCTAGCCTTTATCCATTCGCTTAATCTTTTTAGGGCTCTGTTTCGGACTGATAGGTCGTTACTAGCAAGTCTTTGAGCAAATCTTTCTCCCACGGTACTCATGGCCAACTCGTAGGTAAAGGTCGCTATAATTAAAATCACACTGCTAGCTAGACGACCATTTCCATATTCCTTGATCGGTATATTGGTAAAGGGATTTTTCATGTCAAAAATCATGAGTGTAGCAAAGAGGTTGACAGGTAACCCTAAAAAGCTTGAAGAAGTGAATAAATATGGTGTGTGATATTTGAAGTCATATAACTATCCCTCTGTAGGTCAAAGCCATTCTAGGTGAGAAGTTCCCTTGGCAGCTCATCAGTAAAGATGTGGACTGTAAGTAGCTATTAATGCTTGTATTATATTCATTGAGCTCAACTTGACTGCAGTACCTGAGCTCCAAGGTGAGCCAGAGGACATTGCCAAAGAAAAGTGCAAAATAGCTGCTCAGTCTGTAATCATTCCATCATGCCATTTGCATATTGATTTTGATCATTGTGTTACAATGGCAGATAGAGGGTCCTGTCATCACAGAAGACACCTGTTTGTGGTTCAACGCTCTGAATGGTCTCCCTGGTCCATACGTGTATGTATGTATGTATGTATGTATGTATGATCTATGCATGTACTGGGACCATTGAAATGGGCCACGTACCTCTCCTGTCTTAACTCTGTGCAAGGATTACAGTGGAACCTCCCACATTTGTATACAGTGGGATCCTCTGAATAAAGACTAGTATCGAGACTCTGTTGCTAAGTATAACATGCCTATGACCCCAAAAGAACACATTCATGTCAAAATGGAAGTGATTGTTTGATTTTTGTTTTATCTTTTATTTGCTTGTTTTGTTTGTTTGTTTTTGTGATACAGGGACAAATAGTTCAAGCTTGGGGACCTCCTGACTTTGGCTGGGACCCCATATTCCAACCTGAGGGGTTTGTTAAGACCTATGGACTCTGAAGTCAAGAACACAATATCTCACTGCTTCAAGGCAGTGAAGGTTCTCAGTGAGTACTCGAAGGAGAACACCGAACACAAACCACCAGACACTAAGAAACTGAAGGGAGAATTGTAGGAATTGTGTATCCAGACTTCTTGCATTGTTAACATACAACATGCCCAGTGTACCTTTGCATACTCGGCAGGAACAGGAGAAGAAGTGCATATGATCCTACACTGGAGGAACTGATGTGAGTGAGATAAATAATTAACCTCCAGAAGCTCCAATAAACAGTACATGGTCACATGACTAACTATTTACATCAATATTCCTATTGACCTCAAGTGAACATCCTTTGTGATGTATGAGTTGTTGCGGAATATTACATCCTCACTAAGTGTTGTGATAATTTTACATACTGCCCACGTTTCATGCTCATGGGTTGATTCTGGGTCAATTCTATGCTCCCGTGAGATCACATACCAGGCCCCCCTATAAAGGACCACTTTAACATGGTCACATAAAATTTAAGGTCCATGATAGTAACGAGTCCCCTCTTGTGTGTATGTTATAGTGATGACCCTTTACCTATCATGAAATACACCATTATAGTACCATCCAGTGTGAGTATAATACTATGTGTATGTTATAGTGAGTATCATGGAAGGGTACTGGGTGTTATCCACTACTAATGTTGGAAGTTCATGCATATTGTTTTTGAGAGTAATGACCCTTTACCAGATCGATCACTTTCGTGTTTCTCTTTGTATGTGAACTGTGTAGCTGTACCTCAAGATGTCAATGTCTACCTCAGCAAACAGATCTTTCAGGACTGTTTAGTGTATTGTCTTGGTGAGTTGTCCTAGTGTTTCATGAGGTTCATCATGAGAGAGTTATCCATCCTAGTGTGTCTCATTATAGTTCATCCAAACATGAATGGACTGTTACTTCTAGTGGTCCACTGCTTCCCCAAACCAGCACCAAATCCCTTGCAGTTAGTCCCAGCCTACAAACAGATGTACGTTTTGGAAGTGGATCGAATAGGGCACAAATTGAATAATGGAACACCAATACTTGCCCCTCCCTTACATGATTCTGTTGTGAAGTGATCACTTGTTCACTAGCTATTGTGTGTAGTTGGCCCTTTGTGTGTGTGTTATAGTGAGAACCCTTTACCTACCATGAAATACATTCTCACTATGTGAGTGTAATATCATGGTGTTGGCTACTTGGTGTATAATGTTTTTTTTTTAATAGTGCTTACACTTTACCTACCATAGGAGAACAAGATCATCTTTTCTTCCCTCTCCTTTTACATCTCTATCCACCACAGGTTATAATTGTGGAGTGAACTCATCCTATTACAAGCTGATATGTTGTGCCAGGGAAGTCACTGACTGACAAGAAACCAAAATTAATGTAGATGTAGTTATCAATTTCACTGGTGATATAATGTTTGCTTTAATTCTGCACAATAATATTATTGTGTGGATTAATACAAAATTTTAATAGTCACTGTCATTCTTGTTGGCTTCTTGGTGAAAGTATATTGTTGAGGTTACATCTTCATTCATCATACCTGAAAGTTGGATGATATTCAATGTAATGCTGCAAATACTCAACTTAAACTTTTACCTCATAAAATCCTTCCTGAATGTGCCTACATAGTTTCTCGGCTTCTCAGACAGTGAATCACGATCAACCTTTACAGAGAGGAGAGAACTCTTTCTAAAGCTTCATTCGTTGATATACCGTATAGCGGGAAACTTTTGAGGGAGAATACTTTCGCGAATAGCATGGATAGAAATATTCGCGGAGAAATCTTTCACGATCGATCGATCGATCGATCACAGCCTTATGTACGTTCCACACTGGGCTTTGATATTGGACTTGGTGTTCTTCTTCCCGTTCTCAGTCAGGGTAGTCTAATACCTGTTTCACCTCCTTGTTAGTGGCTGCCATACTAGAAGAAGGAGCTACTGATGACAGTGGTCCATCAGGCTTTGGAAGAATTGGATTTTTCTGAAAGTACTTGAGCAGAGACATGGCAACAAAGAACGAACAGCTGCATACACCAATCGAGCATGGCACATGCATGGAGCGCTTGCGCTTGACCAAATATATTGTATTTCACGGAAAAAACTTTCGCTGATTGCAACAAAGCAACGAAATTCGCGAAAGTATTCTCCCTCGAAAGTTTCCCGCTGTACGGTACACAATGAAGATGGTTTAGGACCTACATACTTACGTACATGGAGATTCTGCATATAGAACTTGCTAGTTGTCCAGAGGTTGACTTCAATGCACTTGATAACACTGGTACTGCATAAAGGTATACACAGAACATAACTACTGCATAAAGGATAGAGGTATACCCAAGAAGACAGAGAATGGATAATAGAGTGATACAACACACTGTTGAGGGTGATACAACAGAACCCACACTGTTGGTTTCACAAGAGGGCGATACCAGTGTTTCCCAATCAACTGATACTAGGGTCAGGTGGTCAGTTAGAGAGAGATTGACTTCCAGTACAACCTGAGAGGAACCCAAGAGGGGTACTTAGGAAAATATAGAATGGTTTCACAAGAATACTCACAGCAGATACAGCGAGGATTATAACAGTCTACCATAGACTATTAAACGGGTCAAAAGGTCAAGTGTCAAATTTGACATCAAATATTAGTATATTAGCCCTAATGCTATTGACTCCTTCACAGTTTACATTGTACTGGATATTCTATTGAAATATTCTTTATTCCACTCAAAAATGTAAAGGCCATGGTCAGATATTTCAAGAGAGTTCTAATCCTCACTAAGACTTCCAATCTAAATACTAAAATTAATAGAGCTGAAGTATACCATGGCTGGACTTAGAGTTGATAAGAGCCAGTTATAACCACATGTATCAACCACATGTCTACATATCCATACTGAGTATGGAAAAAGTATTCTTACACATTGACTGGCTTGTTTGTCCACCAGCTGAAGATTGAGCTTATTGTGAAGCCTGTGCTCTATTTGGAAGTGAGATTAGCTGGTAAGTGATAAAAATACCATATGTAAAAAGACATGAAACGGACTTATGCAGTGAAACCATGTGAAATTTTTTCTCATGAAAATAGCATGAAAATACAATGGTGGTCATGACAAGGACATCAATTACATGAAAATATTTTTTCATTGGTAAGTAATTGCCTTTCATTATTATTATTATTTTTTTGCGTTATGAAATGTATGGGGTACAACACATGCAAAGTCTAGTAACGGACTTGCCACACCCACAGATTACTTGCTAAAGAGCACGCAAAAGAAATTATTATTATAATGGCTGAGTCTTGAGCTGTCCAGTAACAGATCTTCTTAGAGGCAGAAGAACATTTGGACATTATAGAGCTTATAGAGACAGCTAGTGAGAAGCAAGTCACTCCTTCACCGAGTTTTAAGGAAAGCAGCAATGGCCAAGACTCTCTTCACAATGTAGAGTTACTGCATAGTGACTGTGAGCCTGAGCCTGAATCTGTTCGTTTGTCCTTAGTACTGTAGTAGAGCTTGTGTAGCCAAAGCAACTAATGCACGTGCAAAGCAGCATGTGCATCATCATGCATGGTAATAAGATGTATGTACAATAGTCACCTTTGGCACTGTGCCTCAGCACTCCGGTGCCGAGGCAAAAATGTAATGGAGTTTTCATGGGTTCCAACTAGTAGTGTTTTCTGTTTCTCTTTTATCTTTGTGAATATGAGACGATAATATCTGAGTGGCATGTTTCAGATGAATCTACTACGAGATGAAAACAGGGAACTTTTACAGTCTAATTAGACCACCCTATAATGAGACCACCTCACAATTAAGGCCATTCTGCATGTCCTAACAGCACCTATACCAGCCAAGATTACCTTCCTGTCCCATGGGTGGTCACAGTAAACAGTGTCTCCTCAAACATCTCTAAGACCAGCTCTTATGCACACAAACAATGACACACAAACAATGACATATCTATTGCCATCATCAAAACATTTTCAAGGAAAACTGGTTCACAAGAGGGGAGTAAAGAAGATTATGATTGCTGGAACTGGTTTCACAAGAGGGTGATACAACACTAGTCTAATGCTGGTTTCACTAGGGGGCATAGAGAGATTGCACGATGGAACTGAGGTGATAACTGTCAGTGAACCACAATGCTGGTATCAAAACAGAGTGTAGAGAGAATATGCAACTGGTTCACAAGAAGGTGATTTAAAGCAAGAACCAAGATGCACATATGTACATGTCAGGACATAACTGATAGAGAATTGATGTGATTCTGCATTAGATTTGGCAGTTCTATCAGATTTGAGAGTTTTACTAACAAGTATACATACTGTAGAGGGGATCTCCCTCGGGGTTGTATTCAGAAATGCTTCAAAGGATGAGTTCTAGACAATAAGGGGGTGGGGGTACTAAATTTAACATTTTACAAGAAGGTAATTATGAAGTCATTCGATTAAAGTTACGAAGAAGATGGAGAATTATTGCAACACCAACGACAACAAAAAACCACAATCAGGACAGCCATACAAATCAGTAGAACTCTTATTATGAAGAATTGGTGGCTGTATCTTCTAAAACTAAATATAAGCACCCACCAAACCACTAAGTCTTAGTATCCACAAATAATAAGGTAACAAAAATGACAGCCAAGGAAAAAAAATTAACAATGGCAAGATAAGAGTAAGAGTCCTACAATGGTTCAAGGCATGCACTAATCAAAAGGAAAAGTGCAATGCTTTCACATGGTATTCATAGTAGCTCGGATTATGGGGAATATTGATGGGGAAGTCTCAATGAATCTACAAATATTACCTACTACAATGTCAGACAATGTGGAGAAGTGTAGTCGAGGGATTCTGTATCTGGTAAGGAGAAGGAGATGAGGGCAGGATTACAGTACGTATCTGATGGGGACAAGTATACTTCCAGGAATTCTTCTGAGTAGGATCATAGCACATTACATACCTATCTGGTGGGGATGGTACATGGAGTTCCTGTAGAACTTGCTGGTTGTCCAGAGGTTGTAAAGGTATACACATAATACTACTACTGCATAAAGGTTTACTCAATACATCAAAAAGAGGGTGTGGAATCTCTCATGTAGACACTTAGTGGAGTGTCCTGGAAGAGTGTCCTATTATAGAAATAAATCAGGACATGGAAACATGTGTCCATGTTATTTCATATCACCATGGAGTCCACATTGAGAGGGAACATACACAACAGAACTGAATCACTCAAGTTAGTTGATCAAGGAATTCATATCACAGAACCCACAATTCATGGAGAATTGGTTTCAGAAGAGGATGATACCAGTGCTCAGATAAGACTTCCAGGGGATGCATCAAATTGAATAGAGCCTAAGTAAACTGTACCATGGCTACACTTAGAGTTAATTAAAAGTGTAGAGTTATACAAACAGTTACAACCACATGTATCAACCACATATCTACCACTAAACAAAGCATAAGCTATCCATACTGAGTATGGAATAGAGCATTCCATATACATTGACTTAAAGAGTGGCTTGTCTGTCCACCAGCTGAAGATGGAGCCTATTGTGAAGCCTATGCTCTATTTACAAGTGAGACTGGTGATAAAAATATGACAAACTTGCACCCTACGTACGTATAACTTTTTGGAACACAAAATTTACAGATCATGAAGTCAAATCACCAGTGCATAAAGGTGGGTTGAATCATTTTGAAGGGTCACTATCCATGGATCGATAACTTCAGTCTTCTCAAGTGTAGAAAACTGATAAATATTGCTAGGACAACTATACTGTGGAAGATTATAGGGAAGAAGATGACGTTTCCAAATATCCTGGAACCCTCGGGGCTTTATTGAATTTCTATGTAGGGTGCTATTATATCTTAAGAAATAAATTCTAATGAGCACATTTTCTGGGATTATGAAACATCATTGCTTTTCACATCATACATGGTAGACCTCATTCATCATTCATCCTATAAAGATTTCTGAGTGTTTGGTTCTAAACAGATGTTCACTACAGGATGGAAATAGGGAACAGACCTGTCACCCTATAATGAGACTACCTCACAATCAAGGCCACTCCACCATGTCCTAACAGTACCCATTCCAGCTACTTCGACTTCCTCACCTCCCCTTATACATAAGTGTCTGGGGGATAAAGAGAATACACATATAACTCTTTTCACAAGAGGGTGATACAAGTCCCTCACAGTAGCTAGGACTTTGTCCAGCTCAAGTATCTTATGGTGACCTGGGAACTCATGTAGATGACAATGTCTAACATGATAACAGTGTGCAAAATAAGAGTTTCAGTTTGATAGGACATTTTGTCCGACCAAATCAACCTTAGTCAGACATTTGCTGGTGATTTATCTTCTTTGAGTGTATCTATATGATGTGACTTCTTGAATTTGTTCTGACAGGATATCCGACTAAAGTTGGAATTGTCTGACCAAAGAGAAAAAATGGTTGAAAAATGGCCAGTGGTCAGCAGTAATATCGCATACCGTGACAGACACAGACACAGTGCTTCACAAACTAATCAATAAAGAGGGGTGGTGACTACTGAGAAGTAGTCTTATTGTACGTGGGGGGAGATCAGTTCTATCAGATACTGTCAGATCCTTAAATAACTTATTAAATGTGCTTACTGGGTACTTTTACGTACATGTATCTTTTGTCATGTCAGTCTCTAAAGAGGACTAGAGGACTGCTGGTCTCACAAGAGGGTGATAGAATATTACACTGATGACACAGAAACCACTATGCTGATTTCACAATAGAGGGAAAGCATGATGCATCTGGTTTCACACAAGGGTGATACAACACTAGACAGTAGTATAGCAGAACCCTAAATGATGGTTTCACAATAGGGGTAAGGAGAGAATGGTGATACAACACTAGTGTAGCGGAACCCACAACGATGGTTTCATGAGAGGGTAGAAAGAGAGTATGCATGATATAACTGATATGCAAGAGGAACACTTTGCAAATATCTATTCTTTGAAAGCTCTTCCATGGTGACCTGGGATTTCACAGTGCTCAGACTCCATGTGAGAGGACATATAACATACATGACATGCACCAGTACTCACATCTTACAGGTGCTGTTATGTACATGGTATAGTAGTGCAGATCAGTGGGGAATATTGGTGGGGGGAACTTTGTTCTGTCATAAGTTGTAGGACTATAGCATGCTGTGTACGTATCTGGTAAGGAGGGCAGGATTACAGCACATATCTGGTTACAACAAGTATACTTCCACATACCAATCTGGTAGGGATGGACCACTTGTGAAATTTTGGCGGGGATAAATAAAAGTCAAGGGTCAAGAGACCAGATTACAGCTGGCAAAGTACACTGTATGCATGCATGCATGCATGCATGCAAAAAACCAAAGGTTATATGGTAAAGGGTCTTTGAAATCACATGTGACATGATAGTAGCTGTTACATAACACACTCGCATCACTTACATCGTGGTCATTACTGAAGACATCCTGAGATCAGTCCCTCAGAGACAAGACGTCCTTCTGCCTTCTGTCTGTACTCCTTTGGCATCAATACACACCATCAGTCATGAAGACAAACATGTAGGGAGCATATATTGCATGTCAATTCAGACAGAGAAGTAAGGGGGTTGGGAAAACCCTTTCCCCCTATAGTAATTCTACTACATAATTATACAACCCCTGACTGTGAGTCAAGTCAAATGAAGTCTCCAAGACAAAACCTGATATATTGGAAGTTACTGTGCAAAGGGGCCACCTCTGTATAGCAGCCACTTTGGTCAGCCCCAAGGGTGACTTTTACCACCAAATAATACATATCATCCCCACCCCCTGCCCCGCCTCTTATCTCTTTCCCATCAGTTGTCCAAGTACATGTGATGTCATGCTAGCTACATGCATACCTCTTTTCTTCCCTGAGGAGTCCAGTGTCTCCACCATGGGATTAATCTTCATCATTGTAGCATCCTTCTCCACTTCATACAGACCCAGCATTTGTTCTGCACCTGAAAGAGACAGAAATCAAATATAAGACACAAGCCACTTTAGATCTCCATGACATAACTCATGATTACTTGGCTGAAATTTGGTGACAGCATTGACAATCTAGTGACTGTGTTGTTTGTGTGGATGTGAATGTCCAGCAAGCAAGCATTGAACATGATCACCAAATTGGACATTTCTGAAGAATACAGTGATGAAGTGAGTCAATGTACAGTGGAACTTGTTGTACATAATACACTTCCATAAACTGCCACACCTTACCATACAAGTATCACAAGCAACAAGATTAAAATCAGACTTCCAAATAAAGCCCAGTCCAGCAGTGGGCATGCTCAGTAAAAATAAAGGGATATTAAACCAAAAGTATATTATTAGTGATGACAAAGGAACATTGCAGTCATTTATAGGAAGTACGGCCAATATGCTCATTCCATAACATTTTGAAAGCTATGCACATGAATAAGTAAGACATTGACTATATGGTATACAGTATGAATGGACTGTCCATTGACATGTTCACTGTGTGCCAACAAGCATGGCAGTGAGATAATAAAAATCACTCACCAATTATTGTGTCCACTCCTTCCTTGTACATCTCTGAGAGAGTGTCTCTGAAATAATGACACAATCAAGTGAATGTAGTCCACCACCAGGTTCAGGTTCTGTCCACACAATCATCCTACAGGAATTCAGAGGAGATTGCATTTTCAGGAGACGAGAGTGTTGAGTGTGTAACCCTATCACACGCACACTTCAAAAGATTACACACCCCCTGATAACAGTCTTTCCACTAGAACCATTCTACACTTGCCTACAGTACTGCATTGGCAGAGCTTGTATGGTTTATTAAACTCACACTGCTGGTTCATATAGAGTGAATGCTGATTTCATTACAATGCTAACCAAATAACACTAGTGGTTTCACAAGAGGGGTATAGAATAAATGATGATTAATGAAACTGGACCCACAAGAGGGTAACGTCACAGAATGTAACCCACAACGTTAGTCTAACAAAAGGAGCATAGAAAGAATTCATATAACTGGAGGGTGATACTAGAGGGTGATGCAATGTTAATGTCATAACACAAGAGGATATAGATATTTAATGAAACTTGCTTCACAGAGGATGACATAACTAGTGAACCCACAATGATGGTCTCACAAGAGGAGTCTAGAAAGAATATTTATGCATTATAACTGGTTTCACAAGAGGATGATACAACACTAGACTAGTGAGAGAATTCACAATGCTGGTTTCACAATAGGGGCATACAGAGGATGCTGGTATAGAAGAACCCACAATGATGGTTTCACAAAATGGGTACATAGAGAGATTATACATACATAACTGGTATACAAGAGAGTAATACAAAAGTCTCACAACAGAAGGACTTAACCACTGTGTGCGTTATGTTGCACAATCCTCAAAATAACTAGACGAATGCAGTGCATTGTGGGGTGAGCCTGATGCCTTATTCAGCTCTCTTTAACCAGTTCTGCTTTCACATGGTGCTGGATTAGTGGGGATATTGGTGAGGGACATTTAATGAATTTTGTAGTCAACAAAAACAATGTCAAACGATGTGGAGAAGGGATTCCGTATCTGGTAAGGAGAAGATTCAAAAGGAGATGATCATATGAGGGCAGGATTACAATGGGGACAAGTAGACTTTCAGGAATTCTTCTGAGTAGGACTACATACCTATCTGGTGGGGATAACCGCTTGTAAATTTTGGTGGGGATCAAGGGGTTCAGTTGGATCAAGAGACCAGGATTACAGCTGGCATAGTGTTATGAACATGTCTAGTAAGGGATTGAGGAATATGTACAAACTCCTCAAGTGATACACACAGGATACTTCAGAGCACAGCTTATGATAACAGCCTGACACCTGACACTTTCTGGCCAATATTGGCATATGCCTGGTCATTATTTGTTTATCAGGATAAAGAGTAAGTCAAATGCACACTGATGCAATGTCCAGTTAAATGTTAGGACAAACTGGGAGTTCGGTCAATATCTATTTCTTATCATAAGCATGCAGAGGGGAACTTTCGTGACTGGTAGAGTGATTTCCTTACCTTGGAGTCCGACTACTATGGGTATTCTGAGGTTCCTCTCCTGAGCAGCTGCAATGATCCCTTCCCCTAATAAATACAGCATTGACCTGTTGGAAGTGTAGAAATAGATAAGCATTTTATGTACACATATAATTTCACATAGAGCAGAACCTGGCTATAATGGGACTCAATAAAGTGGTTGCTATACAGAGGTGTCCCTTTACAAAGTCACCAGATTTATATTAGGTTGGACTTTTCATCTTGACCGGTATGAGGTGAACGTAGATGACTTGTTGACTCTGTGTGGACACTAAGTCAGGTTCCACTGTATTGTTAGTTCACAAGGAGTAACAGTGCAGTTACATGTTTCTATGTGAAAGCTGAAGCTTGTGCAGTCAACTTAAGTTATGGGCAGTGATATAGCACCTTGTGATAGTCAGTGCAACAGACAATGTCCAGACTCATTAACCCTCAGTGTATCTGTTACATTAGCCAATTTTGGAAAAGGTTTTATTCCAGAAAGAAGGACAAGATTTCCAACACCATAACACTCCATACAATGCACACTGTGATGCCAACCATTACCTACTACTCATCTATAAGGCTTTAGGCTGACCACCTCCTGCTGGTGATCTGCTCCATATTACGTATCTGATACACAATTTTATTGATACTAAGCTGTTTGCTGAGGGTTAGGACTTCAGAGGTTTACATTATCTTCCAGTGTTAGGTTAATACTCATTGGGCAGCTAGCCAGAAATGGCATATATGGTAAAGGGTCACTGAATCATGACCACATGGACATGTGCCTGGTGGGCCTAATGTTACATAACACACTTGCATCACATTCTCAATGTAGACACCTTTGGGAGCATACAGATTAGAGAGGTGTCCTTACTTAAGGGTGGACACACAGCGACATATATAGAGATGTGCATTGTAATGGGACAAGGAGAAAAGTGTGAGAGGTTCCATTGTACAGTGTATGTATGTATGTATGTATGTATGTATGTATGGATGTATGTATGTAATTTTATATGTACGATAAAGAAATGCTCACAAAGACAGCCTATGATGTACCTGATGCCAGTGTGAATCTTCATGAGACCAGTCCATCGGAGAAAAGAACACCACTGCAATCATGAAGACAAACATAATCAGGGATGTACTAAGGAGGGGGCAAAATCAGGACTCTGAACAATGAAGGGGGAGTGTGGGGAGCATTTTGCATGTGATTAAATGTGCCAATGATTAAGCTTGCAAAAGTTGCAATTCATGTAGTAAAAACCCTCAGTACAGTGGAACCCAACTTAGCAGGTCACTCATGAGTTAGTATTTGATGTCCAAATGAATAGTCTCAAAGACAGACATACAGTGTAAAAGGACCACCTCTGTAGAGCAACCATTTTGTTCAGTCCCAAGGGTAACTGGATTCCACTGTATACATGTATCTATCACATGACATCATCCCCACCCCCTGCCACACCTCTTATCTTGTTCCCATCAGTTGTCCAAGTACATGTGATGTCATGTTAGCTACATGCATACCTCTTTTCATGGGATTAATCTCCATCATCATGGCATACTTCTCCATTTCATACAGACTCGGGATTGTTCTACAACCTGAAAGACAATATAAATGACAGGAATCAAATATGACCACTTTAACTCATGACTACTAGTAGCCTTGAGACTGGAAATTGGTGAGGAGATAGTCCAACCATTATACATACAACACACATTCTTAAAGATTACACACCCCCTGATAACAGTCTTTCCACTCGCACCATTGCACACTTGACTACAGTACTCCAGTGGCAGAGCTTGCACCAAGAAACTGGTTTCACAAGATGGTGATACCACATTAGTGTAACCCAGCAGCCACTTTGTACTACATTTCCAACATTCTGTTGCTTGGCAGTCAAAGTTTTCAGAGGGAGATGAATGAAAACACGATAATGTCTGGAAAGCTTCTCAATAGGGTACTGGTAGACCTGTATGATAGAACTGGATTCATAAGAAGATATGTTACCATGGGATTTCACACAAGACTATGTGAAAGAATAGTTGATTCCTTCAAAGCTCCATGGAAACACAGTAGTCAAGCAAGAGAGAAATGGGGTTCAGATATTCTAATAAGAGCACTGAACACATCATATACATGAAACAGATACATACACCAGACTAAAAGTGGGGAATCCCATTCAGGGCTCCATTTAGAACACTTTCTAAGGATGGGAAAATCAGGGCTCTAGACAATAAAGGGGTGGAGGAGGATTCATTATTATGTACATTCCAAGTAAAAATTTCCTGCAGGGGATAGGAGTAAGTGTCTATGCATTGTCACTTTTAGAGATAGCCATAGGGGATCTTTTCTACCTCACATCCTCTGTTCTTATCCATCCCACACACCTCAATCTCATCTGCATATCCACATCCCACTTCTATTCCAACCCTCTTCCCTCTTCATAGCTACACAGTCACAGTCACCTCTTTCTCACTCCCATACCCTTCTTTCTTCCCCTCTCTCACCCTCTCATCCTTCATAACTCTTTCCTTACGAGTTTAGCAATATTTACTGCAATTTCCTCGTATGTACCTCTTTTCTTCCATGAGGTGTCCAATGTCTCTACCATGGGATTAATCTCCATCATCGTGGCATCCTTCTTCGATTTCATTTCATATTTCATACAGACTTGGCATTTGCTCTGCACACTAATTTAGAAATTAAATTATCATTTTTTGCCACTTCATGACTGAAACGGATGTTGTGATCACAAAAACACAAACAGGAAAAAGAAAGTAACATCAGGAACTAACACAACACAACCTTACGAAAGATGACTCCAGAAGCACATGCTTACATAAAATCAGACTTCCAAATAAAGCCCAGTCCAGCAGTGGGCATGCTCATTGCTCAGTAGATAAACAGAGTAGGTAGGAGATACCAAACCAACAATGGCCGGAACACTTAGAAAAAGTACGACCATAATTAAAGGAATGTACTCATCCATAACTGATGGTGAATAAGAAATCAAACCAAATCATAAAACCTTTAATCCTTGGAAATTATATCCAGTCATTATGGTAAACAGTATGAATGGACCTTCAGTGTACACTGTGACAAGTATGGTAGTGATCTCCACAAGGATGATAAAATCACTCACCATTTACTATGTCCACTCCTTCCTTGCACATCTCTGATGGAGTGTCCTCTTCTATATAAATATCACCATGGGGACTGTAATGTGACCCTGGAATACTGACACGATCATCTTCCTGAGACCAATCCCTCAGAGAAAAGATGTACCCACTTCAGCTCTCCAGGACTCATAACTAGTTGCCTTGAGGGTGAAATAATATATAGATCACATGACAGAAATTTGAAGTCATTTCATCACACATGGCTAATTGAAAAGACCTGGAACTATCGTCACATATAGGTTCTGGATAAAGGAGGTGTGGATAACCAAGGTTACACCATAGATAGTAGAGTGCTCTACCATCTATGGTACACTGTACCAGCAAGACACATAATAGGTAAAATCAGACTTCCAAATAAAGCCCAGTCCAGCAGTGGGCATGAGCAGAGGAGGTCCGACACCCGGGTGTCAATTCAATTCAATACTCACCACGTGATGCTAATTTGCTGATATGCATATTGACACCCGGATGTCGGACCTCCTCTGGGGCATGAGTTACATGATCAGTCACATGACTAGGAGAATAGATAGAGGGTAATATAATGCATGTGTCATAGAAGCCACAAAGCTGGTCTCATAAGAGGAGCATAGAGTACAGAAAGTGGGTTCAGATATTGTACACAGATCATCATTAAATTTGTCACAAATCATACACATGGAATTGATCCACTCATACAGGATACATACACCAGACTAAAAGTGGACTTGAAAAAGAACAAAAGAGGGAATCCCATTCAGGGCTCCATTTAGAACACTTTATATAAGGATGGGAAAAATCAGTGCTCTAGACAATAAAGGGGCGGAGGATTAGTGGGAAATTTTTTATTTTACTGTTTATAATTACGTCGATTTGGAAAAAGTTAATTTTTCTCTTCATACACTTGAAGTGTTAAATGGAGGCATACATTACATGCTTGCTTCCTTGACCTTGCCAGTCATGCCCTAATATTCACCTCATTAAGCCTGATGCTAAGGAGTCCCCTATTTTTAGGGACCCCATCCCCACATCACTAGTGAAATAGAGCCCCCATGGGGTCCATAAAGTACTGATGCTGGTCACCTTCGTTATAATAATCGGAAAGAAGAAACCAAGGCTAATGGTGCAGCATGAAGCTGGGCAACTGAAGTCAATTGAGAAAATGCATTAGCTATTCTACAATGCATACTAGATATGATCAGAGTACAGAGACATACCATAGCTACACATTGCATCAACAACAATGAAGATGAAGCTCTTCTGTAAATGTATAAAAATGCCAGAGTGGAGTGGCCAAGAAGATACGGCATTTTGTCCTATTAATGGTATCATAAAAAGGCGTGAACAAATACCAACTACATTTGATTTGGACATTAACTATCATTCTTCTATGATTATAACTAATTAAAGCTGTATTGTTGTCTCTTGTTATTTATAATAACAACAATTGACAAATCTGAGGGTCCCTAAATCACTATGCTCATCCCCATATATCCCCAGTGATTAAGGGCCTGTGGGGCCCAGTTATATGAGGACCCGCACTCCCACACCTCTTATGCCACTATTTATGCCAGCATATCTACAGCTATACACTTAATCGTGTTTTAGTGATTTTTTGGTCACAAAATTTTTTTTCCAGTCATTGGGTATCTTTTCTTTCCGCACACCTCACATCCTCTGTTCTTATCCATCCCACACACTCCTCTCTCCCTCATTCTCATCTGCACACACACATCTTACTTCTTTTCCAACCATCCTCCCTCTTCACCTTCTCCATAGTTACACAGTCGCCTCTTTCCTACTCCCATACCCTTCTTCCTTCCCCTCTCTCATCCTATCATCAAACATACCTCTCTCCTTATGAGTTTAGCAATGCTTATTTCAATTTCCTCGTATGTACCTCTTTTCTTCCATGAGGTGTCCAGTGTCTCTACCATGGGATTAATCTCCATCATCGTGGCATCCTTCTTCAACATCATTTCACATTCAATACAGACTCGGCATTTGTTCTGCAACCTAATATAACCAAATCATAATTAATCCTTGGAAATATCCAGCCATACGGTATACAGTATGAATGGACCTTCAGTGTCTATCCATTGACATGTTCACTGTGTGCCTACAAGTATGGTAGTGATCTCCACAATGATGATAAAATCACTCACCATTTACTATGTCCACTCCTTCCTTGCACATCTCTGATGGAGTGTCCTCTTCTATATAAATATCACCATGGGGACTGTAATGTGACCCTGGAATATCGACACGATCATCTTCCTGAGACCAATCCCTCAGAGAAAGATGTACCCACTTCAGCTCTCCAGGACTCGTAACTAGTCACCTTGAGGGTGAAATAATACATCGAACACATGACAGAAATTTCAAGTCATTTCATCGGCATGTTTAAGATATGGCTAATTGAAAAGACCTGGAACTATCGTCACATATAGGTTCTGGATAAAGGAGGTGTGGATAACCAAGGTTACACCATAGATAGGTACACTGTACCAGCAAGATACATAAAATAGGTAGGCAAAATCAGACTTCCAAATAAAGCCCAGTCCAGCAGTGGGCATGAGTTACATGATCAGTCACATGACTGGGAGAATAGATACGCCACCATTGTTACTCCATTTCTAATCCTAGTCTCATGAGCCAGCTTAGTCTGGCGCAGCCAGCCCCAGGCACTTCCACAAATCACCCTATACATACACCAGACTAAAAGTGGTTGAAAAAGAACAAAAGAGGGAATCCCATTCAGGGCTCCATTTAGAACACTTTCTAAGGTGGGGTGGGAAATTTCTGTTCATAATTATGTAGATTTGGATTTTCTCTTTATACACCTGAAGTAAGTGTTTAATGGAGGCATACATTACAGGCTTGCTTCCTTGAACTCGCCAGTCATGTCCTAATATTCACCTCATTAAGCCTGATGCTAGGAAGTACCTCTTATGCCACATTTATGCCAGCATAATAGAATCAAGCCTATCCACAGCTATACATTTTTTGGTCACAAAATTCTTTTCTTTCCGCACACCTCACATCATGTTCTTATCCATCCCACACACTCCTCTTTCCCTCACTCTCATCTGCACACACACATCCCAGTTCTTTTCCCACCCTCCTCCCTCTTCACCCTCTCCATAGTTACACAGTCGCTTCTTTCCTACTCTCATACCCTTCTTCCTTCTCTTCTCTCATCCTCTCATCCTACATGACTTTTTCTTACTAACCTCTTTTCTTCCATGAGGTGTCCAGTGTCTCTACCATGGGATTAATCTCCATCATCATGGCATCCTTCTTCAACATCATTTCACATTCCATATGGACTCGGCATTTGTTCTGCAAACTAATTTAGATATTGAAATATGATTGAAACTTAGAAATGATCACAAAAACACAAAACAGGGAAAGAAAACTTTCCCCTATTCATCGACCTCAGGAACTAGCACAACACCACCTTACTAACTACAGATCTTCAGCCTCCTGCAGAGCCAGCCTAGTCGATCTATATCTATGATCTAATCCACAAAGAGACATGCGGACTGTCGGCAAACTTACCATCTTCACTGGACTGGTAAAGATGTCATCCTTTCTGCATTTATTTGCTAACAGGTCTTCACCGCATGCTTCTAATAGGTAAAGGACGTTATAATGAAAACCACACCAGTAAGTGAGCAAGATTGCAATATCCATTCACGATCTTTACCAAGTTAAAAGCTGGCCTGCTAAATATATACCTACATTCTGTTTATTGCTAGATGCAACAATCTTCCCAAGGGCTGGGGTTAGGGAGACTATAATTGTACTGTTCACACACACACAGTTTAAACAATACATTATGATAGTCCTAGCTACTGCTTAGTCCTACAATAAAAGATTCTCAGAGTCACAGCTGAAATATGAAAAGGTCTACATGCATAGACATTATGCTCTGATATGGTAAAGACAATTTCATGCAGTTGCACAGAAAAATCAAGGATATTTTCATAAGGAAGTTAGTGAAAAAATTAATAGTTATTATAGAAACTATAGAAAAGTGCATTATAGAATACAATAAATGCATAATGGAGTGTGCTACAAAGTGTGTGGGTATTATGCATGGTGAGTGTCAAGTGTTTGTTCATGCGTATTCACTGAGTATATCAACTCTGTGATGTATCTTGAACTGCACATCAAAGGAAATGATAAACAGTCTATTCTCACGGAGAAACTGTACCATCTCACCTGCATGATTCCTGGCTATCTCCTCAAAGAGTCCATAATCGAGACTCCGCACTGCCTCTGCTAGCCTCTGCCAGCTTGGTCTTCCATATTTTTGGTGATTGTAGTTCAACTTCAGCCACTCTTTTAAGGCTTTACTAAGGCTACTCATGACATCACTGCAATTTTCCTGGATGTTTTCAACTGCATGATTTCTCAGACGTAGCTTCATAGCTAACAAATCCCATTTTGGAGATAACTTCTCCACTTCATCAAAGACATCTCCAATATCATCAATACCTTAGAAAGAAGGAAGAATGAACAGTAACTGCAAACTACAAGTATGTGTATAGCTTGCTTACCAAGGTCTGTGTCATCTACTGTTGCCAGTATGTTCTGGTCTGTAAATGGAAAAGAAGATACTCAGTTAAATGAAATTAAATATTGTGTTGTAAGTACCACCATACTCACAAGACTTTTCTGGAAATAGAACTTGTGGACTAGTGCTGGCTCTCACCTACAATGGACATTATTGTCAGTTAAGAATTAGGTGTGATCATGAGGTCTTGAAGTGACTTACATTGCTTGCTGATGCTACTGGGGAAATCCCTGATTCATTTCCAGATGAAGGCAGAGATTGTACTGAGGAAAACAATCATAGTGATTACAAGTGGATAGAGGTAAGGTAATAGTTTGATTTTACCATGAGATGAAATGAACAGTACGAAGTAAGTGTAAGGTTCTTCAGCTCCAAGAAGATCAATGCTGTGTCTCAAATCAGATCCAGAGGATGCCTCACCTCTGTACAGAACTTTCAACTTGCAAAATGAGTATTGTTTATGAATTCTGTAAGTGTCCACATGAGACTTGAGAATCTGCATATAGAGGCATAGAGAATGATTTTTTAAAGTAAATGACCAAATGAAAGTTCTAACTATGTAGCTATGCCAGCTTCACTTACTATAGGTACTGTCAAAGGCTGAACTGTCCAACTCCCATCCACATCAAGTCCATCTTTGGGAATATTCAACTCTATTTTATCTTCTTTGAACACAACAGGTTGTTCAAGCACTGTCTTTGAGGGATGACTCTCCAGAAATTTCTATGATAAGAACAGCAATAGCTAGTTGTAAACTAAATAATATTATGGGCAGTATAACTCACTTCAGAGTGGATTTTTGAGTCTGGAGTAATACTGAATATCACTTCCCACTTATTGTCAGGATTAGTCTCATCAAATAGAAGGTAGCTTTTGTATAGATTACGAGATTTGCTATAACTCTGCTCCTGATTCACTTGCTCATGTCTCGTTGACCTTCTTGACTTTCTTATCCTTGCGACACCATACTTGCAAAAATGTGGCACTTCAATGGCTCCATATCGACTGAGAATGGGAAAGATCCCATCCTTAAGTGGGTGGAATTGAGAGGGCAGTTGGTCTCCAGTGCTGACGACAAAGGATAGCTCTTCAGCTTCTTCTGGTGTGTCAGTGGTGCTGAAGTGCTCGATTTCCACAGTCACTGACCGAGTGAAGGAGTGAGAGCTGTGAATGGAGTAGATTCCACTCACCAACTCAGAACCATCAGGAAACAGGAACTGGCCAGAGAGAGCTGCCCTGACTTTAATAAAGCACTCAGAGATATCAGGAGGTAAGGCATTCTCAGATAAGTGTAATTTGAAGCCATGGTCCTTCCAGGTGAAGCTGAATGCTTCTCCTCTGTAAATGAATGAAGTTGATCCAATCACATCCATTCCTCGAAGGTAATCTGTTATAAAACAGGAAACGTTATAATTGATTGATATTGTGATGGAGAATACACACCATTCACAGAAGTCTTCAAAGAGAAAGTATCCTGAGTCATTGTACTAGCTGAAGCATCTGTAACACATAGCAAGATTTCAACTCTGAATCTTAAGCTAATGACCTCAAAGTAAAATTATTGCTTACCAGATGGTGAAAAATTTAAGACGAAGAAGTCTTGAGGTTTCTTGGCTCCAAGGAGATTAATATGATACTTTAAAGGAGACCAAACATCTTTAGGATTTTTGTACACATTCAGTTCACAAAATGGTAACTGTTTGCCAGTATTGAATGCATCAACATCATTTTTTGTGATCTAAAAAAGAGGATAATTGTAACTCTGATCTAAAATGCATGGAAGACAAACTTACTACTGGTGCAGTCAAAGGTTGAATGGTCCACATATTGACAGCCACACCAGTTACTGGGATATTGAGTGAGATCTCACTTTGTGTGAAAGTGACTTGCTGATTGCTTGAATCATATAGGCTCTCTTGTGGAAACTTCTCAAACAGTATCTGATGGATAACAGTAAGTTATGATAAAAATTCCTTGTGCTCATATTTGTGGTGGTTACCTTGGAATATAGTTCAGCCTGTTGAATGATGGCATATGTTATGACCCAATTGCTGTCATTTTTCTTTGTATACAAAACATGTGATTGATACAAGTTATGAGAAGTAGTGCTGCTCTGAAAGAGAGGAAAATAACCTTTCTTCTTTCTTCTCACAATTGCAAACTTGCCAAAGCTTTTTGTTTCAATGGCTCCAAACCGACTACCAATGGAGAATATGCCTTCTTTACAAAAGGAGAAGAGGTAGGGAAGCTGGTCTTTATTACTGGAGACAAAGCAAAGGTCATCAATTTCTTTCTGAGAATCAGAAGACGAGAAGTGCTGGATTTCAAGTGTCGTTGTTTTGGTCAACTGCTCAGGACTGTGGATGTGGTACACACCACTCACCAGCTCAGCACCATCAGGAAACTGGAACTGCCCAGATATTGCTGCCTTGAGATGAATAGGACATTCCGTGATGTCAGAAGTAGATGCACCTTCTAGAAGGTGAAGCTTGAAGCCATGGTTATTCCAAGTAAAGGTGGAAGCTTCTCCTCTATAGATGAAAGAGGATGATCCCACTACATCCATTCCTCGATGGTTATCTATAGTATGATAAATACATAAAGTAAATGCTCATCTTTGGTTGCTGTAGAATTCACTTTTGTACCTGCTGACTAGATATACATGAATGGAAACATGACATTATAAAATTGCAATAAGAGACATAATAGGAATACAGGAGAATGGGGCAATAATTCTTTGTAAAAGGTACATTATTTACCATTCACTGAAGTCTCCATGCTACACACAGTCTGAGATGCAACATCACTGCACTGATCTGGAACAGTCTGAGATGCAACATCACTGCACTGATCTGGAACAAGTAACAAAATATTATTAGAGAGGAATAAAAAAACAGTTATCACTGAACCTACCTGTCCACAGAATTTGCTTCTTTGTAAGATCATTTCCACCTTTAGCAGTATCCAAAGAGCAAGTGGTCACTTTCTCATCAGGTGAAAGGTGAGCAACATGAGGAGGAGATTGGCCACACTCACACTGGAATGAGAACTGGTGAAGCTTTCTGTAAGACAACACCCTACAAGAAGCATCAAGAGCTTTAGCAACAAGCTTTTTCACTTTTGGCAAGAAAGAAGAAGAGGAGAGGGAGTAAGGAGTGATGGAGAAAACCTTTCCTGTGTTGTACAGAGTGAGAGTACCGAAAGAACCTGGGCTGATGCTGAGAGTGATGGAGATGAAGTTCCTATACAACTTGGTGGAACTATCAAGGTCAGGGATCTTGCACTCACTGGAAGAGACTATATCAGATATGAAAGTGCAAAAGAGACCTGAAGGAACCTCAGGAGTGGGAAAAGAGACCAGCAGAGATGAAGCAACTGGAAGTTGAGAAGCAAATTGAGAACGAGAAGCAGCAAACTCTTCTTCAGTCAACTCTTCTAAAAGGCTGGGCATGAAATACAGGGAGGAGCTGTCATCACTGGAAGGCAATTTTGCAACGGTCTTCCTGTCCTGAAGGATAAGAAGGAGCTCGTCCACAGACAGGATGGTCTCATTTTTGATGTGGTAGGCATAATCATCACTAAAGACAGCTTGGTCTCGAAAACGTAAATCTTCTTCAGAGGAAATATCACATTCAGCAGTGTCACTGATCTTGATATGCTGCTCGTAAAGTTGACTGATCATTCCAATCATGGCATCTGGCTGGAATATGACAACTTCAGGAAGAATATTGGGGAAATACATGATGAGATTGATTTCATGCCAAAACAGCAATGCAGCTTCTATCGATTCTGTGATTTCGATATGCAACTGTTTGGCTATTGACATGACATACTCTTTGGGAATAACTTTCTTCCCCAGCTTCCTCAGCTCCACCTCAAGGAGGTACCACAGGATTGGGCACTTGTAGTGCAGGCACTTCATATGCTTCAAGGCAGCTCTTAGCTCCGAGATTACAGGATCGCTGCGAGAGGTGGCATCCACACCAAAGATGATCTCCCCATTCGATTGCCTGATGATGCTCTTGCCAAACTGCTCAAATGCCACCTCCAGTTTAGCATTTTTCTCCTCCCTGGTTTGCTTGCATTTGCCTTCCTGGTCTTTGAAGGTACCCACCACTACAATGTCGGGAGGAGAATCATCGTACTCCACATGAGGCAGTGCCAGATGAGACTGGTGGTAACGAGAGAGCTGTGCACACTTCACCAACATTTCCAGATTGGTCAGGTTGAAGTGACCCAACTCGAACAGCTTGCCATCTTTATCGCAGTATTCTGCCTTGGGCATGGTGCTGAGGCTTTCCAAGAGACGATGCACAAGCATCACACCAGAGAGATTTCGGAGATATGCAGGTAACATCTCCAATAACTTGGGCTGTCCACCACTGTCGATGAATTGCACCAAGCGGTTTCTCAGTCGTGGTAGGTTGGCTGGGGTGGGGTGGAGCATCAAATACAGGATTTCATCCATTCCTTGCAATTTCACTCGAGGTGATATGACTAAGTGCGAAGTAGCTTCTTCATCAGGTGTGGGGGAAGGCCCTGGAATTGAAACAGGCTGAAGTAAGTGTTGCAGTGGATGATCTTCCACTGGAGGCTCTTGAGTGGAAGGTGACACGGGTCGAGTCGAGCGATCTTCCACTGGAAAATTTTCCTTCAGTGTCTTCTCGATTTGTGAAAATACTTCTTTCTTTTGCTCGGTTATCCTTTCTTCAGTCATCTCTTTCGCAAGCATTTCTTTGAGATCCCGTTCTTCCACTGGTTTGCATATCACAATTTCAGATGAAGAATCTTCACTGCTTCTTGTGACCAGCACTGCTCTCTGTGCTTGCTCGATGCATGCAGTACTGATGCGAAGTTCCGGTGCAGGGAGGTCATAGAGAGAATAGTGGAGAGACGTCTTCCCTGATCCCGGAACTCCATAAGCTAGGCAGTTGGCAACTTCTGATGGAATGAAGCCATGCTGGATGCCTTCCTTCAAGTGTTGCTCTATCACTAAATTCAATGGATCAGACATAAAGTGAAGGGTTCCATTACGATCACTCATCCATTACTGCTACAATTAAAAGCTCTGAAGTACTAGCCCTCAGTGTAGTACTACACACAGCAAAGTGGAAACACAAGAAAAGGCAATTCAAAGCAGCTACAGACGATCTTACTACACGTGATAAGGAATCTCAGCAACTGTTTGACTTTTGGGGCTGATTTTCTTTTATACGCTTTTTTCCATTAGAGAAATGCAGGGCATTGTGGGGTGAGTCTGATAATCTGAATCGATGTGGTTAGATATTTGGTGGATTGCTTGATATGTGTATTTGTGTGTGTTTTGATTTACTGAGAGTTTAAATGAACAGTTTTTTTCTTTGAAGGTGATGAGTTATAAGGTCTGCTGTGTATATTGTTATATTCAATAAACTCTGTAGGTAAAGAGAAGATTCTGTGCTCTGTGTGGATGTTATTTGTGATGTATTAATGATGCTCTGAGTGCATGTTATACTTGTGGTCGTTGCATAAGAAAATGCTGCTCTACAGCAAGGTAAGGATATAAGATGCATGACATGCGTACGCTCTACCGCAAATGAAAACTACAATCTTAAAACGTTCCTAAAATAGCTACATATATAGTAGAAAGCCAACTTAGGCTCACCTGAATTACTCTAAAAAATAATAACAGTTATTCTGTACTGTGATTTCTTTAGTAGCCTTGGCCCAAGGTATTCTTTTGCGACCTGTCTAAAAGAGAGCCTATCAATTGTAGGCATTAGCCTCGGAATTCCGAGGCTTCCGTACATTCATTCTACGCTCTCTGTAAGTAGACGTTTACTTGTGAAAAAATAATCTGAGCACCAAATAATAAAGCCAGAGTCTTGTTGAGCATAAGTACTGCAGTATAGCGAATGGTATGGAAAAACTGGACAAAACAATAAAGAAAAGGAGAAAGAAGTCTCACCCAGTAAACTTTCAGGTTATTGGCCTGTAAACTACACACATGCGCAAACAATTGATACAAGGTTCTATTTTCAATAGAGCCTGGGGACAAGGCTAATGTTTGGACTGAGGTGTACCATAAAAGATATATTTTGATCGCGTCACCTGAGAGAAGTCACATAGCTATATACATAAAGTGTGTTGAAGTAGATGTTTGCATTACATTTCAGATACTGAGCAGGAGATCGTTGATCAGTTGGAGGTATTAAGTACACAGTCTAGGCTGATAAACATACACTACCACTTTATATAGTATAGAAGTTAACTACAGTTTACCTTCTTTCTTAGTAAAGCAAGCTATTAAGTATCATAGAGACAATATTAGATTTAAACATTTCATGTAGGGAAGCTCAACTACAAATCTTGTCATCTTTCTGGGAATAAAGAAAAATGAACACACTGGAGAGTATTATTTGGACATAGTTGAGGTCACCACTACTGCATGGCTTCATGGTGGATGTAACAGATACACTAATTAATACATACACAACTGAGTACTGTAACCTTCGTGCATGCACTGAGGGTTGATATGATACTAACTCTATAATTACATATGCACACTTACTGGAATTCTTCTTCAGATCTTCTTTCATCTTCACTCTCTCTGGACTCCCGAGGTCAGGAAACTTGCACACATCAATCAGACTCCACTCATCATCAACACATTCTAATTAGCATTAGTAATAATTATGTCATGGTTGACCTCAGGTTTGAAGAGTGTCTTTGTATGTCATTAAATGATAGTGAGATTTATGGTGGAGGTTTAGACCAGCTTTTGACAGGAATCAATCTTAGCTAATTGGTTGGGAAATACTGTGATAATGTGTTGTGAAGTGTGAACCATAGGCTGGAGTAAAACAACTGAATCCATGAATGTTTACTCAATGAAAAATTTCCACCATATGGTAACTAGTTACTGCATGGAAACTATCTAGTAACTAGAAACTAGATGAGAAATAGAAGTGATATCCATTTTTTAACCATTAAGTTATAGTGATATTCTTCATATCACAAGATGGTGGAGAAGAAATGGAAAAGTATGATGGATGTAGTTATTTGAAGTATCAATTATCAATGAGTGGTTGGTGAGTTAAGTGGAGGTCACTTGATGAAATAGTAATCGAGTAGCTGTACACAGCATATAAAATGGAACCACATCCACAGTAAAGTATCTTCTGTTATAACTATCTAGCAGTAAATCAAGGACAAGAAACAAGGATGTGTCCTTTCACTCCTGATGCAGATTGACCATGAACTACAAGCTTGCCAGCTGCAATCTGTTCAATTTCAATATCTAAACATGTTAAGTGTCGAAAAGAACGTTTAACTCAGAATATTTTTGTAGCAGCAAAACTGTCAGAAGAAGTAAAAAGCTAGCTTCACATGCTCCAGTGAAACTCTCACTGAAATGCTCCTCAATTTGACCTCCAAATATAATGATACAAGATTATGAGGGTGCTGACCCTTGCATATTGAAACCTTAATTATTACATGAACAATTTAGATCATCAGCTAATGGAGTTAGGAAAATAATGAATGATTTGAAAAGGAAGTCACCCATTAAGAAGTTAGCTACATGCTGAAAACTGGATTGAAGCAACTCAGTTTCTGCATAATTTAGTTTAAAATTTATGGCACATTGGAAGAGGGGTTGGTCTAAATGAGTTTGGATGTGTGGTGGTACAATGAAAGTGAAGTATGTTTCACCTCCAGAATGATAGGGTATTTAAAAACCATGAGTAAAAATGAGGGAATTGGAATGAAATAATCATTCTAAAGCAAACTATCACACTTGTCTGTCTTTAATCTTGTGAATAGCTTGTACTTGTATAACCACATAAGTCATGCACAACAACACAAGACATGCACAAACCACAAACACAACTTCCTAACAAGTGCAGCGAACAACAACAGTTACTATAGAACATCCAATACCATAAATCTTCCAATTAACATGCCAGAAAAAATCATGACTGGCACATCAACAGAATGAGAGTTTATTATTAGACTACATTGACTGCATTATAGAGTGGTGCTTAGTGCAATATCATACTAAAACTTCATTTAGTGCCATGATTATAAGAATGGGTCTAAATGTGATTGTGACACTATATTAGAGTAACACACTAAATAGAAGATTTACAGTAATGTCACTATGTCTCCAAATAAAGAGACTATTATGATCTTCCAGACATGTCTGCTTATTTAGAGGTCCCACTGTACAGAGATGTTAAGTCAGTGGGTAATAGAGACATTAAAATATGCACACTTAAAATGTAAGTATTCACAATACATGGAAATAAAGACCTCCAGTGACTTTCTACTGTGCTTAGGAATGAAGTATAGTATGACTAGCATCAGTTAAATCACACTCACCAAATCGTAGTACAGTGGTCTGGGCTATCATTGGAAAATCAGCAGCAGACTTGGCATTCTTTGGCCACTCAGGAATCCCACCAAATAGAATGACGTCTGCCAGTCTTGCATTGAAATGGAATACATCAGCAGTGTGCCTGTATCTTGACTGGAGACTTGGAACTTTGATCTGCACATGGACACATAACATTGGATCATCCCTCTCACAATTACCATGACATCATTCTCCATTTCAATACACACATCATCACTAGTCTCCACACCACAAGACTTAAAAACCTCCATGTTGTGCCATTGTGAAATACATGCTCATCAAGACAATGTCATGCAAATATCACACATAACTAGAGGGAGTAAGGAGGTCATTTCATGATAATTTGTACTTTAGACTACAAATAATAATCCAATAAGTGCTAGATGGCTAATTCCAGCACTGTTAGTTTTGACCTCTAATACTAAACTACATGGTGCCAATAATTGGTGTTAGTACTGGCTAATAAAAAGGTCATCAGGTACCACTGCATTAGAACTTTGAAGATAGCACAGTACATAGCAACATACATACTTAAAATAGCAAAATGGATCACATTACTATAATATGTGGTAACCTCACATTTCACACCCCAAGCATGTATATGGACATGGCAATGAATTTCACATTCACGTGCAAATTAGGAATGGAATAATTAAATAGCTAACTGAAGACTAGGACTCCAGAGCTGAAGAAACACTTTTGACAGTATTGAACTATTAGAGGAAATAGAAGTTTGTATAGCTGTCCAAGTGGAAATGAACAAGTAACTTTTAAGTCCAGATTAACCCTTGCTGTGCACACATGAGGAGGGTAATTAGAAACACAGCACCTGCCCATTAGCAGATGGAGAGGTACACAGCATGTTGTGGATAATGTGTGCAGTGCAATATCAATGATTTATGTGACAAATGTTACTAAGTTATTACTCACACATCATAAAAATAAATACAACTACTTGGTCAGTGGTCATTTTAAAACTATTCTAGGGAATGTCAACCATTTTTCCAAACACTTGATAGATTACTTCATACCTAGACTCAATTTACTGCCAAAAAGCCTTGTAACTCCTAATGTGTTGCTATGCTCACTCCAATTATGAAGATAAAGGAAAATTCTATTAACTACAAACATTATAATTGGTAGAAAAGCACTTCCTTGTAGCTACAACTAAAACAATGCACACTTTTTACTCCAACTCCACACAGCAAAAGTGAAAGAATTGCCTATAATGAAACACTACCAACTGAGTGTGATGCAGTAAGGACATAACATTATATCTCAACTGAAACCCACACATTGTCAATATCTGCATGGCACTTATTAAACTGATGACATGCTTCTATGGTAGAGTGCTCTGATATGATGCCACTAGAGAGTGTCTTCAACACAAACAGTAACAATAACACTACAAGGGAGGAGGTGAAAAACAAGGGAGATTCTAATTCTAAATGATTCAGTGCCCACCAATGTTATTATTTATCACTCACCTCCCTCCACCTCCCGGACACTACATCAAGTAGCCACATGTCACTTAGAACCTTGTTGTAAGCACCAATCCCCCCAATCACAACAATCTGGGGGTGATCTCCATCATAACCCAGACAGACAGAAGCATGGGAATGCCTAGCCACTGGACAGGGTTCTCCCTCCTGATGGGCCAGTTTTCTCCAGTGCTACAAAAGGTTACAATTACAATTACCAAGCTGTGAAGTGTGTCTCCATCAGTAATTAGGTATTCATTGATATTCAAGGAGCTATAATACTCAGTAGAAGAACAGATGACTAATACTGTCAAATGAATTTCTAGGCAACCTATAGAGTTCAATAACGGGGGTTAGATTTTAAGGTAGTTAAAACAAGGGAAGAGATATGACGGGAAAAAGAAGTATAAATTTGTTATAAAATTAATTGCAATCAAATGATATAAACACATGTACACATGGACAAACACTATCACTTAGCCCCTTCTTCACAATTTACAAATTAACAGAAAGATTATTAGGTTGGTACTTACTGTATGGCGGGTTGGTTAAAATTTCTTATGCTCAACTCAAAAGACTAATTGCTGCCACAGCAATGGAGAGATCAGATCTATTGAAACCATGGGATGTAACAATGGTTGCTATAAAGAAAAGAAAAGTTGTTGTTCAGTTATGAACTTGCTGTAGCTCGTTCATTTCAGGGAATTCCGTACTTCTGTTACAGCTTTATTAGCACCTTGCAGTCAGGGAGAGATGAAGCTTGCTTGCTGAAAATCAATACTGCAGCTGCTACCAATCAAGCATGCCAGCTAGCTGTTAGGCTTATGCACACATGCTTAATAAGAATTATCATTTCTGCTGCTGTACAAATTATATGAAATTTGGACCATTTAATACTTTCCTACTAGCTACTATATGAATGAGAAATGAAGACACATGGTTTGTGAACTATCAACCTAAATGATTGCTACATTCACAATTCTAAATAACTTCTTTCATCAGTGGTCATAATTATTATATTTCCCTAATGGAACTCACTTCATGCTGAACACAATATAATATGATCATAAAATCAATGACCTAAAAGTTTCATGGTTTCATTTTTTACTACTAAATAAACAATGGTCATAATTGGTCCTGGTGGTCCTCAAGTCACATGATCATACTTGACCTCCCATTTCTTGGATATTCACCTTGATAGATGAATATCTTATCTGAGTGTGGTGGCACTCTACCTATGGGGACATAATGGACCAGCTACAATGATAACATCCAGTCAGTACATCACATCTGTCAGAGCATATACTGAAATATCTACTTCATTAATGTACAATGGAAACAGACACTATATTTTAATACCACACTTTACATCTCACCATTTTTGTCAGATCAAGGATGTACACATCATTGGTTGTCTTATGACCAGGTAGGTAACCTCCAAACATCACAGCTGTGTTTGCATTTATCTTCGTTAGTGTGAAGTCAGTACAGGGAGGGGGCCTTGTTCCAGTGACAGTGGGAGAGGACCATGTCCCTGAGGGAGTTAGGGGAAAGTAAGATAAAGATTGGTAATCCTGTGAAGGTGATGGGAATGTCTGTACATAATGATGTGTATTATGTGTTGCATGTCAGTGTAGCTACATGTGACTGTATAAAGTATGTATAGTCTCAAAGTTCTGTATACAAACATGGTGTCATCTTTAGAGACATGCAAATTATGCTTTTTTTCTTCCCTATTATGCTATGCTCCAATGCCAGAACCCCTGCCCTATTATGCTCAACAAAAATGCCTATTATGCTTTAAAAAATTAGTAAGAAAATTTAAAAGTGTAGCATACAGTGGCGGATCCAAGATTTTCTATTAAAAGAGTACTTATTAGTGGGTGTCCCACTACCACTCCCGTTTTTATATTTTCATTGCAAATGCTGTCAGGGCTGGATCCAGGGGTGGGGTTGAGGGCCCCCCCCCCTCTCTTTTGTTCCCAAGCTAAGCCTGTAGATAATATTGCAATTTGCTTAGCCGTATCTATTTTTCTTGTGTTTCTCCTTTAAAGTAGGAACACATAATATATGAGCTAACTTAACCAATGTAGATACTACAGCCATCATCATATAAGGCTATGGTCAGGAAAGAAATGGTCTATGTATACATGATGCATCCATTTTGGCTTGCACTTTCAAGGTCACACATTAGATAACTCAGTGCATACTAACTGAGACTTCCTTAACAATTACACCTGTGATCTTGCATGTGTCACTTTAAAGATATCTTTTGGAACACTTTGGCTTTCATTTTCAAGGTCACACATTAGACATACTAACCAGTGGCGGCTGAGGGTGGGGGCGAGAGGGGCTAGAGCCCCCCCCCCCACTTCTTAGCAGGTGGGGGCTGAGCCCCCCCCCCCCCCAATTTTTTTGACCCATTATATAATTGACTAACTGCAGCAGTAAAGTCTACTGTCTAGTCACTGCATATTAGTGACTGTATTGTTTCAAGTCACAAATGATGTTGCACATTAGTGACTGCATTGTTGTTTGGCCACAACATGTATAGAATCAAAACCTTTATGAATATTATTACAGCTCATCGGGAGTAGTCATCGATGTGCAATTTTGAGCCCCCCCACTTTTTGGGGTCCTCAGCCACCCCTGCTAACTGTGATTTCCTTCAGTGACCTCGTATGTGTCACTTCAGAGTTTGAGTGTAATAGCTAGCTAGCAATTTTTGAGATGGTTCACACCTTTGCCTATACTCATGCTGTCATATAATGCACACAAATATGTGCTAGGGAGATTTGGGGAAAATTTTGGACTTCTTGGATCCAATTTGTGCATTATGAAGCAAAAATGCTAAATGCTAAAGTGGCAGCCTGCAAGCCAAAAAGGATCCTCCGATTAACTTGCTCTTTCTTGCAGCCTTCCCCATGGCCTAGTGTGTAGTCCACCTAGCTATCTAAAAATCCTGGATCCGGCCCTGGCTGTGCTAAATTTTAAGATGTGAATTAGTTCTAAGAAACTCCCTAACTCTGCCACTAGCCATAATTGTAGCCTCTTTTAATCATCAAAAACAGCAGAAGACAGTTTTTTGTTGTTGTTGTTGTTGTTGTTTTTGTTACTACTCTAATTCAGCAGTTTATACAAAGGAACTCAAGAGTCGACATCAATACCTCCATATCTGCCAACCCCTAGAAGTAAAAATCCCATATTATGCCAGCATTGTGCTGGCATTAAAGTTCAACCCATTATGCCCAAAATTATGCTGGCATAATTTGCATGTCCCTAGTCATCTTCAGTGGACTCTATTATGTCTGTGTTTTGATTAATAGTAATTATAGTTTTTATGGGAAAGGGGTCCATTTTGATACCATAGACACCAACACAAATACTGTATAGTTGTCACACTTAACACTGAGTCACAAACAAATCTGGAAGTAAATATTGACATCCTCAGAGGTTAGTTAAGAGTCAAATCTTTCAGGAATGACATTTATAAGAGATGAGGTCCAGTAGGACCATAAACCTTTTATAGTTGTGTTTCAACAGAAAGCACAGACATCATTTCCCAGAGCCTGGAACATCATTGCTTAATCTCAAGCATAAGGATAGGAACAACTTTGTTGGGTGTTACACATAAGTAGGTCTAAGTAGCTAGTCCTTGATTATCTGCCACAATTTGTACTGGAATTAAATGGCAATAATAACTACATCATTTTATATTACCTGCTCTATTAATAATTATGCTCTTATTCTAAAATGTAGAAGGATAAAAGGTGAGAGTAAAGAGATGAATAGATATTACCTCACTTACCATCCATCAACCCAATTATAAGTGAGTTGAATAAATTAGTACTCAGCTATTGCTACTGTACATTTCAAAAGTAGTTTCCATTATACCTTACTAGTATTAGATCCAAATATTTGAAAGTGTGAATTTAATGATTACTTTGACCTCTGAAGACTGGATGCCTCCAAATAGACAAATTGTATGTTACCAATAATTGATTTCACCTTCAACAGTTCAAGTGGATCTCCATGAGTGGATGACCTCTGTACTCTGGATAACGGACACTCTGGTGGATCCAGAATGAGCTAGCTAATATAAATTTTGAGTTGTAGAATGGTGGACTGAAGCACGTGATGATGTCCAATAATTATTATAGGTCATGCACATGCACACAACAACAATACATTTATGAAACTGAACAATTGATGACATGGACATTAACCACCTTCCCTGAATGAGTTAAGAAAAAATGGTGGTGTAAAATTAATAATGGTTGACCTCTGAGATAGGTACTACGTCCAAATAAAGTCACTCCCATTTTTTAATTTATTGGAGAGGATGCAATCCATCCACTAAAAAGCTTCAGTCAGTCTCTGCCAGTGCCTTCATCATCTTATCTATGACAGCTAGCTTCAGTATTAATAGAGCTACTAGCTAGCCAGTTACCAGTAGCTAGTTAAATCACTATTGTCACATCTACTGCTTTGTAAGGGAAGTGGTTAGCACTAAAATACCAAATTGAGCTCTAATTTACTTCTGACTTGCAACAAATAAACCTGCAAGAAAGGCAGCCTATAGATCCAGTTTCAGCAAAGATGATGAAGATGGTATAATATAGGAGGAACTGTGTGCTACACATGTCAAAGCTGAAATAACATCCACATTATGGTCATTCACATGTCAGATTGAATATTTTTATGATATCAGTTTACTAGGTCACTTATATGCACATAGTTGCTTCTGTCCAGTCAACTTGACCATCATTGAATTGCCAGAAAATAATGACAGACTGCTATTTTGTGCTTTGCACAGTACAACATAGCTAACCACTCCCACATTTATAGGGTCAATTTAGAGTGAAGGAAGTAGAGTGGTGTGTACACACCTCATTAACCACCCCTAATATTCTACCTCACCTTCTTTGAGGTTAAAGCTGTGTAACTCATTTGTCCACCCACTTCCATCATCATAGTAGTTATTCAAGACGAATTGAGATTGAAGTTGGTGCGGTCCGGAGGGGATTCCGTAACCTCCAAAGCAGATTAGATTTTCTTTGTGGCTTATCATCTTAGAGTCACGCTTTCTCATTGGTGCATTATTGTGATGTTCCAAGTCGTCCATTGTTGTGATGTTCCAAGTCGAATCCAGATGGTACATATATCCTATATACTCTTGACCATTAGTTCCTCCGAAAAGATAGAAATTTTTGCCTAGTGCCACACTTGCAGCATCATATATTCTAATCAGATCAGTACCTGTAGTCTTATGTGTGGTCCATTTTTCCTCGTAGGGATTAAATAAGTTGATGGTGTTCTCTACTTGGTTGTAGAAATCTTTAGTTCTTCCTCCATACATTAAGAGGTTTCCTTCTACGATGGAGGAAAAGTGACCCCGGCGAGGGGGAGGCTCATATAGAGGAGATGCCATACTTGTAAAAAGGTAAATAAAAACGAGCCACGCCTCACCGCAAAAACGAGCCACGCCCATCCCCTGCGTTCTAAATGGAACAGCAAGGAAGACTAATGAAATGTGCGTTTAAACTCAAAAAATAATGTAGTGAAAGTCTTGCTAGACCTAAGATTCCAGTAGACTTCATGTAATCAGCTGTTGAATTGTGTTCCTAGTTAATAGTGGTTACTGTATCGTTTGAGGTAGAGTCCTACCTGTTGCAGTGTTGATGAGGTGGCAGTCAACCAATAGAGAAAAGAAAATCCTATAAAGCTGAGCTAAGCATGGTGCAAGAATATTCAAGTGGTGACTGAAAAAACATGTCTGCTGTGCAGCATTTACCACACACCATTTGTACAACTGGATCTCAATCAGGGACCTTGTCTCGCTCTTGTTGTATATCATCTCTACTTCTACATAATGCTTGCTCTGAGGTAGAGTACACAGTGACACTCTTATAGTGGTGTAGGAAGATGACTTGCCTTGTTTGGGGGAGGGGCCATAAATTTATGATAGATGTACATGGTCAACTCAATGAAATTTAGGGTCCAAGGGATGGTTGAGGTGTCCATTAATCTGTCAAATTTTAGACATCAGCTCTAAAGTCCTAACAGATTAATCCTGACAAACTGCCTGTTCATTATTATTTGCTGGCTTTTCAGAGCTACTAGATATGTGGTGGCTGCCATCCTCTAATAGTTTGCATGTGTGAGAAGTTTAACCTCTTCACACATGGACATAATATGCAGAGCAGGAACAACTCACAGAATTGGGCAACCTAATTAATTTGAAATATATTTATGCCATTCAAATATATCTTGAAGTCTTGTTATATCTCCTCTATTGTTGTGTGTGTGTCCTGCACTTTACAGCACACAATACCACAAACCTCTTATGTGGTATATGAATACACTTGTGTCTACATGTCACATGCCCTTATTTGGTGTTGTTTACTGTGACACATGACAATGATTTGTGTTATGTGGTGTTTATGTTTTGTGCATGGGGAGACAATATGAGTAGACTTGAGTCAGCATATTATAATAGCACAGTGACAGAATTGTGACATGATAGGGAAAACTCCTACATTCTAGACCTTAGCAGTAACCAAACTGATCGATCGATGCAGAATATAATAATTATTATTATGACGTCATGATAATAATGATGTAATCATAATAAGCTGCGCGCGCGCATGCTTGTAGAAGTTCTGCTGCTATATATATATGCATGCTTGCAGTTTCCGGAAATCCCGAATAAAATCTTATTCCCAATAATTGCGCATGCGTAATACGTAAGGTACCGGTCAAGAAAAGGTACAGTCAACAGGTCAAGGAACATTTCTGTGCACGGTCAAGAGGTCAATATAGATTTTTGGGTGGTCAAAAACCTTGACCCAGGTCGCGAACGTATGTACAGAGTGAATGGGAGTGACCTCCCCCTGAGGGTACTCATGGCCAACTCTTAGGTAAAGGTCGCTATAATTAAAACCACATCACAATTACACGCGCTGCGCGCGCTGAGCTAGCTGCATGCATGCTGCAAGTACTGGCTAGCTAGACGACCTTTTCCATATTCCTTGATCTGCCTTGGTAAAGGGATTACTCATGTCAAAAATCATGAGTGTAGCAAAGAGGTTGACATTTGTCACAGGTAACCCTAAAAAGCTTGAAGAAGTGAGTAAATATGGTGTGTAATATTTGAAGTCATGCAACTATCCCTCTGTAGGTCAAAGCCATTCTAGGTGAGAAGTTCCCTTGGCAACTCATCAGTAAAGATGTGGACTGTAAGTAGCTATTAATGCTTGTGCTATGTTCATTGAGCTCAACTTGATTGCAGTACCTGAGCTCCAAGGTGAGCCAGAGGACATTGCCAAAGAAGAGTGCAAAATAGCTGCTCAGTCGGTAATCATTCCATCATGTCTATGCAAGGATTACTGTGGAACCTCCCACATTTGTATACAGTGGGATCCTCTGAATAAAGACACACTCACTGGGGACAGCCATTTTAAAGAAGTTGTCCTCTAAAAATGTGTTAGATTTGGGTTGCCCTTTGTAGAGCATCATGTCCTATTCCAGGTCATCTTTTCGTAATGATTATCCGTATCATTATCATTCAGAATCTTTTTTTTAATTTTTTTTTTTTTTTTTTTTTAACTGGGTCATCAAGGTGAGTACTCAAAGAGTGACTTAAAAACTCGACATTGTGAACCCTTTACCAAATATTTTTGTATTGTTAATTGGTAGGTCTGAATAACCTGTTAGCAGCCTACCCGACAAGTCTGCATATGCCCAGTGTACCTTTGCATACTCCGCATGAATTGGAGAAGAAGTGATCTTATATATTTACTGGAAGAACTGATGTGAGTGCTGGAGATTCGCTAATGGTGTCCTTATAAGGATATCCCCTTACACTATCTACTCCATTTGTCAAGAACATTCTAGTCTCCACTAGTATCGAGACTCTGTTGCTAAGTATAACATGCCTATGACCCCAAAAGAACACATTCATGTCAAAATGGAAGTGATTGTTTGATTTTTGTTTTATCTTTTATTTGCTTGTTTTGTTTGTTTGTTTTTGTGATACAGGGACAAATAGTTCAAGCTCGGGGACCTCCTGACTTTGGCTGGGACCCCATATTCCAACCCAAGGGGTTTGATAAGACCTATGCAGAATTGGACTCTGAAGTCAAGAACACAATATCCCATCGTTTCAAGGCAGTGAATGCTCTCAGTGAGTACTTGAAGGAGAACATTGAACACAAACCACCAGACACTAAGAAACTAAAGGGAGAATTGTAGGAATTGTGTATCCAGACTTCTTGCATTGTTAACATACAACATGCCCAGTGTACCTTTGCATACTCGGCAGGAACAGGAGAAGAAGTGCATATGATCCTACACTGGATGAACTGATGTGAGTGAGATAAATAATTAACCTCCAGAAGCTCCAATAAACAGTACATGGTCACATGACTAACTATTCACATCAATATTCCTATTGACCTCAAGTGGACATCCTTTATGATGTATGAGTTGTTGCGGAATATTACATCCTCACTAAGTGTTGTGATAATTTTACATACTGCCCACGTTTCATGCTCATGGGTTGATTCTGGGTCAATTCTATGCTCCCGTGAGATCACATACCAGGCCCCCTATAAAGGACCACTTTAACATGGTCACATAAAATTTAAGGTCCATGATAGTAACGAGTCCCCTCTTGTGTGTATGTTATAGTGATGACCCTTTACCTATCATGAGATACACCATTATAGTACCATCCAGTGTGAGACTATGTGTATGTTATAGTGAGTATCATGGTGTTGTCCACTACTAATGTTGGAAGTTGATGCATATTGTTTTTGAGAGTAATGACCCTTTACCAGATTGATCACTTTCGTGTTTCTCTTTGTATGTGATCTGTGTAGCTGTACCTCAAGATGTCAATGTCTACCTCAGCAAACAGATCTTTCAGGACTGTTTAGTGTATTGTCTTGGTGAGTTGTCCTAGTGTTTCATGAGGTTCATCATGAGAGTTATCCATCCTAGTGTGTCTCATTATAGTTCATCCAAACATGAATGGACTGTTGCTTCTAGTGGTCCACTGCTTCCCCAAACCAGCACCAAATCCCTTGCAGTTAGTCCCAGCCTACAAACAGATGTACGTTTTGGAAGTGGATCGAATAGGGCACAAGTCGAATAATGGAACACCAATACTCGCCCCTCCCTTACATGATTCTGTTGTGAAGTGATCACTTGTTCACTAGTTATTGTGTGTAGTTGGCCCTTTGTGTGTGTGTTATAGTGAGAACCCTTTACCTACCATGAAATACATTCTCACTATGCGAGTGTAATATCATGGTGTTGGATACTTGGTGTATAATGGTTTTTTTATAGTGGTTACACTTTACCTACCATAGGAGAACAAGATCATCTTTTCTTCCCTCTCCTTTTACATCTCTATCCACCACAGGTTATAATTGTGGAGTGAACTCATCCTATTACAAGCTGATATGTTGTGCCAGGGAAGTCACTGACTGACAAGAAACCAAAATTAATGTAGATGTAGTTATCAATCTTGACTCATTTCACTGGTGATATAATGTTTGCTTTAATTCTGCACAATAATAATTATTATTGTGTGGATTAATACAAAATTTTAATAGTCACTGTCATTCTTGTTGGCTTCTTGGTGAAAGTATATTGTTGAGGTTACATCTTCATTCATCATACCTGAAAGTTGGATGATATTCAATGTAATGCTGCAAATACTCAACTTAAACTTTTACCTCATAAAATCCTTCCTGAATGTGCCTACATAGTTTCTCGGCTTCTCAGACAGTGAATCACGATCAACCTTTACAGAGAGGAGAGAACTCTTTCTAAAGCTTCATTCTTTGATATACCGTATAGCGGGAAACTTTTGAGGGAGAATACTTTCGCAAATAGCATGGATAGAAATATTCGCGGAGAAATCTTTCACGATCGATCGATCGATCGATCGATCACAGCCTTATGTACGTTCCACGCTGGGCTTTGATATTGGACTTGGTGTTCTTCTTCCCGTTCTCAGTCAGGGTAGTCTAATACCTGTTTCACCTCCTTGTCAGTGGCTGCCATACTAGAAGAAGGAGCTACTGATGACAGTGGTCCATCAGGCTTTGGAAGAATTGGATTTTTCTGGAAGTACTTGAGCAGAGACATGGCAACAAAGAACGAACAGCTGCATACACCAATCGAGCATGGCACATGCATGGAGCGCTTGCGCTTGACCAAATATATTGTATTTCACGGAAAAAACTTTCGCTGATTGCAACAAAGCAACAAAATTCGCGAAAGTATTCTCCCTCGAAAGTTTCCCGCTGTACGGTACACAATGAAGATGGTTTAGGACCTACATACTTACGTACATGGAGATTCTGTATATAGAACTTGCTAGTTGTCCAGAGGTTGACTTCAATGCACTTGATAACACTGGTACTGCATAAAGGTATACACATAACATAACTACTGCATAAAGGATAGAGGTATACCCAAGAAGACAGAGAATGGATAATAGAGTGATACAACACACTGTTGAGGGTGATACAACAGAACCCACACTGTTGGTTTCACAAGAGGGTGATACCAGTGTTTCCCAATCAACTGATACTAGGGTCAGGTGGTCAGTTAGAGAGAGATCGACTTCCAGTACAACCTAAGAGGAACCCAAGAGGGGTACTTAGGAAAATATAGAATGGTTTCACAAGAATACTCACAGCAGATACAGGGAGGATTATAACAGTCTACCATAGACTATTAAACGGGTCAAAAGGTCAAGTGTCAAATTTGACATCAAATATTAGTATATTAGCCCTAATGCTATTGACTCCTTCACAGTTTACATTGTACTGGATATTCTATTGAAATATTCTTTATTCCACTCAAAAATGTAAAGGCCATGGTCAGATATTTCAAGAGAGTTCTAATCCTCACTAAGACTTCCAATCTAAATACT